>CM040427.1:115605492-116805492 GCA_022702705.1 Papilionanthe hookeriana x Papilionanthe teres
GCAACCGGGTGGCTCGGAGAGGGGGCTTTTGTCGTTGGACTCCTTCTCTTGGTCCGGTGAAGGTGTAGGACCAATCAATTTGGGGATTGATCCACCGTGGAGAAGTGTCCCGGTTTTGGGTAGAATTTTGGCCGAGAAATCGGGCTCGTTGGTGGGGATTGAGGCAAATTGTCACCTGGGATCAACCGCTCTAAGTATGGAGAGTGTTCGAAACAATTTTGGCGGTGGTTTCGATAAGGTCTCGAGTTCAGCACCTCTCATGGCTGAGAGGGGGTGGTGTTTAAATAGGAGAGGGTGGAGGGCCTCCTGGGAGAGTTAGGGCTTGGGATCGACTCGCTCTTGGCAAGAGAAGAACAGTCGCAATGGCCACTAGGGATGGGGCAGCTCGACAGTGAGAATTCCAAGTTTGGGCTCACATGTGAGCTCTCGGCCTGGTGGTTTCCGGCGGCCGTGGTGGCTGGCCGGCCAAGGTCGAGTCACCCTCAAGGTCGGGGAGGTCGTGGCTGGAGGTTTGTGCGATCAATTGGCCATGGACATGTGTAAAGGAGTTGATTTGAAATGGAATGGGGGATGAGCTCATTTTGTGTCCAAATGGGTCAACCCACCTTTTGGGCTTGGTTCACCTCCCGATGGCTGATTTGGGCTGAGGGAGGATCAGATGGATCAGCTAGGAAAGGGTGGAGAAGTCACCATCCATGAATTTTTTGATTAAACATGGATTAAGGTGAAACATTAAAAGGGTTAAAACCTTTTTAAGGGGGCTTAAAAGAGGCTCCTCCATTTGCCATTAGTGGCTTGATCACATGTCAAGCCTTCCATGGCTCCATGTGGCTTGTCGATGGATTTCATGGCTTGTCTTTGGCTTGGGAAAAGTTGAGTCAATTTCATGGAAATGGATTTAAGAAAAATTTTGGTATTTTAGGGGGGTTTGGCATGAGGCTTGATTTGGAATTATTTTATTATGGGATTATAACTTAGGGAATGGCTTTGATTAAATGGATGGCAAATGGAAATGTCATGTGGGCTTTAGGACCAATTTTGGGCTTTTGTATTTGGTGGAAATGGGCTTTTAGGAAGGTTTCAGGGAAGTGGGCTTTTTGAATTTTGAAATGGATTTTAGGATGAAATTTTGGTAAAGGCTTGGGCCAAAATATTGTTGGGTTTAGCTCATAGATGTGTCATGAGTGACTTGGAGCAAATTGGGAGTGATTTGGGTTTGAATTGGGTTGGATTTGGGCTTCTTTGGTGAATGGGCCAATATAGGTCAAATTGGGCTAACTTGGGCCAATGTTGGGCTAGGGTTGAAATTGATGTAAAATTAATGTTGAGAAATGTTTATGAGAGTGTTTCAAAGAGGTTTTGACTTTGGTTGGGCTTTGATTTTGGGGTTTGGGCTTATTTGGGTTAGGTTTGGGTTTAGGTCAAAATTGGGCCTTTTAGCTTTGGGTTGAGTTTGAGTGGGGTTTGGGTCTAAATGTTGGGCAAATCATGTTAGTGTTTTGTTTGTGGGGATGTTAAGGAAGATTTAAAAAAGATTTGGGGTTAATTGGAGTTGAATTGGGTGAGTTTGGATTATGTTTGGGTCATGGGTCCAAATTGGGCTTTAAGGCCAAAAGTGAAATTTGATCCAAATGTCAATCAAATTGGACATGGATTTGGTCTAGATTGGTATTGGTAATGTTGAATTTAAGTTTAAAATTGAATTGGACCAGAATTTGGGTCAATTGGGTGGGTTTGGTTTAACATTGGATTCACTTTGGGTTAAAATGGGTCAAATTGGGAGTTTTGATAAAAGTGGAGTAACTTGTCAAAATTGGCCCATGGTACAGTTGAACAAAATGAAATTGGGAATATTTGGAATTTTCTAGAATTTTCTAGGAATTTTCTGAATTTTTGGATTTTTGGGTCAAGAGGGGTATTTTGGGTATTTGGAGGGTATTGGGAGGTATTTTTGGAATTTTTGGTATTTTTGGGTATGGATGGTCAATTTGAGTGGAGAGAAATGTTTAGGAATGATTTTGGAGAATTTTGAGTGATTTGGAAATTTTTGAGAAATTTGGGTAGTTTCAAGGGTTTTGGGTAGGCTAAGCGGGTGTATGGTCCCGGGGGTCAAAAATTGAAAATTTGGAAAATTTGAAGATTGGGTGAATATAAGTGGAATAAAATCATTTTGGTTGAGCCATGAAGCCATATCAAGCCCACATGAGCCATGAAGGGACTCATTTGAGGCATCCACTATGTTGTTCCTAACCCTCTTAGCCAAGGGCTTAGGGGTTAAGGACCATCCATGTGAATCACCTACATGAGTCAGGAGGTCCAGTTGGGTATAGGTGTGTGAAAGTGTAGTGTATAGGTGTAGTGTGTGTGTAAGTCAGCCCTTCACCAGACCAGGCCACCTGTGGGGCAGTCCTAAGGCCAAAGAGTCCTATAGGAACTCATTCTTTAAACTTCCACATTTGATTTCAACCCACTAGGTGATTAGGGGTCTATAGTCAAGTTTGTGGAGTTTGCAGGGAGCTAAGAAGAGGTTTGAATTTCTAGGTGGTGGGTCCCAATTCTAGTCCTCTAAGATAGTCAAAGGAAAAGCCTAAGGCTAGATCCTAAGTACTAAAAAGAAGAAGAGAAGACCTCATCAAAAATGAGGTCAAGAAATGGACCCCCAATAGGTGTGGTGAGCTAACCAAGCACACCGCGCGTATTGGCGTTGACCGAAGAGATCAACAAAACCAACACAGATGTCCAAGTGACAAACTTAGGACAAAGTAGAAGAGTTTTCGCTGGGGAGTGCCAAGTATATCTCTGAGACTGGAGATTCCTGAACTCTCGCTGGGTGAAGGAAAAGGAGGTGAAACCCTAATCACATGACCTGGGGGAATTTCAATTTTAGATTTTATTTTGTTTCAGTTTAAGTTTTGATGTGTGAGCTTAGATTTTAATTTGAGTTTC
Source organism: Papilionanthe hookeriana x Papilionanthe teres (assembly GCA_022702705.1). Lineage (NCBI taxonomy): Eukaryota > Viridiplantae > Streptophyta > Magnoliopsida > Asparagales > Orchidaceae > Papilionanthe > Papilionanthe hookeriana x Papilionanthe teres. Next base: position 115,608,439 of record CM040427.1, read on the forward strand.
AATTCGAATTAAAGTTTTGTTAGGATTAATTTGAAGGAATTCGAACTTGAAATGAAGATTGAAATTTTGTGGTTTTAGATGTAACATCTTCAACCTCAAAAGAAAATTGAATTGATTGGATTGAATCATTACAATGAGGAGAGATCTCAGAGCAATGAGGTATTGGATGTAAAATCCTTAACCTCAAGAGTTTGATTTTGATGTATTTCATTGCGATAGGGAAAGAATCCTAAAGCAATGCAGTCTCGGATGTAAAATCCTCAACCCCAAAAGTTTGATTTTTTGATGTATTTCATTGCGATATGGAAAGAATCCTAAAGCAATGCAGTCTCGGATGTAAGATCCTCAACCCCAAAAGTTTGATTTTGATTTATTTCATTGCGATAGGGAAGGAATCCTAAAGCAATGCAGTATCGGATGTAAAATCCTCAACTTCAAAAGTTTGATTTTTTGATGTATTTCATTGCGATAGGGAAGGAATCCTAAAGCAATGCAGTATCAGATGTAAAATCCTCAACTTCAAGAGTTTGATTTTGATGTATTTCATTGCGATAGGGAAGGAATCCTAAAGCAATGCAGTATCATATGTAAAATCCTCAACTCCAAGAATTTGATTTTTGATGTATTTCATTGCGATAGGGAAGGAATCCTAAAGCAATGCAGTATCGGATGTAAAATCCTCAACTCCAAGAATTTGATTTTTGATGTATTTCATTGCAATAGGCAAAGGGTCCTAAAGCAATGCAGTTTCGGATGTAAAATCCTCAACCCCAAGAATTTGAATTTTGATGTATTTCATTGCGATAGGGAAGGGATCTTAAAGCAATGTAGTCTCGGATGTAAAATCCTCAACTCCAAGAATTTGATTTTTGATGTATTTCATTGCAATAGGGAAAGGATCCTAAAGAAATGCAGTTTTGGATGTAAAATCCTCAACCCCAAGAATTTGAATTTTGATGTATTTCATTGCGATAGGGAAGGGATCCTAAAGCAATGCAGTCTCGGATGTAAAATCCTCAACTCCAAAAGTTTGATTTTGATGTATTTCATTGCGATAGAGAAAGGATCCTAAAGCAATGCAGTCTCGGATGTAAAATCCTCAACTCCAAAAGTTTGATTTTGATGTATAATTGATTTTACAAAGATTTGCAGTGTGGAATTTTGGTGTTTCGAGAATTTCATGAAAGTTGTAAAAGACTTTCATGAAGGAAATAGATTAGGAGGGAATATGTAGATGCTACACACCCAGTTCAAAAGAGTTAATCGAAAGTTGCTGGTTTGGATTGGGTATAATTCCTCGCCATCAGATTCGATTCGTGTTAATGGAATCAACCGCATCCATCCCAAACTAGGGAGAGGGTAAAACGGATTGGATTTCAGATTTGGGAGATTGAATTTGAACTCGATTGAGATTTGATTTGAGATCTGGAAGATCGAATTTGAGATTTGATTGAGATTTGGAATTTGGAAAGATTGAATTTGAAATTTGATTGAGATTTGGAATCTGGAAAGATTGAATTTGAATTTGATTTAGATTGGATTTGAAATTTGATTGAGATTTGATTTGGAATCTGGAAAGATTGAATTTGAAATTTGATTGAGATTTGGAATCTGGAAAGACTGAATTTGAAATTTGATTGAGATTTGGAATCTGGAAAGATTGAGTTTGAAATTTGATTTAAAATTTGATTTGAAATTTGATTGAGATTTGAAATCTGGAAAGATTGAATTTGAACTTGATTTAGATTTGATTTTAAATCTGGAAGATCAAATTTGAAATTTGATCGAGATTGGACTTGGAATTTGATTGAAATTTGATTGAGATTTGAAATCTGGAAAGATTGAATTTGAACTTGATTTAGATTTTATTTGAAATCTGGAAGATCAAATTTGAAATTTGATCGAGATTGGATTTGGAATTTGATTGAAATTTGATTGAGATTTGATTTGAAATCTATGTTCATTTTGTTTGTCCTTTAACGATTCAAATTTATTTTATCATGAATTTAATGTTCATGTGAATTTGGTGTTTATCATTTTCAGAATTTTAAGGAAAGTTCTCTTTTATTCTTTTTTTTTTATTTCTTTTCTGTTCTTTGTTCGAAGTTCATTTAACTTTAATGGCGTTTCCCAATCAATTTGCACAAAAGAGGTGAAGGCAAAAAATGTGACATGGTCACTTTCATTCCAATCATGTCGAAGATACATCATACAACTCGATCTGGAATACATCTCATACAATCCATGTAGACTCAAAATGGACTATGTATGATCTTCGTCGAACCATCCCAAGAAGCATCTGTCAAAAATCCATGTTTGAATAGTGGGGTACATGGTCAATAACATCACCTTCCAAGCCATCCTTGGCAAGGATGCCGTATGGATGTACATTGGAGGTGTGATATTTTCCATGTAGCTCACATCTCGTAAGGCCGGAGGCTCTCTAGCTCCCGGTCCGACTGGAAATGGTAAGGTGTCTTCCTGTCGTCCATCCTTCTGAAAGTAACTGAGATCTGCTTCACTGGTACTCCTGATATGCAATGTTTAACGACATCTTCTCCGTTGCCCTTCAGTATCATGACGGAACCTACTGGTAAAGGTATCTTCACTGGCCCTCGGAACTCACCTTGGCCTGCTATCCGGAGGTCAGATTCGAACATGATGTTACACTCGTTCAGGAAAGAGATTGTGCAGAAAGGTCTGACAAAGTCGTGGTGATCTATGTGCGGGGGTATGCAGTCACCCTACTTGTAGATGTTAATAATGCAGCTATTGGGTATGCAATCTGCTGGCAGTACCCTCCATGTTATCAATCTCTTTACCATTCTCTTGATAACTAATGGCATTGGATCCACTTGGCTATGACGGAGTATTCCCGGTGGGTTTCCCTTCCTGTCTTCCGCAAAGTTGTAACAGCATCCACATTGTATTGTAATTCTTCCATTCCCTGGCATCCATCTCCGGGGTTCCGAGTAGGTGTTTTCCCTTAGCGGCCCGCTCGGCCCATTCTTTTCAAATCCCGGATGCAATCCACGATTTGCTGTTGTTCATACTCTGAGAATACGTCTGTATGTAGCTCGAGGCCCTCTAGTATATTGATCCTTCTGCCTCTGATTCTCTCGAAGTATTCAAAGGTTTTCTTTTCAACATTCTGCATTCTTTCCAGCTCGTATTCTGGAATAATCTACAAATGGCGAGGCCTGGTGACGTATTGTGGGAAATACGGCTCAATCCCTTCACGTTCTCCTGCATACCTTGGCTCCTCAGGGATGATGTCCGTCGGGACATCCCCCGGGGTTGCTTCGCAACAAGGTCATGCATCACCTGTGGTTCTATCCGGTAGCGTGGTAGTCTTCTTTCTTCGATCTTCATGAGATTTCCCCGGTCCTTTCACGTTATCCTAGGAGCCGGCCTCCTTTCTTCGGTGTTCCCGGTGAACCGGTGTCCTCGAAGTGTATGTGCTTGGCAAGAACAACTGCCTCGTCGCGCTGGTCCGCAGTTAGTTTGGTTAACATCTTGAGGATACGGCGATTTTTATTTCTTCGTTGCGTTGCTGTGAGAGTAGCTCTTCTTACTTCCTGAGTTTCTGTGGGCGCGGCGCTGACAAGCCTGCCCTCTGCTGTAGCAACTACAGACTTGATTTTCTTGTCTTCTTCAGTGTTTGTTTTCCTTTTCTTGTTGCTGGATTGGTGGCTTGGGCCACTCACTTTCATCACTATCTGCTCGGGCAGTTCTTCTCGGTCAACTGGGACCCAGTCACCTTCCTCGTACTGTAGGCCTGCTGGTGCGAAGTCCGAGTCAATCTCGATTATCGCTCCATCTTTCACCCTCTTTTCATCGAGTGCAAGGCTTACGCCATTTCTAAAGTTCGAGACCAACCGCCCGTTCGACATTTACTCGCGAAAAGACAAGGAAAAGGATCGAGGGCTGTACTAAGAACAAGAACATTAAGAAAATGTTTATTAAAGACATTTTTTTATTTCTATTTTTATATTTTTAAATTTAACAGGAATGAAGTGGGATAAGATCAGGAAAGAGATTTTGATGTGGAAGAGAAAACAAGGAAAGCTTTATTATCTTGATTTTATTTATCTTAGCACATTTTTTATTATTTTTGGGTTCGGACCCAGTCATAAGTAATTACTTCGCCCGTGCTTCTAAGGATAAAGAATTCATTCCTTCGAAACATCAGGTAGCGTAATACTTTTTCAAGTATCGTCCATTGATCGGAAGCATATGTCGTTCTCCCTGGCAATTCACTAGCTCGTAGGAACCTCCTGAGTATACTGCTTCAACCACGAACAGTCCTTCCCAAGTGGGTTCAAATTTTCCTCCTATCTTGCGGTGTGCAAGAATAGGTCTCTTGAGAATGAGAACTAAGTCACCAACTTTGAAGGTTCTTGGGCGGACCAGTTTGTCATGGGATTGAACCATCTTGGCTTGGTACAGTTCTAAATTCTGCTGCGCTGCAAGTCTTTTCCCTTCCAGGCTTTTTAATTCCTCTAGTCATAATTTGGCATTCTCTTCTGTCGTGATCTTATTTGTAACTGCAATTCTGAGTGAAGGAAGCTGAACCTCTAAAGGTAACACTCGCCTCGGACCCATACACCGGAGCGTAAGGTGTAGCTTCGAGTAGGAGTTCGAAGGTTGTCCGGTAGGCCCATAAGGCTTCTAATAACTTCTCATGCCAATTTCTCTTATTATCATCCAAGGTTTTCTTTAAGATTTGAACGAGAGTTTTATTAAAAGCCTCGACCGGCCGTTTGCTCTTGGATAGTAAATTGTTGAATACCGCCAGCCGATTCCGTGTCTCCCGACAAAATTGTTGATTTGTGTGCTTCGAATGCCGACCCATTATCCGAGATGATCTCGCGCGGCACTCCAAAACGGTAGACAACTTGGTTCTTGAAAAGCCGTAGCACGTGGTGTGCTTTCACTTCTCTAAGTGGAACTACCTCGCCCACTTGGAAAAGTAATCTGTAGCTGCAAGAATGAAGCGATGTCCTTTTGAAGATGGTGGTTCTATTGGACCCACTATATCCGTGCCCCAACATTCAAATGGCCACGACGTAATTGTCAGATGTAACAAATTTGGAGGTTAGTGTAGAACCACTCCGTGCACTTGGCATTGGTGACAGCTCTTGGCGATTTTCATGCAGTTGGTCATCATCGAGGGTCAGTAGTACCCTAGTCTTTTAATTTTCATTTTCATCTTCGGACCCGACTGGTGAGCGCCACGGAGTCCCGAATGCACCTCTTTAACAATTTCACGGGCCTCGGACCCGCTCAGGCACCTTAGCCACATTTGATCTAAAGACCTTCTGTATAACGTGTTGTTTATTAATGCGTAGGACGAGTTCTTTTCTTGATCCGATGGGCTAGTGACCTATCGTCCGGTAGCTTTCCTGTTTACGGGTAGTTCATTAATGGCGATCGCCAATCTTCCGTGTTTTCTCGTCACTCGTTGCAACCGATTCTTCTTCTTTTCCCGATTTATGTATTGTGTCTATGTCGAGTCGTGATAGGACCTAACGTCCGTGAACTGACACTTCCACTGATTCATCTTACAAACAGGCAAATTCTTTTGCGAGGCGAGCTAACGCATCTGCTAAGGCATTTTCTTTTCTGGGAATTTTGTAGATTGTCACATTCAGAATTTGTTCCAACAACTGTCTGGCATACTTGAATTATTGCTCGAGTCTTGGTTTAAAAATTATGTACTGTCCGGCGATCTGTTGAATGATTAACTGCAAATCCCCGTAGATGTTGATGTCTATTATCCCCATTTGAATAGCTAATTCCAGTCCCGTTATGAGGGCTTCGTATTCTGCTTCGTTGTTTGTACACGGTTCTGTCAAGTGGTAGGAGTATCTTAACATCCCCCGCTCCGGTGTTATAAAGATTAGCCCGATTCCTGCCTTACCGGGCACTATCACTTGCGATTCTTCGTCTTTGTGTGCTGAAGATGCTCCGTCGAAATATAATTCCCAACGTCGATCATCGTGGTCTTCTAGGCTCATTATTTGTTCATCCGGCGGATCGTCATCGAGAGGAGATTCTGTCAGCAAAGGTTGTGCTGCGAGGAAGTCTGCTAGGACTTGTCCCATTACAGCACGAAGAGGCACGAAAGTTATATCGAATTGCAATAATATCATTGACCATCTGGCAAGTCTGCCGGAAAGTGTTGGAAGGGTCATCAAGCATTGCAATGGATTAAATTTCGAGATCAGGTTGACCTTATGAGAAAGCATGTAGTGCCTGAGCTTTTGAGCGGCAAAGATCAGGGCCAAACAATGCTTTTCTATTGCGGGATACCTTATTTTCGTCGGAAGTAAACGACGGCTTAAGTAGTAAAGAGCATTTTCTTTACCCTCATCATCGACCCAGGCTAACGGGGCTCCGAGAGAGTCGTCTGGAGCCGCGGTATAAAGTATCAGCGGTCTACCCGAGACCGGGGCTGCTAAGACAGGAGGTGTCATTAAATATCGCTTAATGTCCTCGAAGGCCCTCCGGCATTTTTCTTCCCAAATAAATTTGGCGTCCTTTTTAACTAGTGCCGAGAAAGGCCGACACCTACTTGACAAGTTTGAGATAAAGCGTCGAAGATATGCCGACTTCCCTTGAAAGGATCGTAGTTGTTTTAAGGTTTTGGGAGGCGGCATTTCTAAGATAGCTTTAATCTTTTCCGGTCGATTTCAATTCCACGGTGTCGGACAACGAATCCTAAGAATTTCCGGAGGTGACGCCGAAGGCGCATTTTAAGGGATTCATCTTAAGGTTAAATTGTCTTAATCATTCGAAAACAATTCTCAAATCATACGAGGTGGTTGTCCTTTACTTTGCTTTTGATGACCACATCGTCCACGTAGCATTCGACTTGATTGTGGATGAGATCATCAAAAATTCTTGTCATTGCCCTCCGGTATGTTGCTCCCGCGTTCTTCGATCCGAATGGCATCATCTGTGTAGCAATATACTGCGATCGGCGTTCCGAATGCTCGTAAGCTTTTCATCTTCCGGAGCCATTTTTATCCGGTTGTATCCCGAAGATCCATCCATGAATGAGAATATCTCATGTGTCGAAGCGATGTCGATCATTAGTTCCGAAATCCACACAAATTCCGATCCGACCATTCTTCTTTACGATCGGTACCACATTGGCTAACCAAGTCGGGTATTGTTCTTCACGGACAAATTTAGCGTCTATTAGCTTTTTAACTTCAGCTTATGACTTTTTGTTCGATTTCTAGACGCATTCTTCCGGGACCTTGTCCGACTGGGACGAAGTAGGATCCACTCCTAGCTTATGAACTGCGACCTCCGGAGCTAATCCCGGCATCTCATCGTAGTTCCAAGCAAAACAGTCTTTAAATTCCGTTAATAACTTGATTATTTCTTCGGAGTCTTCTTTATTGAGTAAGGAGCTAACAAAGGTAGGTTTAGGTTCTTCGCTAGTACCTAAGTTAACTTCCGTTAACTCATCTATTGTAGATTTAATTTAAAAATCAAGCAAAATTTAGTATCGTCAACTGATCCTACTGTGCCGAATCCGAGACCATGCTTTGAATTGGGTGGACGACCGGAGTTATTCCATAATTTCTCAAAATGTTGTGATTGACCTTTTGTCCATTTTCGAGGTAAGAAACCACGCTGAATTAAATTTTGAACACAGGGAGAGTACCACTCAAAAGGTAATTCCATTAATTCTGATGAAGTGACATCTTCAAATTGTACATTATTTTCAGTTTTGGAGGAAGTAGCACCAAGGTAGAATTTGATTGGCTTTGTACCACCGCTACGTACCTCTTTGACCATCATACCCTAGATCTTATTAGAATGGACCGAGGTCAGGGTCATAGAATGTACATAGTGGTTGATCTTCTCGTACATCGATTTGTATTCTTCGTTCTTCTCATCTTCGAGAGAGATCTTGAATCGCGGCTTTTTCCAACTTATTGTCGCTGCTTCTTGTTTGATCTCTTTTTCTTCTTCAGAACTATCTTCCCAATCAACATTGATGGTCGGTTTTCTCGTCCAACTATCCTAACGTCTCGCCACGACCTCGTCCCCGGCCTCGACCTCGGATGCGAGTTGTGGAGAAACCTTCACCATCTCGCCGTGAGGGAGTGGTGAGTGGATCGTTGGACTAGAACTTCAGGTTCTTCGTTTTCCCGAACTTTCTTTGCTTCAGTTGTCATGGTATCTCTGGAGAAGATTGTTTTCTTTGCAGGTGCATAATAAGCTGCATCTTCGTGAATTCCAATTTCGTGTACGGAGAATGGTTGTAAGTCACCTTTGATGCATTGTTCCCCTCCATCGTAGTATTTGATGCACTGATGTAGAGATGATGGTACCATCCTGTTTTCATGTATCCATGGTCGGCCGAGTAGAGCGTTGAACGACGTTTCTGAATCAATTAGGTGAAATTTTGCGGTTGTCTTTGCTAAGTCACCGGTCTTCATTAGCAGTGTTATTGATCCGAGGGCTCTTTCTCCTTTCTGGTTGAATCCTCTTAATAACATTTTGTCGGCTTCGAGCTCACGAGCATTAATTTCCAAATATGCTAGTGTTCGAAGACTCATTATATTTATTGATGCTCCTGGATCCACCAATACTTTGGAGAGTGTAAACTTCCCAATTGTAATCGAAATGTACAACGGTCGGTTGTGGTACTGCCGTCCCAAGTAGTAGGTCATTGTCCGTGAAGGTAACACCTCGCTGTTCCTTTAACGAACAAACCTCATCTAAGGAATCTCCGGCCATTTGAGCTAAGCAAATTTCTGGCTCAAGTAAGGCCTTAATCAGAGCTTCTCTTATCTCCTTTGATAAGATGAGAGCATCGTAGATGCTCAGTTTGGCTGGTAGTTTCCTAAGATGGGCTAGCACGTTGTAGTCCACTTTATTTTCATGTGTCTAGGCTTTTTCTCGAATGGGTATTTCTTCTACCGGGGTTGGTTCTTCTTGAGCAACCACCTGCTTTCCGTTGTCCTTTGGACCCATTCTCGGAGGTAGAACTCTTCCACTTCTTAAGTTGACATCTGTAATTTCTTCTGTATCTAGTGTTGAGTTTGCTGATGTTTCTTCCTGAATCGGAATGACAGGTTCTTCTGAATTAGCTTCGGAGTCTGAAGGCTCTAATTCTATTGTGACTGGAGCTCCTCGAAACTCGCAGACAGATTCGTTGCTTGTTGAACTCTCGTAGCCTCCTTGATGGATGTCTTCTTTGTCATTGTGATCGTTGAGATTGTGTATGATTTAAGAATTGTCATTTGTATCGAAATCGATGTCCAGATTGTCGCTAGTTACGTAATCGTTAGAAACAGTCAAAACGTATCCAACGCCATCACCCTTATCATTATAAGATCCCACCGAAGTGAGCAGATAATCATACGAGTCGGAGGTTCGAGGGATTTCTCCCCCGAATCCGAAACAACTATCCTAGGATAAGCGGCCCCTAGCCTAGCCTTAGGAGCCTCGGTCATCTCTTCTTCGTTGATTTTCTTCTTCTCTTCAATCGTCTCCTCGTCGAGGTGGTTCTTCTATCGCAAGTGATAGTGCCGACTTGACAGGTTTCGAACTCTGAATTGAAGCTCGCACCGAAGCGGTTTGGATGCTGTCTAAAATCTTTTTCGAAGACTTCGTCCAAGCGGTATTTCATCTATCGTCAGTTGCAAAGGGATCTATCGGAACGATGAGATCAGTCGAGACAACATTGATGGAACCTCCTTTCTGGGGTTCCTTCATGTACTCCTTCGGGATTGTTATATTTCCTTTCCGAAGATTGTCGTTGAGCCAACTTTTGAAGGTAATGCAATCTTCTATCTTGTGTCCAAGCATCCGGTGGTAAGGGCAAAAGTTGGGATCACCTTTCTTGTTGACTTCTTCTGATCTCTTAGGCTCTGGCAGCTGGAAATCCGGAGTCTTCATCAGACTACGAAACATTTTTGGCACTGCTTCATTCTTGAATGAATATTCCCTGCTCAGAAGCTCCCTTAATGTACGTTGCGGATGAGGCGGTTGTTCATACTATGGAGATGACTGATAGCTGGGTCGGGGTTGCTGGTAATTCTGTTGAGGTTGCTGTGGTCGTTCGGACGATATTTGTATTGGTTGCTTGCCCTTGTCTACTGCTGCAACGATCCCGGATTTCTTTTCAAAAGTCCTCACAGGCTTTTGCTTGTCTGTCTTGTCAGCGAAACTTAATTGCTTCGCCTCCTCTTGCAAGCTCCCGGCCTTGCTTAACAACTTCTAGAAAGTCTTAATAGTGAATCCTTTGAGGAGAAGTGCTATCGGGCCGTGAATGCTTTTAAGTAAGATGCCGATTGCATGTTGTTCTTGTAGTTGTGGTTCACACTTCATGCTTAAGTTCCTCCATCGAAGTATGTAATCCACCAAAGTTTCGTTCGGCTTCTGCTTCTCTACCACTAAATCACCTATAGTGATGTGGTGTTGAGCTCCGGCGAATCTCTTGATGAAAAGGTTTTCTAGTTCTGAGAACGTCTTCACCGAACCATTTGGTAATTCTGCATACCAATCAAAGGCGATCCCTGACAGGCTGCTGGCGAATTGTCGGAAGAGTAATGCATCGCTCCCGCCGCATTGCAACAACCGGCACGAAAGTGTGCAACATGCTCGTCGGGGGTTCCCGGTTCCATTAAAGGTCTTGAACGGAGGTGGTACGAAGCCTTTTGGGTATTGGACGGCGTCGAATTCTTCCGGGTAAGGTCTACCCGTCCGAATGGATGTCCCGCTCTTTGATTGTGCTAAGGCTTCTCGCACTTCGTTCGTTCCACCAAGCTCTTGATATCTTTTTCTAGAATCATGCTTTGTGTTGTATCTTTCTTTAGCTGATCATCCCCGTTGACGGATGTAATCTCCTTTCCTCCGTCCACAATGTGAATGACCTCTGGGGGCGTCTCTCTTTGGGGTTGCACTTGACTCTGGAGAGTGGCTAGGGTTACAGCCATCTCTTCAATTCTCTTCGCCATTTGGGCGATCGTATCATCTTTCTCTTGAAGCTGTCTTCTCATCACTTCCGGCTCCACTCTTTCTGCGGCTGCAGGAGCACCTTGTGAAGCTGACGAAGCTCGTGTTTCAACCATGTTGATTTCCGCATACTCATCGTCCATGAATTCTGATGAATCAATCTCATCTCCAAATTTCTCTTCTCTTTCTTTTGCTAGTCGTCGAATATCAGTCCTTAACTTTTCCATAGCGTCCTCTAGCGGTCTTTTCTGTGCATCCTCGCAGTTATCGTGTGATAGCTGTCGGGTTCCCTTCTCACGAGTCCCCTTTACTGCAGTGGCACTTTCTTCAGATTCAAGTCTTCTGATGAGACTTTCCTTCTCGGGCTGCTGTTTCAACCTTAACTGTCCAGTAGTGGGACGCCATACCATCCTTCTAGCAGCAGAAGGTCTAGGACCAGATGGTCTGTCGACCAAATGCTGGAAGGTGGTATCCTCCCTAATCTGCAAGCCTGAAACAACGATAGGCGGACTAGCCTTCATCCTTTTATTTGGCTAATCTGTAACGATGGCAGCTTCTACTCGTGGCCCAAGACGGGATTTGACTGGCACCCGCCTTATCCTTCTCAGAATCTCTGATACGGGGCATTTCTCTTTCTTTGCTAGCTTCTCGATCACAGTCTGTAGTCGGGTAAATGGCGTGATCCTAGCCCTTTTCTTTCTGCTGTCGTCGTAGTATGCAGGTCGAGGTAATGTAGAAACAATTCCGTGGACATTTTCCTCGTCGGTTGGGGCGAAAGGGGATGGAATCTACTTCCTTCCAAAAAGGTGTATCTTCGAGCAATGGTATGTATTCGGGTAGTGGTGTGTACTCGGGGATTTCGGGATTTCCTCCAGGAAAGCAACTTCGGCGGCTACGGCCTTCCTGGCAATCTTCCTACTTCTGTTCCTTCTTTGAGTCCGTGTTAGTGATGGAATTCTTGAGCTGGACCCGATTTCAAAAATAGAGGGTCTCACAGGAAAGTCTGTACCCTCCACGGTAGCAGGTTCACCATAGTTTTGGATTTCCTTCCCCTTTAATCTGGCAGAAGCCGGGGTAGGTGCAGAGACAACTAGACCGGTGGGGGTAGCAAGAACGGTCCTCCTGCGGACAGACGAGTACTCCTCTCGATCGGGATCTTTTGCAGGGGAGGAAACTCTTGGGTTGACCTAAGGTTGAACTCGATCAGCGGCTTCTTAGCTTCAGATACTTTGTTTGTCAGTGTGAAAAGGGAAACGTCGGTGATCTTGACATTTGTGTTCTCGAATCCTTGTCCAAACCGGATGATCCCATTATCGAGCAGCTCATCCTTGTAAACAGCGAAGTCCAGTCCAGTGGTGAAGGAGAAAATCAGCTTTGGGGCTTCCATTTCTGCAGGGTAGATCCTTATTGTTAGTCCCAAGTTATGCTTCTTCTCATCTGGACGAAAAGAAAGGAATTGAAAAGAGTCCGAACACATTCTTGTTCATGTATTTATAAGGAGTTATTTGTTAAAAGAGTCATTCATTAGAGGGTTTGTTTATTTAGAACGGAATGTTCAAAGGTGTAGAGAAGGTAAGGAATCCGATTCAGGGTTGGAAAGGAAAAGAAAGTCTTATGCAAGACTTCTCGACTCGGAGGATCACTCCTAAACTAACACCTATTGGGGGTCCACCCCACCTCAGAAATGAGGTAAAAGGATCTCGGAACCTCTCTCGTTTAGGGGTGTCTAAACGAGTGGCTCCTAAATCCGAGAGAATGTTGGCTACACTTGTTCAAGGTAGAAATGAACATAGTATTCCAACGGAAAGAAGGGTAGTTTGATCCACGAGGGACATGGATACACTACCGATTGAAAGCGAAATTGTCCGATTAAAATGGAGAGAGGAATTATCCCCACGGAGTCGCCGAAAATATGTCGGCATATTTTTAGGTTAAGTGTGTTGTATTTTAAAAAGAGGGGTCGCCTAACAGAAATTGTCGGCGAATTTTTTTTTAATTTAATTTAAATAAATAATTTGAAAAGTAGTATTTGATTTTGAAAATAATTTTAAATTTGAAAATTTTAAGATATGAAATCAAACTGATCTTACATCCCGAATAGTTTATATAAACGAGCACCGTACCACAAATCGTGTGTCTATCCGGAAGAATAGGCACACTGCTTGACGATGGGGCTCGATTAAAAAAACCAGAAGATTTGTGACATCCGTTTGGTCTGCGAACCAATTTTATAAGCCGATAAATTCCCCTGCTTAATATGGAAGCATTAAACAGGGTTTATATTACCTGGGTTCTTTAAAATTCCCTATAAGGGCAAGCCCCTATAGTTAATTACATCCTAAGTGACGGGAATCACCTAAGAAAACTCTCGATAATAATCAGTAGTTCTGCTCTCAAGAATTTCAAAGTTTAAGTTTTCAAAGGATTGAATTTTGGAATTTCAATAGGGAATAGATCAAATTTGGAAAATTTTGTTTTGGGAATTCAAAGGAAGAAAAGTAGGAGAAGTTACAGATTCGAAGCGAACTTCGGTAATTTCCCGACTATCCTATTGTTTGGCTTAGATTTAGGAAAGTCCTAATGTTTATTTAATGTTTTGATCTTGCCAATTTTAGTTAATTTGGACTTATATTTGTATGATAAAATCATAAAAATAGCCTCGAAGATGTGAGGGTTTATGTCGTATCGGACGACTACCTCGGAATTCTAAGTCCGGTTAGGGCCTAATTTGCAATGCAAATGCCTAACGAACAGGTTGAGGATTTATGTTGCACTAGGCAAACTACCTCGAAATCCTATGGCTTTGTTGTTTAATTCTAGGAAAGGTTTTGCTGATGTAGATTCAAGTTTTGCTGATGACGATGGTCGTGCTGCCCACCATGCTCCGAGCTCCTTGTTGTTGTAGAGGTTTAGCTTTAGAAGTCATAAATCAAGAGATGAGAAAAGTGTTTTGGTTTAGAGAGAATCTTAATTTCCAAGTGTCTTTGTGTTTTAATTAAAACAAATCTTAAAGTTGATTATAACGACACCGGTTAAGATCCCACGGTTCCATCCTTCCGGCATCGTTATTTTTATCGGATTCACTTAGTCCAGATGAATTTGCTAAACTCAACTAAATGAGTTTCACACTTTCATTTAGACCGTGGGAAATCTCGTTAGCAACACGTAGGTTACATCATCCGAGGTATTCCCGATCATCCAACATGACGTTTTAATTTAGTTGTAATTGTAGTTTTGTGTTCTGTTTGTGATTAAATTTTGAGTTATTTTATATTTTGAAATGTTGTGGCGGTGAATTTTATCTTGTAATGACTTTTAATTTAGTTTTGGTTTCAGCTTTAGGGACTATCCTAAAGGTGTGGGTTTTCATGCAACGGTTGTTTGTCATGCAAGAAAAGTAAGTGCGATGCGATTAAATAAATTGCAATAAGGTAAATTGCAATAAAATAAAAGCGTACTTGGAGGGTCTTCCCGTCATCCCAAGCCGCACTTAAAACACAATTAGAATATTTAAGCAAGTTCCTAGGTAAGGCTAAGGGAAGGGTTATGGTTTTCTACCAAATTCCTAATCCTATAGCTAGTCATTTCCTATGACGTCTAGGTTCTTGTGTTTTGGTTTGAGGACGATTTTCTTCATCGAAAGAATAATTAAGTTCAGTTGTTCTTATAAACATCCTATCATATCGAGGAAGTGCTTAAGACAAATCTTAAACATCTTTTCAATATTTCTAGGATTGTTTTAAGTCCAAATGAATTTAATTATACAAATGAATTAATCGTCCGGGGATTCAAGCTTTGTCATCTTTCTCAGTGAACTAGGACATTTGAATATCCTATGAGTGAAGTAACATTTCATTTAATGTTCTATTTAGGAGTTATGATAATAAAGGTTTTCGAGGGCAAATTGGTGCTCCAATGATTTGTGATTTAGTTTAACTTCAGTTAAAGGGTTTAAATTTGGAATAGTGTTCAAGTTGCTTTATGTTCAATTTCTTTATGTCTTAGGTGATGTTATTTTTAATTTAATTTAACTTTAATTTAATTTAATTTAATTTTAATTTTAATTTAATTTAATTTAATTCAATTTATTTGATTTGATTTAATTTAATTTATTTAATTTGTTTGATTTAATTTAATCTAATTTAATCTTTAATTTAATTTAATTTTTAATTTTAATTTAATTGAAAATTTAAAAAGAGTTTAATAATTTAACTTTTTAATTTAATTTAATAATTAAGTACTTTAACATTTTAAAACTTAAATTTGAATTATCATTTTTAATTAGAAATTAAATATTATTGAAATGATTAATTTAGGGATTTTTAAATTAAAGAATAAATCTCTTCCTAATAATATCCCTATTTTAATAATTCCAATTTTATTATTCTTCCAAATTTAATCAATTATTTAATTAAGGTTTATTTTAATTATTTTCAAATTGTTTAATGGGTTTCTACCCTTTAATTATTTAAATTTCAATCATCCAAATTAGATTAAGATCAAATATTTTACTCTTTAATTTTATTAAACCTAAAGTTTTAATTAAGGGTTAAAATTTTAATTACCATTTTGCCCTTCAAGCTTAATAATTTCATAACTCATTAAATTGAGCTTAAATAAACTTGAAATTTTTATGTGACTTCACTCATATGCCAATAAAGACATGAGAGGAGAAAATGTGATTTTTCTGTATTTAATTTATTTATGTAATTATTTTTTGTAGAAAATAGAGATTTCCAAGGGAAATTTAATAACATGACCAAAGGAAAGTTTCTGTCCTTAAGAAAATTATGGGACATTTCTTATGACCAGAGGACCAATTGCACCAATTTTGGTGATTTTTTGAATTATATTATTTTTATTATAATTATTTTAAGTTTTGGAGTATTAATTAATTTAAAAATAGAATAAAGGTTGAAAAATGAAATTAATATTTTTCAAAACTCTCTCTGATATAAAGGAATTCAAATAATCAATTTTTATAATTTTCTGATTTTTCTTTGATTTATTATAATTATTTTAGTGAAAATGCTAGAAAATACATTTTTTTTTAATTTTAAAATTACCCTAGGGCTTTAAAATTTAATATCTCATTAAATAGACCTAAGAAAAATATGGGGTTTGTTCCTAAGTGATTAAAATTCAAAATGTGACATTTTGATAATTTTTATTATTTTGATGATTTTTATTATTTTTTAATTATTAAAATATTAAAATAATACAAAAAATCAACTTTTTTAGAAAATTACAATTTTATTTTTCTTAAGTTCCCCTGATATCAGAGAGGCTCCAAAACTAATTTGGTGAATTTTTGAAAAGTATTTTGAAAGTTATGAATTTTTCAAGTTTAAGATGGTTAAATGGCTTAATCAACCCATTTAGTAGGGCTAACCAAGTCCAATTGACTTCAAATTCTTATGGTGGGTTCCTCTGATCCTAAAGGTCAGTGGAGAATTGATTTCAAGTCAATTTGATGTATGGTTAGCTCTAATTAATTAGGGATCTATTTTGGGTGTTTAGGCCAATTAGGGTTACTTTAAATGAGTTAACTCAAAACCTATTTTTCCTAGGGTCCTCTGGTCATAAGAGACATCACCAAATTTTCCTAGAATTTATTTCACAACATGCTAATTATTGGAATTAATATACTCAAAACAAGTAACATGAATTTGAAAAATCAATAACTTCTCATAGGGATGGCCTCCGACTTTGGAAAATTCAGAAATGTTTCCAAATTCAGAGGCTTCAAAAGCCCTATGGTCTCATGCCATGGTGAATTTCCTATATGCATGGAGAATTAAAAGAATGCAGAAGGTAAATAAATCATTAAAAATAAAATACTTGATGAAATTAAATGATTTCTTTTCCACATTATTCTCCTCTCGTTCACTCGAGCAAGAGGGTATTTTTATTTTATTTTTCTGATTTTTCTACACACAGTTATGCATTTTTGAAGTTTAGGGAATTAAATAAATAGGAAAAATAACCTAATTTCCTACTTATCCACGCGGCGCCCCGTCATCCTCGGCATCTCCAAACGGCCACGCGGCGCTCTCCCATTCGACGCCGCCTTCCGACTCAGTGCCAAGCGGCCCGCGGTTCATGTACCATCTGCTTGTCCGACGCCATCTGAACCGTCCGTCCGCGCGTGTATTAAATGAACGGCATCCGTTCATCGTCCCCAGTGTCCTCACCCGAGAGCCGTCCACACTAAATCCCTAATATCTCACTCAATACTTAACGGATTTTCGTGTTCTTGTGCTCTATGGATTCGTCTTGAAGAGACGAATACATCTATATGGTGGTCATGCATTGAAATTAAAGCATTTGAAATAGAGAATCTCCAGAAGCTCGGATGAAGAATTAGCTCATACCTTTGCTCAGAGAAGTGTGGCTTCAATCTGAGGGTTGTGTCACCTTCGATTGGATCCCAGCAAGCTCCAGATGAAGTCTCCTGGTCCAGTGAATCGCTAGGTATGATTTCGACCACAGCCGATCACAAAGCTTGGAGGATGGAGCAACTGGGTGGCCTGGAGAGGGGCTTTTGCTGGTGGACTCCTTCTCTTGGTCTGGTGAAGGTGTAGGACCAATCAATTTGGGGATTGATCCACTGTGGAGAAGTGTCCTGGTTTTGGGTGGAATTTTGGCTGAGAAATTGGGCTCTGTTGGTGGGGATTAGGGCAAATTGTCACTGGGGATCAACTGCTCTAAGTATGGAGAGTGTTCCGGAACAATTGTGGCGAGGGTTTCGGCAAGGTCTGGTTCGGCACCTCTCATGGCCGAGAGGGGGTGGTGTTTAAATAGGAGAGGGTGGAGGGCCTCCCGGGGAGAGTTAGGGCTTGGGTTCGATTGCTCTTGGCAAGAGAAGAACAACCGCAATGGCCACTGGGGATGGGGCAGCTCGGCAGGTGAGAATTCCAAGTTTGGGCTCACATGTGAGCTCTCGGCCGAGGTCGAGTCACCCTCGAGGTCGTGGAGGTCGGGGCTGGAGGTTTGTGCGGTCAATTGGCCATGGACATGTGTAAAGGAGTTGAATTGAAATGGAATGGGGGATGAGCTCATTTTGGGTCCAAATGGGTCAACCCACCTTTTGGGCTTGGTTCACCTCCCCATGGCTGATTTGGGCTGAGGGAGGATCAGATGGATCAGCTAGGAAAGGGTGGAGAAGTCACCATCCATGAATATTTTGATTAAACATGGATTAAGGTGAAACATTAAAAGGGTTAAAACCTTTTTAAGGGGGCTTAAAAGAGGCTCCTCCTTTTGCCATTAGTGGCTTGATCACATGTTAAGCCTTCCATGGTTTCATGTGGCTTGTCCATGGCTTGCATGGCTTGTCTTTGGCTTGGGAAAAGTTGAGTCAATTTCATGGAAATGGATTTAAGAAAAATTTTGGCATTTTAGGGGTGATTTGGCATGAGGCTTGATTTGGAATTATTTGATGAAGGGATTATAACTTAGGGAATGGCTTTGATTAAATGGATGGCAAATGGAAATGTCATGTGGGCTTTAGGACCAATTTTGGGCTTTTGTATTTGGTGGAAATGGGCTTTTAGGAAGGTTTAAGGGAAGTGGGCTTTTTGAATTTTGAAATGGATTTTAGGATGAAATTTTGGTAAAGGCTTGGGCCAAATAATTGTTGAGTTTAGCTCATAGATGTGTCATGAGTGACTTGGAGCAAATTAGGAGTGATTTGAGTTTGAATTGGGTTGAATTTGGGTTTCTTTGGTGAATGGGCCAATATAGGTCAAATTGGGCTAACTTGGGCCAATGTTGGGCTAGGGTTGAAATTAACTTTCGTGCCTCTGCGTGCCGTAAAGGGACAAGTCTTAGCAGACTTCCTCGCAGCACACCCTTTGCCGGCAGAATCTCCTCTCAATGACGATTTGCCAGATGAACAAATAATGAACCTAGAAGACCTTGATGATCGACGTTGGGAATTATATTTCGACGGAGCATCTTCGAGCACACAAAGACGAAGAATCGCAAGTGATAGTGCCCGGTAAGGCGGGAATCGGGCTAATCTTTATAACACCGGAGCGGGGGATGTTAAGATACTCCTACCACTTGACGGAACCGTGTACAAACAACGAAGCGGAATACGAAGCCCTCATAACGGGACTCGGAATTAACTATTCAAATGGGGATAACGGACATCAACATCTACGGGGATTCGCGATTAATCATTCAACGGATCGCCGGGCAATACGAATTTTAAAGCCAAGACTCGAGCAATACTTCCAGGTACGCCATACGGTTGTTGGAACGGATTCCAAATGTAACGATCTACAAAATTCCCGAAAAGAAAATGCTTTAGCAGAGATGCTTTAGCCCGTCTTGCAAAAGAATTTGCTTGTTTGCAAGATGAATCGATGGAAGTGTCGGTTCACGGACGTCGGGTCCTATCACGACTTGACATGGACACAATACACAAATCGAAAAGAAAAAGAATCAATTGCAGCGAGTGACGAGAAAACACGGAAGATTGGCGACGGCCATTGATGGACTACACTGCAAACAGGAAAGCTACCATACGATAGGTCGCTAGCCCATCAGACCAAGAAAAGAACTCTGTCTTACGCATTAATAAACAACACACTGTACAGAAGGTCTTTTGACCAAATGTGGCTAAGGTGCCTAAGCGGGTCCGAGGCCCGTGAAATTGTTAAGGAGGTGCATTCAGGACTCTGTGGCGCTCACCAGTCGGGTCCGAAGATGAAAATGAAAATTAAAAGATTAGGATACTACGGCCCTCGATGATGACCGATCGCATGAAAATCGCCAAGAGTCGTCATCAATGCCAAGTGCACGGAGTGGTTCTACACCAACCTCCAAATGTGCTACATCCGAAAATTGCGTCGTGGCCATTTGAATGTTGGGGCACAGATATAGTGGGTCCGATAGAACCACCATCTTCAAAAGGACATCGCTTCATTCTTGCGGCTACGGATTACTTTTCCCGAGTGGGCGGAGGCGGTTCCACTTAGAGAAGTGAAAGCACACCACGTGCTACGGTTTTCAAGAACCAAGTTGTCTACCAGTTTCGGAGTGCCGCGCGAATTATCTCGGATAATGGGTCAGCATTCGAAGCACGCAAATCAACAATTTTGTCGGGAGACACGGAATCGGCCGGCGATACTCAACAATTTACTACCCGAGAGCAAACGGCCTCGCGCGAGGCTTTTAATAAAACTCTCGTTCAAATCTTAAAGAAAACCTTGGACGATAATAAGAGAAATTGGCACGAGAAATTGTTAGAAGCCTTATGGGCCTACCGGACAACCTTCGAACTCCTACTCAAGCTACACCTTACGCTCTCGTGTATGGGTCCGAGGCGAGTGTTACCTTTAGAGGTTCGGCTTCCTTCACTCGGAATTGCGGTTGCAAACAAGATCACAACAGAAGAAAACGCCAAATTACGACTCGAAGAATTAGAAAGCTTGGAAGGGAAAAGACTTGCGGCGCAACGAGAATTTAGAACTATACCGAGCTAAGATGGTTCGAGCCCATGACAAAGCGGGTCCGCCCAAGAACCTTCAAAGTTGATGACTTAGTTCTCGTTCTCAAGAGACCTATTCTTGCACACCGCAAGATAGGAGGAAAATTTGAACCCACTTGGGAAGGACCGTTTGTGGTCGAGCGATATACTCGGGAGGTTCCTACCGGCTAGTGAATTGCCAGGGAGAACGACATATGCTTCCGATCAACGGACGATACTTGAAAAAGTATTACGCTACCTGATGTTTGGAAGGAATGAATTTTTCATCCCTAAGAAACACGGGCAAAGTAATTACTTATGATTGGGTCCGAACCCAAAAATAATAAAATGTGCTAAAATAAATAAAATCATGATAATAAAGTTTTCCTTGTTTTCTTTTCCAAATCAAAATCTCTTCCCTGATCTTATCCTACTTCATGCCTGTTAAATTCGAAAATAAAAAAAATATATATAAAAAGAAAAAAAAATGTCTTTAATAAACATTTTCTTAATGTTCTTGTTCTTAGTACAGCCTCTGATCCTTTTCCTAGTCTTTTCACAGGGAAATGTCGAACGGGCGGTTGGTCCTGAACTTTAAGAATGGTGTAAGCCTTGCACTCGATGAAAAGAGGGTGAAAGATGGAGCGATAATCGAGATTGACTCGGATTTCGCACCGAGCGAGCCTACAGTACGAGGAAAGTGACTGGATCCCAGTTAACCGAGAAGAACTACCCGGGCAGACAGTGATGAAAGTGGGTGGCCCAAGCCACCAATCCAACAACAAGAAAAGAAAGGCAAATGCTGAAGAAGACAAGAAAATGAAGTCCGTAGTCGCTACGGCGGAGGGCGAGCTTGTCGGCGCCGCGCCCACGAGAGATTCATGAAGTTCGAAGGGCTACTCTCACGACCACGCAACGAAGAAATAAGAATCGCCGTATCCGTAAGATGTTAAAAAAACTAGGCTGCGGACCGGCGCGACGAGACGATTGCTAATGCCGGTACATACACTTCGAGGACACCGGTTCACCGGGAACTCGAAGAAAGGAGGCCGGCTCCTAGGATAACGAGAAGAACCGGGGAAATCTTCGGAAGATCGGAAGAAAGAAGGCTACCACGCCACCGGATAGAACCACCGATAATGCATGACCTTGTTGCGGAAGCAACCCCGGGGGATGTCCCGACGAGCATCATCCACGAAGAGCCGAGGTATGCAGGAGAACGTGAAGGGATTGAACCATATATCCCACAATATGTCACAAGGCCTCGCCATCTGCAGATCTTTCCGGAATACGAGCTGGAGAGAATGGAAAATGTTGAAAAGAAAACCTTTGAATACTTCGAGAGAATTAAAGGTAGAAGAATCAATATACTAGAGGGCCTCGAGCTACATACCGACGTATTCTCCGAGTATGAACAACGACAAATCGTGGATTGTATCCGGGATTTGAAAAGAATGGGCCGAGCGAGGCCGCCTAAGGAAAATACCTTCGAGAACCCCGGAGATGGATGCCGGGGAAGGGAAGAATCACGATACAATGCGGATGTTGCTACAACTTCTGTGAAGACAGGAAGGGAAACCCACCGGGAATACTCCGTCATGGGCAAGTAGATCCGATGCCATTAGTCATCAAGAGAATGGTAAAAAGATTGATAACATGGAGGGTATCGCCGGCGGATTGCATACCCAATAGCTGCATTATCAACATCTACAAACGGGGTGACTGCATACCCCCACATATAGATCACCACGACTTCGTCGGACCTTTACGCACGGTCTCTTTCTTGAACGAGTGTGACATCATGTTCGGATCCGACCTCCGGATAGCGAGGCCGGGTGAGTTCCGAGGGCCGATAAAGATACCTTTACCGGTAGGTTCCGTCATGATACCGAAGGGCAACGAAGCGAGATATTGCTAAGCATTGCATACCGAGAGTGCCGGTGAAGCGGATCTCGGTTACTTTCGGGAGAATGGACGACAACGAAGACACCTTACCATTTCCGACCAAACCCGTAGCTAGAAAGCCTCCGGCCTTATGAGTCGTGAGTTACATGGGAGATATCACACCTCCAACGTACATCCAGCCGGCATCCTTGCCAAGGATGGCTTGGAAGGTGATGTTATTAACCATGTACCCCACTATTCAGACATGGATTTTTGACAGATACTTCTTTTGATGGATCGCCAAGGATCATACATAGTCCGTTTTGAGTCTACATGGATTGTATGAAATGTATTCCAGATCGAGTTGTATGATGTATCTTCAACATGATTGGAATGAAAGTGACCATGTCACATTTTTGGCCTTCACCTCTTTTGTGCAAATTGATTGGGAAACGCCATTAAAGTTAAATGAACTTCGAACAAAGAACGAAAAAGAAATAAAAAAAAGGATAAAAGAAAACTTTCTTTAAAAATCTAAAAATGACGAACACCAAATTCACATGAAAATTAAATAAACGATAAAATAAAATTTGAACCATTAAAAGATAAACGAAATCAACATGAATGTTAAATCAAATCACAAATCAAATTCTCAATCAAATTTCAAATTCAATCTTTCCAAATTCCGAATCAAATTTCAATCTTTTCAAATCACAAATCAAATTCTCAACCGAATTCCAAATCCACTCCCGATCAAGTTTCAAATTTGATCTTCCAAATTTCAAATCAAATCTTAAATCAAATTTCAATCGAGTTCAAACTCATTCTTCCAAATCTTAAATTCAATCTTTCCAGATTTCAAGTCCCAATCAAATTCAAATTCAATTTCTTCCAGATCTCGAATCAAATATCAATCAAATCAAATTCAAACTTTTGGGTCGAGGATTTTTACATCCAAGACTGCACTGCTTTAGGATTCTTTTCCTATTGCACTGAAATACATCAAATTCAACCTTTTGGGTCGAGGATTTTACATCCAAGACTGCATCGCTTTAGGATTCTTTTTCATTGCACTCGAAATACATCAAATTCAAACTTTTGGGTCGAGGATTTTACATCCAAGACCGCATCGCTTTAGGATTCTTTTCCTATTGCACTGAAATACATCAAATTCAACCTTTTGGGTCGAGGATTTTACATCCAAGACTGCACTGCTTTAGGATTCTTTTCTATTGCACTGAAATACATCAAATTCAAACTTTTGGGTCGAGGATTTTACATCCAAGACTGCACTGCTTTAGGATTCTTTTCCTATTACACTGAAATACATCAAATTCAACCTTTTGGGTCGAGGATTTTACATCCAAGACTGCACTGCTTTAGGATTCTTTTCCTATTGCCTTCGAAATACATCAAATTCAACCTTTTGGGTCGAGGATTTTACATCCAAGATCGCACTCGCTTTAGGATTCTTTTCCTATTGCACTCGAAATACATCAAATTCAAACTTTTGGGTCGAGGATTTTACATCCAAGACCGCACCGCTTTAGGATTCTTCCCTATTGCACTCGAAATACATCAAATTCAAACCTTTTGGGTCGAGGATTTTATATCCAAGACTGCATTGCTTTAGGATTCTTTCCCTACAGCAATGAAATACATCAAAATCAAACTCTTGAGGTTAAGGATTTTACATCCAATACCGCATTGCTCTGAGATCTCTCCTCATTGCAATGATTCAATCCAATCAATTCAATTTTCTTTCGAGGTTGAAGATGTTACATCTAAAACCTCAGAATTCCAATTTTCATTTCAAATCAAATCCCTCAAATTAATTTTGACAAAAACTTCAATCTAAATCGAAACTCCAAACTAAAATCTAAACTCGCACATCAAAACTTAAATTGAAACAAAAAAAAATCTAAATCGAAATTCCCCAGTGTCATGTGATTTGGGATTCACCTCCTTTTCCTTTCCCCAACGAGAGTTCAGGAATCTCCGGTTTCAGAGATATACTTGCTACTCCCCAGCGAAAACTCCTCTATTTCGTCCTAAGTTTGTCACTTGGATGTTTGTGTTGGTTTTGTTGATCGCTTCGGTCAACGCCAATACGCGCGGTGTGCTCCGTCGACTCACCACACCTATTGGGGTCCATTTGTTGACCTCATTTTTGATGAGGTCTTCTCTTCTTCTCTTTAGTACTTAGGATCCAGCCTTAGGCTTTTCCTTTCGACTATCTTAGAGGACTAGAATCGGGACCCACCTTTTAGAAATTCAAACCACTTCTTAACTCCCCGCAAACTCCACAAACTCGACTATAGACCCCTAATCACCTAGAGGGTTGAAATCAAATGTGGAAGTTTAAAGGATGAGTTCCTATAGGACTCTTTGGCCTTAGGACCGCCCCAGGTGGCCCTGGTGCAGTGAGGGGCTGACTTACACACACACTACACTTATACACTACACCTATACACTACACTTTCACACACCCATACTTAACTTGACCTCCTGACTCATGTGGGTGATTCACATGGATGGTCCTTAACCCCTAAGCCCTTGGCTAAGAGGGTTAGGAACAACATAGTGAATGCCTCAAATGGGTCCCTTCATGGCTCATATGGGCTTGACATGGCTTCATGGCTCAACCAAAATGACTTCTTTCCACTTACATCCACCCAATCTTCAATTTTCCAAATTTTCAATTTTCCAAATTTTCAATTTTCCAAATTTTCAATTTTTGACCCCCGGAACCCTACACCCGCTTAGCCTACCCAAAACCCTTGAAATTACCCAAATTTCTCAAAATTTCCAAATTATCCAAAATTCTCCAAAATCATTCCCAAACATTTACACATCACTTAAATTGATCATCCATACCCAAAAATACCAAAAATTCCAAGAAAACCTCCCAATACCCTCCAAATACCCAAAATACCCCTCTTGGCAAAAAATCCAAAAATTCAGAAAATTCCCAGAAAATTCCAGAAAATCCCAAATATTCCCAATTTCATTTTGTCCAACTACACCATGGGCCAATTTTGTCAATTTTCCCTACGTTTGTCAAAACCCCCAATTTGACCCATTTTAACCTAAAGTGAACCCAATGTCAAACCAAACCTACCCAATTGACCCCAATTTTGGTCCAATTCAATTCTAAACTTCAATTTAATATCCCCAATACCAATCTAGACCAAATCCAAGTCCAATTTGATTGACATTTGGATCCAATCTCACTTTTGGCCTTAAAGCCCAATTTGGACCCATGACCCAAACCTAACCCAAACTCACCCAATTTAATTCCAATTAACCCCAAATCTTTTCTAAATCTTCCTTAACATTCCCACAAACAAAACACTAACATGATTTGCCCAAAATTTAGACCCAAACCCCACTCAAATTCAACCCAAGGCTAAGAGGCCCATTTTTGACCTAAACCCAAACCTAACCCAAATGAGCCCAAACCCCAAAATCAAAGCCCAACCAAAGTCAAAACCTCTTTGAAACACTCCCATAAAAATTTCTCAACATTGATTTTACATCAATTTCAACTCTAGCCCAACATTAGCCCAACTTGGCCCATTTGGACCTACATAGGCCCACTTACCAAATAAACCCAAATTCAAACCAATTCAACTCCAAATCACACCAAATTGACTCCAAGCCATTCATAAAACATCCCTAAACCAATTATGACATTTATTTGACAAATTCCTTCACAAAATCTTTACCCAAATGCCCATCCTAAAATCAAAAAGCCCATTCCCCTTAAACTTTCCTAAAAGCCCACTTCACCACATTCAAAAGCCCAAATCCATCCAAAGCCCACATGGCAATTTCCCTCATCATCCATTTAATCAAAATCACCCCTAAGTTTCAAAATCATCAATTAAACCATTCCAAATCAAGCTTCATGCAAATTTTCACCAAAATATCCAAAGTTCTTAAAACCCATTTCCATGAAATTGACTCAACTTTCCCCAAGCCAAAGACAAGCCATGCAAGCCATGGACAAGCCACATGAAGCCATGGAAGGCTTGACATGTGACCATGCCATTAATGGTAAAAGGAGGGGCCCCATTCCTAATCTTTCATTAAGCATTTTTTACCTTAAGCATGTCACACACTAAACCATGTTTAGCCACCTCATCATGGATAGAGACTACACCACTCTCCTTGGCCGACCCAATCGATCCTCTCGGCCCAAAATCGAGGCCATGGGGAGGTGCACCCAACCCAAACCAATGGGTTGACCAAATTAAGGCCAAAATGACCCCCTCCCCATTCCATTTTAATTCAAAGCCTTTACACATGGCAATTGCCAATTGATTGCAAAACCTCCAGCCCTGACCCACCTGGACCTGAGGGTGACCCATGCCTGCCGGCCAGCCACCTGGATTGCCGGAAAACACTATGGCCGAGACCTTGGGAGGAGCCAAAGTTTGGAATTCCCACTTGCTGAGCTGCCCCATGCCAAATGGTCACTATAGCTGTTCTTCTCCTCACCAGAGCAGCTCGATCCCATGCCTCGACTCCCCTGGAAGGCTCTCCGACCTCTCCTATTTAAACCCCTCACCCTCGCGGCCATGGAGGAGAGTTGCACAAACCTTGCCGAAACTCGCCAAAATTGTTCCAAACCCTTCTCCACCCTTAGAGCAGCTTGATCCCAGTGTCAATTTGCCTCTAATCCCCACCGATAAAATCCAATTTCCCAACCGAAATTCCACCCAAAACCAGGACACTTCTCCACAGTGAGCCAATTCCCAAATTGATTGGTTCTACACCTTCACCGGACCGAGGGAAGGTGTCCACCAGCAAAAGCCCCATCTCCGAAGCCACCCGGTTGCTCCAGCCTCCAAGCTTTGTGATCGGGCTTCGGTGCTAAATCACATCTAGACAATTCACCGGACCAGGAGACTTCATCCGGAGCTTCACGGGATCCAATCGAAGGTGCAACAACTCTCGGATCGAAGCCACACTTCTCCGAGCAAAGGTATGAGCCAATTCATCATCCCGAGCTTCTAGAGATTCTCCATTTCGAATGCTTTAATTTCAATGCATGATAACCGTATAGATGTGTTCGTCTCTTCAAGACGAATCCATAGAGCATAAGAACATGAAAATCCTTTGAGTATCGAGTGAGATCTTAGGGATTTAGTGTGGACGGCTCTCGGGTGAGGACGCTCGGGGACGATGAACGGATGCCGTCCATCAAATACACGCGCGAACGGACGGCTCAGATGGCGTCGGACCAGGAGACGGTACGAGAACCGCGGGCCCGGGCTGCTGACTCAGGTGGCTGCGTCGAATGGGAGCGCGACACGCGGCGTTTCGGAGATGCCGAGGATGAGTTGGCGCCGCGTGGATAAATAGAAATTAGGATATTTTCTTATTTATTTAATTCCCTAAACTTCAAAAATTCATAACTCTGTGTAGAAAAATCAGAAAAATAAAATAAAAATACCCTCTTGCTCGAGTGAACGGAGGAGAATAATGTGGAAAAGAAATCATTTAATTTCATCAAGTATTTTATTTTTTATAATTTATTTACTCTCTGCATACTTTTAATTCTCCATGCATGTATACAATTCACCATGGCATGAGACCATAGGGCTTTTGAAGCCTCCGAATTTGGGAACATTCCCTGAATTTTCCAAAGTCGGAGGCCATCCTATAAAAAGTTATTGATTTTTCAAATTTATGTTGCTGTTTTGAGTATTTTAATTCCAATAAATAGCATGTTGTGAAATAAATTCTAGGAAAATTTGATGATGTTTCTTATGACCAGAGGACCCTAGGAAAAATAGGTTTTGAGTTAGTTCATTTAAAACAACCCTAATTGGCTTAAACACCCAAAATAGGTCTCTAATTAATTAGAGTTAACCATGCATCAAATTGACTTGAAATCAATTCTCCACTGACCTCTAGGATCAGAGGAATCCACCATAAAAGTTTTAGGTCAATTGGACTTGGTTAGCCCCACTAATTGGGTTGATTAAGCCACTTAGTCATTTTAAACTTTAAAAATTCATAACTTTTAAAATACCTTTCAAAAATTCACCAAATTGGTTTTGGAGCCTCTCTGATATCAGGGGAATCTAAGAAAATTAAAATTTCAATTTTCTAAAAAGTTGATTTTTAACAATATTTTAATATTTTTAATAATTAAAAAATAATAAAAATCACAAAAATGATAAAATTCACCAAAATGTCACATTTTGAATTTTAATCTCTTAGGAACAAACCCCACATTTTTCTTAGGTCTATTTAGTGAGATATTAAATTTTAAAGCTTTAAGGTAATTTTAAAATTAAAAAAATGTATTTTCTAGCATTTTCACTAAAATAATTATAATAAATCATAGAAAAATCAGAAAATTGCAAAATTTGCTTCTCTGATTTCCTTGATATCAGAGAGATTTTTGAAAAATATAAAATTCATTTTTCAACATTTATTTTATTTTTAAATTAGTTAACACTCCAAAACTTAAAATAATTATAATAAAAATAATATAATTAAAAAAATCACCAAAATTTGTCCTAGTGGTCCTCTGGTCATTAGGAATGTCCCCTAATTTTCTTAAGGACAGAAACTTTCCCTTGGTCATGTTATTAAATTTTCCTTGAAAATCTCTATTTTCTACCAAAAATAATTATATAAATAAATTAAATACAGAAAAATCACATTTTCTCCTCTCATGTCTTTATTGACATATGAGTGAAGTTACATAAAAATTTCAAGTTCATTTGAGTTCAATTTAGTGAGTTATGAAATTATTAAGCTTAAAGGGTAAAGTGGTAATTAAATTTTTTAACCCTTAATTAAAACTTTAGGTTTAATAAAAAATTAACAAGTAAAATATTTGATCCTAATCTGATTTGGATGATTGAAATTTAAATAATTAAAGGGTAGAAACCCATTAAACAATTTAAAATGATTAAACCTTAATTAAATAATTGATTAAATTTGGAAGAATAATAAAATTGGAATTATTAAAATAGGGATATTATTAGGAAGAGATTTATTGTTCAATTTAAAAATCCCTAAATTAATTATCTCATTAATATTCAATTCTTAATTAAAATGATAACTCAAATTTAAAATATTAAAAGACTTAATCATTAAACTAAAATTAAATTATTAAACTCTTTTAAAAATTTCAATTAAAATAAAAAAAATAAAATTAAATTCAAATCAATTTAAATTAAATAAATTAAATTAAATTAAATTAAATTAAATTAAGATTAAAAATTAAATTAAATTAAAGATTAAATTAAATTAAATTAAATAATTAAATTAAATTAAATTAAATTAAATCAAATTAAATCAAATTAAATTAAATTAAATAATTAAATTAAATTGAATTAAATTAAATCAAATTAAATTAAATTAAACAAATTAAATTAAATTAAATGAAATTAAATCAAATTAAATTAAATTAAATAATTAAATTAAATTAAATTAAATTAAATCAAATTAAATTAAATTTAATTAAATTAAATTAAAACTAAATCAAATCAAATTAATTAATGTAACATCAAATCAAATTAAATTGAATTAAATTAAATTAAATTAAAATTAAAAATCAATTAAATTAAATTAAATTAAATTAAATTGAATTAAAAAACAACACTTAAAACAGAAAGAAATTAAATATAAAGCAACTTGAACACTATTCCAAATTTAAACCCATTAATTGAAATTTAACTAAATCACAAACCATCTTAACACCAATTTATCCTCAAATGCTTTAGTCATCATAACTCCTAAACAGAACATTAAATGAAATGTTACTTCACTTATAGGATATTCAAATGTCCTAGTTCACTGAGCAAGTTAACAAGACTTGAATTCCCGAACGATTAATTCATTTGTATAATTAAATTCATTTGGACTTAAAACAATCCTAGAAAATATTGAAAAGATGTTTAAGATTCGTCTTAAGCACTTCCTCGATATGATAGGATGTTCATAAGAACAATTGAACTTAATTATTCTTTGATGAAGAAAATCGTCCTCGAACCAAAACACAAAGAACCTAGACGTCATAGGAAATGACTAGCTATAGGATTAGGAACTTGGTAGAAAACCATAACCCTTACCTTAGCTTTACCTAGGAACTTGCTTAAATATTCTAATTGTGTTTTAAGTGCAGCTTGGGATGACGGGAAGACCCTCTGGGTACGCTTTTATTTTATTGCAATCTACTTTCTTGCAATTTACATTCTTGCATTTTATTTAACTGCATTGCACTTACTTTTCTTGCATGATAAACAACTGTTGCATGAAAACTCACACCTTTAGGATAGACCCTAAAACCGAAACCAAAACTAAGTTAAAAGTCATTGCAAGATAAAATTCACCGCCACAACATTTCAAAATATAAAACAACTCAAAATTTAATCACAAACAAAACACAAAACTACAATTACAACTAAATTAAAACGTCCTGTTGGATGATCGGGAATGCCTTGGATGATGTAACCTACGTGTTGCTAACGGGATTTCCCACGGTCTAAATGAAAGTGTGGAACTCATTCAGTTGAGTTTAGCAAATTCATCTGGACTAAGTGAATCCGATAAAAATAATGATGCCGGAAGGATGGAACCGTGGGATCTTAACCGGTGTCGTTATAATCAACTTTAAGATTTGTTTTAAATAAAATATAAAAAACACTTGGAAATCAAGATTTTATCTAAACCAAAACACTTTTCTCATCCCCTGATTTATGATTTCTTAAACTAAACCTCTGCAACAACAAGGAGCTCGGAGCATGGTGGGCAGCACGGCCATCGTCGTCAGCAAAACTTGAATCCACATCAGCAAAACTTTCTGAAGAATTAAATAACTAAGCCATAGGACTTCGAGGTAATTTGCCTAGTGCAACATAAATCCTCAACTCTTCGTTAGGCATTTGCATTGCAAATTAAGCCCTAACCGGTCTTAGGATTCCGAGGAAGTCGTCTGATACGACATAAACCCTCACATCTTCGAGGCTATTTGTATGATTCTATCATATAAATATAAGCCCTAATTAATTAAAATTGGCAAGACCAAAACATTTAAATAAATATTAGGACTTTCCTAAATCTAAGCCAAACAATAGGATAGTCGGGAAATTACCGAAGTTCGCTTCGAATCTGTGATTTCTCCTACTTTTCTTCCTTTGGATTCCCAAAACAAAATGTTCCAAATTTGATCCATTCCCTATTGAAATTCCAAAATTCAATACCTTGAAAACTTAAACTTTAAAATCCTTGAGAGCAGAATTATTGATTATTATCGAGAGTTTTCTTAGGTGATTCCCATCATTTAAGATGTAATTAACTATAGAGGCTTGCCCTTATAGGGAATTTTAAAGAACCTAGGTAATATAAACCCCGTTTAATGTTTTCATATTAAGCGAGGAATTTTGTCGGCTTATAAAATTGGTTCGCAAACCAAACGGATGTCACAAATCTTCTAGTTTATTTAATCGAGCCCCACCGTCAAGCAGTGTGTCTATCCTTAGGGATAGATACATGATTTGTGGTGCGGTGCTCGTTTATATAAACTATTTGGGATGTGAGATCGGTTTAATCTCATATCTTAAAACCTTCAAATTTAAAATTATTTTCAAAATCAAATACTACTTTTCAAATTATTTATTTTAATTAAATTAAAAATTCGCCGACAGCTTCTGTTAGGCGACCCCCCTTTTTAAAATAAAACACACAACCTAAAAATATGCCGACAGATTTCTGGCGACTCCGCTGGGATAATTCCTCTCTCCATTATAATCAGATAATTCTGCTTTCAAAAATCGGTAGTATATCCATGTCCTTAATGGGTCAAACTACCCTTCTTTCCGTTGGAATACTATGTTCATTTCTACCTTGAATAAGTATAACCAACATTCTCTCGGATTTAGGAGCCACTGTTTAGACACCTCTAAACAGAGAGGTTCCGAGATCCTTTTACCTCATTTTCGAGGTGGGGTGGACCTCAATAGGTGTTAGTTTAGGAATGATCCTTCGAGTCGAGAAGTCTTGCTTAAGACTTTCTTTTCCTTTCCAACTCCGAATCCGATTCCTTACCTTCTCTACACCTTTGAACATTCCGTTCTAAATAAACAAACCCTCTAATAAGTGACTCTTTTAACAAATGATTCCTTCTTATAAATACATGAACAAGAATGAGTTCGGACTCTTTTCAATTCCTTTCTTCTCGTCCTAAAGAAAAGAAGCATAACTTGGGACTGACAACCGAATCTACCTGCAGAAATGGAAGCCCCGAAGCTGATTTTCTCCTTCACCAACGGACTCGGACTTCGCCGTCTATAAGGATGAGTCGCCCGACAATGGGATCATCCGGTTTGGACAAGGATTTGAAAACACGAATGTCAAAGTCACCGGCGTCTCCCTCTTTGCACTGACGAACAAGGTATCTGAAGCTGAGGAACCACTGCTTGAATTCAACCTTAGGTCGACCCAAGAGTTTCCTCCCCGCAAAGGATCCCGACTAAGAGGAATACCGTCGTCCGCGAGAGGACCGTTCTTACTACCCCCACCGGTCTAGTTGTTTCTGCACCTACCCCGACTTCGCCAAATCAAAGGGGAAAGAAATCCAGAATTATGGTAAACCTGTTACCGTGGAGGGTACAGATCTTCCTGTAAGACCTTCTGTTTTCGAAATCGGGTCCAGTTCAAAGATTCCATCACTGACAAGGACCCAAAGAAGAAACAAAAGTAGAAGGATCGCCAGAGAAGCCAGAGCTGCTGAGATTGCTTTCCTGGAGGAAATTCCGAATCTGCCGAATATACACCGCTACCAGAATATACACCGCTACCAGAATATACACCGTCGCTCGACTACATACCACTTTTGGGAGGAAGCAGATTCCATCCCCTCTCCGCCGCAGAGGATGAGGAGAATGTTTGCAAGATTGCTGCCACATTACCTCAGCCCGCATACTACAACGATAGCCGCAAAAAAAGAACTAGAACTACGCCGTTTGCTCGACTGCAAACTTTGGTAGAAAAGTTAGCAAGGAAGGAAAATTGCCCCGTATCGGAGATTCTACGAAGGATAGGGCGGGTGCCAGTCAAATCCCATCTTGGGCCCCGAGTAGAACCCGCCGTCATGACAGAAAAGCCAAGTAAAAGAATGAAGGCTAGTCCACCCGTTGTTGTCTCAGGATTACAGATTAGGGAGGATACCACCTTCCAGCATTTGGCCACTGCACCATCCGGTCCTAGACCTTCCGCTGCTAGAAGGATGGTATGGCGTCCCACTACCGGGCGATTAAGATTGAAACGAGCAGCCCGAGAAAGAAAGTCTCACCGAGAGGCTCGGAATCGAAGAAAGTGCTACCGCGATAAAGGGGACTCGTGAAAAAGGGACCCGGCAGCCTATCGCATTACAACCGCAAAGACACACGAAAGCTCCGCTAGAAGATGCCATGGAAAAGTTGAGAACCGATATCCGACGGTTGGTAAAAGAAAGAGAAGAAAAGTTCGGAGATGAAATCGATTCATCGGAATTCATGGACGACGAATATGCAGAAATCAATAAGGTTGAGACACGAGCTTCATCAGCTTCGCAAGGTGCTCCTGCAGCCGCAGAAAGAGAGGAGCCAGAACTGATGAGAAGGCAGCTTCAGGAAAAAGACGACACGATCGTTCAAATGGCGAAAAGGATGGAAGAGATGGCCGTAGCTCTGGCCACTCTCCAGAGTCAAGTACAACCACATAGAGAGACACCCCCAGAGGTCATTCACATTGTAGACGGAGGAAAGGAGATTACATCCGTCAATGGGGATGATCAGCTAAAAAAGGATACAGCACAAAGTATGATCCCTGAAAAGGATATCAAGAACTTGGTAGAACAGCAGGTGCGAGAAGCCTTAGAACAATAGAAGAACGGGACATCCATTCGGACAAGTAGACCTTACCCAGAAGAATTCAACGCTGTCCAATACCCGAAAGGCTTCGTACCACCTCTGTTCAAGACCTTCGACGGAACCGGGAACCCCCGACAGAGCATGTTGCACACTTTCGTGCCAGTTGTTGCAATGCCGGCGGGAGCGATGCACTACTCTTCCGACAGTTCGTCAGCAGTTTGTCAGGAATCGCTTTCGACTGGTATGCAGAATTACCCAATGGTTCAGTGAATACATTCTCAGAGCTAGAGAGCCTCTTCATCAAGCGATTCGCCGGAGCTCAGTACCACATCACTATAGGTGATTTAGTGGTAGAGAAACAAAGGCCGAATGAAACTTTGGTGGATTACATACTTCGATGGAGGAACTTAAGCATGAAGTGTGAACCACAACTCGCAAGAACAACATGCGATCGGCATCTTGCTTAAAAGCATTCACGGCCCGATAGCACTTCTCCTCAAAGGATTCACTATTAAGACTTTCGAGAAGTTGTTAAGCAAGGCCGGAAGCTTGCAAGAAGAGGTGAAGCAATTGAGTTTTGCCGACAAGACGGACAAGCAGAAGCCGGTGAAGACCTTCGAAAAGAAATCCGGGATCATTGCAGCAGTTGATAAAGGCAAGCAACCGATGCAAATACCACCGGAACGGCCGCAACAACCACAACAGAATTACCAGCAACCCCGGTCCAGCTATCAGTCGTCTCCGCAGTATGAACAACCGCCTCGTCCGCAACGTACATTAAGGGAGCTTCTGAGCAGAGAATATCCGTTCAAAAATGAAGCAAGACTCGAAAATGTTCCGTAGCCTAAAGAAGACTCCGGATTTCCAATGCCGGAACCTAAAAGACCAGAGGAAGTCAACAAGAAAGGTGATCCCAACTTTTGCCCCTACCACCAGATGCTTGGGCACAAGATATAAGATTGCATTACCTTTAAAAGTTGGCTCAACGACAACCTTCGGAAAGGGAATATAACAATCCCGAAGGAGTACATGAAGGAACCCCAGAAAGGAGGTTCCATCAATGTTATCTCAACTGATCCCGTCATTCCGATAGATCCCTATGCAACTGACGATGGATGGACTACCGCCTGGACGAGGTCTTCGAAGAAGATTTTAGACAACATCCGAACCGCCTCGGTGCGAGCCTCAATCTCGAGTTCGAGACCTGTTAAGCCGGTACTATCACTTGCGATAGAAGAACCACCTCAACGGAGACGATTGAAGAAAAGAAGAAAATCGACGAAGAAGAGGGGACCGAGACTCCTAAGGCTGGACTAGGGGCCGCTTATCCTAGGATAGTTGTTTCCGATTCGGGGGAAAAATCCCTCGAACCTCCGATTTTGTTTGATTATCTCGCTCACTTCGGTGGGATCATATAATGATAAGGGTGATGGCGTTGGCTACGTTTTGACTGTTTCTAACGATTACGTAACTAGCGACAATCCGGACATCGACTTCGATACCAACAACAATTCTCAAATCATACACGATCTCGACGAGCAAAATAACAAAGAAGATATCCATCAAGGAGGCTACGAGAGTTCAACAAGCAACGGATCTATCTGTGAGTTTCGAGGAGCTCCAGTCACGATAGAGTTAGAACCTTCAGATTCTGAAGATAATCCGAAAGAACCTGTCATTCCGATTCAGGAGGAGACACCGGCGAACTCAACACTAGATTCAGAAGAAATTACAGAAGTCAACTTAAGAAGTGGAAGAGTTCTACCTCCAAGAATGGGTCCGAAAGACAAAGGAAAGCAGGTGGTTGTTCAAGAAGAACCAACCCCAGAAGAAGAAATACCCATTCGAGAAGAAGCCGAGACGCATGAGAACAAAGTGGACTACAACGTGCTAGCCCATCTTAGGAAACTACTGGCCAAACTGAGCATTTACGATGCTCTCATCTTATCAAAGGAGATGAGAGAAGCTCTGATCAAGGCCTTACTTTATCCAAAAATTTGCTTAGCTCAAATGGCCGGAGATTCCTTAGATGAGGTTTGCTCGTTAAAGGAACAGCGAGGCGTTACCTTCACGGACGGTGACCTACTACTTGGGACAGCAGATCACAACCGACCGTTGTACATTTCGCTTACAATTTGGAAGTTTACGCTCTCTAGAGTATTGGTGGATCCGGGAGCATCAATCAATATAATGAGTCTTCGAACACTAAGCATACTTGGAAATTGATGCTCGCGAGCTCGAAGCGGACAAAATGTTATTAAGAGGATTCAACCGTAAAGGAGAAAGAGCCCTCGGGTCAATAACACTACCGATGAAGACCGGTGACTTAGCAAAGACAACCGCAAAATTTCACATAATCGATTCGAAACGTCGTTCAACGCTCTATCGGGCCGACCATGGATACATGAAAACGGGATGGTACCATCATCTCCGCATCGGTGCATCAAATACTACGATGGAGGGGAACGAGTGCATCAAAGGCGACTTACAACCATTCTCCGTACATGAGATTGGAATCCATGAAGATGCGAGCTTATTATGCACCGCCAAAGAAAACAATCTTCTCCAGAGATACCGTAACAAATGAAGCAAAGAAAGTTCGGGACAAAGAAGAACCTGAAATTCTAGTCCAACAGTCACTCACCACTCCCTTCCGGCTAGATGGTGAAGGTTTCTCCACAACTCGCATCCGAGGTCGAGGCCGGGGACGAGGCCGTGGTAGAGACGTTAGGACGGTTGGACGGAGGAAACCAGCCATCAATGTTGATTGGGAAGATAGTTCGAAGAAGAAAAAGAAATCAAACAAGAAGCGGCGACAATAAGTCGAAGAGGCCGCAATTCAAGATCTCTCTCGAAGATGAGAAGAACGAAGAATACAAATCAATGTACGAGAAGATTAACCACTACGTACATACTATGACCCTAACCCCGATCCAGTCGAGCAAGATCGAGGGTATGGTGGTCAAAGAGGTACGTAACGACGGTGCAAGGCCAATCAAATTCTACCGTGGTGCTTCTTCCTCCAAAACTGAAAATAATGTACAATTCGAAGATGTCACTTCATCAGAATTAATGGAATTACCTTTTGAGTGGTACTCTCCACGTGTTCAAAATTTAATTCAACGTGGTTTCTTACCTCGACAATGGACAAAAGGTCAATCTCAACATTTTGAAAAATTATGGAATAACTCCGGTCGTCCACCCAATTCAAAGTATGGACTCGGATTCGGCACAGTAGGGTCAGTTGACGATACTGAATTTTGCTTGGTTGTCACTTGCAAGTCCAATGAAAACTGCATGGAAACTACGGACGAACTCGAAGATTTACAAATTGGAGACGCTCCACCGAATTCGAAGAAGAAATTAAATCCACAATAGATGAGTTAACGAAAGTTAACTTAGGTACTAGCGAAGAGCCTAGACCTACCTTTGTTAGCTCCTTACTCAACAAAGAAGACTCCGAAGAAATAATCAAATTATTAATGGAATTTAAGGACTGTTTTGCTTGGAACTACGATGAAATGCCAGGATTGGCTCCAGAGGTTGGAGTTCATAAGCTAGGAGTGGATCCTACTTCTGTCCCAGTCAGAAATCGAACAACAAGTCATAGCCGAAGTTAAAAAGCTAATAGACGCTAAATTTGTCCGTGAAGAACAATACCCGACTTGGTTAGCCAATGTGGTGCCAGTCAGAAAGAAGAATGGTCAGATCAGAATCTGTGTGGATTTTAGAGATTTGAACAAGGCATGTCCAAAGGATGAATTCCCTCTACCGATCCCAGAATTAATGATCGACATTACTTCAACACATGAAATATTCTCGTTCATGGATGGATCTTCAGGATACAACCGGATAAAAATGGCTCCGAAGATGAAAAGCTTACAACATTCGGAACGCCGATCGGAGTATTTTGCTACACGGTAATGCCATTCGGATCGAAGAACGCAGGAGCAACCTACCGAGAGCAATGACAAGAATTTTTATGATCTCATCCACAATCAAGTCGAATGCTACGTGGACGATGTGGTCATCAAAAGCAAAGTAAAGGAAAACCACCTGTATGATTTGAGAATTGTTTTCGAACGATTAAGACAATTTAACCTTAAGATGAATCCCTTAAAATGCGCCTTCGGCGTCACCTCCGGGAAATTCTTAGGATTCGTTGTCCGACATCGTGGAATTGAAATTGACCCGGAAAAGATTAAGGCTATATTAGAAATGCCACCTCCCAAAACCTTAAAACAACTACGATCTTTTCAAGGGAAGCTGGCATATCTTCGACGCTTTATCTCAAACCTGTCAGGTAGGTGTCAGCCTTTCTCGGCACTAGTTAAAAAGGACGCCAAATTTATTTGGGAAGAGAAATGCCGGAAGGCCTTCGAGGACATTAAACAATATTTAATGACACTTCCTATCTTAGCAGCCCCGGTCTCGGGTAGACCGGCGATACTTTACACCGCGGCTTTAGACGACTCTCTCGGAGCCCGTTAGCCTGAGTCAATGATGAGGGTAAAGAAAATGCTCTTTACTACTTAAGCCGTCGTTTACTTCCGACGGAAGTAAGGTATCCCACAATTGAAAAGCATTGTTTGGCCTCGATCTTCGCCGCTCAAAAGCTCGGGCATTACATGCTTTCTCATAAGGTCAACCTCGATCTCGAAGTTTAATCCATTGCAATACTTGATGACTCGTCCAACACTTTCCGACAGACTTGCCAGATGGTCAATGATATTATTGCAATTCGATATAACTTTCGTGCCTCTGCGTGCCGTAAAGGGACAAGTCTTAGCAGACTTCCTCGCGACGACACCCTTTGCGGCGGAATCTCCTCTCAATGACGATTTGCCGGATGAACAAATAATGAACCTAGAAGACCTTGATGATCGACGTTGGGAATTATATTTCGACGGAGCATCTTCGAGCACACAAAGACGAAGAATCGCAAGTGATAGTGCCCGGTAAGGCGGGAATCGGGCTAATCTTTATAACACCGGAGCGGGGGATGTTAAGATACTCCTACCACTTGACGAGAACCGTGTACAAACAACGAAGCGGAATACGAAGCCCTCATAACGGGACTCGGAATTAACTATTCAAATGGGGATAACGGACATCAACATCTACGGGGATTCGCAAGTTAATCATTCAACAGATCGCCGGGCAATACAGAATTTTAAAGCCAAGACTCGAGCAATACTTCCAGTACGCCATACAGTTGTTGGAACAGATTCCAAATGTAACGATCTACAAAATTCCCGAAAAGAAAATGCTTTAGCAGATGCTTTAGCCCGTCTTGCAAAAGAATTTGCTCGTTTGCAAGATGAATCGGTGGAAGTGTCGGTTCACGGACGTCGAGTCCTATCACGACTTAACATGGACACAATACACAAATCGAAAAAGAAAAAGAATCAATTGCAGCAGTGATGTAGAAAACACGGAAGATTGGCGACAGACCATTGATGGACTACCACGCAAACAGGAAAGCTACCAGACGATAGGTCGCTAGCCCATCAGATCAAGAAAAGAACTCTGTCTTACGCATTAATAAACAACACACTGTACAGAAGGTCTTTTGACCAAATGTGGCTAAGGTGCCTAAGCGGGTCCGAGGCCCGTGAAATTGTTAAGGAGGTGCATTCAGGACTCTGTGGCGCTCACCAGTCGGGTCCGAAGATGAAAATGAAAATTAAAAGATTAGGATACTACTGGCCCTCGATGATGACCGACTGCATGAAAATCGCCAAGAGCTGTCATCAATGCCAAGTGCACGGAGTGGTTCTACACCAACCTCCAAATGTGCTACATCCGACAATTGCGTCGTGGCCATTTGAATGTTGGGGCCCAGATATAGTGGGTCCGATAGAACCACCATCTTCAAAAGGACATCGCTTCATTCTTGCGGCTACGGATTACTTTTCCAAGTGGGCAGAGGCAGTTCCACTTAGAGAAGTGAAAGCACACCACGTGCTACGGCTTTTCAAGAACCAAGTTGTCTACCGTTTCGGAGTGCCGCGTGAATTATCTCGGATAATGGGTCGCATTCGAAGCACGCAAATCAACAATTTTGTCGGGAGACACGGAATCGACCGCGATACTCAACAATTTACTACCCAAGAGCAAACGGCCTCGTCGAGGCTTTTAATAAAACTCTCGTTCAAATCTTAAAGAAAACCTTGGACGATAATAAGAGAAATTGGCACGAGAAATTGTTAGAAGCCTTATGGGCATACCGGACAACCTTCGAACTCCTACTCGAAGCTACACCTTACGCTCTCGTGTATGGGTCCGAGGCGAGTGTTACCTTTAGAGGTTCAGCTTCCTTCACTCGAATTGCAGTTGCAAATAAGATCACGACGAAGAAAACGCCAAATTACGACTCGAAGAATTAGAAAGCTTGGAAGGGAAAAGACTTGCGGCGCAACGGAATTTAGAACTATACCAAGCTAAGATGGTTCAAGCCTATGACAAACCGGGTCCGCCCAAGAACCTTCAAAGTTGGTGACTTAGTTCTCGTTCTCAAGAGACCTATTCTTGCACACCGCAAGATAGGAGGAAAATTTGAACCCACTTGGGAAGGACCGTTTGTGGTTGAAGCAAGTATACTCGGGAGGTTCCTACCGGCTAGTGAATTGCCGGGGAGAACGACATATGCTTCCGATCAACGGACGATACTTGAAAAAGTATTACGCTACTCGATGTTTTGAAGGAATGAATTCTTCATCCCTAAGAAACACGGGCAAAGTAATTACTTATGATTGGGTCCAAACCCAAAAATAATAAAATGTGCTAAAATAAATAAAATCATGATAATAAAGTTTTCCTTGTTTTCTTTTCCAAATCAAAATCTCTTCCCTGATCTTATCCTACTTCATGCCTATTAAATTCGAAAATAAAAAAAATATATATAAAAAGAAAAAAAATGTCTTTAATAAACATTTTCTTAATGTTCTTGTTCTTAGTACAGCCCCTGATCCTTTTCCTTGTCTTTTCGCAGGGAAATGTCGAACGGGCGGTTGGGTCCCGAACTTTAAGAATGGCGTAAGTCTTGCACTCGATGAAAAGAGGGTGAAAGATGGAGCGATAATCGAGATTGACTCGGATTTCACACCAGCGAGGCCTACGAGTACGAGGAAAGTGACCGGGTCCCGCTAACCGAGAAGAACTACCCGGGCAGACAGTGATGAAAGTGGGTGGCCCAAGCCACCAATCCAACAACAAGAAAAGAAAGGCA
Organism: Papilionanthe hookeriana x Papilionanthe teres; assembly: GCA_022702705.1. NCBI lineage: Eukaryota > Viridiplantae > Streptophyta > Magnoliopsida > Asparagales > Orchidaceae > Papilionanthe > Papilionanthe hookeriana x Papilionanthe teres. The sequence goes on from CM040427.1 coordinate 115,649,897, forward strand.
AATGCTGAAGAAGACAAGAAAATGAAGTCCGTAGTCACTACAGTGGAGGGCAGGCTTGTCAGCGCTGCGCCCACAGAGATTCATGAAGTTCGAAGGGCTACTCTCACAGCCACGCAACGAAGAAATAAGAATCTCCGTATCCGTAAGATGTTAACAAAACTAGCTGCGGACCAGCGCGACGAGACAATTGCTAATGCCGGTACATACACTTCGAGGACACCGGTTCACCAGGAACTCCGAAGAAAGGAGGCCGGCTCCTAGGATAACGAAAAGAACCGTGGAAATCTTCGAAGATCGGAAGAAAGAAGGCTACCACGCCACCGGATAGAACCACCAATAATGCATGACCTTGTTGCGGAAGCAACCCCGGGGGATGTCCCGACGAGCATCATCCCCGAGGAGCCGAGGTATGCGGGAGAACGTGAAGGGATTGAACCATATATCCCACAATATGTCACAAGGCCTCGCCATCTGCAGATCTTTCCGGAATACGAGCTGGAGAGAATGGAAAATGTTGAAAAGAAAACCTTTGAATACTTCGAGAGAATTAAAGGTAGAAGAATCAATATACTAGAGGGCCTCGAGCTACATACCGACGTATTCTCCGAGTATGAACAACAGCAAATCGTGGATTGTATCCGGGATTTGAAAAGAATGGGTCGAGCAGGCCGCCTAAGGGAAAATACCTACTCAGAACCCCGGAGATGGATGCCAGGGAAGGGAAGAATCACAATACAATGCGGATGCTTGCTACAACTTTCGTCGAAGACGAGAAGGAAACCCACCGGAATACTCCGTCATAGGCAAGTAGATCCGATGCCATTAGTCATCAAGAGAATGGTAAAAAGATTGATAACATGGAGGGTATCGCCAGCGGATTGCATACCCAATAAGCTGCATTATCAACATCTACAAACAGGTGATCGCATACCCCCACATATAGATCACCACGACTTCGTCAGACCTTTCTGCACAGTCTCTTTCTTGAACGAGTGTGACATCATGTTCGGATCTGACCTCCGGATAGCAGGCCCGGGTGAGTTCCGAGAGCCAGTAAAGATACCTTTACCGGTAGGTTCCGTCATGATACTGAAGGGAAACGGAGCAGATATCGCTAATCATTGCATACGAGGAGTGCCAGTGAAGCGGATCTCAGTTACGTTTAGGAGAATGGACGACAGCAAGACACCTTACCATTTCCAGCTGGACCCGTAGCTAGAAAGCCTCCGGCCTTATGAGCTGTGAGTTACATGGGAGATATCACACCTCCAACGTACATCCAGCCGGCATCCTTGCCAAGGATGGCTTGGAAGGTGATGTTATTAACCATGTACCCCACTATTCAGACATGGATTTTTGACAGATATTTCTTTTGATGGATCGCCAAGGATCATACATAGTCCGTTTTGAGTCTACATGGATTGTATGAAATGTATTCCAGATCGAGTTGTATGATGTATCTTCAACATGATTGGAATGAAAGTGAACATGTCACATTTTTGGCCTTCACCTCTTTTGTGCAAATTGATTGGGAAACGCCATTAAAGTTAAATGAACTTCGAACAAAGAATAGAAAAGAAATAAAAAAAAGGATAAAAGAAAACTTTCTTTAAAAATCTAAAAATGAAGAACACCAAATTCACATGAACATTAAATAAACGATAAAATAAAATTTGAACCATTAAAAGATAAACGAAATCAACATGAATGTTAAATCAAATCACAAATCAAATTCTCAATCAAATTTCAAATTCAATCTTTCCAAATTCCGAATCAAATTTCAATCTTTTCAAATCACAAATCAAATTCTTAACCGAATTCCAAATCCACTCCCGATCAAGTTTCAAATTTGATCTTCCAAATTTCAAATCAAATCTTAAATCAAATTTCAATCGAGTTCAAACTCATTCTTCCAAATATCAAATTCAATCTTTCCAGATTTCAAGTCTCAATCAAATTCAAATTCAATTTCTTCCAGATCTCGAATCAAATACCAATCAAATCAAATTCAAACTTTTGGGTCGAAGATTTTTACATCCAAGACTGCACTGTTTTAGGATTCTTTTCCTATTGCACTGAAATACATCAAATTCAACCTTTTGGGTCGAGGATTTTACATCCAAGACTCGCATCGCTTTAGGATTTTTTCCTATTGCACTCGAAATACATCAAATTCAAACTTTTGGGTCGAGGATTTTACATCCAAGACCGCACTCGCTTTAGGATTCTTTTCCTATTGCACCGAAATACATCAAATTCAACCTTTTGGGTCGAGGATTTTACATCCAAGACCGCACTCGCTTTAGGATTCTTTTCCTATCGCACTCGAAATACATCAAATTCAAACTTTTTGGTCGAGGATTTTACATCCAAGATCGCACCGCTTTAGGATTCTTTTCCTATTGCACTGAAATACATCAAATTCAACCTTTTGGGTCGAGGATTTTACATCCAAGACTACACTCGCTTTAGGATTCTTTTCCTATTGCACTCGAAATACATCAAATTCAACCTTTTGGGTCAAGGATTTTACATCCAAGACCGCATCTGCTTTAGGATTCTTTTCCTATTGCACCTGAAATACATCAAATTCAAACTTTTGGGTCGAGGATTTTACATCCAAGACCGCACCGCTTTAGGATTCTTCCCTATTGCACCGAAATACATCAAATTCAAACCTTTTGGGTCGAGGATTTTATATCCAAGACCGCATTGCTTTAGGATTCTTTCCCTACAAGCAATGAAATACATCAAAATCAAACTCTTGAGGTTAAGGATTTTACATTCAATACCGCATTGCTCGAGATCTCTCCTCATTGCAATGATTCAATCCAATCAATTCAATTTTCTTTCGAGGTTGAAGATGTTACATCTAAAACCTCAGAATTCCAATTTTCATTTCAAATCAAATCCCTCAAATTAATTTTGACAAAAACTTTAATCTAAATCGAAACTCCAAACTAAAATCTAAACTCACACATCAAAACTTAAATTGAAACAAAATAAAATCTAAATCGAAATTCCCCCAGGTCATGTGATTTGGGATTCACCTCCTTTTCCTTTCCCCAACGAGAGTTCAGGAATCTCCGGTTTCAGAGATATACTTGCTACTCCCCAGCGAAAACTCCTCTATTTCGTCCTAAGTTTGTCACTTAGATGTTTGTGTTGGTTTTGTTGATCGCTTCGGTCAAAGCCAATACGCGCGCTGTGCTCCGTCAGCTCACCACACCTATTGGGGGTCCATTTGTTGACCTCATTTTTGATGAGGTCTTCTCTTCTTCTCTTTAGTACTTAGGATCTAGCCTTAGGCTTTTCCTTTGACTATCTTAGAGGACTAGAATTGGGACCCACCTTTTAGAAATTCAAACCACTTCTTAACTCCCCGCAAACTCCACAAACTTGACTATAGACCATTAATCACCTAGAGGGTTGAAATCAAATGTGGAAGTTTAAAGGATGAGTTCCTATAGGACTCTTTGGCCTTAGGATTGCCCTGGGTGGCCTGGTCTGGTGAGGGGCTGACTTACACACACACTACACTTATACACTACACCTACACACTACACTTTCACACACCCATACTTAACTTGACCTCCTGACTCATGTGGGTGATTCACATGGATGGTCCTTAACCCCTAAGCCCTCAGCTAAGAGGGTTAGGAACAACATAGTGAATGCCTCAAATGGGTCCCTTCATGGCTCATATGGGCTTGACATGGCTTCATGGCTCAACCAAAATGACTTCTTTCCACTTACATCCACCCAATCTTCAATTTTCCAAATTTTCAATTTTTGACCCCCGGAACCCTACACCCGCTTAGCCTACCCAAAACCTTTGAAATTACCCAAATTTCTCAAAATTTCCAAATTATCCAAAATTCTCCAAAATCATTCCCAAACATTTCCACATCACTTAAATTGATCATCCATACCCAAAAATACCAAAAATTCCAAGAAAACCTCCCAATACCCTCCAAATACCCAAAATACCCCTCTTGGCCAAAAAATCCAAAAATTCAGCAAATTCCCAGAAAATTCCAGAAAATCCCAAATATTCCCAATTTCATTTTGTCCAACTACACCATGGGCCAATTTTGTCAATTTACCCTACTTTTGGCAAAACCCCCAATTTGACCCATTTTAACCCAAAGTGAACCCAATGTCAAACCAAACCTACCCAATTGACCCCAATTTTTGTCCAATTTAATTCTACACTTCAATTCAATATCCCCAATACCAATCTAGACCAAATCCAAGTCCAATTTGATTGACATTTGGATCCAATCTCACTTTTGGGCTTAAAGCCCAATTTGGACCCATGACCCAAACCTAACCCAAACTCACCCAATTCAATTCCAATTAACCCCAAATCTTTTCTAAATCTTCCTTAACATTCCCACAAACAAAACACTAACATGATTTGCCCAAAATTTAGACCCAAACCCCACTCAAATTCAACCCAAGGCTAAAAGGCCCATTTTTGACCTAAACCCAAACCTAACCCAAATGAGCCCAAACCCCAAAATCAAAGCCCAACCAAAGTCAAAACCTCTATGAAACACTCCCATAAATATTTCTAAACATTGATTTTACATCAATTTCAACTCTAGCCCAACATTAGCCCAACTTGGCCCATTTGGACCTACATAGGCCCACTTACCAAATAAACCCAAATTCAAACCAATTCAACTCCAAATCACACCAAATTGACTCCAAGCCCTTCATAAAACATCCCTAAACCAATTATGACATTTATTTGACAAAGTCCTTCACAAAATCTTTACCCAAATGCCCATCCTAAAATCAAAAAGCCCATTCCCCATAAACTTTCCTAAAAGCCCACTTCACCACATTCAAAAGCCCAAATCCATCCAAAGCCCACATGGCACTTCCCCTCATCATCCATTTAATCAAAATCACCCCTAAGTTTCAAAATCATCAATTAAACCATTCCAAATCAAGCTTCAAGCAAATTTTCACCAAAATATCCAAAGTTCTTAAAACCCATTTCCATGAAATTGACTCAACTTTCCCCAAGCCAAAGACAAGCCATGCAAGCCATGGACAAGCCACATGAAGCCATGGAAGGCTTGACATGTGACCATGCCATTAATGGTAAAAGGAGGGGCCCCTTTCCTAATCTTTCATTAAGCATTTTTTACCTTAAGCATGTCACACACTAAACCATGTTTAGCCACCTCATCATGGATAGAGACCACACCACTCTCCTTGGCCGACCCAACCGATCCTCTCGGCCCAAAATCAGAGCCATGGGGAGGTGCACCCAACCCAAACCAATGGGTTGACCAAATTAAGGCCAAAATGACCCCCTCCCCATTCCATTTTAATTCAAAGCTTTTACACATGGCAATTGCCAATTGATTGCACAAACCTCCAGCCCCCGACCCACCCGGACCCGAGGGTGACCCATGCCCGCTCGGCCAGCCACACCGGATCGCCGGAAAACACCATGGCCGAGACCTCGGGAGGAGCCAAAGTTTGGAATTCCCACTTCGTCGAGCTGCCCCATGCCAAATGGTCACTATAGCTATTCTTCTCCTCACCGAGCAACCGATCCCATGCCTCAACTCCCCCTGGAAGGCTCTCCAGCCTCTCCTATTTAAACCCCTCACCCTCACGGCCATGGAAGAGAGTTGCACAAACCTTGCCGAAACTCTGCCAAAATTGTTCCAAACCCTTCTCCACCCTTAGAGCAGTTGATCCCCAGTGTCAATTTGCCCTAATCCCCACTGATAAAATCCAATTTCCCAACTGAAATTCCAACCAAAACCAGGACACTTCTCCACAGTGAGCCAATTCCCAAATCGATTGGTTCTACACCTTCACCGGACCAAGGGAAGGTGTCCACCAACAAAAGCCCCATCTCCGGGCCACCCGGTTGCTCCAGACCTCCAAGCTTTGTGATCGGGCTTGGTCGAAATCACATCTAGACAATTCACCAGACCAGGAGACTTCATCTGGAGCTTGCTGGGATCCAATCGAAGGTGCAACAACTCTCAGATCGAAGCCACACTTCTCTGAGCAAAGGTATGAGCCAATTCTTCATCCCGAGCTTCTAGAGATTCTCCATTTCGAATGCTTTAATTTCAATGCATGATAACCGTATAGATGTGTTCGTCTCTTCAAGACGAATCCATAGAGCATAAGAACATGAAAATCCATCGAGTATCGAGTGAGATCTTAGGGATTTAGTGTGGACGGCTCTCGGGTGAGGACGCTCGGGGACGATGAACGGATGCCGTCCATTCAATACACGCGCGGACGGACGGCTCAGATGATACGAGAGACGGTACGAGAACCGCGGGGCCCGGGCTGCTGACTCAGGTGGCGGCGTCGAATGGGAGCGCGACACGCGGCGTTTCGGAGATGCCGAGGATGAGTTGGCGCCGCGTGGATAAATAGAAAATTAGGATATTTTCTTATTTATTTAATTCCCTAAATTTCAAAAATTCATAACTCTGTGTAGAAAAATCAGAAAAATAAAATAAAAATACCCTCTTGCTCAGTGAACAGAGGAGAATAATGTGGAAAAGAAATCATTTAATTTCATCAAGTATTTTATTTTTTATAATTTATTTACTCTCTGCATACTTTTAATTCTCCATGCATGTATACAATTCACCATGGCATGAGACCATAGGGCTTTGAAGCCTCCGAACTTGGGAACATTCCCTGAATTTTCCAAAGTCAGAGGCCATCCCTATAAGAAGTTATTGATTTTTCAAATTTATGTTGCTGCTTTGAGTATTTTAATTCCAATAAATAGCATGTTGTGAAATAAATTCTAGGAAAATTTGAGGATGTTTCTTATGACCAGAGGACCCTAGGAAAAATAGGTTTTGAGTTAGTTCCTTTAAAACAACCCTAATTGGCTTAAACACCCAAAATAGGTCTCTAATTAATTAGAGTTAACCATGCATCAAATTGACTTGAAATTAATTCTCCACTGACCTTTAGGATCAGAGGAATCCACCATAAAAGTTTGAGGTCAATTGGACTTGGTTAGCCCCACTAATTGGGTTGATTAAGCCACTTAGTCATTTTAAACTTTAAAAATTCATAACTTTTAAAATACCTTTCAAAAATTCACCATATTGGTTTTGGAGCCTCTCTGATATCAGGGGAATCTAAAAAAATTAAAATTTCAATTTTCTAAAAAAGTTGATTTTTAACAATATTTTAATATTTTTAATAATTAAAAAATAATAAAAATCACAAAAATGATAAAATTCACCAAAATGTCACATTTTGAATTTTAATCACTTAGGAACAAACCCCACATTTTTCTTAGGTCTATTTAGTGAGATATTAAATTTTAAAGCTTTAAGGTAATTTTAAAATTAAAAAAATGTATTTTCTAGCATTTTCACTAAAATAATTATAATAAATCATAAAAAAATTAGAAAATTGCAAAATTTGGTTCTCTGATTTCCTTGAAATCAGAGAGATTTTTAAAAAATATAAAATTCATTTTTCAACATTTATTTTATTTTTAAATTAATTAACACTCCAAAATTTAAAATAATTATAATAAAAATAATATAATTCAAAAAATCACCAAAATTGGTCCAAGTGGTCCTCTAGTCATTAGGAATGTCCCCTAATTTTCTTAAGGACAGAAACTTTCCCTTGGTCATGTTATTAAATTTTCCTTGAAAATCTCTATTTTCTACCAAAAATAATTATATAAATAAATTAAATACAGAAAAATCATATTTTCTCCTCTCATGTCTTTATTGACATATGAGTGAAGTTAAATAAAAATTTCAAGTTCATTTGAATTCAATTTAGTGAGTTATGAAATTATTAAGCTTAAAGGGTAAAGTGGTAATTAAAATTTTTAACCCTTAATTAAAACTTTAGGTTTAATAAAAAATTAACAAGTAAAATATTTGATCCTAATCTGATTTGGATGATTGAAATTTAAATAATTAAAGGGTAGAAACCTATTAAACAATTTAAAATGATTAAACCTTAATTAAATAATTGATTAAATTTGGAAGAATAATAAAATTGGAATTATTAAAATAGGGATATTATTAGGAAGAGATTTATTCTTTAATTTAAAAATCCCTAAATTAATTATCTCATTAATATTCAATTCTTAATTAAAATGATAACTCAAATTTAAAATATTAAAAGACTTAATCATTAAACTAAAATTAAATTATTAAACTCTTTTAAAAATTTCAATTAAAATAAAAAAAATAAAATTAAATTCAAATTAAATTAAATTAAATTAATTAAATTAAATTAAATTAAATTAAATTAAGATTAAAAATTAAATTAAATTAAAGATTAAGTTAAATTAAATTAAATAATTAAATTAAATTAAATTAAATTAAATCAAATTTAATTAAATTAAATAATTGAATTAAATTGAATTAAATTAAATCAAATTAAATTAAATTAAACAAATTAAATTAAATTAAATGAAATTAAATCAAATTAAATTAAATTAAATAATTAAATTAAATTAAATTAAATTAAATCAAATTAAATTAAATTAAATCAAATTAAATTAAAACTAAATCAAATCAAATTAATTAATGTAACATCAAATCAAATTAAATTGAATTAAATTAAATTAAATTAAAATTAAAACTCAATTAAATTAAATTAAATTAAATTAAATTGAATTAAAAAACAACACTTAAAACAGAAAGAAATTAAATATAAAGCAACTTGAACACTATTCCAAATTTAAACTCATTAATTGAAATTAAACTAAATCACAAACCATCTGAACACCAATTTATCCTCAAATGTTTTAGTCATCATAACTCCTAAACAGAACATTAAATGAAATGTTACTTCACTTATAGGATATTCAAATGTCCTAGTTCACTGAGCAAGTTAACAAGACTTAAATTCCCGGACGATTAATTCATTTGTATAATTAAATTCATTTGGACTTAAAACAATCCTAGAAAATATTGAAAAGATGTTTAAGATTCGTCTTAAGCACTTCCTCGATATGATAGGATGTTCATAAGAACAATTGAACTTAATTATTCTTTGATGAAGAAAATCATCCTCGAACCAAAACACAAAGAACCTAGACGTCATAGGAAATGACTAGCTATAGGATTAGGAACTTGGTAGAAAACCATAACCCTTACCTTAGCTTTACCTATGAACTTGCTTAAATATTCTAATTGTGTTTTAAGTGCAGCTTGGGATGACGGGAAGACCCTCCAGGTACGCTTTTATTTTATTGCAATCTACTTTCTTGCAATTTACCTTCTTGTAATTTATTTAACTGCATTGCACTTACTTTTCTTGCATGATAAACAATCATTGCATGAAAACTCACACCTTTAGGATAGACCCTAAAGCTCGAAACCAAAACTAAGTTAAAAGTCATTGCAAGATAAAATTCACCGCCACAACATTTCAAAATATAAAACAACTCAAAATTTAATCACAAACAGAACACAAAACTACAATTACAACTAAATTAAAACGTCCTGTTGGATGATCGGGAATGCCTCGGATGATGTAACCTACGTGTTGCTAACGGGATTTCCCACGGTCTAAATGAAAGTGTGGAACTCATTCAGTTGAGTTTAGCAAATTCATCTGGACTAAGTGAATCCGATAAAAATAATGATGCCGGAAGGATGGAACCGTGGGATCTTAACCGGTGTCGTTATAATCAACTTTAAGATTTGTTTTAAATAAAATATATAAAACACTTGGAAATCAAGATTTTCTCTAAACCAAAACACTTTTCTCATCCCCTGATTTATGATTTCTAAAACTAAACCTCTGCAACAACAAGGAGCTCGGAGCATGGTGGGCAGCACGGCCATCATCGTCAGCAAAACTTGAATCCACATCAGCAAAACTTTCTTAAGAATTAAATAACTAAGCCATAGGATTTTGAGGTAATTTGTCTAGTGCAACATAAATCCTCAACTCTTAGTTAGGCATTTGCATTGCAAATTAAGCCCTAACCGGTCTTAGGATTCCGAGGTAGTCGTCTGATACGACATAAACCCTCACGTCTTCGAGGCTATTTGTATGATTCTGTCATATAAATATAAGCCCTAATTAATTAAAATAGGCAAGACCAAAACATTTAAATAAATATTAGGACTTTCCTAAATCCAAGCCAAACAATAGGATAGTCGGGAAATTACCGAAGTTCGCTTCGAATCTGTGATTTCTCCTACTTTTCTTCCTTTGGATTCCCAAAACAAAATGTTCCAAATTTGATCCATTCCCTATTGAAATTCCAAAATTCAATACCTTCAAAACTTAAACTTTGAAATCCTTGAGAGCAGAATTATTGATTATTATCGAGAGTTTTCTTAGGTGATTCCCATCACTTAAGATGTAATTAACTATAGGGGCTTGCCCTTATAGGGAATTTTAAAGAACCCGAGTAATATAAACCTCCGTTTAATGTTTTCATATTAAGCAGGGGAATTTTGTCGGCTTATAAAATTGGTTCGCAAACCAAACGGATGTCACAAATCTTCTAGTTTATCTAATCGAGCCCCACCGTCAAGCAGTGTGTCTATCCTTAGGGATAGATACATGGTTTGTGGTGCGGTGCTCGTTTATATAAACTATTTGGGATGTGAGATCTGTTTAATCTCATATCTTAAAACCTTCAAATTTAAAATTATTTTCAAAATCAAATACTACTTTTCAAATTATTTATTTTAATTAAATTAAAAATTCGCCAATAGCTTCTGTTAGGCGCCCCCCCCTTTAAAATAAAACACACAACCTAAAAATATGCCGACAAGTAGGAGTTCTGAAGGTTGTCCGGTAGGCCCATATGGCTTCTAATAACTTCTCATGCCAATTTCTCTTATTATCATCCAAGGTTTTCTTTAAGATTTGAACGAGAGTTTTATTAAAAGCCTCAGCCAGGCCGTTTGTTCTTGGATAGTAAATTGTTGAATACCGCCAGTCGATTCCGTGCCTCCTGACAAAATTGTTGATTTGTGTGCTTCTGAATGCTGACCCATTATCTGAGATGATCCGCGCGGCACTCCGAAACGGTAGACAACTTGGTTCTTGAAAAACCGTAGCACGTGATGTGCTTTCACTTCTCTAAGTGGAATCGCCTCCGCCCACTTGGAAAAGTAATATGTAGTCGCAAGAATGAAGCGATGTCCTTTTGAAGATGGTGGTTCTATTGGACCCACTATATCCGTGCCCCAACATTCGAATGGTCACGATGCAATTGTCGGATGTAACACATTTGGAGGTTGGTGTAGAACCACTCCGTGCACTTGGCATTGGTGACGGCTCTTGGCGATTTTCATGCGATCGGTCATCATCGAGGGCCGGTAGTACCCTAGTCTTTTAATTTTCATTTTCATCTTCGGACCCGACCGGTGAGCGCCACGAGTCCCGAATGCACCTCTTTAACAATTTCACGGGCCTCGGACCCGCTCGGGCACCTTAGCCACATTTGATCGAAAGACCTTCGTATAACGTGTTGTTTATTAATGCGTAAGACAGAGTTCTTTTCTTGATCCGATGGGCTAGTGACCTATCGTCCGGTAGCTTTCCTGTTTGTAGGTAGTCTATTAATGGCTGTCGCCAATCTTCTGTGTTTTCTGTCACTGTTGCAACTGATTCTTCTTCTTTTCCTGATTTGTGTATTGTGTCTATGTCGAGCTGTGATAGGACCTGACGTCCGTGAACTGACACTTCCACTGATTCATCTTGCAAACAGGCAAATTCTTTTGCGAGGCGAGCTAACGCATCTGCTAAGGCATTTTCTTTTCTGGGAATTTTGTAGATTGTCACATTCGGAATTTGTTCCAACAACTGTATGACATACTTGAAGTATTGCTCGAGTCTTGGTTAAAAAATTCTGTACTGTCCGGCGATCTGTTGAATGATTAACTGCGAATCCCCGTAGATGTTGATGTTTTTTATCCTCATTTGAATAGCTAATTCTAGTCCCGTTATGAGGGCTTCGTATTCTGCTTCGTTATTTGTACATGGTTCTGTCAAGTGGTAGGAGTATCTTAACATCCCCCGCTCCGGTGTTATAAAGATTAGCCCGATTCCTGCCTTACCGGGCACTATTACTTGCGATTCTTCGTCTTTGTGTGCTGAAGATGCTCCGTCGAAATATAATTCCAACGTCGATCATCAGGGTCTTCTAGGCTCATTATTTGTTCATCTGGCGGATCGTCATTGAGAGGAGATTCCGCCGCAAAGGGTGTCTTGCGAGGAAGTCTGCTAGGACTTGTCCCTTTACGGCACGAAGAGGCACGAAAGTTATATCGAATTGCAATAATATCATTGACCATCCGGCAAGTCCGTCGGAAAGTGTTGGACGGGTCATCAAGTATTGCAATGGATTAAATTTCGAGATCGAGTTGACCTTATGAGAAAGCATGTAGTGCCTGAGCTTTTGAGCGGCGAAGATCAGGGCCAAACAATGCTTTTCAATTGCGGGATACCTTATTTCCTTTGGAAGTAAAGGACGGCTTAAGTAGTAAAGAGCATTTTCTTTACCCTCATCATTGACTCAGGCTAACGGGGCTCCGAGAGAGTCGTCTAGAGCCGCGGTATAAAGTATCGGCGGTCTACCCGAGACCGGGGCTGCTAAGACAGGAGGTGTCATTAAATACCGCTTAATGTCCTCGAAGGCCCTACGGCATTTCTCTTCCCAAATAAATTTGGCGTCCTTTTTAACTAATGCCGAGAAAGGTCGACACCTACCCGACAAGTTTGAGATAAAGCGTCGAAGATATGCCGACTTCCCTTGAAAGGATCGTAGTTGTTTTAAGGTTTTGGGAGGCAGCATTTCTAAGATAGCTTTAATCTTTTCCGGATCGATTTCAATTCCACGGTGTCGGACAACAAATCCTAAGAATTTCCCGGAGGTGACGCCGAAGGCGCATTTTAAGGGATTCATCTTAAGGTTAAATTGTCTTAATCGTTCGAAAATAATTCTCAAATTATACAGGTGGTTGTCCTTTACTTTGCTTTTGATGACCACATCGTCCACGTAGCATTCGACTTGATTGTGGATGAGATCATCAAAATTCTTGTCATCGCCCTCCGGTATGTTGCTCCTGCGTTCTTCGGTCCGAATGACATCACCGTGTAGCAATATACTCCGATCGGCGTTCGAATGCTTGTAAGCTTTTCATCTTCTGGAGCCATTTTTATCTGGTTGTATCCTGAAGATCCATCCATGAATGAGAATATCTCATGTGTCGAAGCGATGTCGATCATTAGTTCTGGGATCGGTAGAGGGAATTCTTCTTTTGGACATGCCTTGTTTAAATCTCTGAAATCCACACAAATTCTGATCTGACCATTCTTCTTTCTGACTGGTACCACATTGGCTAACCAAGCCGGGTATTGTTCTTCACAGAAAAATTTAGCGTCTATTAGCTTTTAACTTCAGCTATGACTTGTTGTTCGATTTCTAGACGCATTCTTCTGGGACCTTGTCTGACTGGGACAGAAGTAGGATCCACTCCTAGCTTATGGACTGCGACCTATGGAGCTAATCCTGGCATCTCATTGTAGTTCCAAGCAAAACAGTCTTTAAATTCCATTAATAACTTGATTATTTCTTCGGAGTCTTCTTTATTGAGTAAGGAGCTAACAAAGGTAGGTCTAGGTTCTTCGCTAGTACCTAAGTTAACTTCCGTTAACTCATCTATTGTAGATTTAATTTCCTCTTCGAATTCTGGTGGAGCGTCTCCAATTTGTAAATCTTCAAATTCTTCTATAGTTTCCATGCAGTTTTCATTAGACTCGCAAGTGACAACCAAGCAAAATTCAGTATCGTCAACTGATCCTACTGTGCCGAATCCGAGACCATGCTTTGAATTGGGTGGACGACCGGAGTTATTCCATAATTTCTCAAAATGTTGTGATTGACCTTTTGTCCATTTTCGAGGTAAGAAACCACGCTGAATTAAATTTTGAACACCGGGAGAGTACCACTCAAAAGGTAATTCCATTAATTCTGTTGAAGTGACATCTTCAAATTGTACATTATTTTCAGTTTTGGAGGAAGGAGCACCACGGTAGAATTTGATTGGCTTTGCACCACCGCTACGTACCTCTTTGACCACCATACCCTCGATCTTATTAGAATGGACCGGGGTCAGGGTCATAGTATGTACATAGTGGTTGATCTTCTCGTACATCGATTTATATTCTTCGTTCTTCTCATCTTCGAGAGAGATCTTGAATCGCGGCTTTTTCCAACTTATTGTCGCTGCTTCTTGTTTGATCTCTTTTTCTTCTTCAGAACTATCTTCCCAATCAACATTGATGGCTGGTTTTCTCTATCCAACTGTCCTAACGTCTCTGCCACGACCTCGTCCCCGGCCTCGACCTCGGATGCGAGTTGTGGAGAAACCTTCACCATCTCGCCGTGAGGGAGTGGTGAGTGACTGTTGGACTAGAACTTCAGGTTCTTCGTTGTCCCGAACTTTCTTTGCTTCAGTTGTCATGGTATCTCTGGAGAAGATTGTTTTCTTTGGAGGTGCATAATAAGCTGCATGTTTGTGAATTCTAATTTCGTGTACGGAGAATGGTTGTAAGTCACCTTTGATGAACTGTTCCCCTCCATCGTAGTATTTGATGCACTGATGTAGAGATGATGGTACCATCCCGTTTTCATGTATCCATGGTCGGCCCGATAGAGCGTTGAACGACGTTTCGAATCAATTATGTGAAATTTTGCGGTTGTCTTTGCTAAGTCACCGGTCTTCATTAGCGGTGTTATTGATCCGAGGGCTCTTTTTCCTTTACGGTTGAATCCTCTTAATAACATTTTGTCGGCTTCGAGCTCACGAGCATCAATTTCCAAATATGCTAGTGTTCGAAGACTCGTTATATTGATTGATGCTCCTAGATCCACCAATACTCTGGAGAGTGTAAACTTCCCAATTGTAACCGAAATGTACAACGGTCGGTTGTGATCCGTCGTCCCCAGTAGTAGGTCATTGTCCGTGAAGGTAACACCTCGTCGTTCCTTTAACGAACAAACCTCATCTAAGGAATCTCCGGCCATTTGAGCTAAGCA
Source organism: Papilionanthe hookeriana x Papilionanthe teres (assembly GCA_022702705.1). NCBI lineage: Eukaryota > Viridiplantae > Streptophyta > Magnoliopsida > Asparagales > Orchidaceae > Papilionanthe > Papilionanthe hookeriana x Papilionanthe teres. Next base: position 115,664,952 of record CM040427.1, read on the forward strand.
AATTTCGGCTCAAGTAAGGCCTTGATCGAGCTTCTCTCATCTCCTTTGATAAGATGAGAGCATCGTAGATGCTCGGCTTGGTCGGTAGTTTCCTCGAGATGCGCTAGCACGTTGTAGTCCACTTTATTTTCATGTGTCTCGGCTTTTTCTCGAATGGGTATTTCTTCTGCCGGGTTGGTTCTTCTTGAGCAACCACTCGCTTTCCTTTGTCCTTTGGACCCATTCTCGGAGGTAGAACTCTTCCACTTCTTAAGTTGACTTCTGTAATTTCTTATGAATCTAGTGTTGAGCTTGCTGATGTTTCTTCCTGAATCGGAATGACAGGTTCTTCTGGATTAGCTTCGGAGTCTGAAGGCTCTAATTCTATTGTGACTGGAGCTCCTCGAAACTCGCAGACAGATTCGTTGCTTGTTGAACTCTCGTAGCCTCCTTGATGGATGTCTTCTTTGTCATTGTGATCGTCGAGATTGTGTATGATTTGAGAATTGTCATTTGTATCGAAATCGATGTCCGAATTGTCGCTAGTTACGTAATCGTTAGAAACAGTCAAAACGTAGCCAACGCCATAACCCTTATCATTATAAGATCCCACCGAAGTGAGCAGATAATCATACAGAGTCAGAGGTTCGAGGGATTTCTCCCCCGAATCCGAAACAACTATCCTAGGATAAGCAGCCCCTAGCCTAGCCTTAGGAGCCTCGGTCCTCTCTTCTTCGTCGATTTTCTTCTTCTCTTCAATCGTCTCCTGTTGAGGTGGTTCTTCTATCGCAAGTGATTGTGCCAACTTGACATGTTTCGAACTATGAATTGAAGCTCGCACCGAAGCGGTTTGGATGTTGTCTAAAATCTTTTTCGAAGACTTCGTCCAAGCGGTAGTCCATCCATCGTCAGTTGCATAGGGATCTATTGGAACGATGAGATCAGTCGAGACAACATTGACGGAACCTCCTTTCTGGGGTTGGGTTCCTTCATCTACTCCTTCGGGATTGTTATATTTCATTTCCGAAGGTTGTCGTTGAGCCAACTTTTGAAGGTAATGCAATCTTCTATCTTGTGTCCAAGCATCCGGTGGTAAGGGCAAAAGTTGGGATCACCTTTCTTGTTGACTTCTTCGGTCTCTTAGGCTCGGCGGTCGGAAATCCGGAGTCTTCATCGGACTACGGAACATTTTTGCAACTGCTTCATTCTTGAATGGATATTCCCTGCTCAGAAGCTCCCTTAATGTACGTTGCGGACGAGGCGGTTGTTCATACTGTGGAGATGACTGATAGCTGGGTCGGGGTTGCTGGTAATTCTGTTGAGGTTGCTGTGGTCGTTCGGACGATATTTGTATCGGTTGCTTGCCTTTGTCGACTGCTGCAATGATCACAAATTTCTTTTCAAAAGTCCTCACAGGATTTTGCTTGTCTGTCTTGTCGGCGAAACATAATTGCTTCGCCTCCTCTTGCAAGCTCCCGGCCTTGCTTAACAACTTCTCAAAAGTCTTAATAGTGAATCCTTTGAGGAGAAGTGCTATCGGGCCGGGAATGCTTTTAAGTAAGATGCCGATTGCATGTTGTTCTTGTAGTTGTGGTTCACACTTCATGCTTAAGTTCCTCCATCAAAGTATGTAATCCACCAAAGTTTCGTTCGACTTCTGCTTCTCTACCACTAAATCACCTATAGTGATGTGGTGCTAAGCTCCGGCGAATCGCTTGATGAAAAGGTTTTCTAGTTCTGAGAACGTCTTCACTGAACCATTTGGTAGCTCGCATACCAATCAAAGGCGATCCACGACGAGCTGGCCGACGAATTGTCGGAAGAGTAATGCATCGCTCCCGCCGGCATTGCAACAACTGGCACGAAAGTGTGCAACATGCTGTCGGGGGTTCCCGGTTCCATCAAAGGTCTTGAACAGAGCTGGTAAGAAGCCTTTTGGGTATTGGACATCGTCGAATTCTTCCGGGTAAGGTCTACCCGTCTGAATGGATGTCCCGCTCTTTGATTGTGCTAAGGCTTCTCGCACCTGCTGTTCCACCAAGCTCTTGATATCTTTTTCTGGAATCATGCTTTGTCGTTGTATCTTTCTTTAGTCGATCATCCCCGTTGACGGATGTAATCTCCTTTCCTCCGTCCACAATGTGAATGACCTCTAGGGGCGTCTCTCTTTGGGGTTGCACTTGACTCTGGAGAGTGGCTAGGGTTACAGCCATCTCTTCCATTCTCTTCGCCATTTGGGCGATCGTATCGTCTTTCTCTTAAAGCTGTCTTCTCATCACTTCCGGCTCCTCTCTTTCTGCGGCTGCAGGAGCACCTTGTGAAGCTGACGAAGCTCGCGTTTCAACCATGTTGATTTCCGCATACTCATCGTCCATGAATTCTGATGAATCAATCTCATCTCCAAATTTCTCTTCTCTCTCTTTTGCTATTCGTCGAATGTCAGTCCTCAAATTTTCCATAGCGTCCTCCAGCGGTCTTTTCTGTGCATCCTCGCAGTTGTCGTGTGATAGCTGCCGGGTTCCCTTCTCACGAGTCCCCTTTACTGCAGTGGCACTTTCTTCGGATTCAAGTCTTCTGACGAGACTTTCCTTCTCGGGCTGCTGTTTCAACCTTAATTGTCCAGTAGTGGGACGCCATACCATCCTTCTAGCAACGGAAGGTCTAGGACCAGATGGTGCATCGGCCAAATGCTTTGGAAGGTGGTATCCTCCCTAATCTGCAACCACCGAAACAACGATAGGCGGACTAGCCTTCATCCTTTTATTTGGCTTATCCGTAACGATGGCAGGTTCTACTCGTAGCCCAAGACGGGATTTGGTCGGCACTCGCCCTATCCTTCTCAGAATCTCTGATACGGGGCATTTCTCTTTCTTTGCTAGCTTCTCGATCACAGTCTGTAGTCGGGCAAATGGCGTGATACTAGCCCTTTTCTTTCTGCTGTCGTCGTAGTATGGGGGTCGAGGTAATGTAGAAACAATTCTGCGGACATTTTCTTCGTCAGCTGCGGCGGAAAGGGGATGAAATCTACTTCCTTCCAAAAAGGTGTATCTTCGGGCAATGGTATGTATTCGGGTAGTGGTGTGTACTCAAGGATTTACGGGATTTCCTCCGGAAAGCAACTTCGGCAGCTACAGCCTTCCCGGCAATCTTCCTACTTCGTTCCTTCTTTGGGTCCGTGTTAGTGATGGAATTCTTGAGCTGGACCCGATTTCAAAACGAGAGGGTCTCACGGGAAAGTCCGTACCCTCCACGGTAGCGGGTTCACCATAGTTCCGGATTTCCTTCCCCTTTAATCTGGCAGAAGCCGGGGTAGGTGCAGAGACAACTAGACCAGTGGGGGTAGCAAGAACAGTCCTTTTGCGGACAACAGTACTCCTCTCAGTCGGGATCTTTTGCAGGGAAGGAAACTCTTGGGTTGACCTAAGGTTGAACTCGATCAGCGGCTTCTTAACTTCAGATACTTTGTTTGTCAGTGCGAAAAGGGAAACGTCGGTGATCTTGACATTTGTGTTCTCGAATCCTTGTCCAAACCGGATGATCCCATTGTCGGGCAGCTCATCCTTGTAAACAGCGAAGTCCGATCCATTGGTGAAGGAGAAAATCGGCTTTGGGGCTTCCATTTACGCAGTGGTAGATCCCGATTGTCGGTCCCGAGTTATGCTTCTTCTCATCGGGACGAAAAGAAAGGAATTGAAAAGAGTCCGAACACATTCTTGTTCATGTATTTATAAGAAGGAGTTATTTGTTAAAAGAGTCATTCATTAGAGGGTTTGTTTATTTAGAACGGAATGTTCAAAGGTGTAGAGAAGGTAAGGAATCCGATTCAGAGTTGGAAAGGAAAAGAAAGTCTTATGCAAGACTTCTCGACTCGGAGGATCACTCCTAAACTAACACCTATTGGGGTCCACCCCACCTCAGAAATGAGGTAAAAGGATCTCGGAACCTCTCTGTTTAGGGGTGTCTAAACAGTGGCTCCTAAATCCGAGAGAATGTTGGCTACACTTGTTCAAGGTTGAAATGAACATAGTATTCCAACGGAAAGAAGGGTAGTTTGATCCACAAGGGACATGGATACACTACCGATTGAAAGCAGAATTGTCTGATTAAAATGGAGAGAGCAATTATCCCCAGCGGAGTCTCCAGAAATATGTCAGCATATTTTTAGGTTAAGTGTGTTGTATTTTAAAAAGAGGGGTCGCCTAACAGAAATTGTCGGCAAATTTTTTTTAATTCAATTTAAATAAATAATTTGAAAAGTAGTATTTGATTTTGAAAATAATTTTAAATTTGAAAATTTTAAGATATGAAATCAAACTGATCTTACATCCCGAATAGTTTATATAAACGAGCACCGTACCACAAATCGTGTGTCTATCCCGAAGAATAGGCACACTGCTTGACGATGAGGCTCGATTAAATAAACCAGAAGATTTGTGACATCCATTTGGTCTGCGAACCAATTTTATAAGCTGACAAATTCCCCTGCTTAATATGAAAGCATTAAACAGGGTTTATATTACACAGGTTCTTTAAAATTCCCTATAAGGGCAAGCCCCTATAGTTAATTACATCCTAAGTGAGGGGAATCACCTAAGAAAACTCTCGATAATAATCAGTAGTTCTGCTCTCAAGAATTTCAAAGTTTATGTTTTCAAAGGATTGAATTTTGGAATTTCAATAGGGAATAGATCAAATTTGGAACATTTTGTTTTGGGAATTCAAAGGAAGAAAAGTAGGAGAAGTTACAGATTCGAAGCGAACTTCGGTAATTTCCCGACTATCCTATTGTTTGGCTTAGATTTAGGAAAGTCCTAATGTTTATTTAATGTTTTGATCTTGGCAATTTTAGTAAATTTTGACTTATATTTGTATGATAAAATCATACAAATAGCCTCGAACATGTGAGGGTTTATGTCGTATCGGACGACTACCTCGGAATCCTAAGTCTGGTTAGGGCCTAATTTGCAATGCAAATGCCTAACGAAGAGGTTGAGGATTTATGTTGCACTAGGCAAACTACCTCGAAATCCTATGGCTTTGTTGTTTAATTCTAGGAAAGGTTTTGCTGATGTAGATTCAAGTTTTCTTGATGACGATGGCCGTGCTGCCCACCATGCTCCGAGCTCCTTATTGTTGTAGAAGTTTAGTTTTAGAAGTCATAAATCGAGAGATGAGAAAAGTGTTTTGGTTTAGAGAGAATCTTAATTTCCAAGTGTCTTTGTGTTTTAATTAAAACAAATCTTAAAGTTGATTATAACTTCACCGGTTAAGATCCCACGGTTCAATCCTTCCGGCATCGTTATTTTTATCGGATTCACTTAGTCCAGATGAATTTGCTAAACTCAACTAAATGAGTTCCACACGTTCATTTAGACAGAGGGAAATCCTATTAGCAACACGTAGGTTACATCATCCGAGGTATTCCCGATCATCCAACAGGACGTTTTAATTTAGTTGTAATTGTAGTTTTGTGTTCTGTTTGTGATTAAATTTTGAGTTGTTTTATATTTTGAAATGTTGTGGCGGTGAATTTTATCTTGTAATGACTTTTAATTTAGTTTTAGTTTCAGTTTTAGGGACTATCCTAAAGGTGTGGGTTTTCATGCAACAGTTGTTTGTCATGCAAGAAAAAGTAAGTGCGATGCGATTAAATAAATTGCAATAAGGTAAATTGCAATAAAATAAAAGCGTACCTGGAGGGTCTTCCCGTCATCCCAAGCTGCACTTAAAACACAATTAGAATATTTAAGCAAGTTCCTAGGTAAGGCTAAGGGAAGGGTTATGGTTTTCTACCAAATTCCTAATCCTATAGCTAGTCATTTCCTATGACGTCTAGGTTCTTGTGTTTTGGTTTGAGGACGATTTTCTTCATCAAAGAATAATTAAGTTCAGTTGTTCTTATAAACATCCTATCATATCGAGGAAGTGCTTTAGACAAATCTTAAAAATCTTTTCAATATTTCTAGGATTGTTTTAAGTCCAAATGAATTTAATTATACAAATGAATTAATCGTCCGGGGATTCAAGCTTTGTCATCTTGCTCAGTGAACTAGGACATTTGAATATCCTATGAGTGAAGTATCATTTCATTTAATGTTCTATTTAGGAGTTATGATAATAAAGGTTTTCGAGGGCAAATTGGTGCTCCAATGATTTGTGATTTAGTTTAACTTCAGTTAAAGGGTTTAAATTTGGAATAGTGTTCAAGTTGCTTTATGTTCAATTTCTTTATGTCTTAGGTGATGTTATTTTTAATTTAATTTAACTTTAATTTAATTTAATTTAATTTTAATTTTAATTTAATTTAATTTAATTCAATTTATTTGATTTAATTTAATTTAATTTATTTAATTTGTTTGATTTAATTTAATCTAATTTAATCTTTAATTTTATTTTATTTTTAATTTTAATTTAATTGAAAATTTAAAAGAGTTTAATAATTTAACTTTTTAATTTAATTTAATAATTAAGTCCTTTAACATTTTAAAACTTAAATTTGAATTATCATTTTTAATTAGAAATTAAATATTATTGAAATGATTAATTTAGGGATTTTTAAATTAAAGAATAAATCTCTTCCTAATAATATCCCTATTTTAATAATTTCAATTTTATTATTCTTCCAAATTTAATCAATTATTTAATTAAGGTTTATTTTAATTATTTTCAAATTGTTTAATGGGTTTCTACCCTTTAATTATTTAAATTTCAATCATCCAAATCAGATTAAGATCAAATATTTTACTCTTTAATTTTATTAAACCTATAGTTTTAATTAAGGGTTAAATTTAAATTACCATTTTGCCCTTCAAGCTTAATAATTTCATAACTCATCAAATTGAGCTTAAATGAACTTGAAATTTTTATGTGACTTCACTCATATGCCAATAAAGACATGAGCGGAGAAAATGTGATTTTTCTGTATTTAATTTATTTATGTAATTATTTTTGGTAGAAAATAGAGATTTCCAAGGGAAATTTAATAACATGACCAAAGAAAAGTTTCTGTCCTTAAGAAAATTATGGGACATTCCTAATGACCAGAGGACCACTTGGACCAATTTTGGTGATTTTTTGAATTATATTATTTTTATTATAATTATTTTAAGTTTTGGAGTATTAATTAATTTAAAAATAGAATAAAGGTTGAAAAATGAAATTTATATTTTTCAAAAATCTCTCTGATATCAAGGAAATCAGAGAATCAATTTTTACAATTTTCTGATTTTTCTTTGATTTATTATAATTATTTTAGTGAAAATGCTAGAAAATACATTTTTTTTTAATTTTAAAATTACCCTAGGGCTTTAAAATTTAATATCTCATTAAATAGACCTAAGAAAAATATGGGGTTTGTTCCTAAGTGATTAAAATTGAAAATGTGATATTTTGGTGATTTTTATTATTTTTATGATTTTTATTATTTTTTAATTATTAAAATATTAAAATAATACAAAAAATTAACTTTTTAGAAAATTACAATTTTATTTTTCTTAAGTTCCTTGATATCAGAGAGGCTCCAAAACCAATTTGGTGAATTTTTGAAAAGTATTTTGAAAGTTATGAATTTTTGAAGTTTAAGATGGTTAAATGGCTTAATCAACCCATTTAGTAGGGCTAACCAAGTCCAATTGACTTCAAATTTTTATGGTGGGTTCCTCCGATCCTAAAGGTCGGTGGAGAATTGATTTCAAGTCAATTTGATGTATGGTTAGCTCTAATTAATTAGGGATCTATTTTGGGTGTTTAAGCCAATTAGGGTTATTTTAAATGAGTTAACTCAAAACCTATTTTTCCTAGGGTCCTCTGGTCATAAGAGAAATCACCAAATTTTCCTAGAATTTATTTCACAACATGCTAATTATTGGAATTAAAATACTCAAAACAGTAACATGAATTTGAAAAATCAATAACTTCTCATAGGGATGGCCTCTAACTTTGGAAAATTAAGGAAATGTTCCCAAATTTAGAGGCTTCAAAAGCCCTATGGTCTCATGCCATGGTGAATTTCCTATATGCATGGAGAATTAAAAGAAAGCAGAAGGTAAATAAATCATTAAAATTAAAATACTTGATGAAATTAAATGATTTCATTTCCACATTATTCGCCTCTATTCACTGAGCAAGAGGGTATTTTTATTTTATTTTTCTGATTTTTCTACACAAAGTTATGCATTTTTGAAGTTTAGGGAATTAAATAAATAGGAAAAATAACCTAATTTCCTACTTATCCACGCGGCGCCCCGTCATCCTCGGCATCTCCGAACGGCCACGCGGCGCGCTCCCATTCGACGCCGCCTTCCAACTCAGCGCCACGCGGCCCGTGGTTCATGTACCATCTCCTGGTCCGATGCCATCTGAACCGTCCGTCCGCGCGTGTATTAAATGAACGACATCCGTTCATCGTCCCCAAGTGTCCTCACCCGAGAGCCGTCCACACTAAATCCCTAATATCTCACTCAATACTTAACGGATTTTCGTGTTCTTGTGCTGCTATGGATTCGTCTTGAAGAGACGAATACATCTATACGGTGGTCATGCATTGAAATTAAAGCATTTGAAATAGAGAATCTCCAGAAGCTCGGATGAAGAATTAGCTCATACCTTTGCTCAGAGAAGTGTGGCTTCAATCTGAGGGTTGTGTCACCTTCGATTGGATCTCAGCAAGCTCCAGATGAAGTCGTCTGGTCTGGTGAATCGCCTAGGTATGATTTCGACCACAGCCGATCACAAAGCTTGGAGGCTGGAGCAACTGGGTGGCCTGGAGAGGGGCTTTTGCTGGTGGACTCCTTATCTTGGTCTGGTGAAGGTGTAGGATCAATCAATTTGGGGATTGATCCACTGTGGAAAGTGTCCTGGTTTTGGGTGGAATTTTGGCTGAGAAATTTGGCTCTGTTGGTGGGGATTAGGGCAAATTGTCACTAGGGATCAACTGCTCTAAGTATGGAGAGTGTTCGGAACAATTTTGGCGGGGTTTCGGTAAGGTTCAGTTCGACACCTCTCATGGCCGAGAGGGGGTGGTGTTTAAATAGGAGAGGGTGGAGGGCCTCCCGGGGAGAGTTAGGGCTTGGGATCGGCTACAATGGCCACTGGGGATGGGGCGGCTCGGCGAGGTGAGAATTCCAAGTTTGGGCTCACATGTAAGCTCTCGGCCCGGTGGTTTCCGAAGGCTGTGGTGGCCGGCCGGCCGGGTCGAGTCACCCTCATGGTCGGGGAGGTCGAGGTCGGAGGTTTGTGCGGTCAATTGGCCATGGACATGTGTAAAGGAGTTGAATTGAAATGGAATGGGGGATGAGCTCATTTTGGGTCCAAATGGGTCAACCCACCTTTTGGGCTTGGTTCACCTCCCCATGGCTGATTTGGGCGAGAGGGAGGATCGGATGGATCGGCTAGGAAAGGGTGGAGAAGTCACCATCCATGAATATTTTAATTAAACATGGATTAAGGTGAAACATTAAAAGGGTTAAAACCTTTTTAAGGGGCTTAAAAGAGGCTCCTCCTTTTGCCATTAGTGGCTTGATCACATGTCAAGCCTTCCATGGCTTCATGTGGCTTGTCCATGGCTTGCATGGCTTGTCTTTGGCTTGGGAAAAGTTGAGTCAATTTCATGGAAATGGATTTAAGAAAAATTTTGGTATTTTAGGGGTGATTTGGCATGAGGCTTGATTTGGAATTATTTGATGATGGGATTATAACTTAGGGAATGGCTTTGATTAAATGGATGGCAAATGGAAATGTCATGTGGGCTTTAGGACCAATTTTGGGTTTTTGTATTTGGTGGAAATGGGCTTTTAGGAAGGTTTAAGGGAAGTGGGCTTTTTGAATTTTGAAATGGATTTTAGGATGAAATTTTGGTAAAGGCTTGGGCCAAATAATTGTTGGGTTTAGCTCATAGATGTGTCATGAGTGACTTGGAGCAAATTGGGAGTGATTTGGGTTTGAATTGGGTTGAATTTGGGCTTCTTTGGTGAATGGGCCAATATAGGTCAAATTGGGCTAACTTGGGCCAATGTTGGGCTAGGGTTGAAATTGATGTAAAATTAATGTTGGGAAATGTTTATGGGAGTGTTTAAAAGAGGTTTTGACTTTGTTTGGGCTTTGATTTTGGGGTTTGGGCTTATTTGGGTTAGGTTTGGGTTTAGGTCAAAATTGGGCCTTTTAGCTTTGGGTTGAGTTTGAGTGGGGTTTGGGTCTAAATGTTGGGCAAATCATGTTAGTGTTTTGTTTGTGGGGATGTTAAGGAAGATTTGGAAAAGATTTGGGGTTAATTGGAGTTGAATTGGGTGAGTTTGGGATATGTTTGGGTCATGAGTCCAAATTGGGCTTTAAGGCCAAAAGTGAAATTTGATCCAAATGTCAATCAAATTGGACTTGGATTTGGTCTAGATTGGTATTGGGAATGTTGAATTGAAGTTTAAAATTGAATTGGACCAGAATTTGGGTCAATTGGGTAGGTTTGGTTTAACATTGGATTCACTTTGGGTTAAAATGGGTCAAATTGGGGGTTTTGATAAAAGTGGAGTAAATTGACAAAATTGGCCCATGGTGCAGTTGAACAAAATGCAATTGGGAATATTTGAGATTTTCTGAAATTTTCTGGGAATTTTCTGAATTTTTGGATTTTTGGGTCAAGAGGGGTATTTTGGGTATTTGGAGGGTATTGGGAGGTATTTTTGGAATTTTTGGTATTTTTGGGTATGGATGGTCAATTTGAGTGGAGAGAAATGTTTAGGAATGATTTTGGAGAATTTTGGGTGATTTGGAGAATTTTGGGTGATTTGGAAATTTTTGAGAAATTTGGGTAGTTTCAAGGGTTTTGGGTAGGCTAAGCGGGTGTAGGGTCCCGGGGGTCAAAAATTGAAAATTTGGAAAATTTGAAGATTGGGTGAATATAAGTGGAATAAAATCATTTTGGTTGAGCCATGAAGCCATATCAAGCCCACATGAGCCATGAAGGGACTCATTTGAGGCATCCACTATGTTGTTCCTAACCCTCTTAGCCAAGGGCTTAGGGGTTAAGGACCATCCATGTGAATCACCTACATGAGTCAGGAGGTCCAGTTGGGTATAGGTGTGTGAAAGTGTAGTATATAGGTGTAGTGTGTGTGTAAGTCAGCCCTTCACCAGACCAGGCCACCCAGGGCAGTCCTAAGGCCAAAGAGTCCTATAGGAACTCATTCTTTAAACTTCCACATTTGATTTCAACCCTCTAGGTGATTAGGGGTCTATAGTCAAGTTTGTGGAGTTTTCAGGGAGCTAAGAAGAGGTTTGAATTTCTAGGTGGTGGGTCCTAATTCTAGTCCTCTAAGATAGTCAAAGGAAAAGCCTAAGGCTAGATCCTAAGTACTAAAAAGAAGAAGAGAAGACCTCATCAAAAATGAGGTCAACAAATGGACCCCGAATAGGTGTGGTGAGCTAACCAAGCACACCGCGTGTTTTGGCGTTGACCGAAGAGATCAACAAAACCAACACAGATGTCCAAGTGACAAACTTAGGACAAAGTAGAAGAGTTCTCGCTGGGGAGTGTCAAGTATATCTCCGAGGCCCGGAGATTCCCGAACTCTCGCCTGGGGAAGGAAAAGGAGGTGAATCCCTAATCACATGACACGGGGAATTTCAATTTTAGATTTTATTTTGTTTCAGTTTAAGTTTTGATGTGTGAGCTTAGATTTTAATTTGAGTTTTAATTCAAATTAAAGTTTTGTTAGGATTAATTTGAAGGAATTCGAACTTGAAATGAAGATTGAAATTTTGTGGTTTTAGATGTAACATCTTCAACCTCAAAAGAAAATTGAATTGATTGGATTGAATCATTACAATGAGGAGAGATCTCAGAGCAATGCGGTAATGGATGTAAAATCCTTAACCTCAAGAGTTTGATTTTGATGTATTTCATTGCGATAGGGAAAGAATCCTAAAGCAATGCAGTCTCGGATGTAAAATCCTCAACCCCAAAAGTTTGATTTTTTGATGTATTTCATTGCGATAGGGAAAGAATCCTAAAGCAATGCAGTCTCGGATGTAAGATCCTCAACCCCAAAAGTTTGATTTTGATGTATTTCATTGCGATAGGGAAGGAATCCTAAAGCAATGCAGTATCGGATGTAAAATCCTCAACTTCAAAAGTTTGATTTTTTAATGTATTTCATTGCGATAGGGAAGGAATCCTAAAGCAATGCAGTATCGGATGTAAAATCCTCAACTTCAAGAGATTGATTTTGATGTATTTCATTGCAATAGGGAAGGAATCCTAAAGCAATGCAGTATCGAATGTAAAATCCTCAACTCCAAGAATTTGATTTTTGATGTATTTCATTGCGATAGGGAAGGAATCCTAAAGCAATGCAGTATCGGATGTAAAATCCTCAACTCCAAGAATTTGATTTTTGATGTATTTCATTGCAATAGGGAAAGGATCCTAAAGCAATGCAGTTTCGGATGTAAAATCCTCAACCCCAAGAATTTGAATTTTGATGTATTTCATTGCGATAGGGAAGGGATCCTAAAGCAATGCAGTCTCGGATGTAAAATCCTCAACTCCAAGAATTTGATTTTTGATGTATTTCATTGCAATAGAGAAAGGATCCTAAAGTAATGCAGTTTCGGATGTAAAATCCTAAACCCCAAGAATTTGAATTTTGATGTATTTCATTGCGATAGGGAAGGGATCCTAAAGCAATGCAGTCTCGGATGTAAAATCCTCAACTCCAAAAGTTTGATTTTGATGTATTTCATTGCGATAGAGAAAGGATTCTAAAGCAATGCAGTCTCAGATGTAAAATCCTCAACTCCAAAAGTTTGATTTTGATGTATAATTGATTTTGCAAAGATTTGCAGTGTGGAATTTTGGTGTTTCGAGAATTTCATGAAAGTTGTAAAAGACTTTCATGAAGGAAATAGATTAGGAGGGAATATGTAGATGCTACACACCCGTTCAAAAGAGTTAATCGAAAGTTGCTGGTTTGGATTGGGTATAATTCCTTGCCATCAGATTCGATCCATGTCAATGGAATCAACCGCTTCCATCCCAGACCAGGGAGAGGGTAAAATGGATTGGATTTCAGATTTGGGAGATTGAATTTGAACTCGATTGAGATTTGATTTGAGATCTGGAAGATCGAATTTGAGATTTGATTGAGATTTGGAATCTGGAAAGATTGAATTTGAAATTTGATTGAGATTTGGAATCTGGAAAGATTGAATTTGAATTTGATTTAGATTGGATTTGGAATTTAATTGAGATTTGATTTGGAATCTGGAAAGATTGAATTTGAAATTTGATTGAGATTTGGAATCTGGAAAGACTGAATTTGAAATTTGATTGAGATTTGGAATCTGGAAAGATTGAGTTTGAAATTTGATTTAAAATTTGATTTGAAATTTGATTGAGATTTGAAATCTGGAAAGATTGAATTTGAACTTGATTTAGATTTGATTTGAAATCTGGAAGATCAAATTTAAAATTTGATCGAGATTGGATTTGGAATTTGATTGAAATTTGATTGAGATTTGAAATCTGGAAAGATTGAATTTGAACTTGATTTAGATTTGATTTGAAATCTGGAAGATCAAATTTGAAATTTGATCGAGATTGGATTTGGAATTTGATTGAAATTTGATTAAGATTTGATTTGAAATCTATGTTCATTTTGTTTGTCCTTTAACGATTCAAATTTATTTTATCATGAATTTAATGTTCATGTGAATTTGGTGTTTATCATTTTCAGATTTTTAAGGAAAGTTTTCTTTTATTCTTTTTTTTTATTTCTTTTCTGTTCTTTGTTCGAAGTTCATTTAACTTTAATGGCGTTTCCCAGTCAATTTGCACAAAAGAGGTGAAGGCCAAAAATGTGACATGGTCACTTTCATTCCAATCATGTCGAAGATACATCATACAACTCGATCTGGAATACATCTCATACAATCCATGTAGACTCAAAACGGACTATGTATGATCTTCGTCGATCCATCCAAAGAAGCATCCGTCAAAAATCCATGTCCGAATAGTGGGGTACATGGTCGATAACATCACTTTCCAAGCCATCCTTGGCAAGGATGCCGTATGGATGTACATTGGAGGTGTGATATTTTCCATGTAGCTCACGGCTCGTAAAGGCTGGAGGCTCTTTAGCTCCAGGTCCGGTTGGAAATGGTAAGGTGTCTTCCCTGTCATCCATCCTTCGAAAGTAGCGAGATCCGCTTCACTGGTACTCCTGGTAAGCAATGTTTAGCGACATCTGCTCCATTGCCCTTCAGTATCATGACGGAACCTACCGGTAAAGGTATCTTCACCGGCCCTCGGAACTCACTCGGCCTCGCTATCCGGAGGTCGGATCCGAACATGATGTTACACTCGTTCGGGAAAGAGAGCGTAGCGAAAGGTCGACAAAGTCGTGGTGATCTATGTGCGGGGGTATGCGATCACTTCGCTTGTAGATGTTAATAATGCAGCTATTGGGTATGCAATCTGCTGGCAGTACCCTCCATGTTATCAATCTCTTTAACATTCTCTTGATAACTAATGGCATTGGATCCACTTGGCTATGACGGAGTATTCCCGGTGGGTTTCCCTTCCTGTCTTCCGCAAAGTTGTAACAGCATCCACATTGTATTGTAATTCTTCCTTTCCACGGCATCCATCTGCGGGGTTACGAGTAGGTGTTTTCCCTTAGGCGGCCCGCTCGGCCCATTCTTTTCAAATCCCGGATGCAATCCACGATTTGCTGTTGTTCATACTACGAGAATACGTACGTATGTAGCTCGAGGCCCTCTAGTATATTGATCCTTCTGCCTCTGATTCTCTCGAAGTATTCAAAGGTTTTCTTTTCAACATTCTGCATTCTTTCCAGCTCGTATTCCGAAATAATCTGCAAATGGCAAGGCCTGGTGACGTATTGTGGAATATACGGCTCAATCCCTTCACGTTCTCCTACATACCTTGGCTCCTCAGGGTTGATGTCCGTCGGGACATCCCCCGGGGTTGCTTCTACAACAAGGTCATGCATCACTGGTGGTTCTATCTGGTAGTGTGGTAGTCTTCTTTCTTCTGATCTTCGTGAGATTTCCCTGGTCCTTTCTGTTATCCTAGGAGCTGGCCTCCTTTCTTCAGGTTCCTGGTAAACCGGTGTCTTTGAAGTGTATGTACTGGCAGTAACAACTGCCTCGTCGCGCTGGTCCGCAGCTAGTTTGGTTAACATCTTGCGGATACGGCGATTTTTATTTCTTCGTTGCGTTGTTGTGAGAGTAGCTCTTCGTACTTCCTGAGTTTCTGTGGGCGCGGCGCTGACAAGCCTGCCCTCTGCTGTAGCGACTACAGACTTGATTTTCTTGTCTTATTCAGTGTTTGTTTTTCTTTTCTTGTTGCTGGATTGGTGGCTTGGGCCACCCACTTTCATCACTGTCTGCTCGGGCAGTTCTTCTCGGTCAATTGGGACCCAGTCACTTTCCTCGTACTGTAGGCCTACTGGTGTGAAGTCCGAGTCAATCTCGATTATCGCTTCATCTTTCACCCTCTTTTCATCGAGTGCAAGGCTTACGCCATTTCAAAAGTTCAGGACCAACCGCCCGTTCGACATTTCCCTGCGAAAAGACAAGGAAAAGGATCAGGGGCTGTACTAAGAACAAGAACATTAAGAATGTTTATTAAAGACATTTTTTTTATTTCTATTTTTATATTTTTAAATTTAACAGGAATGAAGTGGGATAAGATCAGGAAAGAGATTTTGATGTGGAAGAGAAAACAAGGAAAGCTTTATTATCATGATTTTATTTATCTTAGCACATTTTTTATTATTTTTGGGTTCGGACCCAGTCATATGTAATTACTTCGCCCGTGCTTCTAAGGATAAAGAATTCATTCCTTCGAAACATCAGGTAGCGTAATACTTTTTCAAGTACCGTCCATTGATCGGAAGCATATGTCGTTCTCCCTAGCAATTCACTAGCTGGTTGGAACCTCCTGAATATACTGCTTCAACCACGAACGGTCCTTCCCAAGTGGGTTCAAATTTTCTTCCTATCTTGCGGTGTGCAAGAATAGGTCTCTTGAGAACGAGAACTAAGTCACCAACTTTGAAGGTTCTTGGGCGGACCAGTTTGTCATGGGCTTGAACCATCTTGGCTTGGTACAGTTCTAAATTTTACTGCGCTGCAAGTCTTTTCCCTTCCAAGCTTTCTAATTCCTCTAGTCGTAATTTGGCATTCTCTTCTGTCGTGATCTTATTTGTAACTGCAATTCTGATTGAAGGAAGCTGAACCTCTAAAAATAACACTGCCTCAGACCCATACACCAGAGCGTAAGGTGTAGCTTGAGTAGGAGTTCTGAAGGTTGTCCGGTAGGCCCATAAGGCTTCTAATAACTTCTCATGCCAATTTCTCTTATTATCATCCAAGGTTTTCTTTAAGATTTGAACGAGAGTTTTATTAAAAGCCTCGACGGAGCCGTTTGCTCTTGGATAGTAAATTGTTGAATACCGCCAGTCGATTCCGTGTCTCCTGACAAAATTGTTGATTTGTGTGCTTCTGAATGCTGACCAATTATCTGAGATGATCCTGCGCGGCACTCCGAAAAGGTAGACAACTTGGTTCTTGAAAAACTGTAGCACGTGGTGTGCTTTCACTTCTCTAAGTGGAACTGCCTCTGCCCACTTGGAAAAGTAATCTGTAGCTGCAAGAATGAAGCGATGTCCTTTTGAAGATGGTGGTTCTATTGGACCCACTATATCCGTGCCCCAACATTCAAATGGCCACGACGCAATTGTCGGATGTAACACATTTGGAGGTTGGTGTAGAACCACTCCGTGCACTTGGCATTGGTGACGGCTCTTGGCGATTTTCATGCGGTCGGTCATCATCGAGGGCCGGTAGTACCCTAGTCTTTTAATTTTCATTTTCATCTTCGGACCCGGCGGGTGAGCGCCACGGAGTCTGAATGCACCTCTTTAACAATTTCACGGGCCTCGGACCCGCTCGAGCACCTTAGCCACATTTGATCGAAAGACCTTACGTATAACGTGTTGTTTATTAATGCGTAGGATAGAGTTCTTTTCTTGATCCGATGGGCTAGTGACCTATCGTCACGGTAGCTTTCCTGTTTGCGGGTAGTACTATTAATGGATGTCGCCCAATCTTCCGTGTTTTTTGTCACCGTTGTAAGCTGATTCTTCTTCTTTTCTTGATTTGTGTATTGTGTCTATGTCGAGCTGTGATAGGACGTGACGTCCGTGAACTGACACTTCCACTGATTCATCTTGCAAACAGGCAAATTCTTTTGTGAGGCGAGCTAACGCATCTGCTAAGGCATTTTCTTTTCTGGGAATTTTGTAGATTGTCACATTCGAAATTTGTTCCAACAACTGTATGGCATACTTGAAGTATTGCTCGAGTCTTGGTTTAAAAATTCGTATCTTGTCCGGCGATCCGTTGAATGATTAGCTGCGAATCCCCGTAGATGTTGATGTCTGTTATCCCCATTTGAATAGCTAATTCCGGTCCCGTTATGAGGGCTTCGTATTCACGCTCGTTGTTTGTACACGGTTCGTCAAGTGGTAGGAGTTTCTTAACATCCCATGCTTCGGTGTTATAAAGATTAGCCCGATTCCTGCCTTACGGGCACTATCACTTGCGATTCTTCGTCTTTGTGTGCTGAAGATGCTCCGTCGAAATATAATTCTCAACGTCGATCATCGGGGTCTTCTAGGCTCATTATTTGTTCATCCGGCGGATCGTCATTGAGAGGAGATTCTGTCGGCAAAGGGTGTGCTTGCGAGGAAGTACGCTAGGACTTGTCCCTTACGGCACGATGAGGCACGAAAGTTATATCGAATTGCAATAATATCATTGACCATCCGGCAAGTCCGCCGGAAAGTGTTGGACGGGTCATCAAGTATTGCAATGGATTAAATTTCGAGATCGAGTTGACCTTATGAGAAAGCATGTAGTGCCCGAGCTTTTGAGCGGCGAAGATCGGGGCCAAACAATGCTTTTCGATTGCGGGATACCTTATTTCCTTCGGAAGTAAACGACGGCTTAAGTAGTAAAGAGCATTTTCTTTACCCTCATCATTGACACAGGCTAACGGGGCTCCGAGAGAGTCGTCTAGAGTCGCGGTATAAAGTATCGTCGGTCCACTCGAGGCCGGGGCTGCTAAGACGGGAGGTGTCATTAAATGCTGCTTAATGTCCTCGAAGGCCCTCCGGCATTTCTCTTCCCAAATAAATTTGGCATCCTTTTTAACTAGTGCGAGAAAGGCTGACACCTACCTGACAAGTTTGAGATAAAGCGTCGAAGATATGCCAGCTTCCCTTGAAAGGATCGTAGTTGTTTTAAGGTTTTGGGAGGAGGCATTTCTAAGATATCTTTAATCTTTTCCGAGTCGATTTCAATTCGACGGTGTCGGACAACGAATCCTAAGAATTTCCCGGAGGTGACGCCGAAGGCGCATTTTAAGGGATTCATCTTAAGGTTAAATTGTCTTAATCGTTCGAAAACAATTCTCAAATCGTACAGGTGGTTGTCCTTTACTTTGCTTTTGATGACCACATCGTCCACGTAGCATTCGACTTGATTGTGGATGAGATCATCAAAAATTCTTGTCATCACCCTCTAGTATGTTGCTCCTGCGTTCTTCAGTCCGAATGACATCACTGTGTAGCAATATACTCCGATCGGCGTTCTAAATGCTGTAAGTTTTTCATCTTCTGGAGCCAATTTTATCTGGTTGTATCCTGAAGATCCATCCATGAATGAGAATATCTCATGTGTCGAAGCGATGTCGATCATTAGTTCTGAGATCGGTAGAGGGAATTCATCTTTTGGACATGCCTTGTTTAAATCTACGAAATTCACACAAATTCGATCCGACCATTCTTCTTTCGATCGGTACCACATTGGCTAACCAAGTCGGGTATAGTTCTTCACGGACAAATTTAGCGTCTATTAGCTTTTTAACTTCAGCTATGACTTGTTGTTCTATTTCTAGACCTTGTCTGACTGGGACAGAAGTAGGATCCACTCCTAGCTTATGGACTGCGACCTCTGGAGCTAATCCTGGCATCTCATCTTAGTTCCAAGCAAAACAGTCTTTAAATTCCATTAATAACTTGATTATTTCTTCGGAGTCTTCTTTATTGAGTAAGGAGCTAACAAAGGTAGGTCTAGGTTCTTCGCTAGTACCTAAGTTAACTTCCGTTAACTCATCTATTGAAGATTTAATTTCTTCTTCGAATTACGGTGGAGCGTCTCCAATTTGTAAATCTTCAAATTCTTCCGTAGTTTCCATGCGGTTTTCATTAGACTCGCAAGTGACAACCAAGCAAAATTCGGTATCATCAACCGATCCTACCGTGCCGAATCCGAGACCATGCTTTGAATTGGGTGGACGACCGGAGTTATTCCATAATTTCTCGAAAATGTTGTGATTGACCTTTTGTCCATTTTCGAGGTAAGAAACCATGCTTGAATTAAATTTTGAACACGGGGAGAGTACCACTCAAAAGGTAATTCCATTAATTCTGATGAAGTGACATCTTCAAATTGTACATTATTTTCAGTTTTGGAGGAAGGACCACCACGGTAGAATTTGATTGGCTTTGCACCACCGCTACGTACCTCTTTGACCACCATACCCTCGATCTTATTAGAATGGACCGGGGTCAGGGTCATAGTATGTACATAGTGGTTGATCTTCTCGTACATCGATTTGTATTCTTCGTTCTTCTCATCTTCGAGAGAGATCTTGAATCACGGCTTTTTCCAACTTATTGTCGCTGCTTCTTGTTTGATCTCTTTTTCTTCTTCAGAACTATCTTCCCAATCAACATTGATGGCTGGTTTTCTCTGTCCAACTCGTCCCAACGTCTCCGCCACGACCTCGTCCCCGGCCTCGACCTCGGATGCGAGTTGTGGAGAAACCTTCACCATCTCGCCGTGAGGGAGTGGTGAGTGACTGTTAGACTAGAACTTCAGGTTCTTCGTTGTCCTGAACTTTCTTTGCTTCAGTTGTCATGGTATCTCTGGAGAAGATTGTTTTCTTCGGAGGTGCATAATAAGCTGCATCTTCGTGAATTCCAATTTCGTGAACGGAGAATGGTTGTAAGTCACCTTTGATGCATTGTTCCCCTCCATCGTAGTATTTGATGCACTGATGTAGAGATGATGGTACCATCCTGTTTTCATGTATCCATGGTCGGCCCAGTAGAGCGTTGAACGACGTTTCGAATCAATTATGTGAAATTTTGCGGTTGTCTTTGCTAAGTCACCGGTCTTCATTAGCAGTGTTATTGATCCGAGGGCTCTTTCTCCTTTACGGTTGAATCCTCTTAATAACATTTTGTCGGCTTCGAGCTCGCGAGCATCAATTTCCAAATATGCTAGTGTTCGAAGACTCATTATATTGATTGATGCTCCTGGATCCACCAATACTCGGAGAGTATAAACTTCCCGATTGTAATCGAAATGTACAACGGTCGGTTGTGGTCTCGTCGTCCCCAGTAGTAGGTCATTGTCCGTGAAGGTAACACCTCGTCGTTCCTTTAACGAACAAACCTCATCTAAGGAATCTCCGACCATTTGAGCTAAGCAAATTTACGGCTCAAGTAAGGCCTTGATCGAGCTTCTCTCATCTCCTTTGATAAGATGAGAGCGTCGTAGATGCTCGGTTGGTCGGTAGTTTCCTGAGATGGGCTAGCACGTTGTAGTCCACTTTATTTTCATGTGTCTCGACTTTTTCTCGAATGGGTATTTCTTCTGCCGGGGTTGGTTCTTCTTGAGCAACCACCTGCTTTCCTTTGTCCTTTGGACCCATTCTCGGAGGTAGAACTCTTCCACTTCTTAAGTTGACTTCTGTAATTTCTTCGAATCTAGTGTTGAGCTTCGTTGATGTTTCTTCTCGAATCGGAATGACGGGTTCTTCGGATTAGCTTCGAGTACGAAGGCTCTAATTCTATTGTGACTGGAGCTCCTCGAAACTCGCGTGACGGATTCGTTGCTTGTTGAACTCTCGTAGCCTCCTTGATGGATGTCTTCTTCGTCATTGTGATCGTCGAGATTGTGTATGATTTGAGAATTGTCATTTGTATCGAAATCGATGTCCGGATTGTCGCTAGTTACGTAATCGTTAGAAACAGTCAAAACGTAGCCAACGCCATCACCCTTATCATTATAAGATCCCACCGAAGTGAGCGGATAATCATATAGAGTCGGAGGTTCGAGGGATTTCTCCCCGAATGCGAAACAACTATCCTAGGATAAGCAGCCCCTAGCCTAGCCTTAGGAGCCTCGGTCCTCTCTTCTTCGTCGATTTTCTTCTTCTCTTCAATCGTCTCCTGTTGAGGTGGTTCTTCTATCGCAAGTGATAGTGCCGACTTGACAGGTTTCAAACTCTGAATTGAAGCTCGCACCGAAGCGGTTTGGATGCTGTCTAAAATCTTTTTCGAAGACTTCGTCCAAGCGGTAGTCCATCCATCGTCAGTTGCATAGGGATCTATCAGAACGATGAGATCAGTCGAGACAACATTGACGGAACCTCCTTTCTAGGGTTCCTTCATGTACTCCTTCGGGATTGTTATATTTCCTTTCCGAAGGTTGTCGTTGAGCCAACTTTTGAAGGTAATGCAATCTTCTATCTTGTGTCCAAGCATCCGGTGGTAAGGGCAAAAGTTGGGATCACCTTTCTTATTGACTTCTTCGGTCTCTTAGGCTCCGGCAGTGGAAATCCGGAGTCTTCATCGGACTACGGAACATTTTTGCACTCGCTTCATTCTTGAATGGATATTCCACCGCTCGAAGCTCCCTTAATGTACGTTGCGGACGAGGCGGTTGTTCATACTGTGGAGATGACTGATAGCTGGGTCGGGGTTGCTGGTAATTCTGTTGAGGTTGTTGTGGTCGTTCGGACGATATTTGTATCGGTTGCTTGCCCTTGTCGACTGCTGCAACGATCCTGGATTTCTTTCCAAAAGTCCTCACAGGCTTTTGCTTGTCTGTCTTGTCGGCGAAACTTAATTGCTTCGCCTCCTCTTGCAAGCTACCGGCCTTGCTTAACAACTTCTCGAAAGTCTTAATAGAGAATCCTTTGAGGAGAAGTGCTATCGGGCCGTGAATGCTTTTAAGTAAGATGTCGATTGCATGTTGTTCTTGTAGTTGTGGTTCACACTTCATGCTTAAGTTCCTCCATCGAAGTATGTAATCCACCAAAGTTTTGTTCGGCTTCTGTTTCTCTACCACTAAATCACCTATAGTGATGTGGTGCTGAGCTCCGGCGAATCGCTTGATGAAAAGGTTTTCTAGTTCTGAGAACCTCTTCACTGAACCATTTGGTAATTCTGCATACCAATCAAAGGCGATCCCTGACAGGCTGCTGACGAATTGTTGGAAGAGTAATGCATCGCTCCCGCCGGCATTGCAACAACTGGCACGAAAGTGTGCAACATGCTGTCGGGGGTTCCCGGTTCCATCAAAGGTCTTAAACAGAGGTGTTACGAAGCCTTTTGGATATTGGACAGCGTCGAATTCTTCCGGGTAAGGTATACCCGTCCGAATGGATGTCCCGCTCTTTGATTGTGCTAAGGCTTCTCGCACCTGCTGTTCCACCAAGTTCTTGATATCTTTTTTTAGGATCATGCTTTGTGTTGTATCTTTCTTTAGCTGATCATCCCCGTTGACGGATGTAATCTCCTTTCCTCCGTCCACAATGTGAATGACCTCTGGGGGCGTCTCTCTTTGGGGTTGCACTTGACTCTGGAGAGTGGCTAGTGTTACAGCCATCTCTCTCATTCTCTTTGCCATTTGAGCGATCGTATCGTCTTTCTCTTGAAGCTGTCTTCTCATCACTTCCGGCTCCTCTCTTTCTGCGGCTGCAGGAGCACCTTGTGAAGTTGACGAAGCTCGCGTTTCAACCATGTTGATTTCCGCATACTCATCGTCCATGAATTCTGATGAATCAATCTCATCTCCAAATTTCTCTTCTCTTTCTTTTGCTAGTTGTCGAATATTAGTCCTCAACTTTTCCATAGCGTCTTCTAGCGGTCTTTTCTGTGCATCCTCGCAGTTGTCGTGTGATAGCTGTCGGGTTCCCTTCTCACGAGTCCCCTTTACTGCAGTGGCACTTTCTTCGGATTCAAGTCTTCGACGAGACTTTCCTTCTCGAGTCGCTGTTTCGACCTTAAGCGTCCGGTAGTGGGATGCCATACCATCCTTCTAGCAGCAGAAGGTGCTAGGACCGGATGGTGCGTCGGTCGAATGCTTGGAAGGTGGTATCCTCCCTAATCTGCAACCACGAAACAACGATAGGCGGACTAGCCTTCATCCTTTTATTTGGCTTATCCGTAACGATGGCGAGGTTCTACTCGTGGCCCGGGACGGGATTTGGTCGGCACCCACCCTATCCTTCTCAGAATCTCTGATACGGGGCATTTCTCTTTCTTTGCTAGCTTCTCGATCACAGTCTGTAGTCGGGCAAATGGCGTGATCCTAGCCCTTTTCTTTCTGCTGTCGTCGTAGTATGCGGGTTGAGGTAATGTAGAAACAATTATGCGGACATTTTCCTCGTCAGCTGCGGCGGAAAGGGGATGGAATCTACTTCCTTCCAAAAAAGGTGTATCTTCAGGCAATGGTATGTATTCGGGTAGTGGTGTGTACTCGGGGATTTACGGGATTTCCTCCAGGAAAGCAACTTCGGCAGCTCTAGCCTTCCTGGCAATCTTCCTACTTCTGTTCCTTCTTTGGGTCCGTGTTAGTGATGGAATTCTTGAGCTTGACCCGATTTCAAAAACAAAGGGTCTCACAAGAAAGTCTGTACCCTCCACGGTAGCAGGTTCACCATAGTTCTGGATTTCCTTCCCCTTTAATGCGGCGAGAAGCCGGGGTAGGTGCGAGACAACTAGACCAGTGGGGGTAGCAAGAACAGTCCTCCTGCGGACAGCAGTACTCCTCTCAGTCGGGATCTTTTGCAGGGGAGGAAACTCTTTGGTTGACCTAAGGTTGAACTCGATCAACGGCTTCTTAGCTTCAGATACTTTGTTTGTCAGTGCGAAAAGGGAAACGTCGGTGATCTTGACATTTGTGTTCTCGAATCCTTGTCCAAACTGGATGATCCCATTGTCGGGCAGCTCATCCTTGTAAAGAGCGAAGTCCAGTCCATTGGTGAAGGAGAAAATCAGCTTTGGGGCTTCCATTTCTGCAGGGTAGATCCTGATTGTCAGTCCCAAGTTATGCTTCTTCTCATCAGGACGAAAAGAAAGGAATTGAAAAGAGTTCGAACACATTCTTGTTCATGTATTTATAAGGAGTTATTTGTTAAAAGAGTCATTCATTAGAGTGTTTGTTTATTTAGAACGGAATGTTCAAAGGTGTAGAGAAGGTAAGGAATATTATTCAGAGTTGGAAAGGAAAAGAAAGTCTTATGCAAGACTTCTCGACTCGGAGGATCACTCCTAAACTAACACCTATTGGGGGTCCACCCCACCTCAGAAATGAGGTAAAAGGATCTCGGAACCTCTCTGTTTAGGGGTGTCTAAACGGTGGCTCCTAAATCCGAGAGAATGTTGGCTACACTTGTTCAAGGTAGAAATGAACATAGTATTCCAACGGAAAGAAGGGTAGTTTGATCCACAAGGGACATGGATACACTACCGATTGAAAGCAGAATTGTCTGATTAAAATGGAGAGAGGAATTATCCCCAGCGGAGTCGCCAGAAATATGTCGGCATATTTTTAGGTTAAGTGTGTTGTATTTTAAAAAGAGGGGTCGCCTAACAGAAATTGTCGGCGAATTTTTTTTAATTTCATTTAAATAAATAATTTGAAAAGTAGTATTTGATTTTGAAAATAATTTTAAATTTGAAAATTTTAAGATATGAAATCAAACTGATCTTACATCCCGAATAGTTTATATAAACGAGCACAGTACCACAAATCGTGTGTCTATCCCGAAGAATAGGCACACTGCTTGATGATGGGGCTCGATTAAATAAACCAGAAGATTTGTGACATCCGTTTGGTCTGCGAACCAATTTTATAAGCCGACAAATTCCCCTGCTTAATATGAAAGCATTAAACAGGGTTTATATTACCTGGGTTCTTTAAAATTCCTTATAAGAGCAAGCCCCTATAGTTAATTACATCCTAAGTGACGGAATCACCTAAGAAAACTCTCGATAATAATCAGTAGTTCTACTCTCAAGAATTTCAAAGTTTAAGTTTTCAAAGGATTGAATTTTGGAATTTCAATAGGGAATAGATCAAATTTGGAACATTTTGTTTTGGGAATTCAAAGGAAGAAAAGTAGGAGAAGTTACAGATTCGAAGCGAACTTCGGTAATTTCCCGACTATCCTATTGTTTGGCTTAGATTTAGGAAAGTCCTAATGTTTATTTAATGTTTTGATCTTGCCAATTTTAGTTAATTTGGACTTATATTTGTATGATAAAATCATACAAATAGCCTCGAAGATGTGAGGGTTTATGTCGTATCGGACGACTACCTCGGAATCCTAAGTCCGGTTAGGGCCTAATTTGCAATGCAAATGCCTAACGAAGAGGTTGAGGATTTATGTTGCACTAGGCAAACTACCTCGAAATCCTATGGCTTTGTTGTTTAATTCTAGGAAAGGTTTTGCTGATGTAGATTCAAGTTTTGCTTGATGACGATGGCGCGTGCGCCCACCATGCTCCGAGCTCCTTGTTGTTGTAGAGGTTTAGTTTTAGAAGTCATAAATCAAGAGATGAGAAAAGTGTTTTGGTTTAGAGAGAATCTTAATTTCCAAGTGTCTTTGTGTTTTAATTAAAACAAATCTTAAAGTTGATTATAACGACACCGGTTAAGATCCCACGGTTCCATCCTTCCGGCATCGTTATTTTTATCGGATTCACTTAGTCCGAGATGAATTTGCTAAACTCAACTAAATGAGTTCCACACTTTCATTTAGACCGTGGGAAATCCCGTTAGCAACACGTAGGTTACATCATCCGAGGTATTCCCGATCATCCAACAGGACGTTTTAATTTAGTTGTAATTGTAGTTTTGTGTTCTTTTCGTGATTAAATTTTGAGTTGTTTTATATTTTGAAATGTTGTGGCGGTGAATTTTATCTTGTAATGACTTTTAATTTAGTTTTGGTTTCAGATTTAGGGACTATCCTAAAGGTGTGGGTTCTCATGCAACAGTTGTTTGTCATGAAAGAAAAAGTAAGTGCGATGCGATTAAATAAATTGCAATAAGGTAAATTGTAATAAAATAAAAGCGTACCTGGAGGGTCTTCCCGTCATCCCAAGCTGCACTTAAAACACAATTAGAATATTTAAGCAAGTTCCTAGGTAAGGCTAAGGGAAGGGTTATGGTTTTCTACCAAATTCCTAATCCTATAGCTAGTCATTTCCTATGACGTCTAGGTTCTTGTGTTTTGGTTTGAGGACGATTTTCTTCATCGAAAGAATAATTAAGTTCGAGTTGTTCTTATAAACATCCTATCATATCGAGGAAGTGCTTAAGACAAATCTTAAACATCTTTTCAATATTTCTAGGATTGTTTTAAGTCCAAATGAATTTAATTATACAAATGAATTAATCGTCCGGGGATTCAAGCTTTGTCATCTTGCTCAGTGAACTAGAACATTTGAATATCCTATGAGTGAAGTAACATTTCATTTAATGTTCTATTTAGGAGTTATGATAATAAAGGTTTTCGAGGGCAAATTGGTGCTCCAATGATTTGTGATTTAGTTTAATTTCAATTAAAGGGTTTAAATTTGGAATAGTGTTCAAGTTGCTTTATGTTCAATATCTTTATGTCTTAGGTGATGTTATTTTTAATTTAATTTAACTTTAATTTAATTTAATTTAATTTTAATTTTAATTTAATTTAATTTAATTCAATTTATTTGATTTAATTTAATTTAATTTATTTAATTTGTTTGATTTAATTTAATCTAATTTAATCTTTAATTTAATTTTATTTTTAATTTTAATTTAATTGAAAATTTAAAAAGAGTTTAATAATTTAACTTTTTAATTTAATTTAATAATTAAGTCCTTTAACATTTTAAAACTTAAATTTGAATTATCATTTTTAATTAGGAATTAAATATTATTGAAATGATTAATTTAGGGATTTTTAAATTAAAGAATAAATCTCTTCCTAATAATATCCCTATTTTAATAATTCCAATTTTATTATTCTTCCAAATTTAATCAATTATTTAATTAAGGTTTATTTTAATTATTTTCAAATTGTTTAATGGGTTTCTACCCTTTAATTATTTAAATTTCAATCATCCAAATCAGATTAAGATCAAATATTTTACTCTTTAATTTTATAAAACCTAAAGTTTTAATTAAGGGTTAAAATTTTAATTACCATTTTGCCCTTCAAGCTAAATAATTTCATAACTCATTAAATTGAGCTTAAATGAACTTGAAATTTTTATGTGACTTCACTCATATGCCAATAAAGAAATGAGAGGAGAAAATTTGATTTTTCTGTATTTAATTTTTTATGTAATTATTTTTGGTAGAAAATAGAGATTTCCAAGGGAAATTTAATAACATGACCAAAGGAAAGTTTCTGTCCTTAAGAAAATTATGGGACATTCCTAATGACCAGAGGACCACTTGGACCAATTTTGGTGATTTTTTGAATTATATTATTTTTATTATAATTATTTTAAGTTTTGGAGTATTAATTAATTTAAAAATAGAATAAAGGTTGAAAAATGAATTTATATTTTTCAAAACTTTCTCTGATATCAAGGAAATCAGAGAATCAATTTTTACAATTTTCTGATTTTTCTTTGATTTATTATAATTATTTTAGTGAAAATGCTAGAAAATACATTTTTTTTTTAATTTTAAAATTACCCTAGGGCTTTAAAATTTAATATCTCATTAAATAGACCTAAGAAAAATATGGGGTTTGTTCCTAAATTATTAATATTCAAAATGTGACATTTTGGTGATTTTTATTATTTTTATGATTTTTATTATTTTTTAATTATTAAAATATTAAAATAATACAAAAAATCAACTTTTTTTGAAAATTACAATTTTATTTTTCTTAAGTTTCCCTCATATCAGAGAGGCTCCAAAACCAATTTGGTGAATTTTTGAAAAGTATTTTGAAAGTTATGAATTTTTGAAGTTTAAGATGGTTAAATGGCTTAATCAACCCATTTAGTAGAGCTAACCAAGTCCAATTGACTTCAAATTTTTATGGTGGGTTCCTCTGATCCTAAAGGTCAGTGGAGAATTGATTTCAAGTCAATTTGATGTATGGTTAGCTCTAATTAATTAGGGATCTATTTTGGGTGTTTAGGCCAATTAGGGTTATTTTAAATGAGTGAACTCAAAACCTATTTTTCCTAGGGTCCTCTAGTCATAAGAGAAATCACCAAATTTTCCTAGAATTTATTTTACAACATGCTAATTATTGGAATTAAAATACTCAAAACTGTAACATGAATTTGAAAAATCAATAACTTCTCATAGGGATGGCCTCTGACTTTGGAAAATTCAGGAAATGTTCCCAAATTCAGAGGCTTCAAAAGCCCTATGGTCTCATGCCATGTTGGATTTCCTATATGCATGGAGAATTAAAAGAATGCAGAAGATAAATAAATCATTAAAAATAAAATACTTGATGAAATTAAATGATTTCTTTTCCACATTATTCTCCTCTGTTCACTGAGCAAGAGGGTATTTTTATTTTATTTTTCTTATTTTTCTACACAAAGTTATGCATTTTTGATGTTTAGGGAATTAAATAAATAGGAAAAATAACCTAATTTCCTACTTAACCACACGGCACCCCGTCATCCTCGGCATCTCCGAACGGCCACGCGGCGTGCTCCCATTCAACGCTGCCTTCCGACTCAGCGCCACGCGGCCCGCGGTTCATGTACCATCTCCTGGTCCGACGCCATCTGAACCGTCCGTCCGCGCTTGTATTAAATGAACGACATCCGTTCATCGTCACCAAGTGTCCTCACCCGAGAGCCGTCCACACTAAATCCCTAATATCTCACTCAATACTTAACGGATTTTCGTGTTCTTGTGCTCTATGGATTAGTCTTGAAGAGACGAATACATCTATACGGTGGTCATGCATTGAAATTAAAGCATTTGAAATAGAGAATCTCCAGAAGCTCGGGATGAAGAATTAGCTCATACCTTTGCTCAGAGAAGTGTGGCTTCAATCTGAGGGTTGTGTCACCTTCGATTGGATCCCGGCAAGCTCCGGATGAAGTCTCCTGGTCCAGTGAATCGCTAGGTATGATTTCGACCACAGCCGATCACAAAGCTTGGAGGCTGGAGCAACTGGGTGGCCTGGAGAGGGGGCTTTTGCTGGTGGACTCCTTCTCTTGGTCTGGTGAAGGTGTAGGACCAATCAATTTGGGGATTGATCACTGTGGAGAAGTGCCCTAGTTTTGGGTGGAATTTTGGCTGAGAAATTGGGCTCTGTTGGTGGGGATTAGGGCAAATTTTCACTGGGGATCAACTGCTCTAAGTATGGAGAGTGTTCTGGAAAAATTTTGGCAGGGTTTCAGTAAGGTCTGGTTTAGCACCTCTCATGGCCTAGAGGGGTTGGTGTTTAAATAGGAGAGGGTGGAGGGCCTCCCAGGGAGAGTTAGGGCTTGGGATCAGCTGCTCTTGGCAAGAGAAGAACGATTCGCGATGGCCACGCTGGGGATGGGGCGGCTTAGCAGGTGAGAATTCCAAGTTTGGGCTCACATGTGAGCTCTCGGCACGGTGGATTCCGGTGGGCTGTGGTGGCCGGCCGGCCGGGGTCGGGTCACCCTCGAGGTCGGGGAGGTCGGGGCTGGAGGTTTGTGCGGTCGATTGGCCATGGACATGTGTAAAGGAGTTGAATTGAAATGGAATGGGGGATGAGCTCATTTTGGGTCCAAATGGGTCAACCCACCTTTTGGGCTTGGTTCACCTCCCCATGGCTGATTTGGGCTGAGGGAGGATCGGATGGATCAGCTAGGAAAGGGTGGAGAAGTCACCATCCATGAATATTTTGATTAAACATGGATTAAGGTGAAACATTAAAAGGGTTAAAACCTTTTTAAGGGGGCTTAAAAGAGGCTCCTCCTTTTGCCATTAGTGGCTTGATCACATGTCAAGCCTTCCATGGCTTCATGTGGCTTGTCCATGGCTTGCATGGCTTGTCTTTGGCTTGGGAAAAGTTGAGTCAATTTCATGGAAATGGATTTAAGAAAAATTTTGGTATTTTAGGGGTGATTTGGCATGAGGCTTGATTTGGAATTATTTGATGATGGGATTATAACTTAGGGAATGGCTTTGATTAAATGGATGGCAAATGGAAATGTCATGTGGGCTTTAGGACTAATTTTGGGCTTTTGTATTTGGTGGAAATGGGCTATTAGGAAGGTTTAAGGGAAGTGGGCTTTTTGAATTTTGAAATGGATTTTATGATGAAATTTTGGTAAAGGCTTGAGCCAAATAATTGTTGGGTTTAGCTCATAGATGTGTCATGAGTGACTTGGAGCAAATTGGGAGTGATTTGGGTTTGAATTGGGTTGAATTTGGGCTTCTTTGGTGAATGGGCCAATATAGGTCAAATTGGGCTAACTTGGGCCAATGTTGGGCTAGGGTTGAAATTGATGTAAAATTAATGTTGGGAAATCTTTATGGGAGTGTTTCAAAGAAGTTTTGAATTTGGTTAGGCTTTGATTTTGGGGTTTGGGCTTATTTGGGTTAGGTTTGGGTTTAGGTCAAAATTGGGCCTTTTAGCTTTGGGTTGAGTTTGAGTGGGGTTTGGGTCTAAATGTTGGGCAAATCAGGTTAGTGTTTTTTTTGTGGGGATGTTAAGGAAGATTTGGAAAAGATTTGGGGTTAATTGGAGTTGAATTGGGTGAGTTTGGGTTATGTTTGGGTCATGGGTCCAAATTGGGCTTTAAGGCCAAAAGTGAAATTTGATCCAAATGTCAATCAAATTGGACTTGGATTTGGTCTAGATTGGTATTGGGAGTGTTGAATTGAAGTTTAAAATTGAATTGGACTAGAATTTGGGTCAATTGGGTAGGTTTGGTTTAACATTGGATTCACTTTGGGTTAAAATGGGTCAAATTGGGGGTTTTGATAAAAGTGGAGTAAATTGACAAAATTGGCCCATTATGCAGTTGAACAAAATGAAATTGGGAATATTTGGGATTTTTTGAAATTTTTTGGGAATTTTCTGAATTTTTGGATTTTTGGGTCAAGAGGGGTATTTTGGGTATTTGGAGGGTATTGGGAGGTATTTTTGGAATTTTTGGTATTTTTGGGTATGGATGGTCAATTTGAGTGGAGAGAAATGTTTAGGAATGATTTTGGAGAATTTTGGGTGATTTGGAAATTTTTGAGAAATTTGGGTAGTTTCAAGGGTTTTGGGTAGGCTAAGCGGGTATAGGGTCCCGGGGGTCAAAAATTGAAAATTTGGAAAATTTGAAGATTGGGTGAATGTAAGTGGAATAAAATCATTTTGGTTGATCCATGAAGCCATATCAAGCCCACATGAGCCATGAAGGGACTCATTTGAGGCATCCACTATGTTGTTCCTAACCCTCTTAGCCAAGGGCTTAGGGGTTAAGGACCATCCATGTGAATCACCTACATGAGTCAGGAGGTCCGGTTGGGTATAGGTGTGTGAAAGTGTAGTGTATAGGTGTAGTGTGTGTGTAAGTCAGCCCTTCACCAGACTAGGCCACCCAGGGCAGTCCTAAGGCCAAAGAGTCCTATAGGAACTCATTCTTTAAACTTCCACATTTGATTTCAACCCTCTAGGTGATTAGGGGTCTATAGTCAAGTTTGTGGAGTTTGCAGGGAGCTAAGAAGAGGTTTGAATTTCTAGGTGGTGGGTCTCAATTCTAGTCCTCTAAGATAGTCAAAGGAAAAGCCTAAGGCTAGATCCTAAGTACTAAAAGAAGAAGAGAAGACCTCATCAAAATTGAGGTCAACAATGGCTTAATCACATGTCAAACCTTCCATGGCTTCATGTGGCTTGTCCATGGCTTGCATGTGGCTTCATGGCTTGTCTTTGGCTTGGGGAAAAGCTTGGTCAATTTCATGAAAATGGAATTTGGAGTTTTTGGCAATTTAATGAAAAAATTTAGATGGTGCTTGATTTAGGTTGATTTGATGATTGATTTGGGACTTAGGAATTGATCTCAATTAAATGGATGATGAGAAGGAATTGTCATGTGGGCTTTGGGCATTTTGAAATTATTTTTGATGGGCTTTTAGGAAGGCTAAGGGGATGTGCCTTTAGGTTTCAAAACAAATTTTAGGATGAAAATTTTGCAAAGTATTAGATCCAATAAGTGTTGAATTTAATTTAGGAATGTTTCATGAATGATTTGGAATAAATTTGAAGTGGTTTAGGAGTGAATTGAGTTGGATTTGGACCTCTTTGGTAAATGGGCCAATGTAGGTCAACTTGGGCTAACTTGGGCCAATGTTGGGCTAGGGTTCAAATTGATGTAAAATTAATGTTGAGAAATGTTTATGGGAGTGTTTCAAAGAGGTTTTGACTTTGGTTGGGTTTTGATTTTGGGGTTTGGGCTTATTTGGGTTAGGTTTGGGTTTAGGTCAAAATTGGGCTTTTTGGCTTTGGGTTGAATTTGAGTGGGGTTTGGGTCTAAATTTTGGGTAAATCATGTTAGTGTTTTGTTTGTGGGGATGTTAAGGAAGGTTTAGAAAAGGTTTGGGGTTAATTGGAGTTGAATTGGGTTAGTTTGGGCTAAGTTTGGGTCATGGGTCCAAATTGGGCTTTAAGGTCCAAAATGAAAATGTCAATCAAATTGGACTTGGATTTGGTCTAGATTGGTGTTGGGAATGTTGAATTGAAGCTTAGAATTGAATTGGACTAGAATTTGGGTCAATTGGATAGGTTTGGTTTGACATTGGGTTCACTTTGGGTTAAAATGGGTCAAATTGGGGGTTTTGACAAAAGTGGGGTAAATTGATAAAATTGGCCAATGGTATAGTTGAACAAAATGAAATTGGGAATATTTGAGATTTTCTGGAATTTTCTGGGAATTTTCTGAATTTTTGGATTATTGGGTCAAGAGGGGCATTCTGGGTATTTGGAGGGTATTGGGGGGTATTTTTGGAATTTTTGGTATTTTTGGCTATGAATGATCAATTTGAGTAATGTGGGAATGTTTGGGATTGGTCTTGAGGAATTTTGGGTGGTTTGGAGATTTTTTTGAAAAATTTGGGTAATTTCAAGAGTTTTGGGTAGGCTAGGCGGGTGTAGGTTCCCCGGGGTCAAAAATTGAAATTTTAGAAAATTGAAGATTGGGTAAATGTAAGTGGAATGAAGTCATTTTGGTTGAGCCATGAAGCCATATCAAGCCCACATGAGCCATGAAGGGACTCATTTGAGGCATTCACTATGTTGTTCCTAACCCTCTTAGCAAAGGGCTTAGGGGTTAAGGACCATCCATGTGAATCACCTACATGAGTCAGGAGGTCAAGTTGGGTATGGGTGTGGTTTTAGGAGGTGTGTGAAAGTGTAGTGTATAAGTGTACTGTGTGTATAAGTCAGCCCTCACCGGACCGAGGCCACCGCAGGGCGATCCTAAGGCCAAAGAGTCCTACGAGGAACTCATCCTTTAAACTTCCACATTTGATTTCAACCCTCTAGGTGATTAGGGGTCTACAGTCAAGTTTGTGGAGTTTGCAGGGAGTTAAGAAGTGTTTTGAATTTCTAGGTGGTGGGTCCCAATTTTAATCCTCTAAGATAGTCAAAGGAAAAGCTTAAGGCTAGATCCTAAGTACTAAAGAGAAGAAGAGAAGACCTCATCAAAAATGAGGTCAACATATGCAGCTCAAGGCCTTCCAAGATGTTAATCCTCTTGCCATGGATTCTTTCAAAGTATTCAAAAGTTTTCTTTTCAACATTCTGCAATCTTTCCAACTCATATTCCATAATTATCTGCAATCGGTGAGGTCTAGTAACGTACTGGGGAATGTATGGTTCAACCCCGACACGCTCTCCTGCATGTCTTGGCTCCTCGGGGATAGTCTCTGTCGGGACATCCTCCGGGGTTGCTTTCGCAACAAGACTCTTTAAAACTGGTGCATCTGCTTGGCGTCGAGGCGCTGATTCTATTTCTGCTCTTCTTGGGATTTCCTTTATCTACTCTGCTTTTGTTTGAGTTGATCTCCTCCTTTCCGGTTCCTGACGAACCAATTTCTTTGGAGTATTTGTATTGACAGTAGAAACTATCTCTTCATGTTGATCTGCTGCTAACTTGGTTAACATCTTGCAAATGCAGCGATTTTTGTTCCTCCGCTGGGTGGCAGGGAGAGTAACTTTCCTTACCCCTTGGACTTTTGTGGGCATGGCGCTGACAAGCCTGCCCTCTGCTGTAGCAACAACAGACTTAACTTTCTTATCTTCTCATGTTGCATGAGCGGCGTTTGCTTTTCTCTTCTTACTGATGGGCTTCTGACTTGGGCCGCCCAATTTCATCACTGACTGACTGTGGAACTCTTCCCGATCGATCGGGGTCCAATCATTTTCTTCATATTGTAGCATGGCTGGTGTGAAGTCAGAGTCAATCTCTATCACGGCTCCATCCCTCACCCTCTTTTCATCAAGTGCTAGACTCACGCCATTCTTAAAGTTCAGAACCAACCGCCCGTTTGACATTTCCCTGCGAAAAATAAGGAAAGGATGAGTGGTACGTACAAAGAACAAGAACAATAGAAGAAAAATAAAAACAAATTTGTTTATTAATGAAGAGCTTTTTATTTGTTTATTTTAAATTTAAATAGGAGTAGGAAAAGATGAAGAAAGATCAAGAGTGAGACTCGATTTGAAAGGAAGGATAAAGACTTTATTATCATGATTTCACATGTTTTCTTTTAACATTTTTTTTAAACAATTTTCTTTATCGTCCACTTTTTATATTTTTGGGTTCGGACCCAGTCATAAGTAATTACTGTGCTCGTGCTTCTAGGAATGAGGATTCATCCTTCGAAACATCAGGTTGCGTAATACTTCTTTAGATATCGTCCATTAATTGGAAGCATAAGTCGTTCTCCACGGCAATTTACAAGCTGGTAGGAACCTCTTAAGTAAACTGTCTCGACCACGAATGGTCCTTCCCAAGTTGGTTCAAATTTACCACCTATCTTGCGATGTGCAAGAATAGGTCTTCTGAGAACCAAAACAAAGTGACCGACTTTGAATGTCCTTGGATGGACTAATTTATCATGGGCCCACAATATCTGTGCCCCAACACTCAAACGGACACGACGCGATTGTCGGATGTAGCACATTTGGAGGTTGATGTAGAACCACTCCATGCACTTGGTACTGGTGACAACTTTTGGCAATCGTCATGCAATCAGTCATCATTGAGGGCCAGTAGTACCCTAGTCTTTTAATCTTCATTTTCATTTTTGGACCCGACTGATGAGCGCCACAAAGTCCTGAGTGTACTTCTTTAACAATTTCATGAGACTCAGACTCGCTCAGGCACCTTAGCCACATCTGATCAAAAGACCTTCTGTAAAACATATTATTTATGAATGCGTAAGACAGAGTTCTTTTCTTGATTTGATGAGCTAACGACTTATCGTCCGGTAGGTTTCCCGTTTGCAAGTAGTCTATTAGTGGCTGCCACCAATCTTCCGTAACTTCTGTTACTGCTGCAACCGATTCTTTTTCTTTTCCTTCTGATTTGTGTATTGTATCCATGTCGAGCTGTGATAGGACCTGTCGTCCTTGAACTGTCATTTCAACTGACTCATCCTGTAGGCAGGCAAATTCTTTTGCAAGGCGGGCTAACACATCTGCAAGAGCATTTTCTCTTCTGGGAATCTTATAGATTGTTACGTTCGGAATCTGCTTTAACAATTTCATTGCGTACAGGAAGTACTGCTCAATCTTGGTTTTAAAACCCTGTACAGTCCTGCAACTTGCTGAATCATCAACTGTGAATCTTCGTAGATATTGATGTTTGTTATCTCCATCTGAATGGTTAATTCCAGTATGGTTATGAGGGCTTCGTATTCTGCCTCATTGTTTGTACACGGTTCTGTTAGATGGTAGGAATACCTTAACATCCCTCGCTCCAGTGTTATAAATATTATTTCGATTCCTGCCTTACCGGGCACTATCGTTTGCAATTCTTTGTCTTTCTGTGCTGAAGATGCTCCGTCGAAGTACAATTCCCAATGCTGATCATTGGGGTCTTCTAGGTTCATTATCTGCTCGTCTGGCAAGTCATCGTTGAGGGGTGATTCTGCCGGTAAAGGGTGTGCTGCGAGGAAATCTGTTAGGACTTGTCCCTTTACGGTACAAAGAGGAACGAAAGTTATATGGAATTGCAATAGTATCATCGACCACCTAGCAAGTCTGCCGGAAAGCGTCGGTCGGGTCATCAAATATTGCAATGGATTAAACTTCGAAATAAGGTTGACCTTATGAGAAAGCATGTAGTGCCTGAGCTTCTGTGCCACGAAGTTCAAGGCCAAACAGTACTTCTCAATAGGTGGATACTTTACTTTCGTCAAAATTAGACGATGACTTAAGTAGTAGAGAGCATTTTATTTTCCCTCGTCATTGACCTGAGCTAGCATGACTCTGAGAGAGTCGTCTAGAGCTGCGGTATAAAGTATCAACGGTCTACCCGAGACTGGGGCTACTAAAATAGGAGGTGTCATTAAATACTATTTAATGTCATCGAAGGCATGTTGACATTTGGAGTCCCAAGTAAACTTGGCATCCTTCTTGACCAAAGCAGAAAAAGGCTGACACCTTCCTGACAAATTCGAGATAAAGCGTCGAAGATATGCCAATTTCCCTTGAAAGGATCGTAGTTGTTTCAAGGTTTTTGGAGGCGACATTTCTAAGATATCTTTAATCTTCTCCGGATCGATTTCAATTCCACGATGTTGAACAATAAATCCTAAGAATTTCTTAGAGGTGACGCCGAAGGCACATTTCAAGGGATTCATCTTAAGGTTATATTGTTTTAACCGCTCAAAAACAATTCTCAAATCATACAAGTGATCTTCCTTTAATTTGCTCTTGATGACCACATCATCCACGTAAAACTCGACTTGGTTGTGAATGAGATAATAAAAAAATCCTTGTCATTGCTCTTTGATAGGTTGCTTCTGCATTCTTTAATCCAAACGGCATCACTGTGTAGCAGTATACCCCGATCGGGTTCTGAAGGCTGTAAGCTTTTCGTCTTCTGGTGGCATCTTTATATGGTTTTATCCTGATGATCCATCCATGAATGAGAAGACATCATGTGTTGAAGCAATGTCGATCATCAATTCTGGAATGGGTAGCGGGAATTCATCCTTTGGACATGCTTTGTTCAAAACTCTGAAATCCACACAGATTCTGATCTAACCATTCTTCTTTCTGACTGGTACCACATTGGCTAACCAAGTTGGATATTGTTCCTCACAGACAAATTTAGCATCTATTAGCTTCTTAACTTCTGCTATTACTTGTTGTTCAATCTCTAGACGCATTCTTCTCGGAGCTGTCTAACTGGAACGATTGTGGGATCTACTTCTAACTTGTGAACTGAGACTTCTGGAGCTAATCCTGGCATTTCATCATAACTCCAAGCAAACCAGTCCTTGAATTCCATCAATAGCTTGATTATCTCTTCAGAGTTTTCTTTATTGATTAAGGAGCTAACAAAGGTCGGCCTAGGCTCTTCGCTAGTACCTAAGTTAACTTCCATTATCTCGTCTATTGTAGATTTAATTTCTTCCTCGAATTCTGGCGGAGCATTTATGATTTGCAGATCTTCAAGATCTTCTGAGGCTTCCAAGTAGTCTTCATTAGACTCGCAAGTGACAACCAAATAAAATCCCGTCTCGTCAGCTGATCCTACCATGCTGAATCCGAGACCATGTTTTGAATTAGGAGGTCGGCTGACATTATTCCATAATTTTTCAAAGTGTTGTGATCGACCTTTTGTCCATTCTTTAGGTAAGACACCACGTTGAACTAAATTTTGAACACAGGGAGAGTACCACTCAAAAGACAATTCCATTAATTCAGATGAAGTAACATCTTCAAATTGTACATCATTTTCAGTTTTGGAAGAAGAAGCACCACGGTGAAACATGATTGGTTTAGCACCACCACCATGCACTTCCTTGACCACCATACCCTCGATCTTATTAGAATGGATTGGGGTCAGGGTCATAGTATGTACATGGTGGTTAATCTTCTCTACATTGATTTATATTCTTCATTCCTTTCATCTTTGAGAGAGATCTTGAACTGTGGTTTCTTCCGATTTATTTTCATTGCTTCTCTCTTGATTTCTTCTTCTTCTGAACTGTTCTCCCAATCAACGTTGATGACTGGTTTCTTCCGTCCAACTGTTCCAACGTCTGTTCCACGACCTCGTCCCTGGCCTCGACCTCGAGTGCGAGTTCTAGAGAAACCTTCACCATCTTGCCGTAAGGGAGTTTTGAGTAACTGTTGGAGTAGAATTTTAGGTTCTTCGTCATCTTGCACTTCTTTTGCTTCATTTGGTATGACATTTCTGGAGAATATTGCTTTCTTCGGAGGTGCGTAATAGGCTGCATCTTCGTGAACTCAGATTTCATATACAGAGAACGGTTGCAAGTCACCTTTGATACATTGTTCTCATCCCTCATAATATTTAATGCATTAGTGCGGAGATGACGGTACCATCTGGTTCTCATGGATCCATGGCTGACCCAGTAGAGCGTTGAATGATGTTTCAGAATCAATTATGTGGAATTTTGCGGTTGTCTTTGCTAAATCACCGGTCTTCATCAGTAGTGTTATCGATCCAAGAGCTCTTTCTCCTTTCTGATTGAACCCTCTTAATAACATCTTGTCTGCTTCAAGTTCGCGAGCATCAATTTCCAAATATGCTAACGTTCGAAGGCTAATTATGTTGATTGATGCTCCAGAATCAACTAACACCCTGGAGAGCGTAAACTTTCTAATAGTGACCGAAATGAAGAATGGTCGGTTGTGATCAGCTTTTCCCAGTAATAAATCATTATCCGTGAAGGTAACACCTCACTGTTCTTTTAATGAACCTCGTCGAAGGAATTATCGGCCATTTGAGCTAAACAAATCTCTGGAATAAGTAGAGCCTTGATCAGAGCTTCCCTCTTCTCCTTTAACAGGATCAGAGCGTCGTATATGCTTAGTTTGGCTGGTAGCTTCCTAAGATGGGCTAGCACGTTATAGTCCACTTTATTACCATGTTCCACGGTTTCTTCCCGAATGGGCAATTCCTCTGCTGGGGTTGGCTCCTCCTGAGCAACCACATACTTTCCTTTATCCTTCGGACCCATTCTCAGGGGTAGAACTTTTCCACTTCTTAAATTAACTTCTGTTATTTCTTCGCATCCGAGTACCGAATGCGCCGGTGTATCCTCTTGAATTGGAATGACTGGCTCTTCTGCAGTTGCTTCGGAATCTGATGACTCTAATTCTATCACAATCGGAGCTCCTCGAAATTCACAAATGGACTCGTTGCTTGTTGAGCTTTCGTAGCCTCCTTTGTGAACATCTTCTTCGTCGTGGTCATCGAGTTTTAGTATGATTTGAGAATTTCTATTTATATTGGAATCGAGATCTAGATTAGCTTGGTTTTCGTTAGTTACATAATCATTAGAAACAGTCAAAATGTAGCCAACACCAAAACTCTTATAATAATAAGATCCCACCAGGGCGAGCAAATAATTATATAGAGAGAGGTTCGAGGGGTTTCTCCCCTGAATCGGAAACAACTATCCTAGGATAAGCAACCCCCAGTCTACTCTTTAGAGCCTTGGTTTTCTTTTCTTCCACGATCTTCTCTTCCTTCTGGGGCGGTTTTTCGATTCCAAGTGATAGTGCCAGCTCGGCAGGTTTCAAACTTTGAGTTGAAGCGTGTACCGAAGCGTTCTAGATATGATCTAAGATTTTTTTTTGAAGACTTTGTTCAGACGGTACTCCATCCATCATGAGTCATGTAAGGGTCTATCAGAACAATATGATTCGTTTAAATAACATTGACGGAACTTCCCTTTTTGGGTTCCTTCATGTATTCCTTCGGGATCGATATGTTCCCTTTCCGGAGATTGTCGTCAAACCAAATCTTGAAAGTGATGCAATCCTCTATCTTATGCCCGAGCATCCGGTGGTAAGGGCAATAGTTTGGATGATCTTTCTTATTGACTTCTTCTGGCATCTTGGACTCTGGTAGCTGAAAATTGGGTGTCTTCATTAAACTTCGGAACATCTTCGCTACTGCTTTTGTTTTGAATGGATATTCCTTATTCAGAAAATCTTTCAGGGTACGTTGTGAACGAGGTGATTGTTCATAATGCTGAGGCGACTGATAGCTCGGTCGAGGCTGTTGATAACCCTGCTGAGGTTGTTGGTAAGTACGTTGCGGTTGTTGATAGCTAGGTTGTGGCCTCTCTGGCTGTATCTGCTCTGGTTGCTTGCCCTTGTCTACTACCGTGACGATTCTGGATTTCTTTTCGAATGTTTTCACCGGTTTCTATTTATCGGTCTTGTCCACGAAACTTAGTTGCTTTGCTTCCTCTTGTAAGCTCCTGGCCTTGCTAAGCAGCTTCTTGAAAGTATTGATTGTAAATCCTTTTAGGAGAAGTGCTATCGGGCCGTGGATGCTTTTCAGCAAAATACCGATCACATGATGTTCCTGTAGTCACACTTCATGCGTAAATTTCTCCATCGAAGTATATAATCCACTAGAGTTTCGTTCAGTTTCTGGTGCTCCACCACTAGATCACCGATAGTGATGTGGTGACGAGCTCCGACAAACCACTTAATGAAAAGGTTTTCTAATTCTACAAAGGTCTTAACTGAACCATTTGACAATTCTGCGTACCACCTGAAGGTGATTCCTGACAAACGGCTGACGAACTTACGGAAGAGTAAAGCGTCACTCCCACCGGCATTGCAGCAACTAGCACGAAAATGTGCAACATGCTGCCTGGGGTTTCCCGTTCCATCAAAAGTCTTAAACAGAGGTGGTACGAAGCCTTTTGGGTATTGGATGGCATCAAATTCTTCAGGGTAAGGTCTACCCGTCTGACTAGATGCTCCACTCTTAGATTATGCTAAAGCTTCTCGCACCTGCTGTTCTACCATGTTTTTAATGTCCTTTTTGGGAATCATGCTCTGTGCGGAATCCTTCTTTGGTTGCTCGTCTCCGTTGACGGATGTGATCTCTTTTCTTCTATCTGCAATATGGATGATTTCTGGGGGTGTTTCTTTCTGAGGTTGCACCTGACATTGGAGAGTGGCTAAAGCAGCAGCCATCTCTTCCATCCTCCTTGCCATTTGGGAAATTGTGTCATCTCTTTTCCGAAGCTATGCTCTCATCACTTCCGATTCATCTCTTTCCGCAGTATCGCTGGAGCACCTTGAGAAGCTGAAGATGCTCGTGTCTCAACCATGTTGATCTCAACATACTCTTCATCCATAAATTCTGATAAATCAACTTCATTTTCCAACTTTTCCCCTCTTTCTTTAGCCAACTGTCGGATATCCATCCTTAGTTTTCCTATAGCATCCTTGAGGGGTCTCTTCCAGACGGTCTCACGGTTGTCGTGTGATGGCTGTTGAACTTCTTTTTTGGGAGTTTCTTTTATTGCAGTAGCACTTTCTTCTGATTCAGGCTCTTTGATGAGGCTTTTCTTCTCAGGACGTTGTGTTGGTCTCAACTCGGTAATAATAGGTCACCACACCATCCTTCTTGCAGCAGAAGGCCTAGAACCAGACGGTCTGTCGGCTATATACTGGTAGGTGGTGTCCTCCCTAATATGATGGCCCGATACAATAATAGGTGAACTAGATCTCATTTTCTTCCTTGGTTTCTCTATGGCAGAGACAGGCTCTACTCGAGATCCGAGGCGGGATCTAGCTGGCACTCGTCCCATTCTTCTTAGGATTTATGACACTGGGCATCTTTCTTTCTTTGCCAATTTTTCTATCACAGCTTGTAGCCGAGCAAATGACGTAGTCTTAACCCTTTTTCTTTTGTAGTTACTATAGTATGCAGGTTGGGGTAGTGTAGCAGCAATCCTTCGATGTCTTCTTCATCCGATGCATCAGAGAGGGGGTGAAACCTACTCCCTTCCAACAGAGGTATATACTTAGGCAGTTATTCTCTTTCCTCAGGAATTTCCTCTAGAAAAGCAACTTCAGCAGCTTTGGCTTTCTCAATCCTGGCGATCTTTCTGCTTCTATTTCTCTTTTGAGTCCGAGTTAAGGGTGCAACTCTTGAACTGGACCCAATCTCAAAAACAAATGGTATTGTAGCAAAATTTGTACCCTCCACGGTAACGAGCTCATCACAGACTTGAATTTCCTTCCCCTTCAGTTTGGCAGAAGCCGGGGTAGGTGCAGAGATGACTAGACCGGTGGGGGTAGAGACAACAGTCCTCCTACGAATAGCAGTACTTCTTTCAGTTGGAACCTTTTGCAGGGGAGGGAATTCTTGAGTCGACTTCAGGTTGAACTCAATTACGGGCTCCTCAATTTCTAGCACTTTTGTCCATTAGTGCGAAAAGAGTAATGTCAGCGAACTTAATATCTGTATTGTCGAATCCTTGTCCGAAACGAATGATCCCATTGTCAGGCAGCTCATCCTTGTAGACAGCCAAGTCCAGTCCGTTGGTGAAGGAGAAGATTAACTTTGGGGCAGTCATTTTCTGCAGGACAGATTCCGAACGTCAGTCCCAAATTATGCTTCCCTTTGTCGCAAAACTTAGGACGAAAAAAGAAAGAGTTCGAAAACATTTTTGTTTATCTTTATTCATTTGCAATCTAAAAGAGTTTATTTATTAAAGGGTTGTTATTAGAAGATTTGTTTGTTTAGGAATGAAATGATTAAAGGTATAAAAAAGGTAAAGGACCCGATTCAAAATTGGAAAGGAAGAGAAAGTCTCGTAAGACTTCTCGACTCGAAGGACCGCTCCTAAGCTAACACCTACTGGGGGTCCACCCCACCTCAGAAAACAGATAAAAGGATTTCGGAAACTCTCTGTTTAGGGGTGTCTAAACAGTGACTCCTAAATCCGAGAGAAGTTAGCTATACTCGTTCAAGATAGAAATGAACGTAGTATGCCAACGGAAAGAATGATAGTTTGGTCCACTAGGGATATGGACTCACTATTGATTTATGAAAGCAAAACCATCTGATCATGATGGAGAAAAGAACTAGTCCCCAGCGGGGTCGCCAGAAGTTGTTGACATATTTTTAGGTTGTGTTGTATTTTAGAAAAAGGGGTCACCTACATAAATTGTTGGTGAATTTTATCTTTAAATTTAATTTAAATATAGATATATTTTGGAAAGTAGCATTTAATTTTAAAAATAATTTTAAGTTTGAAAATTTTAAGATATGAAATCAAACTGATCTCACATCCCAAATAGTTTATATAAACGAGCACCACATCACAAACCGTGTATCTATCTCAAAGGACAAACACACTGCTTGACGATGGGGCTCAATTAAAATAAACTAGAAGATTTGTGATATACGTTTGGTCTGTGAACCAATTTTATAAGCCGACAAGTTCCCCTACTTAATATAATAGAATTAAGCAGGGTTTATATTACCTGGGTTCTTAAAGTTCCTTATAAGGGCAAGCCTCTATAGTTAATTACATCTTAAATGATGAAAATCATTTAAGAAAACTCTTGATAATGATCAGTGGTTTTGCTCTCAAGAATTTCAAAGTTTAAGGTTTTCAAAGGATTGGATTTTGGAAATTTCAAAAGGGATTAGATCAAATTTGAAACAGTTTATTTCAGGAGTCCAAAGGAAGAGAAGTAGGAGAAGATGAGGATCCAAGAGGAATCTTGGCAACTTCCCAAACTATCGTATTGTTTGGCTTCAATTTAAGAGTAAGTTTAATTTTGTAATCCTGCCAATTTTAGTTAATTAGGACTTATATTCGTATGACACAATCATACAAATAGCCTTGGAGATGTGAGGGCTTATGTCGTACCAAACAACTACCTCGAAATCCTAAGATCGGTTAGGACTTAATTTGCATAAAATGATTATGCAAGTGCCTAAGGTTGAGGATTTATATTGCACTAGGCAAACTACCTCGAAATCCTATGGCTTGGTTATTTAATTCTAAGGAAATTTTTGCTGAAGTAGACTCAGGTTTTGCTGATGACGATGGTCGTGCTGCCCACCATGCTCCGAGCTCCTTGTTGTTGCAGAGGTTTAGTTTTAGAAGGTGAAAATTAGGAGATAAGAAAAGTTTTTTGGTTTAGAGAAATCTTAAACTCCAAATGTCTTTAATGTTTTATTAGGGGAATCTTAAAGTTGATTATAACAACACCGGTTAAGATCCCACGGTTCCATCATTCCGGCACCGTTATTTTTATCGGTTTCACTTAGTCCAGATGAATTTGCTAAACTCAACAAAATGAGTTCCACACTTTCATTTAGACCTAGGTAAAGCTAAGGAAAGGTTTTGGTTGTCTACCAAAATCCTAGTCCTATTGCTAGTCGATTCCTATGACGTCTAGGTTCTTGTATTTTGTTAAGGATGATTTTCTTCATCAAAGAACAAATAAATTCAATTGTTCTTCTAAAACAACCCATCATATTGAGGTAGTGTTTAGGATGAGTCCTAAACATCTTTTCA
This sequence comes from Papilionanthe hookeriana x Papilionanthe teres, assembly GCA_022702705.1. Classification (NCBI taxonomy): domain Eukaryota; kingdom Viridiplantae; phylum Streptophyta; class Magnoliopsida; order Asparagales; family Orchidaceae; genus Papilionanthe; species Papilionanthe hookeriana x Papilionanthe teres. The sequence continues at coordinate 115,709,586 of CM040427.1, forward strand.
ATATTTTTGGGATTATTTTTGAGTCCAAATGAATTTTATTGCACAGGTGAATTAATCTTTCCAAAATTTAGTTTAGTTTGTTTCTTGCTCAGTGAATTAGGTTGTTTGATTATCCTATAAGTAAAGTGACATTTCACTTGATGCTTTACTTAAGAGTTATAATAATGAAAACCTTTAGTGGCAAATCAGTTTATTAAAGATTTTAATGATTTAAAATTAGAATTGGTGATTTAAAGTGATTTAATTTAGTTATGAAATTTTAATAATTTTAAGTTTGGAATAGTGTTCAAATTATTTTAAATTTAGTTTAAATCTTTAAACCCTTTTTTATTACCTTAATGTTTCAGATTAATTTTTATGTTTTAAATTTACTTAGAAGTGTTTGAATTATTCATATATGTTTGATGGTTTGATTTAGGTCAATTATGATATTTTAGGTTAGTTTTGATTAGCTTAATTTGTTTTATATGCTTAATTATGAATTATTTTAATATTATTTAATATTTCAAATTTGTTTTAAGTTTGTTATTAAGTGATGTTGAATTAATTTTTAAATATAATTTAAATTAATTGTTAAATCACTTAATATTTTAAATATTAATTTAATTAAGGGTTATTTTCTTTTTAATCATTTAATTATTAATTTTAATTATCACTTTTAATTTAATTAAAAGTTAAAAATTATTAAAGTGATTCATTTAGGGATTTTAGTTTAAGTTATTATAGTCTCTCTAAATTATATCCCCATTTTAATAATCCAAATTTTAATTTATTCTTCCAAAATTCAAATTGTTTAATTAATTAATCTTTACTTTAAATATTTTCAAGATGATTAATGGATCTCTACCCCTTAATTCTCTAGGTTTCAATCTTCTAATGAAAATTTTAAAATCTGATATTTCACCGCCCACTAGTTTTGATTAGGCCTAAATGTTAATTAGGGTTAAAATCCTTTAATTATCTTTATGCCCCTTTAGGCTTATTTATTTCATAACTCATCAAATTAAACTCAAATGAACTTGAAATTTTTATGTCACTTCACTCACATGTCAATTAAGAAATTAGAGGAGAAAATGTGAGTTTTTTGTCTTTTTAATTTAATTTATATATTTATTTTAATAGAAAATAAGTATTTTCAATGGAAATTCAACAACATGACCAAGGTAAGGTTTCTGTCCTTAAGAAAATTTTGCAATGTTTCTAATGACTAGAGGACCACTTCGACCAATTTTGGTGATTTTTTTAATTATATTTTATTTATTATAATTATTTTGAGTTTTGGAGTATTAATCAATAATAAAATAAAATTAAAGTTGAAAAATGGATTTTATATTTTTCCTAAGTCTCTCTAATCTCAAGGAGTCTAGAAAAACAAATTTTATAATTTTCTGATTTTTTTTTTGATTTATTACAATTATTTGAGTCAAAATGTTGGAAAATTCATTTTTTAATTCAAAAATTGTTTTAAAGTTTTAAAATTCAATATATTTACTTTGAGACTTAGGGAAAATATTTGGTTTGTTCCTAAGTGATTAGGAGGTGAAATATGACATTTTTATGATTTTTTAATATTTTTGTGATCTTTAAGATTTTTTAATTATTAAAATATTAAAATATGGTGAAAAATGAAGATTTTTAGAAAATTTCAATTTTAACTTTCATAGACTCCTCTATTACCAGAGAAGTCCCAAGGCTAATTTGGTGAATTTGTAAAATGTATTTTTGGAGATATAAATTTTTAAAGTTTAATTTTACTCATGTGACTTAATTAATCCATTTAGTGGGGTTAAACATTGCCAATTGATTCCAAATTTTTATGTGAGGTCCCTCTGATCCTAAAGATCAGTGGAGAATTGTTTTAAAGTTCTTTTGATGTGTGATTAACCCTAATTAATTAAAGTTCAGTTTTGAGTAATTAGGCCAATTAGGGTTATTCTTAATGAATTAACTCAAAACATAATTATCCTAGGGTCCTCTGGTCCTAAGGAACATCCCCCAAATTTCATAGAATTTTCTAAACAATATGCTAATTAATGGAATTAAAATACAAAAACCAGTGACATAAACTTAAAAAATACATAACTTGCCATAGAGATAGCCTCTGACCTTGAAAAATTCAGGGAATGCTCCCAAGATCAGAGGCTTCAAAAGCCCTATGGTCTCATGCCATGGTGAATTGTATATGCAAGTGGAGAATTAAAATACTGAAATGAGAAAATAAATAATTAAAAATAAAATGCTCATCAAATTAACTCATTTCTTTTTCCATATTATTCTCCTCTGTTCACTGAGCAAGAGGGTATTTTTATTTTATTTTTGTGATTTTTCTACATAAAGATATGGATTTTCTAAGTTTCAGGTATTTAATTAAATAAAAAAATCCATATTTATCTACTTATCCACGCGACGCCGACTCATTCTTAGCAGCTCCGAAAGCCCACGCGTCACCTCCATATTCAACGCCGCCATCCGACTCAACGCTCCGGAGGCCCGTGGTTCACGTACCGTTCTCTGGTCCAACGTAATCTGAGCTGTTCACTCGATACACTCGCGATCGGACGATGCCTGGTCATCGTCTACGACTGGTGTGCACCCGTGACCGTCCACACAAAAACCCTAAGATGTCTCTCATTTCTCAACAGATTTTTGTGTTCTTATGCTCTATGGATTCGTCTTGAAGCGACGAACACATCTATACGGTTTACATGCATTGGAATCAACTCAAAAGAAATGGAGAATCGCTGGAAGCTCTCTGGGAGGAGGATTGTCCATACCTTGGTTCAGGAGGTGAGGCCTCAACTGAATGTACTCGGCACGTTTGCTGGAGTTGGAGGAGCCTGGGGATAAAGCCTCTGACCCTATCGAATTGTCTAAGTACAATTTCCACCAAACCTGATTTCAAAACTTGGCCGATAGAGAGAATGGTCGGCCTGGTGTAGGGGCTTCCACCGGGGAACTCCTTCTCTTGGTCATATGCAGGTGTGGGTGAGTTTAATTTGAGTTTGGTGGAGGTTTCAGGGATGTCCTGTTCTGGGCTGAGAATTGAGCTCCAAAATTGAGCTCAATCAATGAGGTTTATGGCAGGAGAACAGTGGGGATGAATTGCTCTTGGCTAGGGGAAGCTCTGTGAGGAGTTTGGAGGAATTCTGTGAAGGTTGATTTCAGCCAACCTTTTGGCCGAGAGGGGGTGGCTTGTTTAAATAGCCATGGCCAGAGCTTCCCAGGGGCAATTGATGGCTGGGATCAGCTGCCTAGGGGAGGAGATGATGAGCTGTGGTGGCCAATTGGAGTGGGGTAGCTCAGCAGGTGAGAATTTCAAATTTGGCTCATTCCAAGCTCCTCGGCCATGGTGTTTTCCGGCAGCCTGGTGGCTGGCCGGCCAGAGTCGGGTCACCATCTGACTCAGAAGAGTCAGGGCTGGGGTTTGGTGCAGTCAATTGGCTTTGGACAAGTGTCTAAGGTTTGATTTAAATGGAAAGGGGGGGAGGCTAATTTTGGCTTGATTTGGTCCAAGGCATGGTTTAGGCTAGGTGCACCTCCCCAAGGCTTGACTTTGGACTGGAAGGAATCATTTGGGTCAGCCAAGAGAGAGTGGTGAGGTCTCTTTCCATGGTGAGGTAGCTATGCTTGGTTTAGAGTGTAACATGAATATGGTTAAAAGGGCTTAATGAAGGATTAGGAAATAATCTCCTCTTCTTGCCATTAATGGCTTGGTGAGGTGGAAAGTGGCTTCCATGGCTTCCATGTGGCTTGTACATGGCTCAATGGCTCACATTTGGCTTGGAAAAAGTTTGGTGAATTTCATAAAAATGGATTTTAAGGATTTTGAATATTTTGGTGGAAATTTGGATGTAGCTTTATTTAGAATTATTTGATCATTGGTTTAGGACTTAGGGATGATTTTAATTGAATGCATGATGAAGAAGAGTGTCATATGGACTTTTGATGAATTTTTGGGCTTTTGGATTTGGTGGAAGTGGGCTTTTAGAATGGTTTAAGAAAGTGGGCCTTTAGGTTTGAAAAAAATTGGTGGTTGAAAATTTTGTGAAGGATTGGGCCAAAAAAATGTTGGGTTTAGTTTATGGATGTGTCATGAGTGATTTGAAACAAATTTGAGGTGATTAGGAGTTGAATTGGGTTTGATTTGGGACTTTTTGGTAAAGGGGTCAAAGTGGGTCAAATTGGGCTAACTTGGGCTAAGGTTGGGCTAATGTTAGATTTGATGTAAAATTAATGTTTAGAAATGTTTATGGGAGTGTCACAAAGAGTTTTCAACTTTGGTTGGGCTTTGATTTTGAGATTTGGGCCCATTTGGGTTTATGGTGGGTTTAGGCCAAAAATGGGGACTTTGGTTTTGGGTTTGGTTTGGGTGGAGTTTAGGTTCAAATTTGGGGCAAATCATGTTTGTTTTTTGTTTGTGGGGATATTAGGAAGGTTTAGGAAAAGATTTGGGGTTAATTGGAGTTGAGTTGGGTTTGTTTGGGCTAAGTTTGAGTCATGGGCCAAAATTGAGCTTTAAGCTTTAAATTGGAATTGGATCCAAATGTTAATCAAATTGGGCTTGGATTTGGTCTAAATTGATATTGGGAATATTTTATTGAAGTTTAGAATTGGATTGGATCAACATTGAGGTCAATTGGGTTGATTTTGTTTGACATTGTGCTTACTTTGGTTAAAAATGGGCCAAATTAGGGTTTTTGGTAAAATTGGGCTAGATTGATAAAATTAGCCTATGGTGTAGTTGAAAAAAATGAAATTGGGAATATTTGAGATTTTTTGGAATTTTATGGGATTTTTTGGTTAGAAAGGGCATTTTGGGTATTTGGAGGGTATTGGGGGGTATTTTGGAAATTTTGGTATATTTAGCTAAGGATGATCAATTTGAGTGGAAAGAAATTTTTAGGACTGATTTTGATGAATTTTGGGTAATTTAGGCAATTTTGCAAATTTTGGGTAGTTTCAAGGGCATTTGGTAGGCTTGGTGGGTGTAGGGTCTCGGAGTCGAAAATCGAAATTTTTGAAAAATAAAGATCGATCAAGTTTCGAGTAGAATGGAATCACTTTGGTTAAGCCATGAAGCCATATCAAGCCCATAAGAGCCATGAGAAGACTCATTTGAGGCATTCAATATGTTGTTCCTAACCCTCTTAGCCAAGGGCCTAGGGGTTAAGGTCCATCCAGATGAATTACCTACATGAGTCAGGAAGTCAAGCTAGGTATCAATGGTTTTAGGATTTGGAATGTGTGTGAAAGTGTAATGTGTGCGAGTCAACCCTCACCGGACCGGGCCACCCGGGGTAGTCCTAAGGCCAAAGAGTCCCATAGGGAACTCATCCTTAAAACCTCCACATTTGATCTTAACCCTCCAAGTGACTTAGGAGTTTACAATCAAACTTATGGAGTTTGCAGGGAGTTAAGAGGTGTTTGAATTTCTAAGTGGTGGGTTCCATTTCTAGTCCTCTAAAATAGTCAAAGGGAAAGCCTAAGGCTAGATCCTAAGTACTAAGGAGAGAGAAGAGAAAAGACCTCATCAAAAATGAGGTCAAAATTAGTCTGTCACTCTAAAAACTAATCAATTCTATGCCCAATAAACAATCTCCATATTTATTTGCACTTCACCCGCTCAAGGCCTTCGATTACCCAAGGATTCATGTGATATTTACTAGTTAAAAACTCATCTCTGGAAAGGTCTCAGAATTCTTCAACAGGTTTTAACAATTTAAATGGCTAGTTTAAAAAATAAATTAAGATTAGGTATGAATATCTTCACAATGATTTTAAAAATTTAACTTTTGTTCTCCAACAAAATGAAATTATCTTATTATCTTTTCGTAGTTGAAAGGAGAACGAAAAGTAACTACTCATAACACATTGAATTCACACAACAAAACATATTTATAAAACTTTGAACCAATTAACAAATACTTATCTGGAATGTTCCTTCAAGCGATCCTTTGACTCCTACTGACTGCAATGCAAAGTACAAAACTTCAACAACACCAACACTTACAAACTCTCACTTACAACTCAAGGAATTGAGTAGTAACACTCAAAATAACTAAAATAAACTCATTAAATACTTAAGAAGAAAATATGGTGGCACACTAAAACTATCTCCGGATGCTGAAGATCAATAGGGGGCACCGTTCTCTGTAGAAATGTCTCCTATTTATAGAGCTTCAAAAATGACCAGGGGTTGCTTAAGGCACCTCTTCAAAATTTTTCCAAATTCAATGAATCTTCTAGAAAGTAACTGTGGCGCTGACCCGATTTTTGTACTTCCAAATACAAGAATTTGTTACCACTACTAAAAAATTTAATTTCTGGCGAAGGCGTGAAACACTTGACTTGGAATAACTTGCTATATAAATGTGTACCAAATAAAAATTTTTAAATATATGTTTATATAGCAAAATATAATTTTAAAAAGAAAATATTTTATATACTTTTTGGGTACTACGCAAGTATATGTATCATTTCAAGTAATATAGGGCTTTAAAACAAAGACCCCAGTATCTATCCCACGGGGAAAAATTATAGTAATAAATTTTCTAAATATTGTATTTTAAAAATCTTTTTATATATAAATCTAACTATCTATTACTATTAATTTACTAGATGCAAATAAAGAAAACAATAATAAGACAATGATTTTATGAAAACTATATAAAATCAACAACTTTTTTCCCTTCAATTAATCTAAGATTTTTAAGATAATTAATATTCGTCAGAGAATTTGATTTATGGTATTGTGTCAAATAGAAGCATTCCTATTCTTTACCCTTTGATCCAGGCGCAAAGAACATTAGCTAATTTATAGATCAGGTCCGGATGTATTGTTAGTAGAATGGGTTAATCTAGACTCACACTACTAGATGTCTAAGGGTAGCTTTGGTCGGCCCTACTAGTGACCCTTTCCTAATCTATAAATCAAATTATAAGAATTTAGTCTGTCACTCTAAAAACTTATCAATTCTACGCCCTTTAAATCTTATCTTCCTATTTATTTGCACTTCACCTTGAATAGTCCGCACATTGCCTTCGACTACCCAAGGATTCATGTGACACTTACAAGTTAAGAGTTTTTCTCCTTCTAGGTCTCAAAAACTCTTCAACAGGTTTTAACAATTTAAATGGCCAATTTAAAAAGTAAAGTAAGATCAGGTATTAATGTCATCACAATGTTTTGAAAATATTTTGATTTCAATTCTCCATCGAATCTTTTATTATCTTATTAATCTTTTCATAATTGAAGGAAGAAAGTAAACTAACTACTCAGAACACATTGAATATAAACAACAAAACATAATAAATAAACTTTGAATCAAATATAACATACTTATCTCAAATATTCCATCTACAGATCTTCTGATTCCTACTGACTCCATAGTGTAATGAACTCCAGATGCAAAAACATGAAAATAAACTCACTAGACTAAACAAAAGTGCACCTAAATTTCTCTCTCTATTTCTCTCTCTAAGGATGAGAGATCCTAAAGTGGATAAGAGAAAGGGGTTACAATGGGGGGCACGTTTTTCTGAAGAAATGGACTCCTATTTATAGGCTTCAAGTATTGCCTTGAGGCACCTCTTCAAAATATGTCCACATTCAATGAATCTTCTAGAAGGTCTGCCTGGCGCCTAGGCCCCGGACACCGCGTCCAGTTCTTCGTACCTCTTCACTGTTGACCTCATTTTTGATGAGGTCTTCTCTTCTTCTCTTTAGTACTTAGGATCTAGCCTTAGGCTTTTCCTTTGACTGTCTTAGAGGACTAGAATTGAGACCCACCTTCTAGAAATTCAAACCACTTCTTAACTCCCTGCAAACTCTATAAACTTGATTGTAGACCCCTAATCACCTAGAGGGTTGAAATCAAATGTGGAAGTTTAAAGGATGAGTTCCTATAGGACTCTTTGGCCTTAGGATCGCCTACAGGTGGCCCAGTGCAGTGAAGGGGCTGACTTACACACACTACACTTATACACTACACCTACACACTACACTTCTACACACCTCCTAAAACACACCCATACCCAACTTGACCTCCCGACTCATGTAGGTGATTCACATGGATGGTCCTTAACCCCCGAGCCCTCGGCTAAGAGGGTTAGGAACAACATAGTGAATGCCTCAAATGAGTCCCTTCATGGCTCATATGGGCTTGATATGGCTTCATGGCTCAACCAAAATGACTTCTTTCCACTTACATCCACCCAATCTTCAATTTCCCAAATTTTCGATTTTTGACTTCGGGACCCTACACTCGTTAGCTTCTACCCAAAACCCTCGAAATTACCCAAATTTCTCAAAAATTTCCAAATTATCCAAAATTCTCTAAAATCAATCCCAAACATTTCCACATCACCCAAATTGATCATCCATACCGAAAAATACCAAAAATTCCAAAAATACCTCCCAATACCCTCCAAATATCCAAAATACCCCTCTCGGCCAAAAAATCCAAAAATTCAGAAAATTCCCAGAAAATTCCAGAAAATCCCAAATATTCCCAATTCCATTTTGTCCAACTACACCATGGGCCAATTTTGTCAATTTACCCTACTTTTGTCAAAACCCCCAATTTGACCCATTTTAACCCAAAGTGAACCCAATGTTAAACCAAACCTACCCAATTGACCCCAATTTTGGTCCAATTCAATTCTAAACTTCAATTCAACATCCCTAATACCAATCTAGACCAAATCCAAGTCCAATTTGATTGACATTTGGATCCAATCTCACTTTTGGCCTTAAAGCCCAATTTGGGCCCATGACCCAAACCTAACCCAAACTCACCCAATTCAACTCCAATTAACCCCAAATCTTTTCTAAATCTTCCTTAACATTCCCACAAACAAAAAAATAACATGATTTGCCCAAAATTTAGACCCAAATCCCACTCAAATTCAACCCAAAGCTAAAAGGCCCATTTTTGACCTAAACCCAAACCTAACCCAAATGAGCCCAAACCCCAAAATCAAAGCCCAACCAAAGTCAAAACCTCTTTCAAACACTCCCATAAACATTTCTCAACATTTATTTTACATCAATTTCAACCCTAGCCCAACATTGGCCCAACTTGGCCCACTTTGACCCATATAGGCCCACTTACCAAATAAACCCAAATTCAAACCAATTCAACTCCAAATCACACCAAATTGACTCCAAGCCCTTCATAGAACATCCCTAAACCAATTATGACATTTATTTGATAAATTCCTTCACAAAATCTTCACCCAAATGCCCATCCTAAAATCAAAAAGCCCATTCCCCTTAAACTTTCCTAAAAGCCCACTTCACCACATTCAAAAGCCCAAATCCATCCAAAGCCCACATGGCACTTTCCCTCATCATCCATTAAATCAAAATCACCCCTAAGTTTCAAAATCATCAATTAAACCATTCCAAATCAAGCTTCATGCAAATTTTCACCAAAATATCCAAAATTCTTAAAACCCATTTTTATGAAATTGACCCAACCTTTTCCCAAGCCAAATGGAGCCATGAAGCCATGCACAAGCCATATGCAAGCCATGGCGGACACTTTACACATCACCATGTCATTTTTGGCAAAAGGAGGGAGTCCTTTAATGATTCCCTTAAGGGTGATTTAGCCACTTCCATGACTCCACTAAACCATGCTTAAGCTTAATTGTACTTGGATGGTGACCCTTCCCCACTAATTAAGCCGACCTAAACCACTTTATCTTCAGCCCAAGCTAGCCATGGGAAGGTGCACCCAACCCATTTGCATGGGTTGACCAAAATGAGCCAAAATGACCCCTTCCCCTTTCTACTTTGATTCAACCACTTTACACATGTCAAACCTCGATTGAATGCACCAAACCCCGCACCCGACCCACCCGAACAGGATGGTGACCAATGCACAGCCGGCCGACCACCGAGCCGCCGGAAAACACCATGGCCGAGAGCTCACATGTGAGCCCAACTTGAAATTCTCACTCGTCGAGCTGCCCCATGCCCAGTGGCCATTGGAGCCGTTCTTCTCTTGCTAAGAGCAGCCTGATCCCCAACCCTAACTCTCCACGGGAGGCCCTCCACCCTCTCCTATTTAAACACCACCCCTCTCGGCCATGAGAGGTGCTGAAAACAAACCTTAAGGAAACTCGCCAAAATTGTTCCGGACTCCTCCCCATACATGAGCACTTGATCCCCGGTGAGATCCCCCTGCCATTTCTTCTCTGTGAGCTCAATTTCGAGTTGAAATTCCACCCAAAACCGGGACACTTCTCCACAGGTGAGCCAATCCCCAAATTGATTGGTTCTACACCTTCACCAGACCAAGGGAAGGTGTCCACCACCAAAAGCCCCATCTCCAGGCCACCCAGTTGCTCCAGCCTCCAAGCTTTGTGATCGGGCTTGATTGAAATCACATCTAGACAATTCACCAGACCAGGAGACTTCATCTGGAGCTTGCTGGGATCCAATCGAATGTGCAACAACTCTCAGATTGAAGCCACACTTCTCTGAGCAAAGGTATGAACTAATTCTTCATCCCGAGCTTCCGGAGATTCTCCATTTCGAATGCTTTAATTTCAATGCATGATAACCGTATAGATGTGTTCGTCTCTTCGAGACGAATCCATAGAGCATAAGAACATGAAAATCCATTGAGTATCGAGTGAGATCTTAGGGATTTAGTGTGGACGGCTCTCGGGTGAGGACGCTCGGGGACGATGAACCGATGCCGTCCATTCAATGGGCTGCTGACTCAGATGGCGGCGTCGAATGGGAGCGCGACACGCGGCGTTTCGGAGATGCCGAGGATGAGTTGGTGCCGCGTGGATAAATAGAAAATTAGGGGTATTTTCTATTTATTTAATTCCCTAAACTTCAAAAATTCATATCTTTGTGTAGAAAAATCAGAAAAATAAAATAAAAATACTCTCTTGCTCAGTGAACAGAGGAGAATAATGTGGAAAAGAAATCATTTGATTTCATCAAGTATTTTATTTTTTATAATTTATTTACTCTTTGCATACTTTTAATTCTCCATGCATGTATACAAATCACCATGGCATGAGACCATAGGGCTTTTGAAGCCTCCGAATTTGGGAACATTCCCTGAATTTTCCAAAGTCAGAGGCCATCCCTATAAAAAGTTATTGATTTTTCAAATTCATGTTCCTGTTTTGAGTATTTTAATTCCAATAAATAGCATGTTGTGAAATAAATTCTAGGAAAATTTGATGATGTTCCTTATAACCAGAGAACCCTAGGAAAAATAGGTTTTGAATTAGTTCATTTAAAACAACCCTAATTGGCTTAAACACCCAAAATAGGTCTCTAATTAATTAGAGTTAACCATGCATCAAATTGACTTAAAATCAATTCTCCACTGACCTTTAGGGTTAGAGGAACCCACCATAAAAATTTGAGGTCAATTGGACTTGGTTAGTCCCACTAATTGGGTTGATTAAGCCACTTAGTCATTTTAAACTTTAAAAATTCATAACTTTCAAAATACTTTTCAAAAATTCACCAAATTGGTTTTGGAGCCTCTCTGATATCAGGGGAATTTAAGAAAATTAAAATTTCAATTTTCTAAAAAAGTTGATTTTTAATAATATTTTAATATTTTTAATAATTAAAAAATAATTAAAATCACAAAAATAATAAAATTCACCAAAATGTCACATTTTGAATTTTAATCACTTAGGAACAAACCTCACATTTTTCTCAGGTCTCTTTAGTGAAATATTAAATTTTAAAGCCCTAGGGTAATTTTAAAATTAAAAAAATGTATTTTCTAGCATTTTCACTAAAATAATTATAATAAATCATAGAAAAATCAAAAAATTGCAAAATTTGATTCTCTGATTTCCTTGATATCAGAGAGATTTTTGAAAAATATAAAATTCATTTTTCAACATTTATTTTATTTTTAAATTAATTAACACTCCAAAACTTAAAATAATTATAATAAAAATAATATAATTCAAAAAATCACCAAAATTGGTCCAAGTGGTCCTCTGGTCATTAGAAATGTCCCCTAATTTTCTTAAGGACAGAAACTTTCCCTTGGTCATGTTATTAAATTTTCCTTGGAAATCTCTATTTTCCACCAAAAATAATTATATAAATAAATTAAATACATAAAAATCACATTTTCTCCTCTCATGTCTTTATTGACATATGAGTGAAGTCACATAAAAATTTCAAGTTCATTTGAGTTCAATTTAGTGAGTTATGAAATTATTAAGCTTAAAGGGTAAAATGGTAATTAAAATCTTTAATCCTTAATTAAAACTTTTAGGTTTAATAAAAAATTAACAAGTAAAATATTTGATCCTCTTTTGATTTGGATGATTGAAATTTAAATAATTAAAGGGTAGAAACCCATTAAACAATTTTAAAATGATTAAACTTTAATTAAATAATTGATTAAATTTGGAAGAATAATAAAATTGGAATTATCAAAATAGGGATATTATTAGGAAGAGATTTATTCTTTAATTTTAAAAATCCCTAAATTAATTATCTCATTAATATTCAATTCTTAATTAAAATGATAACTCAAATTCAAAACATTAAAAGACTTAATCATTAAACTAAAATTAAATTATTAAACTCTTTTAAAAATTTCAATTAAAATAAAAAAATTAAATTAAATTAAAAATTAAATTAAATTAAGTAAATTAAATTAAATTAAATTAAATTAAATTAAATTAAATTAAATTAAATCAAATTAAATTAAATTAAATGAAATAAATTAAATCAAATTAAATTAAACTAAATTAAATCAAATCAAATGAATTAAAATTAAATTAAATTAAATTAAATTAAATTAAATTAAATTAAATTAAATTAAATTAAATTAAATTAAATTAAATCAAATTAAATTAAAATTAAATCAAATCAAATTAAATTAATTTAACATCAAATCAAACTAAATTGAATTAAATTAAATTAAAATTAAAACTCAATTAAATTAAATTAAATTAAATTAAATTGAATTAAATAACAACACCTAAAACAGAAAGAAATTAAATATAAAACAACTTGAACACTATTCCAAATTTAAACCCTTTAACTTAAATCAAATCATTTGAATACCAATTTACCCTCGAAAGTTTTAGTTATCATAACTCCTAAACGAACATTAAATGAAATGTTACTTCACTTATAGGATATTCAGAATGTCCTAGTTCATCGAGCAAGATAACAACAAAACTTGAATTCTCGGACGATTAATTCATTTGTATAATTAAACCCATTTGGACTTAAAACAATCCTAATATTGAAAAGATGTTTAAGATTCTTCTTAAGCACTTCCTCAATATGATAGAACATTTATAAGAACAATTGAATTTAATTATTCTTTGATGAAGAAAATCGTCTTCAAACAAAAACACAAAGAACCTAGACGTCATAGGAAATGACTAGCTATAGGATTAGGAATTTGGTAGAAAACCATAACCCTTCCCTTAGCTTTACCTAGGAACTTGCTTAAATATTCTAATTGTGTTTTAAGTGCGGCTTGGGATGACGGGAAGACCCTCCAGGTACGCTTTTATTTTATTGCAATTTACTTTCTTGCAATTTACATTATTGCAATTTATTTAACTGCATTGCACTTACTTTTCTTGCATGATAAACAACTGTTGCATGAAAACTCACACCTTTAGGATAGCCCCTAAAACTGAAACCAAAACTAAGTTAAAAGTTATTGCAAGATAAAATTCACCGCCACAACATTTCAAAATATAAAACAACTCAAAATTTAATCACAAACAGAACACAAAACTACAATTACAATTAAATTAAAACGTCACGTTGAATGATCGGGAATACCTCGGATGATGTAACCTACGTGTTGCTAACGGGATTTCCCACGGTCTAAATGAAAGTGTGGAACTCATTCAGTTGAGTTTAGCAAATTCATCCGGACTAAGTGAATCCGATAAAAATAATGATGCCGGAAGGATGGAGCAGTGGGATCTTAACCGGTGTCGTTATAATCAACTTTAAGATTTGTTTTAATTAAAACGTAAAAAACACTTGGAAATTAAGATCTTCTCTAAACCAAAACACTTCTCTCACCCCCTGATTTATGACTTCTAAAACTAAACCTCTGCAACAACAAGGAGCTCGGAGCATGGTGGGCAGCACGACCATCGTCATCGACGAAACTCGAGTCTACTTCAAGCAAAACTTTCCTAGAATTAAATAACCAAGCCATAGGATTTCGAGGTAGTTTGCACTAGTGCAACATAAATCCTCAACCTCTTCGTTAGGCACTTGCATTGCAAATTAAGCCCTAACCAGATCTTAGGATTCCGAGGTAGTCGTTTGGGTACGACATAAACCCTCACATCTTAAGGCTATTTGTATGATTCTATCATATAAATATAAGTCCTAATTAACTAAAATTGGCAAAATCAAAACATTTAAATAAATATTAGGACTTTCCTAAATCCAAGCCAAACAATAGGATAGTCGGGAAATTACCGAAGTTCGCTTCGAATGCCGTGATTTCTGCTACTTTTCTTCCTTTGGATTCACAAAACAAAATGTTCCAAACTTGATCCATTCCCTATTGAAATTCTAAAATTCAATCCCTTGAAAACTTAAACTTTGAAATCCTTGAGAGCAGAATTATTGATTATTATCGAGAGTTTTCTTAGGTGATTCCCGTCACTTAAGATGTAATTAACTATAAGGGCTTGCCCTTATAGGGAATTTTAAAGAACCCGAGTAATATAAACCCTGTTTAATGTTTTCATATTAAGCGAGGGAATTTTGTCGGCTTATAAAATTGGTTCGCGGACCAAACGGATGTCACAAATCTTCTAGTTTATTTAATCGAGCCCCACCGTCGAGCGAGTGTGTCTATCTTTAGGGATAGATACACGGTTTGCGGTGCGGTGCTCGTTTATATAAGCTATTTGGGATGTGAGATCGGTTTAATCTCATATCTTAAAATCTTCAAATTTAAAATTATTTTCAAAATCAAATACTACTTTCCAAAATTATTTATTTAAACTAAATTAAGAATTCGTCGACAATTTTTGTAGGCGACCCCTCTTCAAAACACAACACACCGACCTAAAAATATGCCGGCGATTTCGGCGACTCCGTGCGGGAAAATTCCTCTCTCCATTTTAATCGGATAATTACGCTTTCAAAAATCGGAAGTGTATCCATGTCCCTTGTGGATCGAACTACCCTTCTTTCCGTTGGAATACTATGTTCATTTCTACCTTGGACAAGTATAGCCAACATTCTCTCGGATTAAGGAGCCACTTGTTTAGACACCCCTAAACGAGAGAGGTTCCGAGATCCTTTTACCTCATTTTCGAGGTGGGGTGGACCCCCAATAGGTGTTAGTTTAGGAATGATCCTTCGAGTCGAGAAGTCTTGCTTAAGACTTTCTTTTCCTTCCCAACTCTGAATCGGATTCCTTACCTTCTTTACACCTTTAAACATTCTGTTCTAAATAAACAAACCCTCTAATAAGTGACTCTTTTAACAAATGATTCCCTCTTACAAATACATGAACAAGAATGAGTTCGGACTCTTTTCAATTCCTTTCTTTTAATCCTAAAGAAAAGAAGCATAGCTTGGGACCGACAACCGATATCTACCCTGCGAAATGGAAGCCCCGAAGCCGATTTTCTCCTTCACCAATGGACTGGACTTCGGCCATGCTATAAGGATGAGCTGCCCGACAATGGGATCATCCGATTCGGACAAGGATTTGAAAACACGAATGTCGAAGTCACCGACGTCTCCCTCTTTGCACCGACGAACAAGATATACGAAGCCGAGGAGCCATCGCGCGAGTTCGACCTTAGGTCGACCCGAGAGTTTCCTCCTCGCAAAGGATCCCGATTAGGAGAATCCGCCATCCGCAGGAGGACCGTTCTTACTACCCCCACCGGTCTAGTTGTTTCTGCACCTACCCCGACTTACGCCAAATCGAAGGGGAAAGAAATCCGGAACTATGGTAAACCCGTTACCGTGGAGGGTACGGATCTTTCTGTAAGACCTTCGTTTTCGAAATCGGGTCCGGTTCGAAGATTCCGTCACCGACGAGGACCCAAAGAAGAAACGAAGTAGAAGGATCGCCGGAGAAGCCGTAGCCGCCGAAATTGCCTTCCTAGAGGAAATTCCGGAGCCGCTCGAATATACACACTGCCGCGAATATACACCGCTACCGAATATACACCGCTGCTCGACTACATACCACTCTTGGGAGGAAGCGAGGTTCCATCCCCTCTCCGCTGCAGAGGATGAGGAGAATGTTCGCAAGATTCGTCGCCACATTACCTCGGCCCGCATATTACAACGATAGCCGCAGGAAAAGAACTAGAACTACGCTGTTTGCTCGACGGCAAACTTTGGTAGAAAAGTTAGCAAAGAAGGAAAACTGCCCCGTATCGGAGATTCTACGAAGGATAGGATGGGTGCCAGTCAAATCCCGTCTTGGGCCCCGAGTAGAGCCCGCCGTCATGACAGAAAAGCCAAGTAAAAGAATGAAGGCTAGCCCGCCTGTCGTAGTCTCAGGATTAAAGATTAGGGAGGATACCACCTTCCAGCATTTGGCCGACATACTATCTGGTCCTAGACCTTCTGCTGCTAGAAGGATGGTATGGCGTCCCACTACTTGGGCGATTAAGATTGAAACGACGGCTCGAGAAAGAAAGTCTCGCCGGGAGGCCGGAATGCGAAGAAAGTGCTACTGCGATAAAGGGAACTCGTGAAAAAGGGACCCGGCGAGCCTATCGCATGACAACCGCAAAGACACACGAGAAAGCCCCGTCGGAAGATGCCATGGAAAAGTTGAGAACCGATATCCGACGGTTGGCAAAAGAAAGAGAAGAAAAGTTCGGAGATGAGATCGATTCATCGGAATTCATGGACGACGAATATGCGAGAAATCAATATGGTTGAGACACGAGCTCCATCGGCTTCGCAAGGTGCTCCTGCGGCCGCAGAAGAGAGGAGCCGGAGCCGATGAGAAGGCGGCTTCAGGAAGAAGACGACACGATCGCTCAAATGGTGAAAATGATGGAAGAGATGGCCGTAGCTCTGGCCACTCTCCAGAGTCAAGTACAACCACATAGAGAGACACCCCCAGAGGTCATTCACATTGTAGACGGAGGAAAGGAGATTACATCCGTCAATGGGGATGACCAGTGAAAAGGATACAACACAAAGTATGATCCTTGAAAAGGATATCAAGAACTTGGTGAAACAGCGAGGTGCGAGAAGCCTTAGCACAATCGAAGAGCGGGACATCCATTCGGACGGGTAGACCTTACCCGGAAGAATTCGACGTCGTCCGATACCCGAAAGGCTTCGTACCACCTCCGTTCAAGACCTTCGACGGAACCGGGAACCCCCGACGAGCATGTTGCACACTTTCGTGCCGGTTGTTGTAATGCCGGCGGGAGCGATGCATTACTCTTCCGACGAGTTCGTCGGCGGTCCGTCGGGAATCGCCTTCGGCTGGTATGCAGAATTACCAAATGGTTCGGTGAAGACGTTCTCAGAGCTAGAGAACCTCTTCATCAAGCGATTTGCCGGAGCTCAGCACCACATCACTATAGGTGATTTAGTGGTAGAGAAACAAAGGCCGAATGAAACTTTGGTGGATTACATACTTCGGTGGAGGAACTTAAGCATGAAGTGTGAACCACAACTGCAAGAACAACATGCAGTCGGCATCTTACTTAAAAGCATTCACGGCCCGATAGCACTTCTCCTCAAAGGATTCACTATTAAGACTTTCGAGAAGTTGTTAAGCAAGGCCGGAAGCTTGCAAGAAGAGGCGAAGCAATTAAGTTTCGCCGACAAGACGAACAAGCAGAAGCCGGTGAAGACCTTCGAAAAGAAATCCGGGATCGTTGCGGCGAGTTGACAAAGGCAAGCAGCCGATGCAAATACCACCGAACGGCCGCGAGCAACCACAACGGAATTACCAACAACCTCGGTCCGGCTATCGGTCGTCTCCGCGAGTATGAACAACCGTCTCGTCCGCAACGTACATTAAGGGAACTTCGAGCGAGAGAATATCCGTTCAAGAATGAAGCGATGCCGAAAATGTTCCGTAGTCCGATGAAGACTCCGGATTTCCAGCTGCCGAGCCTAAAAGACCAGAGGAAGTCAACAAGAACCGTGATCCCAACTTTTGCCCCTACCACCGGATGCTTGGGCACAAGATAGAAGATTGCATTACCTTTAAAAGTTGGCTCAACGACAACCTTCATAAAGGAAATATAACTATCCCGAAGGAGTACATGAAGGAACCCCAGAAAGGGGTTCCGTCAATGTTATCTCAACTGATCCCGTCATTCCGATAGATCCCTATGCAACTGATGATGGATGGACTAAAGCCTGGATGAGGTCTTCGAAGAAGATTTTAGACAACATCCGAACCGCCTCGGTGCGAGCTTCAATTCAGAGTTCGAGACCTGTTAAGACGGTACTATCACTTGCGATAGAAGAACCACCTCAACAGGAGGCGATTGAAGAGAAGAAGAGAATTGACGAAGAAGAGAGGACTGAGGCTCCTAAGGCTAGACTAGGGGCTGCTTATCCTAGGATAGTTATTTCCGATTCGGGGGAGAAATCACTCGAACCTCTGATTTTGTATGATTATCTGCTCACTTCGGTGGGATCATATAATGATAAGGGTGATGGCGTTGGCTACGTTTTGACTGTTTCTAACGATTACGTAACTAGCGACAATCCGGACATCGACTTTGATACCAACAACAATTCTCAAATCATACACGATCTCGACGAGCAAAATAACGAAGAAGGCAGCCATCAAGGAGGCTACGAGAGTTCAACAAGCAACGGATCTATCTGTGAGTTTCGAGGAGCTCCAGTCACGATAGAGTTAGAACCTTCAGATTCCGAAGATAATCCGAAAGAGCCTGTCATTCCGATTCAGGAGGAGACACCGGCGAACTCAACACTAGATTCGAAGAAATTACAGAAGTCAACTTAAGAAGTGGAAGATTTCTACCTCCAAGAATGGGTCCAAAGGACAAAGGAAAGCGGTGGTTGTTCAAGAAGAACCAACCCCGGCAGAAGAAATACCCATTCGAGAAGAAGCCGAGACACATGGAAATAAAGTGGACTACAACGTGCTAGCCCATCTTAGGAAACTACCGGCCAAACGCGAGCATTTACGACGCTCTCATCTTATCGAAGGAGATGAGAGAAGCTCGATCAAGGCCTTACTTGATCCGAAATTTGCTTAGCTCAAATGGCCGGAGATTCCTTAGATGAGGTTTGCTCGTTAAAAGAACGACGAGGCGTTACCTTCACGGACGGTGACCTACTACTTGGGACGGCGGATCACAACCGACCGTTGTACATTTCGATTACAATTGGGAAGTTTACGCTCTCCAGAGTATTGGTGGATCCAGGAGCATCAATCAATATAATGAGTTTTTGAACACTAGCATATTTGGAAATTGATGCTCGCGAGCTCGAAGAAGACAAAATGTTATTAAGAGGATTCAACCAAAAAGGAGAAAGAGCCCTCGGGTCAATAACGCTACTGATGAAGACCGGTGACTTAGCAAAGATAACCGCGAAATTTCACATAATTGATTCAGAAACGTTGTTCAACGCTCTACTTGGGCCGACCATGGATACATGAAAACGAGGATGGTACCATCATCTCTACACCGGTGCATCGAAGTACTACGATGGAGGGGAACGAGTGCATCAAAGGTGACTTGCAACCATTCTCCGTACATGAGATTGGAATCCATGAAGACGCGACTTATTATGCACCGCCAAAGAAAACAATCTTCTCCGGAGATACCGTAACAAATGAAGCAAAGAAAGTTCGGGACAACGAAGAACACTGAAGTTCCGGTCCAACGATCACTCACCACTCCCTTCGGCGAGATGGTGAAGGTTTCTCCACAACTCGCATCCGAGGTCGAGGCCGGGGACGAGGTCGTGGTAGAGACGCTAGGACGATTGGACGGAGGAAACCGACCATCAATGTTGATTGGGAAGATAGTTCCGAAGAAGAAAAAGAAATCAAACAAGAAGCGACGACAATAAGTCGAGAAGAAGCCGCAATTCAAGATCTCTCTCGAAGATGAGAAGAACGAAGAATACAAATCAATGTACGAGAAGATTAACCACTACGTACATACTATGACCCTAACCCCGATCCAGATCCAGCAAGATCGAGGGTATGGTGGTCAAAGAGGTACGTAACGACGGTGCAAGACCGATCAAATTCTACCGTGGTGCTTCTTCCTCCAAAACTGAAAATAATGTACAATTCGAAGATGTCACTTCATCAGAATTAATGGAATTCCCTTTTGAGTGGTACTCTCCCTGTGTTCAAAATTTAATTCAACGTGGTTTCTTACCTCGACAATGGACAAAAGGCCAACCACAACATTTTGAAAAGTTATGGAATAACTCCAGTCGTCCACCCAATTCAAAGTATGGACTCGGATTCAGCACAGTAGGATCAGTTGACGATATTGAATTTTGCTTGGTTGTCACTTGCGAATCTAATGAAAACTGCATGGAAACTACAGACGAACTCGAAGATGTACAAATTAGAGACGCTCCACCAGAATTCGAAGAAGAAATTAAATCTACAATAGATGAGTTGACGGAAGTTAACTTAGGTACTAGCGAAGAGCCTAGACCTACCTTTGTTAGCTCCTTACTCAACAAAGAAGACTCCGAAGAAATAATCAAATTATTAATGGAATTTAAAGAGCTGCTTTGCTTGGAATTATGATGAGATGCCAGGATTAGCTCCAGAGGTCGCAGTCCATAAGCTAGGAGTGGATCCTGCCTCTGTTCCAGTAAGACAAGGTTCCAGAAGAATGCGTCTAGAAATCGAACAGCAAGTCATAGCCGAAGTTAAAAAGCTAATAGACGCTAAATTTGTCCGTGAAGAATAATACCCGACTTGGTTAGCCAATGTAGTGCCAGTCGAGAAGAAGAATGGTCGGATCGAATTTGTGTGGACTTCGGAGATTTAAACAAGGCATGTCCAAAGGATGAATTCCCTCTACCGATCCCGAACTAATGATCAACATTGCTTCGACACATGAAATATTCTCATTCATGGATGGATCTTCGGGATACAACCGGATAAATATGGCTCCGGAAGATGAAAAGCTTACAGCATTCAGAACGCCAATCGGAGTATTTTTCTACACAGTAATGCCATTCGGACTGAAGAACGCAGGAGCAACCTACCAAAGAGCAATGACAAGAATTTTTGATGATCTCATCCACAATCAAGTCGAATGCTACGTGGACGATGTGGTCATCAAAAGCAAAGTAAAGGAAAACCACATGTATGATTTGAGAATTGTTTTCGAACGATTAAGACAATTTAACCTTAAGATGAATCCCTTAAAATGCACCTTCGGCGTCACCTCCGGGAAATTCTTAGGATTCGTTGTCGACATCGTGGAATTGAAATCGACCGGAAAAGATTAAAGCTATCTTAGAAATGCCGCCTCCCAAAACCTTAAAACAACTACGATCCTTTCAAGGGAAGCTGGCATATCTTCGACGCTTTATCTCAAACTTGTCAGGTAGGTGTCAGCCTCTCTCGGCACTAGTTAAAAAGGACGCCAAATTTATTTGGGAAGAAAAATGCCAGAAGGCCTTCGAGGACATTAAACAATACTTAATGACACCTCCTGTCTTAGCGACCCCGATCTCGGTGTAGGCCGCGATACTTTACACCGCGGCTCTAGACGACTCTCTCGGAGCCTCGTTAGCCGAGTCAATGATGAGGGTAAAGAAAATGCTCTTTACTACTTAAGCCGTCGTTTACTTCGACGGAGGTAAGGTATCCCGCAATTGAAAAGCATTGTTTGGCCCCGATCTTCGCCGCCCAAAGCTCGGGCACTACATGCTTTCTCATAAGGTCAACCTCGATCTCAAAGTTTAATCCATTGCAATACTTGATGACTCGTCCAACACTTTCCGGCGGACTTGCCGGATGGTCGATGATATTATTGCAATTCGATATAACTTTCGTGCCTCTGCGTGCCGTGAAGGGACAAGTCTTAGCGGACTTTCTCGCGGCACACCCTTTGCCGGCGAATCTCCTCTCGATGACGATTTGCCAGATGAACAAATAATGAACCTAGAAGACCTTGATGATCGACGTTGGGAATTGTATTTCGACGGAGCATCTTCAGCACACAAAGACGAAGAATCGCAAGTGATAGTGTCCGGTAAGGCAGGAATTGGGCTAATCTTTATAACACCGAAGCGGGGGATGTTAAGATACTCCTACCACTTGACAGAACCGTGTACAAACAATGAAGCGAATACGAAGCCCTCATAACGGAGTCTGGAATTACCTATTCAAATGGGGATAACGAGACATCAACATCTACGGGGATTCGCGGTTAATCATTCGACGAGATCGCCGGACAATACAGAATTTTAAAGCCAAGACTCGAACAATACTTCCAGTATGCCCAAAAGTCCAATAATACCAAAAATGCTGAAAAAAACAAACAATGCATAATCTCATCTATACTCGAAATCAAATATCAAAATCTAAAATATCTAAAGTGCAGATTACATAAAATTAAATTCACACTAACACAACACATAAACAAATACTAACTTCTTCACTGCCGCATTCATGCCAAACTTATCTCCGATATCCCCATAAGATGTAAATGAATGAATAGATTATAGAAGGGTCTCAAGGAAACTCTTCAAGAATCTTCTTCATCCATCCTTTCTTTCTCATGTTTCATGAAACTAGCCTCAAGATGTCCACAATGATCGAAGTGTTCTTTCATCCTCCAAGAATATGATAAAATAAACTTTGCAGATGTTATTACTGAAGTCATAACGTTTTGTACCTCTTTTTCCAAATTTTTGTCAGAGATCGCATCGCTTATCGGGCTAAGGCCCCATTGAAAAGAATCAAGATGCCTGATCCACAATAATGGCTCCATCGTTATCATCATCCAACAGAAACATATCAGCTTGGATCTAAAGATTTCCAAGACAGAAGTAACTTCTCTCATGCTTCATATGAAACTTGGTACTGACTGCATAGTGCAAAAAATTGAAGGATGTCCAAGCCCATAAATTGATCCATGAACAATCGTGTTTAAAGCGTACTTCACACATCTAACCAACAACAATAGGTATTCTCACTGAATACACAATTCATAATTGCACACTTCTTAGAAACCTTTATCGACCCTTATAGTAGGTAATAGTTTTGAAGAAATAAAGAAGTGCCGTTGTTTAAATATGGGGTTTAGAAGTGATGCAAAAACCAACATACCCTTCTCTCTTATTTCTCAATCTTCCGCTTCATCAGCTTAAATAACGATAGACCCCATTCATATTATTCTCTGTAGGGAAAAAAGTCGATAGTGTCGTCAGGTGTATTCTCAATTGAATACAACTCATTAATTTAAAGGGAGTGAAAGCTACCCATCTCCGCTCGCATGTAGAGACGACCTCGTTATTGATTCAGCAGTAGATTGAACAGAATTTTTTTACCATAAAGAGCTGACTTCACCAGAAGTGTTATAGCACAATACTTCCCAACGTCGTTGCACATCTACCCCCTCGATAGGCATTGTTGAATTCTCCACTCCTCTATTCCCGGCAATCTCATTCCGATCAATCTCTTTTTCATCATTACCTTATTAAAGATTCATATCGGGCCTCACAACTGCTAAGTTTTCTTCAACATCAAAAACTAGAGATCTAGGGATTTCAAGGTGATTGGATGCCATAATGATGAGTTCCGGTGGAGTTTTACATCATTTTTAGAAGTAAATAGTTTTAGAATTCGAGTTCTAGGAGTTTTTAAAGAAAAGTTATAACACTTAGAATCGCTAGAAACCGTCAAAATAACTCCCTAAACTGCTCATTCACCGATCTCTATCGGCGGAAATGATCCTCGCCGTCGGCAAGATTCTTAAAAAAATTAAATTGAATTTAGAGGGAAAAATAGCCTGCCTATGAGATCGTCTCGCCGTCGGCGCTGGCAAAGCTCTCGCCCGCCTTTGCTCGTCCGAATGCTTTCAAAAATTTTTATGGATCCAATATCTTGATGATTATAAGGGTAAATTTGAGTAGTAGAATTACAAACTAGTTAGTACCTCTATTAGATATATAATCATTGTATGTAAATAAAGATACCTATGAGTTGCCTCCCATAAAGCGCTTGGTTTAACGTCGTCAACACCTATTCATGTTAATCAAAGTTAACCGAGCATTAAAACCCTCTTAGAAATTTGTCTTTTACCCTCAAAATATGGTGTTAATCTGTGTCTATTTACTTTAAATATGTTTTGATTTTTGATCTTCAATTTCAATGTACTCTCCGTATGTAAATACTTGAGTTATAGTGGAAAGATCCTAACCATCGAGATTTCAATTTCAAAGAAATAATTTCTCATTGTCAGACAACAATACTTCTTGTCCTGGTTCAAAATTCTTTGGTTAATCTTCCAATCATAACATATCTTCATTTTCTCTTTATAAATTCTATCATTATTATAAGATCTATCTCTAATTCCCTCTTAATTCATTCATCTCGCAATAATATTTCTTCTCACCGCATCTTTCAAATTATAATTAAATTCTTTAATCGTCCAATATGCTTTTTATGCCTCAATCTTAACCTGGTAAGTGGCAAGTCTTTCCATAAATAAGTCTGTAAGGAGTCATTCCAATCGGGGTTTTATAAGCGCTTCCGTATGCCCATAATGTGTTGTCTAGTCTGACCAATCTAATCTACTATAGTTTATGTTTCTTTTAAAATTCGTTTAATTTCTCAATTAGAAACTTCAGCTAATCCAACGTCTATGACGATAAGCAGTCGATATTTTTTGAATAAATATTTAGAACTTTTCGGCTCTCAATCCGTGAATATATTTATTCCTAAAATGGGATCCTCCGCCGTTGATAATCACTTCGGCATTCCGTATCTTATGAAAATATTTTTCACAAAATTTTGAAACACACTTAGCATCACAACGAGGTAAGGCCCGTTTCCATCCATTTAGAAACATAACTAACAACAACTATATATGAGAAGTTTAAATAAATAATGGTCATTCCAAGGAAATTAATCCCCCAAATAACTCACCAGTTTCAATATAAATTTATCATTTCATTTCTTCTGATATATTACCTACTCTTTGGCATTTATCACAAGTTTTGATATATCTATAAACATCTATAAATAGAGTAGGCTAATAAAATCTAGATTGTAAAATTTTATATGCGCTTTTTATTTACCCCGAAATGCCCTCCAAATTCGAATCGTGATATTTTTGAATAATATGTTCAAGCTTTCTTCATAAGGTACACATCTTCTAATAATAGATTCCACATTGCTTATATAAATATGGTTCATCCCAAAATACGTTTTCTTTTAGCATCATGAATA
Organism: Papilionanthe hookeriana x Papilionanthe teres; assembly: GCA_022702705.1. Classification (NCBI taxonomy): domain Eukaryota; kingdom Viridiplantae; phylum Streptophyta; class Magnoliopsida; order Asparagales; family Orchidaceae; genus Papilionanthe; species Papilionanthe hookeriana x Papilionanthe teres. The sequence continues at coordinate 115,735,010 of CM040427.1, forward strand.
ATTATTACAGAGGTTGGCACGGAGGTAAATGATCACTTTACATAATATACTCAATTCATATCATCATACTGGTATTTTCCACTATTTATTATAAAGTTGTTCATCGTGAAACCGTCTGTATCGATTGTCACACAAATAATTTGCAAATCTAATCTTGGATAACATCCGCAATTTGATTACCATTTGGCTCCCTTTCTATTAATTACTCAAAATCAAATTTCGTGATCAATAAGATCCATCTAATGACCTTAGTTTGGTATCCTTTTTTTGCATTAAATATTTAATAGTGCAGTGATCAAGATGCACAATATATTTAGTTCCTATTAAATAAGATCTAAATTTATCAAAAGCATATACAATTGCAAATAATTATTTTTTCAGAATCGTATAGTTAATTTCAACATTATTAAGAGTTTTACCAGTGCGTATATGCCTTTAAAATTTTTTTGTATCTTTGTCCAAGAATAGCTCCTATTGCATAATCACTAGCATCGTACATAAGTTCAAATGGTTTTTCCAATCGTGTGAAACATTTGGGCATTCTTTAGTGAATTCAAATTTCTTATCCTTTTCTAAAAGTTGGCATAGAGGTTTGGTAATTTTTAAAAAATCTTTTATGTAGCTCGTAAAACTACAAGATGTCTAAGAAAACTTCTTACCCCTCTCAATGTAGTAGGAGGTGGTAATTTAGCTATAACTTGAATTTTTGTGTGGTCCACTTCCATGTCATTTTCTGAAATTTTATGCCCTAATACAATTCCTCTTATAACCATAAATTGACATTTCTCCCAATTTAGAACCAAATTATTTTTTTCTTATAGCTCCAAGACTTTTTCTAAGACGTATCCAAGCATATGCCAAATGATGTTCCAAATATGTAGAAATCATCCATAAATACTTCTATTCCAACATCAATTAATTTACTAAATATGATTTACACATCTCTAGAATGTTGCAGGTGCATTACACATTCCAAAAGGCATCCTTCAAAAGCAAATGTTCACAATGGATTTACTAAAATGTAGTTTTATCTTAATTCCTGTGAGCAATAGAAATTTGATGGTAGCGTATATCCGTCTAAAAATAAAAAGCATTTGTGCCCAACAAGTCTATCCAACATTTTGCCTAGGAATGGTAAAGGGAAGTGATCTTTTCCGGTGGCCGCATTTAATTTTCTATAATCAATACATATACGCCATCCGCAACTGTCTGATAGATATTAAATCATTATTTTCATTAGCTTCAACAATAATTGCTCCTTTCTTAGGAACACAATGAATTGGGCTTACCCAAGCACTGTCTAAAATAGGATATATAATACCATTGTCTAACCATTTTAATATTTCTTTCTCGACTACATCTTTCATCATCGGATTAATCTCCTTTGGGGATTGCCTAAAGATATTTTTTTAGGTTGTGTTGTATTTTAAAGGGGCCGCCTAACAGTTGTCGGCGAATTTTAAATTTGTTTTAGATAAATAATTTGAAAAAGTAGTATTTGATTTTGAAAAATAATTTTAAATATGAGAGTTTTAAGATATGAGATTAAACCGATCTCACATCCCAAATAGTTTATATAAACGAGCGCCGCACCACAAACCGTGTATCTATCCCTAAAGATAAACACACTGCCGAGGGTGGCTCGATCAAATAAACGAAAGTTTTGTGACATCCGTTTGGTCTGCGAACCAATTTTATAAGCCGATTAAATTCCCCGCTTAATATGAAAGTATTAAATGTGGCTTATATTACCTCGTTCCTTAAAATTCCCTATAAGGGCAAGCCCCTATAGTTAATTACATCTTAAGTGACGGGAATCACCTAAGAAAATCTCGATAATAACCAATAATCGTTCTCAAGAATTTCAAAGTTTAAGGTTTTCAAAGATTGAATTTTGGAGTTTCAATAGGGAATGGATCAAATTTTGGAACATTTTGTTTTGTGAATCCAAAGGAAGAAAGGTAGAGAAATCACCGATTCGAAGTGAACTTGGTAATTTCCTCACTATCCTATTGAAATTAATTTCGAATTTAGGAAAGTCCTAATGTTTATTTAGTATTTCAATCTCACAATTTTAATTAGTTAGGCTTATATTCGTATGATAAAATCAAACAAATAGCCTAGAAGATGTGAGGGTTTATGTCGTATCGGACGACTACCTCGGAATCCTAAGACCGTTAGGGCTTAATTTGCAATGCAAATGCCTAACGAAGAGCCGAGGATTTATGCTGCACTGTGCAAGCCTACCTCGAAATCCTATGGCTTTCGTTGTTTTAATTCAGAAGATTTTGGCCGAAGTAGCCATTTATTGACGACGATGGCCGTGCCGCCCACCATGCTCCAAGCCCCGGTTGTTGCGTAGGTTTAGTTTTAGAAATCATAAATCGTGGATGAGAGAAGTGTTTTGGTTTAGAGAAGTCTTAATTTCCAAGTGTTTTTTTTATTTCGATTAAAACAAATCTTAAAGTTGATTATAACGACACCGAAGATCCCACGTTCCATCCTTCCGCATCATTATTTTTATCGTATCTACTCAGTCCGTATGAATTTGCTAAACTCATCCGAATGAGTTCCACACTTTCATTTGGGGACTTCAAGGGAAATCCCGTTAGCAACACGTAGGTTACATCATCCGAGGTATTCCCGATCATCCATCGTGCGTTTTAATTTAGTTGCAATTGTAGTTTTGTGTTCTCGTTTTGTGATTAAATTTTGAGTTGTTTTATATTTTGAAATGTTGTGGCGGTGAATTTTATCTTGCAATGACTTTTAACTTAGTTTTAGTTTCACTAGTGACTATCCTAAAGGTGTGGGTTTTCATGCAACAGTTGTTTTATCATGCAAGAAAAGTAAAATGCATTTGCAATAAAGTAATCAGTAAGAAAGTAAATTGCAAGAAAGTAAATTGCAATAAAATAAAAAAGCATACCCGGAGGGTCTTCCCGTCATCCCCAAGCCGCACTTAAAACACAATTAGAATATTTAAGCAAGTTCCTAGGTAAAGCTAGGGGAAAGGTTATGGTTTTCTTACCAAATTCCTAATCCTATAGCTAGTCATCAACTCCTATGACGTTCGTGTTCTTTGTGTTTTTGCCGAGGACGATTTTCTTCATCAAAGAACAATTAAATCCAATTGTTCTTATAAATATCCTATCATATTGAGGAAGTGCTTAAGAAGAATCTTAAACATCTTTTCAACATTTTTAGGATTGTTTTAAGTCCAAATGAATTTAATCATATAAATGAATCAATCGTCCGAGGTTTTCAAGTTTTGTTAACTCGCCCAAATTAATTAAGAAATTCGAATATCTTATGAGTGAAGTAGCACTTCATTTAATGTTTCATTTAGGAGTTATAATAATCAAAGCTTTCAAGGGTAAATTAGTATTCAAATGATTTGATTTAAGCTAAAGGGTTTAAATTAACAAGTTAGTTCAAGTCAGTTACATTGTCTCCTGTATACCAGTGATGTTATATTTAATTCAACTTAATTTAATTGAGTTTTAATTTAGTTTAACATAGTTCAATTTAATTTATCATATGGTGTTTAATTAATTTGATTGATTTAATTTTAATTTAATTATTTAATTTAATTTAATTTAATTTAATTTAATTTAATTTAATTGTTTAATTTAATTTAATTTTAATTATTTAATTTAATTTAATTTAATTTAATTTAATTTAATTTAATTGTTTAATTTAATTGATTTAATTTTAATTTTATTTAATTATTTAATTTAACTTGTTTTAATTTAATTTAATTTTTAATTTTAATTTAATTTAATTTAATTTTAATTTATCTTTAATTTACTTTATTTTTAATTTTAATTGAAATTTCAAAAGAGTTTAATAATTTAATTAAGTCTTTTAATATTTTAAATTTGAGTTATCATTTTAATTAAAAATTGAGTATTAATGATATAATTAGTTTAGGGATTTTTAAATTAAAGAATAAATCTCTTCCTAATAAATATCCTTATTTTAATAATTCCAATTTATTATTCCTCCAAATTTAATCTTACAATATTTAATTAAAGTTTAATCATTTTAAAATTATTTAATGTAGTTTCACCTTTTAATTATTTAAATTTCAATCATCCAAACCAGATTAAGATCAAATATTTTACTTGTTGGATTTTTTATTAAACCTAAAGTTTTAATTAAGGATTAAAGATTTTAATTACCATTTTACCCTTTAAGTTTAATAATTTCATAACTCACTAAATTGAACCCAAATGAACTTGAAATTTTATGTGACTTCACTCATATGTCATTTAAAATGAACTCAACACATAAACAAATACGAATGTCTTCTACTCGTCAGTGTCTGTACGAAACTCATCTCTGATATCTTCGATAGAACGTAAATGAACGAATAGATTGTATAAAGGCCTGTAAGGAAATTCTTCTGTAGAATCTTCTTCAATCCATACTTTCTTTCTCAAAATTCGTATGAAACTAGCCTCAAGATGTCTAGAATGATCGAAGTGTTCATTCATCCTCCAATCAATATGATCAAATAAATCAGAGATGTTATTAACTGAATTCATCACGTTTTGTACCTCTTTTTCCAATCCTTTAAGTTTACGTAAGATTAGATTTGTTTTATCAGTAAAGGGCATGATTGAAAGAGAATTTTGAGGTTCTTGATCCGTAAAAATGGTTGTTTCATTGTCGTTATCCAAAGTTGGAAACATATCAGTTAGATATAAGGGTTTCTAAGGCAAAACTACCATTTCCCAGGCTTCATATGAAACTTGGTATTGACTACATAGTGCAAAAATTGTTGAAGGATGTCCTAGCCCATAAATCGATCCATGAATAATCAGGCCTAAAGCAGACTTCACAATAATTGAACCAACATCGATAGGTAATCCCGCTTGAATATAATAATTCAGAATCGCACACTCCTTAGAAAATTTATTTACCCTTATAGTAGGTAATAATTTTGAAGAAATAAAGAAGTGCCAGTGTTTAGAGACGAGGTTTAGAAGTGATGCAGAAAAGTTTACATACCCGTCTTCTCTTGTTTCCCAATCTTCTGCTTCATTAGTTAAATATCGATAGATCTCATTCATGTTATTTCTTGTAGGAACAAAGTTGGAATAGTGGCAAACGGGTGTATTCTCAATTGAATATAACTCATTAATTCTAGAAGGAGTGAAAGTTACCCATCTGCCTCGCACAGACGCTTCTGTTATTGATTCCGTGAAGATTGGAGTAGAATTCTTTTACTACAGGGATGACTACTGTAGAAGTTGTATAGAATAATACCTCCCAACATCGTTGAACAATCATCTCCTCAATAGGCGTTGTCAAATTCTCCACTCCTCTATTCATAAATCCTCTTTCTTTGATCAGTCTCTTTTTCATGATTACTTTGTTGAAGATTCACTGGGCCTCATAACTGACAAATTTTCTTGATTGAACACTCGAGATCTAGTGATTTTAAGGTGATTGGATTCCATAATGATGAGTTTTTGTGGAGTTTCAAATCGTTTTTAGGAAGTAAGTGGTTTAGAATTCGAGTTCTAGACATTTTTAAAGAGTTAAATCACTTAGAATTGTCAAAAACCGTCAAAATAACTCCCTAAACCGTTCATTCACTGATCTCACCGTCAGCGGCAATGATCTCGCCGTTAGCGGGCTTCTTAAATAATATAAGATAAATTTTGGAGGGCAGAACTCGCTGTCGGCGGCGTCGATCTCGCCGTCGGTGGCTAAGGCAAAATTTACCCAGTTTTGCTCTGGCTCAAATTCTTTCTAATTTTTTCTATGGATCCAATATTGTGATGATTATAAAGATAAATATGAGTAGTAGAATTCATTTTATATCATAATTAATAATAAATCAAATAAATATATAATCATTACACATAAATAAAGATAACTATGGGTTGCCTTCCATAAAGCGCTTGGTTTAACGTCGTTAGCCTAACCTATTCTAGTTATTAATTAGGTTGACTGAGCATTAAAACCTCTTTAAAATTTGATCTTTTTCCTTCAAAATATGGTTTTAATATGTGTCAATTTACTTTAAATCTGTGTCCAGTCTTTTGATCTTCAATTTCTACAGCTCCGTATGTAAATATTTGAGTTATAGTGAAAGGTCCTAACCATCGAGATTTCAATTTTTCAGGAAATAATTTCAATCTTGTATTATAAAGCAAAACTTCTTGTCCTGGTTCAAAATTGTTTTGTTAATCTTCCGATCATGCCACAATTTCATCTTTTCCTTATAAGTTCTATCTTTATTATATGATTCATTCCTTAATTCTTCTAATTCATTCATCTGCAACAATCTCTTTTCACCAGCATCTTTTAAATTATAATTGAATTCTTTAATCGCCCAATACACTTTATCCTCTAATTCAACTGGTAAGTGACATGTTTTTCCCTAAATAAGTCTGTAAGGAGTCATTCCAATCGAGGTCTAGTCTTGTAGACCAATCTAATCTACTAGGGTTTACAGTTTTTTCTAGAATTCGTTTAATTTCTCGATTAGAAACTTCAGCTAATCCACTAGTTTGTGGATGATAAACAGTCGATATTTTATGAATAATGTTAAATTTTTCTGCCAATTTATGAATGTATTTATTTCTAAAATGGGATCCTTCATCAGTGATAATCACTCTCGACATTTCGTATCTTGTGAAAATGTTTTTCATTAAAAATTTTAAAACACTCTTAGCATCATAGCGAGGTAAGGCTTGTGCTTCAATCCATTTAAAAACATAATCAACAACAACAAATATATATGAGTTTCCAAATGAAGGAATAAATGGTCCCATGAAATTTAATCCCCAAACATCAAAAATTTCAATTTCTAATAAAATTCAGAGGCATTTCATTTCTTCTAGATATATTACCTATTCTTTGGCATTTATCACAAGTTTTGATATATCTATAAACATATTTAAAAAGATTAGGACAATAAAATCCTGATTGTAAAATTTTATAAGCAATTTTATCAGTTCCAAAATATCCTCCAAATTCAGAACTATTAAGTTTCTTCATAAGGCACACCTCTTCTAATAATTAGATCCTTACATTATTTATATAACTATGGTTCATCCCAAAAATACGTCTTAGCATCGTGAATGAATTTTTTCTGTTGTTGTAGAGTTATCATGGGTAGTTAAATATCACTTACAATATAATTAACTATATCAACATACCATGGTATTTTCCACTCATTTATATTATAAAGTTGTTCGTCAGGGAAACTGTTTGTAATTTCATTGTTAGTATCAGATAATTCGTTATATTCTAGTCTTGACAAATGATCTGCAATTTGGTTTTCAGTTCCTTTTCTATTAATTATTTCAAAATCAAATTCTTGTATCAGTAATATCTATCTGATTAATCTTGGTTTGGTATCCTTCTTTTGCATTAAATATTTAATAGCAGAGTGATCAGTATGCATAATACATTTAGTTCCAATTATATAAGATCTAAATTTATGAAAAGCATATACAATTGCTAATAATTCTTTTTCTGTAACTGTATAGTTAATTTCAGCATGATTGAGAGTTTTACTAGCATAGCATATAACTTTAAAAATTTTATCATACCTTTGACAAAAAATAGCTCCTATAGCATAATCACTAGCATCACACATAAGTTCAAATGGTTTCTCCCAATCAGGTAAAACTATTATAGGTGTTGTGATTAATTTATTTTTTAACAATTCAAAAGCATTTAAGCATTCTATAGTGAATTCAAATTTCTTGTCCTTTTCTAAAAGTTGGCATAGAGGTTTAGTAATTTTTGAAAAATCTTTTATGCAGCGTCTGTAAAATCTGGTATGTCCAAGAAAACTTCATACCCCTCTCACTGTAGTAGTAGGTGGTAATTTAGCTATAACTTGAATTTTTGCAGGGTCTACTTCCATGCCATTTTCCAAAATTTTATGCCCTAATACAATTCCTCCTGCAACCATAAATTGACATTTCTCCCAATTTAGAATTAAGTTTTTTTTGCATAGCTCCAAAACCTTTTCAAGATGATCCAAGCATGTTTCAAATGATTTTCCAAATACAAAGAAATCATCCATAAATACTTTTATTCCATCATCAATTAATTTGCTAAATATAGACAATCATACATCTTTGGAGTGTTGTAGGTGCATTACATAGTCCAAAAGATATCATTCGAAAAGCAAATGTTCCATAAAGACTGGTAAATGTAGTATTCTCTTGATCCTCAGCAGCAATAAGAATTTGATGATAGCCAACATATCCATCTAAAAAATAAAATTATTTGTGCCCAGCTAGTCTATCCAACATTTGGTCTAGAAATGGTAAAGGGAATTGATCTTTCCTGGTGGCTGCATTTAATTTTCTGTAATCAATACATATACGCCATCCAGTAACTTGTCTTATAGGTATTAAATCATTATTTTCATTAGCTTCAACCGTCACTCCTCTTTTCTTAGGAACACAATGAATTACCCAAGCACTGTCCGAAATAGGATATATAATACCATTGTCTAACCCTTTTAATATTTCTTTCTTGACTACATATTTTATTATTTTGTTTAATCTCCTTTGGGGATCAACTCTTGGTTTATGTTCATTATCCAAAATAATTTTGTGCATACAGATTGAAGGATTGATTCCTTTAATATCTGCTAAGGTCCAACCAAAAGCTTTCTTATACTTTTTTAATTTGTCCAGAAGTTTTTGCTCTTGAGATTCATTTAATTCTATCGATATAGTAACCGGTAAAGTTAAAGAGTCACCTAAAAATGCATACTTCAAATGAGTAGGTAAAATTTTTAACTCAAGTTCAGGAGGTTTAATAATCGACGGAACTATATTCTTTTCAGCGTTTTCCGTAATATCCAACATCTCAAATGTTCCTTGCATATTATCTAATTTTTCATTGTTTGTTTCTTCAATTAATTCTGTATTTTCTATTTCTGGTTTATCTTCAAAGTATTCTTTAAAATGTTCATTTCATAGATGTTCAAGAATTTCCATTCGAAAACATTCATCATCTTTTTCTATAGCAGGATATTTCATTGATTTTGCAATGTTAAAAGTTACTTCTTGATCGTTTACTCTCATAGTTAATTCTTTTTTTTGAACGTCAATCATAGCTCTTCCAATAGCTAAGAATGGTCTCCCTAAAATTATAGGTATTTCTTTATCTTCCTACATATCTAAAACAGTAAAATTCACAGTGAAGATAAATTTATCCACTTTTATTAACACATCTTCAATAACTCCCTTAGGATATGTCACTGATTGATCAGCTAACGGAAGAGTTACTGAAGTAGGTGAGACTTCTCCCAATTCTAATCTTTTAAAAATTGATAGAGGCCTAAGATTGATGCTGGCTCCCAAGTCACATAAAGCTTTTCCATAAAATTTTTCTCCAATAGCACAAGGTATAGTGAAACTACCAGGATCCTTTAATTTCTCAGGAAGCTTTTTCTGAATAATTGCACTACACTCTTCGCTAAGTGCAACCATTTCATTGTCTGTAAACTTTCGCTTCTTGTTTAAAATATCTTTCATAAACTTCACATAATTGGGCATTTGTTCTAATGCTTCTACAAAAGGAATGTTCACCGTTAATTTCTTTAAGATTTCAAGAAATTTAGAAAATTGCATATCATTTTTATGTTGCTTTAATCGCTGAGGAAATGGTGGTGGCGGTTTCTCTACAGAAATTTTCATAGGTATTAGTGGATATTCAGAATTTCGATCTTGCTGGTCCTTTTCTTTTTCAGTTTCCACTTTCTCGTTTTCACTTTCTGTTTCTTTTTGTATTCTTGTTTCTAACTCTTTTCCACTTTGGAACTGTATCACTTTAATTTGTTCTTTTCCTTGATCTTTAGGATATTTCCACATTAATAGGAAAAGTTCCAGGAATTTTATTATAAAGTGCAGTAGCGATATGTCCAAGTTGAGTTTCAATATTTTTAATTGCAGTTCCTTGATTTTGTAATTGGTTCCCTTGAATTTGTAGCTAATTTCCTTAATTCTGCAAATGTTGACCCATATTTAATATTAATTCTTCCATAGATAACTTCTTTTCCTTAAATTGAGAGTTATTATTAAATCTAGGTGGATAAGAAGGTTTATAATTAGAATTTCCTTGGTTATATGGATTTCCTAATGAGTTTACTGAGTTTTTCATCCATTTGTTGATTAGCAGAGTTGTTATTCCAATTAAAATTTGAATGGTTCTTCCAACCAGGGTTGTAATAATTTGCATAAGGATTATTAGGTCTATTATTAATAGCATTTAAAGTTTCATATGAAGTTTGAGCATCTATAAGTTGTCAAGATGAATTTTCTTCTATTATATTAGGAGAATAATTCATTCGAAAATGATCTAATTTCTTAGATATAGCAGCAATCTGAGAAGCTAATATAGATCAGAGTCATGTATACTAGCTATTTTTTTAGGAATTAACCTTTTAGAAGGCCATTGAAAATTGTTGGTAGCCATTTCTTCAATTGATGAATAAGCCTCTTCAAATGTTTTTGACATTAATGAACCTCCAGCAGCAGCATCTATAATAGATCTAAGAGATCCTTCTAATCCATTATAAAAAGTTTGAATAACTAACCAATCTGGTAACACATGATGTGGGCATTTCCTAAGAAGATCTTTAATTCTCTCCAAAGCTTCATATATAGATTCTCCATCAAACTGACTAAAAGATATTATGTCATTTCTAGGTTTCGCAGTTTTTGAAGGAGGAAAGTATTTGGATAGAAATTTTTGTGACAATTCTCCCCAAGTTCTAATAGATCCAGGTGCTAACAAATTTAACCACATCTTAGCCTTATCCCTTAAAGAAAAAGGAAAAAGCCTAAGTCTAACAGCATCATTAGATACTCCGTCATATTTAAAAGTAGCACAAAGTTCCAAAAAACTAGCAAGATGTAAATTAGGATCTTCGTTCGGTGAACCACTAAATTGATTATTCTGTAACATTTGCATAATTGCAGGTTTAAGCTCAAATGAATTAGCCGCTACATCAGGATTTTGGATAGTTAAGTGAATTTCATCTAATGTAGGGTTAGCGTAATCTCTTAAAGGTCTTCGTTGATTTGTATTTTCAATTGCTGGATTATTTGTCATTTGATTTAAATTTATAATTTCTTTTTATGTTTTCTAATTCTTTTAATAGTGCGCTCTAATTTTGAATCGTAAGGTATTAAACTTTTGGTTCTAAATTTACGCATACACAACTTAAGTAGATTTTAAAATAGTCCGTTACTCTAGTAATTTTAATAATTATTAATTATATATATATATATATATATAATTATCTTTAATAATTACTTTACTTCCGCGACAAAGGCGCCAAAAACTTGACTCCACACCAAATATATGTACTGATGATTTAGATATGAAAATTATGATTTTATAATATGGGATACTACACAAGTATACGTATCATTTATCAAGTAATATAAGACTTTCTGATTAAGTCCCGAGATATCGAACCCACAGGGAAGTTTAGAGATTAAGAACTAATTTCAGCAGATGCAATTACTATCTAGTATACAGAAATAAAGAACGCTAATACTAAACTCTATTGCTTAATGAAAGATTGCAATTTATAAAAAGTATATTTCCCCTAGTTAAGAGAATCAAGTGAATGTATAATTAACTTAGTTAGAATTATATTGTGCAAAATAGGAGCATTCCTATTCTTTACCCTTTGGTCCAGGTATAAAGAACATTGACTAATCCTATGCTTGGTTACTAAATCTGTGGCTAGGTTGCGAGGATACCTGCTGCCACTTCAGAGATGCCACATTCCCCTCGCCTGAGGGCTAACTGACCCGACCGCCGTGCTTAACGCAGTAATGTTTTCTTTCAAAAGATAGCCAAAAAGCTTTGACTCGATTTATAAATAGCGATTACTTGTATAAAATTAATATTATATAAGTAATATTTTTACACACTAGGGGTACTACGCAAGTATACGTATCGTTTCAAGTAATATAGGGTTTTTAAACAAAGACCCCAGTATCAATCCCACAGGGAAGATTTATAGAAATAAATTTTCTATAAAGCGAAAGAGAAATATAATAGTAAAAATATTTTTATTTTGATTATAAATTACTATTAATTTACTAGATGCAATTTAAAGAAAACAATAATAAGAAAATGATTTTATAAACTCTATATAAAATAAACAACTTTCTTTCCTTCAATTAATCTAAGATTTTTAAGATAATTTAATATTCGTTGGAGAATTTAATTTATGGTATTGTGCCAAATAGAAGCATTCTTATTCTTTACCCTTTGATCTAGGTGCAAAGAACATTGACTAATTTACAGAATAGGTCCGGATGTATTGTTAGTAGAATAGGTTAATCTAGGCTCACACTTCTAGATGTCCAAGGGTGGCTATGGTCGGCCTCTACTAGTGACCCTTTCCTAGTCCATAAATCAAATTATAAGAATTTAGTCCGTCACTCTAAAAGCTGATCAATTCTACGCCCTTTAAATCTTATCTTCCTATTTATTTGCACTTCACCATGAATAGCCCGCACATGGCCTTCGACTACCCAAGAATTCATGTGACATTTACAAGTTAAGAGTTCTTATCCTACAAGGTTTTTAAACTCTTCAACAGGTTTTAACTATTCAAACGACCAATTTAAAAAGTAATGTAACATCAGGTATTAATGTCATCACAATGTTTTGAAAATATTTTGAATTTTAATTCTCCATCGAATTTTTATATTATGTTATCTATCTCTTCATAATTGAAGTAAGAAAGTAACTAACTACTCAGAACACATTGAAAATAAATAAGCAAACATGATAATTAAACTTTGAATCAAATATAAAAATATACTTATCTCAAATATTTCTTCTAAAAATCTTCTGATTCCTACTGACTCCACAGTGTAATGAACTCAAGATGCAATAACTTGAAAATAAACTCACTAAACTAAACAGAAGTGGCCCTAAATTTCTCTATCTAATTCTCTCTTTAAGGATGAGAGATCTTAAAGTAGATAAGAGAAAGGGGTACAATGGGAGGGGCACGTTTTCTGAAGAATTGGACCTCTATTTATAGGCTTCAAGAGTTGCCTTGAGGCACCTCTTCGAAACATGTCCACATTCAATGAATCTTCTAGAAGGTCGGTCTGGCGCCTAGGCGCCAGACACCGCGTCCAGTTCTTCGCACCTCTTCACTTTGGCTCGCACCTCTTCACTTTGGCTCGCACCTCTTCAAGATTAAAACTGTTTTGGAGCGTCCAAATGCAATGTATCACATGTCCTATTATCAAGGAACAACTGCCAGCCTTCTAGAATGTCCAATAACCGCTCACTCCGTCAAAATAACTGATCAAACGTTGTAAAAAACTTGACAATTTTCGTATCGAGTCTGGCGCTTAGGCATCAATTTTTGACGCCTAGGCGTCAGGCCATATTTTTTTATACTTTTGGTATTTTGCTCCATTTTTGCTCCTTTTTGCTCGTTTTTCCTTCTTAGACCTTTTTACATTACCTACATCCAAAAATACAAAAAATACCTTTCATTAAAGCATAATATCCTTAGAAATTAATATAAATTAAGACATAAAGAAATATGTATTTTTTAATAGATCAAAATCCCCCAAACTTAAATGTTACTTGTCCTCAAGTACCTCTTTTTACTACATAAAATATAACTTTTAGAAATAAAAGATAAATATTTAAGATTCCTTATAATTTTTGATTTTATAAAGTCTTTAGTAAATTATTAACCCAATTTCACTAACTAGGTTTAATTTTAAGAATTTAAAGAATATTTAACTACCAAATCATAAGATTTCAATCTTTTCATTCATTTTGAAAATAATAGAAGTCTATTATATTAAGCTTTCATAGATTATTTACAAGAAAAAGATTTTCTTGAAAAATCTTTTCTAAATAAATATTTATGCATAAAAATTAAGTAAAGTATGTAATTAGTTTTCTTCCTATAAGATAATTTAAGTGAAGCCAATTTTTGATTAGGCATTTCCTCAAGCTTCTCCTCTCTATCTTTTTTTTTCTTTTCTTCTTCTTTTTTTTATAGAGAGGATTAATATATCTGGATAGTCTGTTAATGGTTTTGAACTTCACTATCCTTAACATATATTTTCAAAACTTATACATCTCCAGTTAATTATTATAACATAAATAAAAATTCAAAAAGAATTCTAATTTTTGCTTTTTCAAGTGATAATTTTTTATCACTTAATATTTCTAAAATTCTATTATTTCTATCGTGAATAGAAAAATTCTTTTTCTCATTCTTCTTTAAGTTAAATAATTCTATTCTTAAAATCAATCAAAGTTAGTAAAATTTTGATTAATTTTCACTAATTTGTTTATAATTTCAAAAATAAAAGTGATCTCAAATAAATTTTTCATTCCTTAAGTTATGTTAAAAAGTTTCTATTTTTAAGAAAGTATTAGCTCTTTAAAGACAAATAAAATTTAATTTTGAATGGATTTTCCCTTCCCCCAAACTTAAGTTTTGGCATACTATGATGATTTGAAAGTATGAGAGAAAGAAAATCATAAGTATTTTTAGTATGTAAAAAAAACAATCTTAAAAAGAAAAATTAACTTCTAAACATGCTTTTATGAATAAATAAGATAAAATTGAAGCATGTATATAGAAAGGTAAGCAGGCTAATTTTATGATGATATTAAATTTGAAACAAAATTAAAACGAGCAAAATAATTAAGTACTAAACATTAAACTAAAACAACATATAAACTAATTCTAAATTCAGTCTCAACACAACAGAATCCTAATACTAAACGTACCAACATACATCAAATACAAGACTAACAAACAATCCAAATAAAATAGACTAACAGAGTTACACATCAAAGAAATCAATAACAACTAATCACTAGCTGTAGCCTCATCATCATCTTCATCACCAAAGGAAAATTCTACGTCCTTAGGATCAACAAATGGTGTGAATCTAGGAAAAGTAGGAAAACTAACATCATGTTCACCCTTCAGAAATCTTACTAGGGCTTCATCGTACTCAGCCTCATAATTACTCTTCCTCTGGGTATAATCAGATAAATGAACTAGTTTTCTATCAATAGTATCAATCCTGCAGTAAGTTTGAAATAACTCCTGCTGCTGTTCTAAAAACTGATCATGCATTGATTCCCGGAAATCGATGGTGGCTCGGCGAAGTAGAGGGTCTAGAAGTAGAAGGTCTACCTGAAGTATGTGCAGAAGTAGAAGGAGCGGTCGATCTCTTCCCTCGAAGACGATCATAGATACTAACACTCTCCTGTCCAATTGGCTTAGTAGACTTCAGCTTCTCCTTAGAAATATCAATAGTGACTCCATTACTAACACATAGTGAATAGATCAAAGATGGAAATCCCAAGCCAACAGAAGTGCTGGATCTTAAAGTAGACTCCACAGAATCATAAATAATGCTTCTGAAATCAATAGGCTTCCTCTCCTGAATGCAGTAATTTAAGATCGCTCGATCTCTAGTCACTTCACTCAGGTGGTTGGAAGGTAACAATCTTGCAGAAATAAAGTAGTGCCATGCTTTATATACACCATTTAATTCAGAGGATTTGAAGTTTACCCTCTTTCTGTTCCTGATCTTCCAAGATCCATTACCGTTAGTCAGATAAGCAATAATCATGTCCAAATCTACCTTAGATGGTGATAATCCAGAATAATAACACTTAACAGTCGGTGGCAGGCTACATAATATGTTGATTTTTTCTGGAGTAAATCCTACTCTGATTCCTCTAACAAAGACTTCAGAATCTTCAGCATCCAGAAAATTTGCATAAAATTCTCGAACAACCGGAATAACAGCAATAGCAGTGAAGTAACAAAATCGTTGCCAGTTGTGCGCAACGATAGTGTTTTCGATCATCTCCCCAGGATCATAAAAACTTCGTTCTGAGATGAATTTTCTCGACGATGCAAGGTTGTGGAAGCGAAAATGCGCAACTGCAGTTGGAAATTTACTGCTATCAAAATTTTCTTGTCCTTTCCCGCGCTTAGATTTTAGAGCCATCTAAACGTGAAAGAAAACAAGAACTAATTTAGGAATCAAAGATTTAATCTCTTTTTAAGTTTATAAAACTTAAAATAAGTTTAAAAATTCAAAGAAATAACTAAAAATCGAATATTTTTTCAAAATTTCAGTTCTTAGCAAAACTTAGGGAAATCTATGGTGAAAATCGAAAATAAATGGTTTAAAGTGTAGATCTGACCTTGAGACTAAGAAATGGAGAGGTTTCGCGCTCAAATCCTTGATGTTTTGACCTCAAAATGGATATAGAGGATGTATTTTCACGAAAATGGGGAAGAAGATGAAGCTTAGGCGTCAAAAATGGCTTTTAGGGGTTTAAATGGTAATTTTCGGGTAGCAGGCCGAACTGGCGCTTAGGCGCCGAATTCTGGCGCCTAGACGCCAGACTCGCTTTTCACAAAAAAATTTTTTTAAATTTATTTTTCCACCAAAATTCATAAATTCAACTTCCAATTACTCATATCAGAGTAGGGCTTCAGTTTCTAACTTCTACAACATTTTTCAAAAATTTATAAAAATTAAATATTGAATCCACCAATCAAACATAAGGTTTTCAATTAAACTCACTAATTTCCATTTAAAATCTTCAATTTTGACTCAATACATTCCAGATAAGTACTACATTTGATTCAATTTCCAAATACACACTCAATCATAACAAGTTCAAAGCAAATACAACACACATTGAACATGAAAGCAAATATACTAACAAACACAATCGATTCTCTAAATCGATACAACGACTCAACAAACCATAATAAATATCTCTTTACCAGAATATTCTAATCTTCACAAGGGAAATTGTTTATTCCACTTGGAAAGAAGACTAAGGCTCTCGAAAAATCCGTAGCCGTCTTTTCATCAATCCACTTGTTCTGCACATACATTTCAATTTGAGCATCTTGATATGCCGCAATATGATCAAATTGAAGTTTCATTTGCCATTCTAGATGTTCAACTTGATGAAACATCTCATGAAGGCGATCTTCAATCCATTTAAAATCTTCTTCAAACTTATCTAAACGACTAGAAATTTTCTCTAAACTTACGACGATGAAACCATCGAAGTAGGGTTGAGGATCCCTTGAGACCTTGTCCCTAGCCTCTTCTCCATGATTTTTCCTTTCCATTTCTTCAAAAATTTCTCAAATCTCTCATGAATGAAATGAAAGGGACGTAATTTTGATTGTTTGATGGTTAGGGAAGAAGATGGGTAGATTTAAAGGGGAAAATCATGTGAAAAACTGAAAATTTTCGGTTTTTGCACGACCCAGTAACCGTGGAGCTTAGGCGCCAAATCTGGCACCTAGGCGCCGGACCTATTGATACATAGTTGATTATGGCGCTTAGGCTCCGAATTCTGGCGCCTAGGATTCGGAACTATGTTCAACTCCGTCTCGCCTAATCGTCAAATTTTCAAAATTTCGTTCTCCAAGATAGGTAAATTATACTGGTAAGAGTAATTTTAACTCGATAACTCACATTGTAAACTATCATAATGAAGGTTAACTTGATCTCCTTTTACTCATATTTAAAATAGAGTGATCCTATTTTTAAATCTTACATACCTCAAAATAATTTTCCGCCTAAGTCAACCAAGACTTATGAGCATCAAATTTTTCTAAAGTAATAAAAAATTAATCAAGATCGAGGCATAACCTTACATTAAAACACAAAAATACAAGATAATTATGGGTTGCCTCCCACAAAGGGCTTGGTTTAACATCGTCAGCCCGACTTAAGTAAATCTTTAATCAGGTTTACTCAATTCATAAGCCTCTTTATAAATCTTCTTAATATCTCCCAAATAAGGCTTCAATCTTAATCTATTTACTTTAAAAAATTTTCCAGTTTTGGGATCTTTATTATCCACAGCTCCATAATGGTATACTTTCTCAACAAAATAAGGTCCAATCCATTTAGATCTTAATTTTCCAGGAAAAGTCTTAAACGAGAATTAAACAGTAAAACTTTTTGTTCAGGCTCAAAAATTTTTCCTGAAATTTTCTTATCATGCAACATCTTCATTTTCTCTTTATAAATCCTCGCATTTTCATATGATTCGTTTCTAATTTCTTTCATCTCATTTAATTGCAATAATCGTTTTTCTCCTGCTTTATTCAAATTAAAATTAAACTCCTTTATCGCCCAATAAGCTTTATGTTCAAGTTCTACAGGTAAGTGACAATGTTTACGATAAATTATCCGGTAAGGTGACATTTCGATTGGTGTCTTATAAGCTATTCTATAAGCCTATAATGCAGAATCAAGTCTATCAACACAATCAGTTCTTTTAGGATTAACAGTCTTTTCTAAAATTCTTTTAATTTCTCTGTTTGATACTTCAGCCATTCCAATAGTTTGAGGGTGATAAGCAGTTGCAATTCTATGTTTGATTCCAAATTTTTGAAGTAATGATTGAATTCTTATATTCTTGAAATGACTTTCACCATCAGTGATAATTACCTTAGTCATTCCAAATCTTGAAAATATCATTTTCTTTAAGAATTTTGAAACACTATTGGAATCACAGTTTGGTAAAGCAACAGCTTCAATCCATTTTGAAACATAATCAACTGCTAATAAAATATAAGTTTTTCCAGATGATGGAACAAATGGTCCCATAAAGTCTAATCCCCATATATCAAAAATTTCAACTTCCAATATATAGTTTAACGACATTTCATCTTTCCTAGATATATTTCCCATCCTTTAACATCGATCACATGTTTTCACATATTGTCTCACATCGTTAAATAAGGCAGGCCAATAAAATCCAGAATTTAAAATTTTAAATGCAGTTTTATCTATACCAAAGTGTCCTCCAAAATCAGAATCATGACATTTTTGAATAATAACAAAAGTTTCCTCATAAGGTACACATCTTCGAATCATAGAATCTTTACCAATTTTAAATAAATGAGGTTCTTCCCAAATATAAGATTTAGCATCATATTTAAATTTCTTAATAAATTTGTTATCCAAGTCATAAGGTAAAATATTGCTAACTAAATAATTAACAATGTCAGCATACCACGGTGTTTTGTATCTTTGAATAACATATAAAGATTCATCAGAGAATTTCTCATTTATATTTTCTTCCGAAATAATATCATTTTTAATTCTAGACAAATGATCAGCAATTTGGTTTTCAGTTCCTTTTCTATCTACTATTTGAAAATCAAATTCTTGTTGAAGTAAAATCCATCTTATAAGTATAGGTTTAGAATCCTTCTTAGATATTAGATATTTAATAGCAGAATGATTAGTATGAACTATGCATTTAGTACCAAGAAGATAAGGTCTAAATTTATCAAAGGCATATACTATAGCTAGAAGCTCTTTCTCAGTGGTAGTGTAATTTCTTTGTGTTTCAGTGAGAGTTTTACTAGCATAATATACAACTTCGAAAACTTTCTCATATTTTTGTCCTAATACAACTCCAATTGCAAAATCACTTGCATCACACATTAATTCAAAAGATTTATTCCATTCAGGTGCAACAATGATAGGTGCAGTTATTAATTTTTCTTTTAGAATATTAAAAGCATTAATACACTCTTCATTAGATTCAAATTGTGCATCTTTTTCAAGTAAATGACAAAGAGGTTTAGCAATTTTAAAAAAATCCTTTATATATCTTCTATAAAATCTAGCATGACCTAGAAAACTTCTCACATCAGTAACAGTAGTAGGTGGTTGCAATTCAGTAATAATTTTCACTTTTGCTTGATCTACTTCCATCCCTTTTCGTGATACTTTGTGTCCAAGTACAATGCCTTCCGTGACCATGAATTGATATTTTTCCCAGTTAAGAACTAAATTTGTTTCTTCGCATCTTTTCAGAACTTTGGCTATGTTTTCCAAACAAGATTCAAAAGATGTTCCAAAGACTAAAAAATCGTCCATGAATATTTCAATTCCTTTGTCAATCAAAACGCAAAATATTGACATCATACATCTTTGAAAAGTTGCAGGTGCATTACATAAGCCAAAAGGCATTCTTCTAAAAACAAATGTTCCATAAGGACTTGTAAATGCTGTCTTTTCTTGGTCCTTAGGAGCAATAAGTAATTGATGATAACCATAATATCCATCCAGAAAACAGAAATATGAGTGTCCAGCTAATTTATCGAGCATTTGATCCAAGAAAGGTAAAGGAAAATGATCCTTTCTAGTGGCTTTATTTAGTTTCCTATAGTCAATACAAATTCGCCAACCAGTAACTTGTCTTGTAGGAATAAGTTCATTTTTATCATTAACAATGACATTTACTCCTCCATTCTTCGGAACACAATGAATAGGACTTACCCATTGACTATCCGAAATAGGATAAATAATACCAGCATCTAACCACTTAATAATTTCTTTTTTAACAACCTCTTTCATAATAGAATTTAATATTCTTTGCGATTCTATAGTAGGTTTAAAATTTTCTTCCATTAAAATTCTATGCATGCAAATGGAAGGGCTTATTCCATTTATATCAGCAATAGTCCAACCAAAAGCTTTCTTATAATTCTTTAACACACCTAGTAATTTTTCTTCTTGATCTTTACTCAATTCAGAAGAAATAATAACGAGTAAAGTTAACGAATTTCCAAGAAAAGTATATTTTAAATGGGAATGTAACATTTTTAATTCCAATTCAGGATCTTTTTTAATTGAGGGTAAAAGTATATCATTTTGAGTTATGTCTAAAGTTTCCCAATTATCTTTAATAAAATGAGTCTCTTCTTCTTCTACTATTTCATCTTTATCAGTTAAAAATTCAAATTTTTCTTCGAAATAACTTTACATTTTTCTTGATAATGTTTTTCAATTAAATAATCAATTATATCCATTCAATAACATTTCTCTTTATCAGGGTACTTCATTGATTTAAGAACATTGAATTTAATTTCCTGATCATTGACTCTCATGGTTAATTCTCCTTTTTGCACATCAATCATAGCTCGTCCGACAGCTAGAAAAGGTCTTCCTAAAATAATAGGTATCTCTTTATCTTCTTCCATATCAAGTACTATGAAATCTACAGGGAAGATAAATTTATCCACTTTAACAAGGACATCCTCTATAACTCCTTTAGGATAAGTGATAGATCTATCAGCTAACTGAAGAGTTACAGTGGTGGGAGTAATATCTCCTAAATCCAATCTTCTATAGATAGAAAATGGCAAGAGATTAATACTTGCTCCTAAATCACATAAAGCTTTTTCGCAAATTTTTTCTCCAATAGCACAGGGTATAGTGAAACTTCCAGGATCCTTAAGCTTTTCAGGTAATTTCTTCAACATTAGTAGAGTTATTATGCGAAATATTAATTGCAAAATTATCTAATTTCTTAGATATTGTTGCAACTTGTGAAGCTAAGATAGAAAAGGCTTCATTATCTTGAATACTAACCATCTTTTTAGGGTTAATCCTTTCGGAAGGCCCTTGAAAATTGTTATTAGCCATTTCTTCAATTAAAGTGTAAGCTTCTTCAATTGATTTAGACATTAAAGAACCTCCAGCAACAGCATCAATAATTGATTTTAAAGATCCAATTAATCCATTATAAAATGTTTAAATAATCAACCAATCAGGTAAAGCATGATGAGGACATTTTCTTAATAGTTCTTTAAATCTTTCCCAAGTTTCATATATTGTCTCCCCTTCAAATTGACTTAATGAAGTAATATCATTTCTTAATTTAGCAGTTTTAGAAGGAGGAAAATATTTAGCAAGGAATTTTTGTGCCATTTCAGCCCATGTTTTAATAGAACCAGTCGCTAATGAGTTTAACCACATCTTTGTTTTATCTCTTAAAGAAAAAGGAAAGAGTCTAAGTCCAATAGCATCATCAGAAACATTATTATATTTAAAGGAAGCACAATTTTCTAAAAAACTAACAAGATGTAAATTTGGATCCTCTTTTGGTGATCCACCAAATTGATTGTTTTGCACCATTTGAATAATAGACGATTTAAGTTCAAAAGAATTAGCATCTACAGTGCGTATTTGAATACTACTATGAAGTTCATCAACTGTAGGGTTAGCATAATCCCTTAATGGTTTATAAACATTTTGATCATTAAGTTCAATTGGATTTTGTAAAGTAGCCATTTCTTGAAATTTTTGAATTTGTTTTCCCTTTTTAAATTTTCTAACTGTTCTTTCCAATTCAGAATCTAAAGGTATTAATCCTTTAGAACCAAATCTTCGCATAAAACAAGCAATAAAATTTAACTATTTTATTTCTTTCTTCCTTTGATTTCTTCCCCGGCAACGGCGCCAAAAACTTAACCCGACCGCAGTGCTTAACGCAGTAATGTTTGCTTTCAAAAGATAGCCAAAAAGCTTTGGCTCGATTTATAAATAACAGCTAGTGCATAAAATTAATATTATATAAGTAATATTTTTACACACTAGGGGTACTACGCAAGTATACGTATCGTTTCAAGTAATATAGGGTTTTTAAACAAAGACCCCAAGTATCGATCCCACGAGGAAGATTTATAGAAATATATTTTCTATAAAGCGAAAGAGAAATATAATAGTAAAAATATTTTTCTTTTGATTATAAATTACTATTAATTTACTAGATGCAATTTAAAGAAAACAATAATAAGAAAATGATTTTATAAACTCTATATAAAATAAACAACTTTCTTTCCTTCAATTAATCTAAGATTTTTTTAAGATAATTTAATATTCATTGGAGAATTTAATTTATGGTATTGTGCCAAATAGAAGCATTCCTATTCTTTACCCTTTGATCCAGGTGCAAAGAACATTGACTAATTTACAGAATAGGTCCGGATGTATTGTTAGTAGAATAGGTTAATCTAGGCTCACACTTCTAGATGTCCAAGGGTGGCTATGGTCGGCCGTACTAGTGACCCTTTCCTAGTCTATAAATCAAATTATAAGAATTTAGTTTGTCACTCTAAAAACTTATCAATTCTACGCCCTTTAAATATTATCTTCCTATTTATTTGCACTTCACCATGAATAGCCCGCACATGGCCTTCGACTACCCAAGGATTCATGTGACATTTACAAGTTAAGAGTTCTTCTCCTACAAGGTTTTTAAACTCTTCAACAGGTTGTAACAATTCAAATGGCCAATTTAAAAAGTAAAGTAAGATCGAGTATTAATGTCATCACAATGTTTTGAAAATATTTTGAATTTTAATTCTCCATCGAATCTTTATATTATCTTATCTATCTCTTCATAATTGAAGTAAGAAAGTAACTAACTACTCGAACACATTGAAAATAAATAACAAAACATGATAATTAAACTTTGAATCAAATGTAAAAATATACTTATCTCAAATATTTCTTCGACAGATCTTCTGATTCCTACTGACTCCACAGTTTAATGAACTCTAGATGCAATAACTTAAAAATAAACTCACTAAACTAAACATAAGGGGCCCTAAATTTCTCTCTCTAATTCTCTCTCTAAGGATTAGAGATCTTAAAGTAGATAAGAGAAAGGGGTACAATGGGAGGGGCACGTTTTTTGAAGAATTGGACCACTATTTATAGACTTCAAGAGTTGCCTTGAGGCAGCTCTTCAAAACATGTCCACATTTAATGAATCTTCTAGAAGGTCAGTCTGGCGCATAGGCGCCGGAATCTGGCGCCTATGCGCCTGAATCTGGCGCCTAGGTGCCGGAATCTGGCGCCTAGGCGCCGGACACCGCGTCCAGTTCTTCGCACCTCTTCACTTTGGCTCGCACCTCTTCGCGATTAAAACCATTTTGGAGCGTCCAAATACAATGTATCACATGTCCTATTATCAAGGAACAACTGCCAGCCTTCTAGAATGTCCAATAATCACTCACTCCGTCAAAATAATTGATCAAACGTTATTAAAAACTTGACATTTTTTGTATCGAGTCTGGCGCTTAGGCGCTAGTTTCTGGCGCCAGGCCATATTTTTTTATACTTTTGATATTTTGCTCCATTTTTGCTCCATTTTGCTCCTTTTTCCTTCTTAGACCATTTTACATTACCTACATCCAAAAGTACATAAAATACCTTTCATTAAAGCATAATATCCTTAGAAATTAATATGAATTAAGACACAAAGAAATAGGTATTTTTTAATAGATCACTAACATCTACACTTCAGCTCTCAAATGATAGGACCGAATTTGAAGATTTTAGTCTGTCACACTAAAATATCCAATTCTACGCCCGATAAATAATTTTTCCCTATTTATTTGTACCCTCCTTTCAAGGCTTTTAATTTCCCTGAATTTTGGATGTAATCTTTACTATAGTTGATAATTCAACATATTTTAACAGTTCAATTGGCCAAATTGAAAGTAAATTAAGATTTAAGTAAAAGATTATCACAATTTTTTATTTAATATTTAAGGCACAACTAATTCAATTTTCCATTTAACAAAATCTCAACAACAAGGAGAAAGACAGAGAAAACTACTCAGAATGCATAGGAAGAATAACAAAAAACTTGGATTTCATTTAAAGCTATAAAACAATAAATAATAACTTATCTCGAATCGTCTCCCCAAGCAAACTCCTTAAAGTTCCTCTGACTCTTCCTTCTTGTACAATACACTCAATTAAACTTATTAATGAACACTCACACACTACAAACTCTTCAGACTCAGACTCTCCAGACTCAGATTAAGACATAGACACCAAAAGAACACACATATTTGGCCTAGATTTGTCTCTATTTAAAGAGGGAGAAATATTTCCAAAGGTTGCTTAAGCACCTCTTCAAAAAGAGTCCAGATTCATTGTATTTTTGCTTGAACCGACCTTCTGCTGTCGGCGACAACGATCTCGCCATCGGTGAGCTTCTAGAACGTAGGCTAACTGCTCAGGCTCACTGTCGGTGAGCTCCTTTATAATATATTCAAATTCTCTTTGGAAAAACACGCCGTCAGCGGCCTATTCCTCGTCATCGGCGGGCTAGTTCAATTTTCATCTCTTTTAGTATTTTTCATTCTAGAATCGTTCCTTTTTCTATCTTTTTGCTCTATTTCTTATAAATCTTCATTCCTGCAATAAAACATAGAAAATACCTTTCTTTAAAGTGCAGTTTCATCAAAAATTGATATAATTGGTATGAATTTCTCAATACATTATTCTCTGGTCAATGGACTTGAGTTGAATGGGTGATCCAAAGTCCGACAAACTATTTTCACATATGCTCTCTCTTCAAGTTGAGGCACATGAGTGTGTGGTTTTATTATTACCCAGAGTTTTCATCTAATCGACTTTAAGAACAAAATAAAGGATTGGAAGCTCCGGTTTCTAAGGTGCATATGTGATGATTGGGTGATCCCAACCAGGGCAACTGATGGCCCTTATAAAAAGAACAAGATAGTTCCTCCATGTCTGAAAGTGATGCAACACTTCATACTCTGCTGACAACTATTGGTTGTCCAATATACTGACCCTTGCCTATGAATCAGGTGTTGTATCTGAGTGAATTTGGCTCAATGACTGAAGATATGTGGGCTACTTCAGGCAAGGCAGAGGAGAGGTGGTAGTTGGAGAAGGTCACCTGGCTCTCAAAGAAGGTGACAAGGAAGAGGGAGCTGAAGAGGCTATCTCGTATGGGGGACAAGTTCTAGCTCTAGAAGATGATAAAGTGAGTGGGAGGCTCCCTCACTAGAGAAACAAAAGAGGGAATTGAAAGAGGTTGGCTCGTCTGGGGGGTAAGTTCCAGGTTTAGATTTTATTTACTTGATTTCTAAAACTTCCATTTCCATAAAAAATAAAATTACAGGTAAATTAATTTTGATTGAGTGGAGATTTCCCTTGGTGCTTATAGGTGATTTAAGAGTTGAAACAATGCCTTCTTTCTTCCAAGCAAATACTGAAGATTCTTTCAGGCGTCCCTCAGCACACGAGGTCTCCTGGCAACCTTCCATGGGATTTATCCCTTTGTTAGAGAGGGGTGAAGGAAGTAAAATATTTAGGTTATAGGGAATTTATTTCTCTATTGGAGAGGGGCAAAGATAGTTGAAATTTTACCTGGTTAACTTTGATTAAGACTGTACAAGTTAAGGGGGAGCCAACTGATGAGATTTGAACGAAAGCTCGGATGAAAGCCCAGACTCGGCTGAGGTTGTTGAGCATAGGAGAAAGGGTGAAGCTATCTCCTCAAACTTTTTCCACCCAACTCCAACAAGAAGCAAAATGGGAGGTCAAGATCGATGGATCCCATTGCTAAAAGACTGACCAAAACTTTACATGAATTCTGATTCAAGCTTTGGTCTGGTAATTATTGAGAGGGATTGATACCCCTTAAATTAAGTGTTGACGAGATATGCTTCCACAATTATCGATATTCTGTGGTCGGCCAATTCGGAAAAGCACCTCGATGAACTCTACCCAGTTGAACCGTGCCAATTGCTGAACAGCTTCTGGCCCCTAGTTTATGCTTCCACTCTCTACATGACCTGCCACTATCTATCTATGAAGGAGCAAGCCACCAAGTTTGAGGAGAAGGCCAAGAAGTATTGGGATCAAACAGAGCTTGCTACTATGAAGGCGGCTGAGGCTGAACTAAAGGACAACAAGGCAGAGTTGGAGATCATAAATATATGGATATCTGTGTTTCAAGAGGAGAATGCTAAATTGTCAAAGCTAATGTCTACCATGATGGCCACTGATGAACTCCTTGACACATAAGTAGAGTATCTGATGTCAGACACACTAGTAAAGTGGGGATGGTTACCCTAAATATTAAGAACTTGATGAGTTCACGAAGCTCTATGATGTCCCCTTTACTTCTGAGCTTCATGAAGAATCTGAGAGTGATAATGAGGCAGACGATGGCTCATCCAACACTCGACCCATAGATCAATAAATTCAAAATTTTCCTTTTTTTCTTTTTTTTGAAGTGTATATACCAGGATCTTCTAAGAGGCGTTTACAAAAATGAAATGACTTTTTGGTCATTTTTTGTTGTTTTCATATGTTTGACATGTGATTACGCTCTTGTAGACATTTTTCTTAGACTAGAAAACAATAATTTGAATGATTAAAATCCATGATGGTAACTGGATGTCAATTCTTATATAGACTGAATTAGGTTTGAAATTTTATTCAAAAAATTTAATCCTCATAAGGCAATCCAATATAATTTTGGGACTTAGAAAATTCCAAGTAATTGATTTACAATCGCAAGCCAGAATGCCTCATGCAATTTCTTATTGCAACCTTGCATCTGAATGCTTTTTGGTTTCTTTTCAATTGTATTGCGACCAAGCATCTGAATACTTATCAGTTGTCTAAAATGTGACCAAGCCTCAGAATGCTTTTTGTTTATCTTTATTACGACCAAGCATCGAAACACTTTTTAATCATCTTTACTGTGACCAAGATTCGGAATGCTTTTTGGTCATCTTTATTGTGACCAAGCGTTGGAATGATTTTTAGTCTTTTTTATTGTGACCAATCTTCGGAATGCTTTTTGGTCATCTTTACTACGACTAAGTGTTGGAATGCTTTTTTGTCTTCTTTACTGTGGCCAAGTATTGAACAATTTTTGGTCATCTTTTATGATAATCCAGTTCCCCAAGATTCATTGTGACATGATGTCCATTGATCCTCCGATTCTCAAAATTTATTTTCCTAAGTTTTGGTTTATACACCACATCAAAATTTTCGTTCTAAAAAAGAAATAAGAGAAATTTACTGATAGCAATATCATTTTCTCAAATTTAATCATAGATACAAAGTAATAATTTCTTAAGGATAAAAATTCTTAAGGTCATCTCAAATCTATGTCCACTAGAGGCTTCTCCATGTATATGACTTTAATTTGTAAGATCTTGGGGCAACTTGATAGTCGATGATGAAAGGAATGATGCAGATTTGATAGTGCTTGTTGATCGATTGCCCTCTTACAATTGGGTCACCTTTCTTCAGAATTAGGTTGTCGAGGAAATTGTCTTCTCTCGGACATCCTTGTTGTAGTAACATATATTTCTTCTTTATATTTCTTTCTGTTGCAGAGCAACATTTGTTCAAATTTATTCTAACATATTGAGGGTGAGTGAAACTCCTTCGTCATTTGCATCTTGCAAGCCAGTGAGCACATCTTCTTCCAGAGACATTGCCATGACTGCTCATTAATTATGTTGATTATATTTGACAGGTAACATGGATTCCATTCCATGAGAGAACATGTATGGATTTTGTAAGTTTGATATTGTCGGGTGATCCGGAAGGCCCAAAGGATTGAAGGAAGCATATTTTCCCATTTCCTTAGCCCCCTCCACCTTTTTTCTCACTAGGTTTAGAATGAAATTGTTTGTAGCCTCTGCTTGGCCATTAGTTTACGGGTGATGTAGGGATGAAAATTTTAGGTACATCCCCCAAATCTAATTTAAATCTCTTATCCCATGATCATCGAACTGGGCTCCATCATATGTGATGATTAATAGGGGCAATTCACACCAATAAACTATATCTATCCAAACAAAATTTGAACTACTCTTGCAGTGATCCACACGAGAGCTTTTGCTGCTATACATTTAGAAAATTAATCCACGGTGACCAAAAGAAATTTTTGTTGTCCCATTGAGAGAGGAAATGGTTTGAGGATATTCAACCTCGAATGATGAAGAGTAAAGGACTAATGATCGATTGCAGTTTATGTGCTAGCTGATGCTATAATAGATCATATTTCTGAAATTGCTCACATCTTCGAGAAAACTATTTTGCATTTTTGACCTCACTTTTGTGAGGAATTCTCTTAAACATAGACTTATAAATAAAACATGACCTGACAACCTAAATTAGCCTAGGATAGTAGGAATTCTTCTATAAGTCCCAAGGCAATCCACCATAGTTTCAGTCTCCGAAACTCACTTGGAAACCCTTATTCCCACCCCGAAACAGGACACTTTTTTTGGGTTAGCATAAACCCTACCAATACCTCAATTAAACTATCCCAACACCTTCAGTGAGCCTCATGAGGAAGTTCACAATCAAAATTGGCCCTTCTCGCAAGCTCCAACCTATTTCAAGCTAAAACTGTGATCCCAATTCGGCAAGAGTATACTCCGGCCCGATTTCACTCCAAATTGAGCTAAGGAGGAGATTCACAAGGACTAGGTGATCATTTCCATCAAATGCAATTGAGGCTTCACCTCTTGAGACCAGGTATGTGCCCTAAATTCTAAAAATGTGCTCGAGTTTGAGCCTTTGTGAAGAGAACCATTACATAGTCCCCACATAGCCGTATGGATGTGTTCATCTCTTTGAGATGAAGCTTTAAAAACAAATTTCGTGAAAATTCTTTAAGATTTGAGCAACATCTTAAGGCTTAAACATGAGCGGTTTACGGGTTAACGTCTACCAGAGATGATGGCTGGATGCCGTTTATTTCCATGTATTTAAAATGGATGGCTGTGATTCATTCGTACCACCAGATCGTCCATATGAAACAAATGAAACGCGGGCCACGCAAGTTGCCACGTGTAAAGTCCTACGAATCTGAGCTCACCACATGTGATTTCGATGCGCCCAATGATGATGTGTCACTTCAGATAATCCTTAAGTTAAGATTTAATAAAATTCAGAAAATTTTAATAACTTCAAAAATTCATAACTTTTTAAAGAGAAATCATAAAAATGGACCAAAAATACCTTTGGATGCAGGAGATCAAGGAAAAAAATTATTAAAATTAAAATTGTATTTAATGAATTATATTTAACTTTTTAATTAATTAATTATTTTCTGAGGTAATTTAATTATTAAAAATTAATTATAAATTCAAAAGGACAAAAGTTTTAAGGATTGATCCTTCCATATTTAGGGACATTCTCTGATTTTTCTAAGGTTAGGAAAAATCTCTAATAGGAAATATTTAATTTTCAACCACATTTTGTAATTATTTTACTTAATAATTATAAACAAATTAAATTCAAAATTGGTTAGAAAATTTAGGTTGATAAATTTAAGCTCTAAAATGACAACTTCTAGTCTTCAATAAAATTTGAAATGACAATTTAACCTTTCAGGGTAAAATTGTAAATTTTAAAATTTACATTATGACCTTAAAATTTCTCTAGGCTTGATAACTTGCCCTAAATGACTATTAGGGTTAATCCAATCCTAATCCTTAGGTGTAATTCCTAATTAGACCTAAGGTAAACCTATGCCTTAACCAAAATTTGGCTTAGTCACACCCCTAAACCATTGGTTTCAACCAAAATTGAGCCCAAGTCAAAATCAAATCTTTAGGTTCAGTCCAAATGAATCCCAAATTATATCCTAAAAACTTGGGTTCAATTCACATGAACCAAAGTCAGAACAAAACCCATTGGGTTCAACCCAAATAAACCCAAATTAAATTCTTAACACTTGGGTTCAACCCACAAGAACCCAGGTCAAAACCAACACCCTTAGGTTCAATCTAAATGAATCTTATATAACCTTAAACCATAATTAGGTATAACTCTAATTTGAGCTAATTAATCTAATTAAGTCTTACTTACATTAGGATTAATTAATCTTAAACCCTAATTACGTCTAACCCTATGTAGACCTAATCAATCTAATTAAGCCTTTCTTACATTAGACTTAATTAACCTTGAACTACAATTAGGTCTAACACTAATTAGATCTAATTAATCTAATTAAGCCTCAATTACATTCAACTTAATTAACCTTATACCCTAATTAGGACTAACCCTAATTAGTCCTAATTAAACCTTAACCTTACTTATATTAGGCTTAAATTAAACTAAACCCTAATTAGGTCTAACCCTAATTAGACCAATTAATCTACTTAAGCCTTACTTACATTAGACTTAATTAACCTTAAACCTTAGTTACGTCTAACCTTAATTAGACCTAATTAATCCAATTAAGCCTTACTTACATTAGGTTTAATTAACCTTAAACCATAATTAGGTTTAACCCTAATTAGACCTAATTAATTCAATCAAGCCTTACTTACATTAGGCTTAATTAACCTTAAACCCTAATTAGGTCTAACTCTAATTAGACCTAGTTAATCTAATTATGCCTTACTTACATTAGGCTCAATTAAGCTTAAACCCTAATTAGGTCTAACCTTAATTAGATCCAATTAATCTAATTAAACCTTACTTACATTAGTCTTAATTAACATTAAACTATAATTAGGTTTAACCCTAATTAGACCTAATTATTATAATTAAGCCTTATTTACATTAGAATTAGTTAACTTTAAACCCTAATTAGGTCTAACCTTAATTAGAACTAATTAATCTAATTAAGCCTTACTTACATTAGGCTTCATTAACCTTAAATGTTAATTAGGTCTAACTCTAATTAGACCTAATTAATCTAATTAAGCCTTACTTCCATTAGGTTTAATTAACCTTAAAACCTAATTAGATCTAACCCTAATTAGATCTAATATATTTAATTAAGCCTTACTTACATTAGGCATAAATCAACTTAAACCTTAATTAAGTCTAATTAAACTTAATTAAACATTAAGTTTTATTTACATTAAGCTTGTGTGAACCTTAAAACTTAATTAGGTCTAACCCTAATTAGACCTAATTAACCCTTAAGCCTTAACTACATTAGGCTTAAGTAAACAAAACCTTAACTGGGTCTAACTCTAATTAGACCTAATTAAACTTTAAGCCTTACTTATATTAGGCTTAAATTAACCTAATCCCTAATCAAGTCTAACTTGAATTAGACTCAATAAAATCCTAAACTTTACCTACATTAAGCTTAGGACTTAAATTCAAACCATATTAGACTTGAATTGAACTTAAGTCAGTTAAAAACCTCAAAAACATAAATTAAACCCAAGTCAGCTAGTTCTAACTAAGTCCAAATTCCTTTAGGTCCAACCTACATTAGACCTAAAATTTGAGACTAACTTACACTAGACTTAATCAAACATTCTTATGTTCTAACAAAATTGAACCTAAGTGACTTTAAACCTTAGGTTCTACCTAAATTAAACCTATGTTACCTTATACCTTAGGTTCTACCTAAATTGCACTTAAGTTGCCTGATACTTAGAATCTACCTAAATTGAATCTAAGTCACCTTAGATCATAGGTTCTACCTATATTGAACCTAAGTCACCTTACACCTCACCTTATATCTAAGGTTCTACCTAAATTGAATCTAAGTCACCTTACAACTTAGGTTCTACCTAAATTAAAACTAAGTGACCTTATACCTTAGGTTCTACCTAAATTGAACCTAAGTCACCTTATACCTTAGGTTCTACCACAATTGAACCTAAGTGACCTTATACTTCTATCTAAATTAAACCTAAGTGACCTTATATCATAGGTTCTACCTAAATTGAACCTAAGTAACATCAAACCTTAGGTTCTACCAAAATTTAACCTAAGTGACCATATACCGTAGGTTCTACCTAAATTGAACCTAAGTACCATCAAACCTTAGGTTCTATTTAAATTGAACCTAAACCACCTCATGCTTTAGGTTCTACCTAAATTTCATACCTTAGGTTCTACCTAAATTGAACCTAAACCTTAAGTCTAACCTATATTAGGCTTAATCAAATTTCCTTAGGTCTAATCAACATTAAACTTAAATAAATGAAATAATTCCTTTTAAGCTCAATCTTAAAATGAATTTAAAATTGGTAATTCAAATTCACATCTAAATTTGATCTAACAATCTACCAAATTAAATAAAATGAAATTTATGAAAAAAAATCACTTTAAAAAACATTAAAACTCAAACTTGAACTCAAAAATGCAACTAGGTTTGAGAAGATATTTTGGAGGAGGTAACCCATGGTTGCTAATAAAATATCTTCCAGTCACTCGTGACTAATCAAACTGCAAAGTTAATGACCCGGGATGATGGAACCATGGAATCTTAATTAGGTCATCCTAAACAAAATAAATCATAAAAATGAAAAAATTAACCGTTTAATAAATCGTAAACAACCTAAAATTTTCCAACCCTTAAAAAATTCATAAAAGAGACTAAAACTTAAATGAAACTTTAATGAACAAAGATCACTGAATTCAACTTAAACCCCAGTGTTTTCATCAATGAAGATTTCTTGGACGATGCAATCCATGCTTGCTAACAAGAATATTCCAGTCCTAGTTTAAACGCCTTTTGGACTAAGTAGATCAACACATCTAAAGACCTTAGGATGACAGAGTCATAGATATCTTGACCGGATTGTAAAAAAATTAAAATTTAATCAATTAAATTGACAGTTTAGGGAATAAAATTGACATTATTTATTTTGTAGGAATAATTTAAGAAATAAACCTGACATTGTTTTTGTTCCAGAATTGTTGAATACATAAGTGACACGCCTAAAATATATAAGTTTTTTCAAATATAATTTTACTCATTTTTGATGATATTACAATTTAATGGAAGGTAGTTTTATGTTTTTTGGTTTTAGGTACAAGAAATGGTGATTGGAGCAAAAGAAAGCAAAAACGGTGCAATTTGGAGCAAAAACGAGCAAGAAATGAAATTCTGCCCTGACACCTTTCGATAAGTCTTTTGATGCTTAATCTCTTTTACACTTCTTGCATATTATTTAATGAGATTAAAATTTAAAGAAAGGTTGTTTTTATGCTTACTTTGTAGGGCTATCAGTTACAAAGGCAACACAACTGAAACGGGGCAAATCAGAGCTAAAACAGAGCCAAACGGAGCGAAACGGTGGAGCTGCACAGAGCCTGCTCGTCGACGGTAGCCTCGATCTCGCTGAAGGAGAGATTTTATTGAGAGCACCGAGAAATGGCTGAAAAGCTCACCGACAGCACCCTCGAGCCCGCCGATAGCGAGCCTTAGCAGTTGGCCCATGTTCTAGAAGTCCGCCGACGGCTAGAACGAGCTCGCAGACGGTGAGAAGGTTGGTTCAAGCATAGATTCATCGAATATGGACGCCTTTTGAAGAGGTGCTTAAGTAACCTTTGAGAATTTTTCTACCTCTTTAAAATAGAGAGAAATTTGAGAGGAATTAAGGGGAGAAAAGAGGAGAAAAACTTAGAGAATGTTTAGGGATTTTAGAATATGAGTAGAAATGTAGATTTCTATTATTTTGGAGAGATTGGAGAGGAGATTTTGAGAGAATTTGTATGGGATTTTGCTAGCATTGCATGGATCGACGGGAGACTTTGTTGGAGAGATCTTTGTCTTTCTTTCAAAGGGAAAAAGCTAAGTATTGTTCTTCATTATCTTATGATTTTGTAAACACTTACGTAGTGAATTTGCTTTAGTTAAATGAAGTTTCCTTTGTGTTTTCTTCGCGCTTTGTGACGTATCTCTCTTACTTTTTCTTTTTCTTTAGAAATATCGGCGTGAGAAGATTATGCATTATTTTCCTTTTACTTTTCTTTTTAAATGAGTAGAAATCATGTTTAGGATTTTGTGATGCATGATAGAAGTAAATTTAATTATAAATGTGATGATTTTTACTTGCACTTAATTTACATTGCAATTAAGGCCTATTTTAATGTTAAAATTTGTTGTGAAAATATACGATTCTAGAGGGTTATGCTATCTACAACTAAGTGCGAACCACATTCAAATTCCATAGATGGTGAAGTTCATGGGGATTGAATGCAAATAAATAGGGAAATAATATTAATCGGGCGTAGAATTGGAGATTTTAGAGTGACAGGCTAAAATCCTCAATTCCGTCCTATCGTTTGGGTGCTGAAGTGTATATTGTTAGCCCTAAAATGAGGGGAATGAGGGAGCTCCAAAGTAAGAGCCGGTATCCTCCCAGCCTAATCACAGATTCAGTAACCAAGCATAGGATTAGTTAATATTCTTTATGCCTGGACCAAAGGGTAAAGAATATGATGGCTCCTATTTGACACATACAATATTAAATGCATCTCATTCCTATACATTATCTATTTCATTACATAAGAATAGTATTTTTTAATATCTCAAAATTCTTCAAACCAACTCATCCAAAAAGGGTTATCTTTAGAATTATTATTTACATTTAGTTATAGTTACTATTACATTTAACTCTTGTATATAGGAGTAGTTGCTAGATAAAACACAATTTTAATCGACATTCCAAACTAAGGACTATTAGTAGTAGACTAGAATTTAACTAAAGACCTCTTACTTCACTTCCTCGTGGGATCGATACTGGGGTTTTTAAAGAATACTCTATATTACTTGAAACGATACGTATACTTGCATAGTACCCCTGGTGTGTAAAATATTTTCTAACTTTTATATCATTTAAGATTTTGTACACTTGCTGCTATTTATAAATCGGGTTAAGTTTTTTGCCATCTTTTGGAAGTTAATCTACTACGTAATTGCGGGTCGGGTTAAGTTTTTGGCGCCGTTGCCTGGGTAGCTTTGGTAAGAACTTTAGGTGAATTTTAGTTGAAGTAATTAGGCTTAGACTTGGAAAACTGTAGTGTCGTAAAAACTATTTTTTGTGTGAAAGTGTTTTTATATGAAAAAGAGTTGTGAAAAAAAACAAAAAAAAATTGTTTATATGAAAAATATGGTGTTCGTGAAAATGTTTTGTTGTGCTGAATATATTTCATTTATTATTTGTTTAATTGTTAATATATTGTTTGTTGTGTTACGTATGCAAAACAAAGGATTTGTAGGACTTGTGCCTTATGATCTCAAGTTTGAAAAAAATTAAAAAATATAAATACAGAAAGGACTCGAAAAACTAGAAATGGAAATGGAAAACTTACAAGATAATAACTTGGAAAATCATCATAAATCATTGAGGGATTACATAAATCCTACGATAGATGAAAATCACTTAAGTATACAAAATCCTGTCGTAGAAGCTGACTCGTTTGAAATAAATCCTGAGATTATCCAACTGGTGTAGAACAATCAGTTTGGGGGAACTCCTTTGGAGGATCCCTATTTACACTTATCAAATTTTCTAGAACTTTGTGCTACATTTCGTTATAATGACATGTCAGATGATGCTGTTAGACTAAGGCTTTTTCCTTTGTCACTAAGAGATAAGGCAAAAATGTGGTTATACTCATTAGCACCTAGTTCTCTTAAAAATTGGGAGGAGTTAACTCAGAAATTCTTAGCTAAGTGTCTTCCACCTTCAAGGACTACTAAACTTAGAAACGATATTATCTCATTTTGTCAGTATGAAGGGGAATCAATATACGAAGCCTGGGAAAGATTTAAGGAACTCCTAAGAAAGTGTCCACACCATGCTCTGCCCGATTGGTTAATCATTCAAACTTTTTATAATAGGTTAGTAGAATCCCTTAGGTCTATAATTGATGCTACCGCTGGTGGATTATTAATGTCAAAATCATTTGATGAGGCGTATGAATTAATTGAAGAAATGGCTACAAATGAATTTCAATGACCCTCTGCAAGGGTAAATTATAAAAATGTAGCTAGTATTCATGATACAGATACGATTTCAATTCTTGCATCTCAGATTGTCGCAATATCAAGAAAGTTGGACCAATTTGGAATGAACCAACCTCAATTTACTCCTGTAAGTGAGGAAAGTTCATTAGGGCCTATAATTGATTCTAAATTATCATATGAAACTTTAAATACCATAAACAACACGTACTCTAACTTTTACAGCACAGGTTGGGAGAACCATCCTAAATTTTACTGGAATCATACTACTAATGGTGGAAACCTAAAATGAGAAAATAATCATGCAAATCCTAATGGAAGTTGGAATAATCAGGGGAACAAAAATTATAGACCTTCATATCCACTAGACTCTAACAATGATCAACAATTTGAGGATAAGAAGATATTTATGGAAGAAGTGGTATTGTAAATGAGAAACTAGTTGCAAGGTCAAAATGCTATGATTAGAAACATAGAGAATCAAATGGGACAAATTGCTAATTCACTTAGCAATAGATATAAAGGAACACTTCCTAGCAATATTGAGATCAACCCTAAAGAGAAGACTAATGAATAAATAGAAGCTGTCCAATTAAAAATTGGAAGAGATATAGAGGATGTGGTTAGAGAAGAGAAAGATGTTGTGAGAGAAATAAAGGAAACTAAAAGACCTGAAGAACATGTTTCTAAGGATCTGAAAGAATTAATATCTCCAACTAAAATCAGTTTGGAAAAACCACCACCTCTATTTCCTCAAAGACTTAGACAGCATGAGTTGGATAAAAAATTTTCAAAGTTCATGAAAGTACTTAAGAAGTTAACGATAAATATTCCTTTCACTGAAGCTTTGGAACAGATACCAAGTTATGCAAAGTTTGTAAAAGATATATTAAACAAGAAAAAGAAATTTGGGGATTATGAGACAGTTGCACTAAGTGAGGAGTGCAGTGCCACACTTCAGAAAAAATTTCCTCGGAAACTTAAAGATCCTTGTAGCTTTACAATTCCTTGTGCAATTGGAGAAAAATTATGTGGAAAAGCTTTATGTGATTTAGGAGTGAGCATTAATGTGATGCCTCTATCAATATTTAGAAGGTTAGGTTTAATTGATATTTCTCCCACTACTGTAACCCTTCTATTAGCTGATCGATCTATCATTTATCCAAAAGGAGTTATAGAAGACGTGCTTGTTAAAGTGGATAAATTTATCTTTTCTTTGGACTTTATTGTATTAGATATGGAGGAAGATAAAGAAATTCTAATTATTTTAGGGAGACCTTTCCTTGTTACTAGACAAGCTATGATAGATGTGCAAAAAAGAGAGTTGGCTATAAATATTAATGACCAGGAAGTTACTATTGATGTATTAAAGACTATGAAATTTCCAGCTGAGAGAAAAGATGATGATTGTTTTTGGATAGATGAAGTTGATTATCTAAGTAAAGACCATTTCCAAGAAAGTTTTAAGGGTAAGTTAACAAATGAGATTGAAATAGATTTTCATGATGAATTGAAAATGTTATTTAAATAAGACTATATGTATGTTCAGGAGAGGTGTGAAATGATGGACGCTACCAAAAATAGTAAACTTTTAATTCCATCTGTTGAAAAATATCATGAACTTAAGATGGATGTACCCAATACAATTTTAAAGCCTATCAATTTAGGGAATTCATCTACACAACCAGTCTTTATATCTTTAGATGCGACTCAATCACAAGAAAAACCTGAATTGAATGATGAACAAGATAAAATTATTGAACTAGGACTTGAAAGAGAATTTGAGGATAAATTTCAAAAGAACTTTGAGTTGAGAAAAGAGGATAAGGATATTGGAAGATTATTGGAAGAATTTCCTAAAGAATTAGAAAAACCTTTTTCCTCAACTAAGATAGATCCTCCATCATTTAATAATTATAAAGGGGAAGAATTGGAAGATAACTTGAAATAGAAGAGTAACATAGAAGATATTGAATTATCTTATAAATATCCATTTCTTATGAATTTCAAGGATGATATTAATATGAAAATTCAGAAAATCATTAGAAGAATATTGGATCTAGAAAGAAATATGAGGAACAATTATATAAATCCATCTGAAAAGGAAGAGCTGAATGAAAAATTACAATTTGAGGATTTTGTAGGAATTTCTGGATCTGAAAAAGTCTGGGTGATTGATCAAGGATTACTTAATTGGAATTTTGATCCCGGAGGAATAGTTTGTCAGGCCCGCGACGTTAAAACTAAACGCTTTATGGGAGGCAACCCATAGTTATCGGTGTGCTTTGATTTAGTTTGCTTGAGAGTCATGATTTTTAGTGTTGTATTGTGTTTGCTTTAGTGTGGGTTGATCAGCTTAATTCATGTTTGGATTAGTGGATCGACTTGATCTTTATGTGTCATTATGGATTGATCAGTTTGATTGTTGTTGGTAGATGTTTGGATTGTTAGTAGTTTGATTTGATCTTTCTATGTCATGAGGGAGGTGATTCCTTAACTTCTTATTTTGGTTAGCCTTGATCTCTTGTAGTAGTTGGATTAACGAGTCCACTGTGACTTGGGTCTCACTCAGACTTGAGTTTTACAAGAGAAATCATGAATTTAAACATTGATAGTTCCATCTTAATTTGTTACTTCCTTTCTGCAACTTTATTTTCATTAGGTAGGAGTCATGAATCTATTTAATGAAAACCATTTGGATGATCTTACATTATCTTTATAACTGTTAGGGGTGCTTAATTAAAGCGATTGGATGATGCCTGAGATTTGTGTCTGGAAACCAATTTATCAGGGATAATCTTATCTTTGGGATTATAATCTATAAAATCATTTGAAAGTACCTAATTTACTAGTGTAGTGATTTCGTTAGAAATTGGATGAAAATCAGTGTGATGTGGTGAGTTAAAGGAAGAATTGACCTCATTTATCATATGTGTGTTTATGTTTGTGTTACAACTTTATTTAGGTATTGAAGAACATTTTTATATTCCCAAGCTGATACCTACAATGCTAGTTAGACTTTGGTTTAGTTAATTTCATTCTAACATGATTAGTTTAGATTTACTTTCTGATTCATATTATTCTGTCCTAATGAATACTTGCAAATGATTTCGATAGACATTTGTGGTAGATATAATTTCTAAATTGTTTTCTTCTTACTTATATTTTCTGTACTAAATGCTATACATGTTAAAAATCAAGTTTGGGGGTAGGAAGAAAAATAAAATTTTAATGTGAAAATACTTCCTTTTAGTGTAATTTTATTACAAGCATGTTTTAGGTTAGCTTTACTTTCTCCTACAGTTATTCTATCCTGATTATGCATGTATATGAATTTGATAGGATGTTGTAGTAGTAAGTAGATTCAACCTTTACTTTTTCTTCTTGCTATATTTTATGGAAATAATTGCAAAATATTTTTCAAATTTAAGTTTGGGGGAAAGAAAAATATTAACTCTTATTTGTTCTCAATTATTATATTTTAAAAAATTATTAGCATAACTTCTGGCAATTGAACCTCGCTTGAGATAACTAAAACTTTTTATTTCAGTTGAATATTATGGAAGGATTGGATGAAAGTTTTTAGTTATAAAAGTTAATTTTATAAGGATAAGATATTTGGTATAAAAAAATTTGATTATAGTTAACTATTTTAAGTAAAGAAAACTGTATTTTTGAAATGTTAAGAGACTTAAAGTATTGTGTATTAAGAAGAGATTGTGACTTTATGATGAATAATAAAGCTCATACCTAATTATAAAGTAAGGATGTGTTTCAAGTTTGAACTTTAGAAAGAGGAGAGTGAAGTTCAAAATCATTACAGGCTCTCAAGATATAGTAATCCTCATTAAAAAAAGAGTATAAAAAAGGGGACTGAAAATGATCCCGAAAGGAAAAAAAAAGAAAAAGAAAAAGGGAA
This sequence comes from Papilionanthe hookeriana x Papilionanthe teres, assembly GCA_022702705.1. NCBI lineage: Eukaryota > Viridiplantae > Streptophyta > Magnoliopsida > Asparagales > Orchidaceae > Papilionanthe > Papilionanthe hookeriana x Papilionanthe teres. The sequence goes on from CM040427.1 coordinate 115,775,328, forward strand.
GAAAAATATTTATGAGGAGAAGCTTGAGGAGATGCCTAATCAAAAATTGGCTTCACTTGAGTCCCCTAAAGGGAGAACTTGATTTCATTTCTGAATTTATATTTAAAGTATTGGCCTACATTTTGATGAAGTTTGCATGAACTCCTTTTTAACATAATCTTTCAAGGCATTCTTAACGTAACGATTTATGGTTTATCTTGAAATAAATAGAAGACTAGAACTCTTAGACTTGATTGCAGAATATTTTTATACTTGTAGTGTTAACCCGAGTTACTGAATTTCTTTCTAAAAGTCTAACCAATATATTCTTTTAAATGAAAAATTTTAGTGTCTTACAAGTGAAAAGTACATTGCCTTGAGTTATATTTTTATGTAGTAAAAGGGTTACTTGAGGACAAGTAACAGTTAAGTTTGGGGGATTTTGACACGCCTAAAATATATAAGTTTTTTCCAATATCATTTTACTCATTTTTGATGATATTACATTTTAAAGGAAGGTATTTTGTATTTTTTTTTGTTTTAGGTACAAGAAATGGTGATCGAAGCAAAAGGAAGCAAAAATGGTGCAATTTGAAGCAAAAATGAGCAAGAAATGAAATTCTGCCCTGACACATTTCGATAAGTCTTTTGATGCTTAATTTCTTTTACACTTATTGCATATTTTTAAATGAGATTACACTTTAAATAAATATTGCTTTTATTCTTATTTTGTAGGGCTATCAGTTACAAATGCAACGCAACTAAAATGAGGCGAATCGGTGCTAAAACTGAGCAAAATGGAGTGAAACAGTGGAGCTGCGCAGAGCCTGCTCGCCGACGGCAGCCTCGATCTTGCCGACGGCGAGTTTTTACTGAGAGCACCAAAAAATGGCCGAAAAGCTCACCGATAGCGCCCTCGAGCCCGCCGATAGCGAGCCTTAGCAGTTGGCCCATGTTCTAGAAGCCCGCCGACGGCGAGAATGAGCCCGCCGACGGCGAGAAGGTCGGTTCAAGCACAGATTCATCGAATATGGACGCCTTTGGAAGAGGTGCTTAAGCAAATTTTGGGAATTTTTCTACCTCTTTAAAATATAGATGAATTTGAGAGGAATTAAGAGGAGAAAAGTGGAGAAAAACTTGGAGAATGTTTAGAGATTTTAGAATAGGAGTTAAAATGTAGATTTCTACCCTTTTAAAGAGATTGGAGAGGAGATTTTGAGAGAATTTGTAAGGGATTTTGCTAGCATTGCATGGATCGGTGGGAGAATTTGTTGGAGAGATCTTCATCTTTCTTTCAAAGGAGAAAAGCTAAGTATTGTTCTTCATTATCTTATGAGTGAATTTGCTTTGGTTAAATGAAGTTTCTTTTGTGTTTTCTTCGCACTTTGTAACGTATCTCTCTTACTTTTTCTTCTTCTTTAGAAATAGCGGCATGAGAATATTATGCCATTATTTTCCTTTTACTTTTCTTTTGTAATGAGTAGAAATCATGTTTAGGATTTTGTGATGCATGATAGAAGTAAATTTAATTATAAATGTGATGGTTTTTACTTGCACTTAATTTACATTGCAATTAAGGCCTATTGTAATGTTAAAATTTATTGTGAAAACATACGATCCTAGAGGGTTATGCTTTCTACAACTAAGTATGAATCACATTCAAATTCCATGGATGGTGAAGTTCATGGGGATTGAATGCAAATAAATAGAGAGATAATATTAATCGGGCGTAGAATTGAAGATTTTAGAGTGACAGTCTAAAATCCTCAATTCGGTCCTATCGTTTGGGTGCTGAAGTGTAGATTCTTAGCCCTCAGGCGAGGGGAACGTGGGAGCTCTGAAGTGAGAGCCGGTATCCTCCCAGCCTAGCCGTAAATTCAGTAACCAAGCATAGGATTAGTCAATATTCTTTATGCCTGAACCAAAGGGTAAAGAATAAGATTGCTCCTTTTTGACACATACAATATTAAATGCATCTCATTCCTATACATTATCTATTTCATTACATAAGAATAGTAGTTTTTAATATCTCAAAATTCTTCAAACCAACTCATCCAAAAAGGGTTATCTTTAGAATTATTATTTGCTTTTAGTTATAGTTACTATTACATTTAACTCTTGTATTTAAGAGTAGTTGCTAGATAAAACACAATTTTAATCGACATTCCAAACTAAGGACTATTAGTAGTAGACTAGAATTTGACTAAAGACCTCTTACTTCACTTCCTCATGAGATCGATACTGGGGTTTTTAAGGAAAACTCTATATTACTTGAAACAATAAGTATACTTGCGTAGTACTCCTAGTGTGTAAAATATTTTCTAATTTTTATATCATTTTAGATTTTGTACACTGTCGGCGAATTTTAGATTGAATGTTGTATTTTTGAAAAGAGGTCGCCTACAGAAATTGTCGGCAAATTTTTAATTTAATTTAAATAAATAATTTGAAAAGTAGTATTTGATTTTGAAAATAATTTTTTTAAATTTGAAAATTTTAAGATATGAAATCAAACCGATCTCACATCCCAAATAGTTTATATAAACGAGCACCACATCGCAAACCGTGTATCTATCTCGAAGGACAAACACACTGCTTGACAATGGGGCTCGATTAAATAAACTAGAAGATTTGTGACATCCGTTTGGTCTGCGAACCAATTTTATAAGCCGACAAATTCCCCTGCTTAATATGAAAGCATTAAACAGGGTTTATATTACATGGGTTCTTAAAGTTCCTTATAAGGGCAAGCCCCTATAGTTAATTACATCTTAAGTGACGGGAATCACCTAAGAAAACTCTCGATAATAATCAGTAATTCTGCTCTCAAGAATCTCAAAGTTTAAGTTTTCAAGGGATTGAATTTTGGAATTTCAATAAGGAATGGATCAAGTTTGAGACATTTTGTTTTGGGAATTCAAAGGAAGAAAGGTAGGAGAAATTACAGATTCGAGGCGAACTTCGGTAATTTCCTGAATATCCTATTGTTTGGCTTGAATTGAAGAAAATCCTAATGTTTATTTAATGTTTTGATCTTGCCAATTTTAATTAATTAGGATTTTTATTTGTATGACATGATCATACAAATAGCCTCGAATATGTAAGGGTTTATGTCGTACCGAACGACTACCTCGGAGTCCTAAGACTGGTTAGGGCTTAATTTGCATAACATTATTATACAAATGCCTAACGAAGAGTTGAGGATTTATGTTGCACTAGGCAAACTACCTCGAAATCCTATGGCTTGGTTATTTAATTCTAAGAATGGTTTAGCTGATGTAGAGTTAGATTTTGCTGACGACGATGGCCGTGATGCCCACCATGCTCCGAGCTTCTTGTTGTTGCAGAGATTTAGCTTTAGAAGATTGTAATCAAAAGAGAAGAGATAAGTTTGGTTTTAGAAATCTTAAAGTCCAAGTGTTTTTTATGTTTTTATTAAAATAAATCTTAAAGTTGATTATAACAATACCGGTTAAGATCCCACGGTTCCATCCTTCCGGCATCGTTATTTTTATCGGATCCACTTAGTCCAGATGAATTTGCTAAACTCAACTAAATGAGTTCCACACTTTCATTTAGACCGTGGGAAATCCCGTTAGCAACACGTAGGTTACATCATCCGAGGTATTCCCGATCATTCAACAAGACATTTTAATTTAGTTATAATTGTAGTTTTGTATTCTATTTGTGATTAAATTTTGAGTTGTTTTATATTTTGAAATGTTGTGGCGGTGAATTTTATCTTGTAATGACTTTTAATTTAGTTTTGGTTTCAGTTTTAGGGACTATCCTAAAGGTGTAGGTTTTCATACAACAGTTGTTTATCATGCAAGAAAAGTAAGTGCATTTGTAATAAAGTAAATTGCAAGAAGGTAAATTGCAATAAAATAAAAGCGTACCTAGAGGGTCTTTCCGTCATCCCAGGCTACACTTAAACACAATTTAGAATATTTAAGCATTTAAAGCAAGTTCCTAGGAAAAGCTAAGGGAAGGGTTATGGTTTTCTACCAAGTTCCTAATCCTATAGCTAGTCATCTCCTATGACGTCTAGGTTCTTGTGTTTTGGTTTGAGGACGATTTTCTTCATCGAAGAACAATTAAGTTCGATTGTTCTTATAAACATCCTATCGTACTGAGGAAGTGCTTGAGACAAATCTTAAACATCTTTTCAATACTTCTAGGATTATTTTAAGTCCAAGAGAATTTAATTATACAATGACTCAATCATCCAGGAGTTCAAGTTTTGTTATCTTGCTCAGTGAACTAAGACATTTGAATATCCTATGAGTGAAGTAACACTTCACTTAACACTCCATTTAGGAGTTATGACAACAAGAGCTTTTGAGGGCAAATCGATGTTTAAGTGATTTGTGATTCAATTTAATTTCAATTAATGGGTTTAAGTTTGGAATAGTGTTCAAGTTGTTTTAGATTTATTTTTGAATTTTTTATGTCTTAAGTGATGTTATATTCAATTCAATTCAATTTAATTTAATTTTAATTTAATTTGGTTTGGTTTTAATTTTAATTTAATTTTATTTATTTAATTTTAATTCTATTTTAACTTGATTTTATTTTTTTAATTTAATTTAATTTAATTTAGTTTAATTTAATTTAATTTAATTTAATTTAATTTAATTTAATTTAATTTAATTTAATTTAATTTAATTTAAATTTTAATTTGGTTTTATTTTTTTTAAATTTTAATTTAATTTTATTATTTTTCTTTTAATTTTAATTTAATATTTTATTTTTTTTATGCTTTAGGGATGATTTAATTTTAATTGTTATAGTATTAATTTAATTAAAATCTTTAAAAGGATTTAATTTAAATGTTTTAATTTTAATTTAATTTAATGATTAAGCATTTTAAGTTTTTGAATTTGGATTAGCATTTTAATTAGGAATTGAATATTATTGAGGTGATTAATTTAGGGATTCTTAGATTAAAGAATAAATTTCTTCCTAATAATATCCCTATTTTAATAATTCTAATTTTTTTTATTATTCTTCCAAATTTAATTAATTATTTAATTAAGGTTTATTTTGATTACTTTCTTACTTGGTAGGTTTCTACCCTTTAAATACCTAAGTTTCAAACATCCAAAATCAACTTAATATCAAATATTTTACCCATCCTTTTAATTAAACCTAAAATTTTTAATTATATGTTAAAATTTTAATTACCATTTTGCCCTTTATGCTTACTAATTCCATAACTCACTAAATTGAGCTTAAATGAATTTGAAATTTTTATGTAACTTCTCTCATATGTCAATCAAGACATTAGAGGAGAAAATGTAATTTTTCTGTATTTAATTTATTTATGTGATTATTTTTAGTGGAAAATAAGAATTTTCAAGGAAAATTTAATACAATGACCAAGGGAAAGTTTCTGTCCTTAAGAAAATTATGGGACATTCCTAATGACCAGAGGATCACTTGGACTAATTTTGGAGATTTTTTGAATTATATTATTTTTATTATAATTATTTTGAGTTTTGGAGTATTAATTAATTTAAAAATAACATAAAGGTTGAAAAATGAATTTTCTATTTTTCAAAAATCTCTCTAATACCAAGGAAACCATAGAACCAATTTTTATAATTTTCTGATTTTTCTTTGATTTATTAGAATTATTTTAGTGGAAATGCTAGAAAATACATTTTTTTAAATTTTAAAATTACCTTAGGGCTTTAAAATTTAATATCTCATCATAGAGACTTAAGAAAAATATGGGGTTTGTTCCTGAGTGATTAAAATTCAAAATGTGACATTTTGGTGAATTTTATTATTTTTGTGATTTTTATTATTTTTTAATTATTAAAAATATTAAAATAATGCAAAAAATCAACTTTTTTTGGAAAATTGCAATTTTAATTTTCGTAAATTCCCCTGATATCAGAGAGGCTCCAAAACCAATTTAGTGAATTTTTGAAAAAGATTTTGAAAGTTATGAATTTTTAAAGTTTAAATTTGGCTAAATGGCTTAATCAACCCATTTGATAGGACTGACCAAGTCCAATTAACTCCAAACTTTTATGGTGGGTTCCTCTGATCCTAAAGGTCAGTGGAGAATTGATTTCAAGTCAATTTGATGTATGATTAGCTCTAATTGATTAAAGTTCCATTTTGGGTATTTAAGCCAATTAGGGTTACTACAAGTGAGTTAACTCAAACAGACATTTTTCCTAGGGTCCTCTGGTCATAGGAAATATCACCAAATATTTCTAGAATTTATTTCACAACATCCTAATTATTAGAATTAAAATACTCAGAATAGTAACCTAGAATTGAAAAACCAATAACTCTTCATAGGGGTGGCCTCTGACTTTGGAAAATTCAGGGAATGTTCACAAATTCAGAGGCTTCAAAAGCCCTATGGTCTCATGCCATGGTGAATTGTATACATGCATGGAGAATTGAAAATGTGCAGAGAGTAAATAAATTATTAAAAATCAAATACTCAATGAAATTAAATGATTTCTTTTCCACATTATTCTCCTATGTTCACTAAGTAAGAGGGTATTTTTATTTTATTTTTCTAATTTTCCTACACAAAGTTATGCATTTTTGAAGTTTAGGGAATTAAATAAATCAAAAAACCCTAATTTCCTACTTATCCACGCGGCGCCAACTCAACCTAGGCATCTCCTAAACGCTGTGTGTCGTCTTCTGATTCGGCGCTGCCATCCGACTCAGTGCTCCATGGCCCCGCGGTTCACGTACCATCGCGCTGTCCGGCTCAATCCAGACCGTCCTCTCTATACACGCTTGATCCGACAGCTCCCAGTCATCGTCTACGACTGGTGTGCACCCGTGACCGTCAACCTTCTAACCCTAATTTCTCACTCGATTCTCAACGGATTCTCGTGTTCTTATGCTCTATGGATTCATCTTGAGGAGACGAACACATCCATACGGTAAACATGTATTGAAATTGACTCAAATTAAATAGAGAATCTCTGTAAGCTTGGGAAGAAGAGTGAGTCCATACCTTTGCTCAGAGAAGTGAAGCTTCAATCTGAGAGTTGTGTCACCTTCGATTGGGTCCAAGCAAGCTCCAGATGAAGTCCCTTAGCCTGACAAATTGTCTAGGTACGATTTCGACCAAGCTCGATCACAAAGCTTGGAGGCTGGAAGCAATGGCTGGCCTGGTGAGGGGGCTTTTGCTGGTAAACTTCTTCTCTTAGTCTGGTGAAGGTGTAGGACCAACCAATTTGGGGATTGGCTCACTGTGAAGAAGTGTCCTGGTTTTTATGTTTGAAATTTGAACTCAAAATTGAGCTCAGCTGGAGGGAATTAGGGCTGGAATCCAGTGGGAATCAAATGCTCTAAGTGTGGAAAGTGGTCTGGAATGATTTTGGCAGAGTTTCCTTAAGGTTGGCTCAACACCTCTTCCATGGCTGAGAGGGGTGGGGTTTAAATAGGAGAGGCTGGAGGGCCTCCAAGGGGGAGTTAGGGCTTGAGATCAACTGCTTAGGTCAAGGGAAGAATAGCCATGACAGCCACTGGACTTGGGGCAGCTCAGAAAGGGAGAATTTCAATGTTGGCTCACATGTGAGCTCTCGGGTGTGGTGTTTTCCGGCGATCCAGGCGGCTGGCCGGCAGGCATGGGTCACCCTCAGGTCCAAGTGGGTCAGGGCTGGAGGTTTGTGCAATCAATTGGCCATGGACATGTGTAAAGGGCTTGGATTAAAATGGTATGGGGGAGAGGCTCATTTTGGGTTGATTTTGGTCAACTCATGTAATTGGGCTTGGTGCACCCACCAAGAGACTGATTTGGGCTGAGGGAGGTCAGATGAGTCAGCTAGGAAAGGGTAGTGAAGTCACCATCCATGAATATTTGGATTAATCATGGATTAAGGTGAAGCATTAAAAGGGTTAAAACCTTTTTAAGGGGGTTTAAAAAGAGGCTCCTCCTTTTGCAATTAATGGTATGATGATGTGTAAAGTGAATCCCATGGCTTCATGTGGCTTGTGTATGGCTTCAAGGCTTGCTCATGGCTTGGGAATGGCTTGGCTTACTTGCATGAGAAAGGGATTTTGGGATTTTTGGCATTTAGGGGTGATTTGTCATCAGGCTTGATTTGGAATCATTTGATGATTGATTTAGGACTTAAGGGATGATATCAATTAATGGGGTGATGAAAAGAATGTCATATGGGCTTTAGCATGAAGTTTGGGCCTTTGAAATTTAGTGAAGATGGGCTTTTAAAATGGTTTAGGGAAGTAGGCTTTTGAATTTTAAAATGGATTTTAGGATGAAATTTTGGTAAAGGCTTGGGCCAAATAATTGTTGGGTTTGGTTTAGGGGTATGTCATGAATGATTTGAAATGAGTTTGGAATGATTTGGGTTTGAATGGGGTTGGATTTGGACCTCTTTGGTAAATGGGCCAATGTAGGTCAAATTGGGCTAACTTGGGCCAATGTTGGGCTAAGGTTGAAATTGATGTAAAATTAATATTGGGAAATGTTTATGGGAGTGTTTCAAAGAGGTTTTGGCTTTGGTTGAGTTTTGATTTTGGGGTTTGGGCTTATTTGGGTTAGGTTTGGGTTTAGGTCAAAATTGGGCCTTTTAGCTTTGGGTTGAATTTGAGTGGGGTTTGGGTTTAAATTTTGGGTAAATCATGTTAGTTTTTTGTTTTTGGGTATGTTAAGGAAGGTTTAGAAAAGGTTTGGGGTTAATTGGAGTTGAATTGGGTTAGTTTGGGCAAAGTTTGGGTAATGGGTCCAAATTGGGCTTTAAGGTCCAAAATAAAATTGGGTTCAAATGGCAATCAAATTGGACTTAGATTTGGTCTAGATTGGTATTGGGGATGTTGAATTGAAGTTTAGAATTGAATTGGACCAGAATTTGGGTCAATTGGGTAGGTTTGGTTTGACATTGGGTTCATTTTGGGTTAAAATGGGTCAAATTGGGGATTTTGACAAAAGTGGGGTAAATTGACAAAATTAGCCCATGGTGTAGTTGAAAAAAATGAAATTGGAAATATTTGGGATTTTCTGGAATTTTCTAGGAATTTTCTGAATTTTTTGATTTTTTTGGGTCAAGAGGGGCATTTTGGGTATTTGGAGGGTATTGGGAGGTATTTTTGGAATTTTTGGTATTTTTGGCTATGGATAATCAATTTGAGTGGAGGGAAATGTTTAGGAATGATTTTGGGGAATTTTGGGTAATTAGAGATTTTTTTTTTGAAAACTTTGGGTAATTTCAAGGGTATTTGGTAGGTTTGATGGGTTTGGGGTCCCGGGGGTCAAAAATTGAAAATTTAGAAAATAGAAGATTGGGTAAATGTAAGTGGAATGGAATCATTTTGGTTGAGCCATGAAGCCATATCAAGCCCACATGAGCCATGAAGGGACTCATTTGAGGCATTCACTATGCTTGTTCCTAACCCTCTTGCCTAAGGGCTTAGGGGTTAAGGACCATCCATGTGAATCACCTCCATGAGTCAGGAGGTCAAGTTGGGTATGGGTGTGGTTTTAGGAGGTGTGTGAAAGTATAGTGTATAAGTGTAGTGTGTGTGTAAGTCAGCCCTCACCAGACCAGGCCACTCAGGGCAGTCCTAAGGCCAAAGAGTCCTATAGGACCTCATCCTTTAAACTTCCACATTTGATCTCAACCCTCTAGGTGATTAGGGGTCTATAATCAAGTTTGTGGAGTTTGCAGGGAGTTAAGAGGTGTTTTCTCAAATTCTAAAAGGTGGGTTCCACTTCTAGTCCTCTAAGATAGTCAAAGGAAAAGCCTAAGGCTAGATCCTAAGTACTGAAGAGAGAAGAGAAGACCTCATCAAAAAATGAGGTGAACATACACTAGCTGCTATTTATAAATTGGGTCAAGTTTTTGGCCATCTTTTGGAAGTTAATTTACTGTGTAATTGCGGGTCGGGTCAATAAGACAATTTTCGTATTAGATTTACATTTAGGATGTCTTAACTTTGTTTTGCAGGAATGACACTTTGAAACTTGGATGGTATATTTTATAACAATGAAAAAATACAAAATAAAACAAAATAAAATGACAAAATTACATAAATAAAACAAAACCATATAAACAAAACAAAACAACAACAACAAAAAAGATGAAATCAAACCTTTAGGGTAGTTCGTGACAATTAGAAACATATTTTCCTTAGAATTGAACATTGACGTTTCTCTCCTTGATCTTGACACTTAAAAATTTCTTAGAGAACGAACGTTAACATTAAGTAGGAGGTTTCTTAGACAACATTACCTATCTAAAATGTAATTAACTATAGAAGTTTGTTTCTATAGGAGAATAAAGAACTCATAATAGTTAAAATACCTAAATCTCTGGTCTATAGGTTTTTCATGTAGTTTTCCTTATACAAGAATCTCTAGAGTTAGACATTCTAGACTTTCCTCGGTAATGTCCACCACAACGAAACTATCTTGTCACTTTCTTTCTACTGTTTTCTATTTTCATGAGCCCTTTTCCTTCCATCTCTGAGTTTCTTAATATATAATGATTCTTTACATGATGTGATAAAATATGTTATTTGGAGATTAGGGCAATGTAGTAGATAAATAAAGTGACGACTCCTTGACAATAATGACATTACATATAAATGATGACATCTAAAGATAATCGACTGACAGAGAAATGGAGGCGACGATAGCGAAGAGTTTCCGACGATGACATGCATCTTTTAAGAGGTTCGACCACAAATAACCTTGTCTTTGAACTTGATGAGCTAAAGTTTTTCCCCTTGAATAGCTTTCACATTGACCTGAATGTACTTCCTGGAGGATGTCCTCGACATCACTTTATTTGACACATCTTAGAAGCAAGGATGTTGTTGACCTTCTGAATAATGTGTATCTAATAAGAAGGTATTGGGAAACTTTAAACTTGAACCTTTGGGGACATTCTACTTCCTCATAGATATTCCCTATTTTCAGTAGTGGATATAAGGATCTACCGAGCTTTTGGCATTACCCATCTCCACTTCCATCACTTCTGGCTCTTTAATGGTTTGCTGAGAAAGCTTTTGGGGTGCTCCCTTTCTAATGTGTAGTTTTTTTTATAAGAGAATTACCACTTGATTTTCTTCTTGCCTAACTGTTGACCTCACTTTTGGTTGAGGGCTAGTCTCTCCATAGAATAGCCTAGGGTCTAGCCATAAGACTCTCCTGATGACTTTCTTAGAAGACTATTCTTGGAACCTTTCCCCTTAGAAATTTAAACTTTTCTCACTTCACTGGGAGTTTTCATATGCTTAAGGCCTAACATCCAACTTTTGGGAGGAAGAGACCAAGCATAAGGAAGCCTAGGGGAAGTCTCCTATAGGTGGTCAAACCTTAGGATTTACCCCGGGAAGTCTGGAGCTTACACAATACACACATACACTCATAATCCTAAACAAAACACATCCCACCTTGACCCCCTAACTCTTTGGTCCATGGCTCAATCTAAACAATCCCATGTTACCCACCTCCAATCAACCTCCTTTTTCCAAAATTTCAATTTTTTTCTCCTTGCCCTTAAATCTACCCAAAATACCCCTAAAACCATAAAATCCCCAAAAATTTCCAAAATTACCCATATTACCTATTTTTCTCCAAAAATTATTTCAAAATACTCCCTACCACTCAAATTAACCACAATTACCCAAATTTACCAAAACTTCCAAAATAACCCCAAAATTTGCAAAATTACCAAAATACCCCTCCTAGCCCAGAAATCCAAAAATTCCAAAAATTCTCAAAACCTCCTAAATATTCCCAACTTCATTTGTCTCAACTACCAGATGACCCAATTTGACCAATTTAGCCCAATTTAACCAAAAGACCCAATTTGGCTTAACTCAAAAATGCTCAAATTACCCCTAATGTCCACCCAAGTGACTTAAATCCTTCCCAATTTCAATTCTAAACTTTAAGTCAACATCCCTAGCCGCAATTTAAATGAAATTCAAACCCAATTTGACCCACATTTAGACCCAATTTCAACCCAAACTCAAAATCCCCAATTTTGACCAAGTGATCCATTTCACCCAAATTAAATCTAATGTCATTCACTTTCTCCTCAATTTGAATTCTAAACTTCTCATGACACTCCCCTAGGCTAAATGCAACATTAAGTTGTCCCTAATTTCAGCTCAAGTCTCACCCAAGTCGACCTAGTCAAAATCCCGTATTTTGCCTCAAATCTGACACATGACCAAATCACACCAATTTGAATGTCCCAATCCTAAAATTGCCACCCAATTAATGTTGGGAACTCTTCACCACATCCCCCTAGACCATTGACCCGACCGCCACGCTTAACACAGTGATGTTGCTTCCAAAATATAGCCAAAAAAACTTTGACTCAATTTATAAATATCGGCTAGTGTATAATATTAATATTATATAAGTAATATTTTTATACACTAGGGGTACTATGCAAGTATACGTATCGTTTCAAGTAATATAGGGTTTTTAAATAAAGACCCCAGTATCGATCCCACACGGAAGATTTATAGAAATAAAATTTCTATAAAGTGAAAGAGAAATATAATAGTAAAAATATTTTTTATTTTGATTATAATTTACTATTTAATTTACTAGATGCAATTTAAAGAAAACAATAATAAGAAAATGATTTTTTAAACTCTATATAAAATAAACAACTTTCTTTCCTTCAATTAATCTAAGTTTTTAAGATAATTTAATATTCGTTGGAGAATTTAATTTATGGTATTGTGCCAAATAGAAGCATTCCTATTCTTTACCTTTTGTTAGTAGTAATGGGTTAATTTAGGCTCACACTTCTAGATTTCCAAGGGTGGCTACGGTCGGCCCTACTACTGACCCTTTCCTAGTCTATAAATCAAATTATAAGAATTTAGTCTGTAACTCTAAAAACTTATCAATTCTACGCCCTTTAAATATTACCTTCCTATTTATTTGCACTTCACCGTGAATAGCCCGCACATGGCATTCGACTACCCAAGGATTCATGTGACATTTACAAGTTAAGAGTTCTTCTCCTACAAGTCTTTTAAACTCTTCAATAGGTTTTAACAATTCAATCGGCCAATTTAAAAAGTAAAGTAAGATCAGGTATTAATGTCATCACAATGTTTTGAAAATATTTTGAATTTTAATTCTCCATCGAATCTTTATATTATCTTATCCATCTCTTCATAATTGAAGTAAGAAAGTAACTAACTACTCAGAACACATTGAAAGTAAATAACAAAACATGATAGTTAAACTTTGAATCAAATGTAAAAATATACTTATCTCAAATATTTTTTCTACAGATCTTCTGATTCCTACTGACTCCACAGTGTAATGAATTCCAGATGCAATAACTTGAAAATAAACTCACTAAACTAAACAAAAGTGGCCCTAAATTTCTCTCTCTAATTCTCTCTCTAAGGATGAGAGATCTTAAAGTAGATAAGAGAAAGGTGTACAATGGGAGGGGCATGTTTTCTGAAGAATTGGACCTCTATTTATAGGCTCCAAGAGTTGCCTTGAGGCACCTCACATTCAATGAATCTTCTAGAAGGTCGGTCTGGCGCCTAGGCGCCAGACACCACGTCCAGTTCTTCGCACCTCTTCACTTTGGCTCACACCTCTTCGCGATTAAAACCTTTTCGGGCGTCCAAATGCAATGTATCACATGTCCTATTATCAATGAATAACTGCCAGCCTTCTAGAATGTCTAATAACCGCTCACTCCGTCAAAATAACTGATCAAACGTTGTTAAAAACTTGACAGTTTTCGTATCGAGTCTGGCGCCTAGGCGCCAGTTTCTAATTTTTTATACTTTTGGTATTTTGCTCCATTTTTGCTCCTTTTTCCTCCTTTTTCCTTCTTAGACCTTTTTACATTACCTACATCCAAAAACACAAAAAATACCTTTCATTAAAGCATAATATCCTTAGAAATTAATAAGAATTAAGACATAAAGAAATAAGTATTTTTTTATAGATCAACCATTTGAACAACTAATTGGGCCTAAATCCCACTCTAGCCCAACCTAAACCCAAGCTAACCCAACTTGCCCTAAATTGACCAAAATACCAAACTAAGCCAAATTGAACCCCCAAACCTATTCAAAACCACTCCAATCACCATTTAAACACTTTATGACAATCATATACATCACTTTATACAATTCATTGGGTCTAACCCAAGCTTAAACCATACCTAGCCCAACCTAAACCCAAAATGACCTAAATTGAACCCATGACTCAATGTCACTTGAATTGAACCAAATTGACTAAATTGGCTCCACCACATCCCACCTTGGTACCCTAAGGACCAGCTAAAACCCACTAAACCCAAGTCCATTGAGCCATTGACCAAAGGTCCTTCACTTAGGTCAACTCTCCCTCACCTTTTGGCTTAACCCATTACTCCAAGCAAGCCAACCATCATGAGATGTAATTAACTTCATTAACTCTTCCCGGAATTCCCCTTGCCCTGCCAGCCACCTTCCCAGACCTTGCCGAACAACCTAACCGCCAAAAATTACTAAAACCGAGCGCCACCCTACCCCTTTAGACTAAAAATTGGGCCATGTTAGTGTGGCATCCCCTTAATAATCACTTGAGCTTTACTGCCTTCCAGCTATGCAAAAAATCCCACCTAAGGCAAAACCTTGAGCTTAGCCAATTGACCATGGCTATAAAAGTCACCCTTCATCGCCAAAAGAGAGGTGCTAAGATTTTCTCAAGGAAACCCTGCCAAAACCTCACCAGAGCTTCCCCGAGACTCCCTGAGTGCAAGGCCACCATCCTCAGCCATTGAATCCCACTGTCCAAAACTAATCTCCCCACTGAAATTCCAACCAAAACCAGGACACATTTTACCAAAGCTCCACAATGCAACAAATTCAAATTATATGCACCCACACATTCACATCACTGAAAGAAGAAGATCCCCCATCAATGCCCCATCACAGAGAGCCTATGCACCAAAATTTGATCAACACCTGAAATCTGCCTTGGTTGAATTTAAGTCCAGACATTTCACCAGGGCAAAAGGCTTCATCTGGAGGTTTGTTGGGACCAATCAAAGCTGCCACAACCATCTGATTGTGGCCTCCCCTCTCAGAGAATGGTATAGAACCTCACCTTCCTCTCGAGCTTATTTTGATTCTCCATACATGTTGGATCAATTTCAGGCTAGGTTAGCCGTATAGATAGGTTCGTCTAGGCCAGATGAAGCTCTAGGAACAAACCCCATGCGATTTGGTTGAGTCTAGCTCGAGTTCTTAAGTCTAGAAGATGGAGGGCTCACGGGATGAACCAGGTGAAGACGATGACCAGAAGCCGTCGGATCACGCGTGTATCGAATGGAGGGCTAGGATTTTGTCGGATAGAAGATCTTGATAAATCGAGGCCGCATGGCAGCTGAGTTAGAAGGTGACGTCATATGGCGGAGTGACGCGTAGCGCTTCGGAGTTTCCAAGGATGAGGTGGCACTACGCGGTTTGATAGGAAATTAGGGGTATTTTGATTTATTTCAATCGGTCCAACTTAAAAAATCCATAACTTAGTGTAGAAAAATCATAAAAATAAAAGAAAAATACCCTAGTTCTCAATGAATAAAGGAGAATGATGTGGAAATGGTTTGAAGTTTATTTGATGCATGTTTTATTTTAAATTTATTAAATGAAGTCTGAAGTATTTTAATTCTCCATGCACTTAGACATTTCACCATAGCTTGATATTTTGGTATTATGTTGTCTCTGTCTTAGGGGATCATCTCTGATTTTTCCAAAGTCAGAGGAGACCTCCAGACATAGATCTCTTTTTTTCAAGTTATTGTGTCCGTTTTGGTAAAATAATTAAAATAATTAGAATATTGATTAGAAAAATGCAAGGTAAATTTTGGTACATTACTTGTGACCAGAAGACCTTAGGAAAATTTTGAACTGAACTAAATCTTTAAGAATACACCTAATTATCATTTAACGTAAAATTAACGTGGAATTAATTTGAACAAGCTAAACATGTAAATGACCTGAAAATCTTTCTCTACTGTAATTTAAGGTCGAGAGACTCCCCATAAAAAATTCGGAACAATTAGAGTTAATTTAAATGTTAAATGAATTTTTCAAGTTACATCACATTTTTGGCAATTAAATAATTATAATAATTATAATACACTTCAAAAATTTACCAAATTAATTTTGCGATATCTCTGTGATCAGAGGAGCCTCTAGAAAAATAAAATTGTAATTAAAATAAAATTTTCATTTTTAAGCATTATTTTAATATTTAAATAATTAAAAATTCACAAAAATACAAAATTAATAAAATAGTTGGAAATGTTCTAAATTGTCTCCTAAGTATTTAGGAAGAATTGGGAAATTTTTCATAATTTTCTAAGTGAAGATATTAATTTTTGAAGCTTAAAAATGATTTTCTAAAGGCTAAAATGGAAATTCCCTAATTTCTCACTAGAATAAATTTAAAAATTAAAATAAAAATATAAAAAAATGAAATTTATTTCTTTGGGTTTTCTAACCTCAGATGGATTTAGGAAAAATACAAAACTTAATTTTCAACTTAAATAATATTTTATATTTAATTAATACTTAAAAAATTAAAATAATTATAATAATGAAATTAAAATTCAAAAAGTCATGCAATTTGGTCCAAGTGGTCTACTAGTCTATGTGAACCTTCAATAATTTGTTTAAGGACAAAAACTTTGTGTTGACAAAGTTATTGAATTTTCATCGAAAATCCATATTTTTACATTAAAATAATTATTTTGATTAAATTAAAATTTAAAAAAATCACATTTTCTCCTCTAATATTTTAACTGACCCATGGGTAGAGTCACATAAAAATTTTAAAGTCCTTTGAGTTAAACTTAATGAATTATGAAGTGATAAAGGCCTTTAGGGGCAAAAGTGTAATTTTGAAAAATTTAACCTTAATCAATATTTTGGCTTAATTAAAGTGGGAAATGAGCAATGAATGATCTTAATTATTATGTTTGAATGATTGAAATATCAAGGGATAAGTGGTAGAAACCTATCTCATTTTTGTCACATTAAAAGATAACGTTTATGATTTAATTAATCATTATAATTTGGAGGAAATTAAATTAAATGATCCTTAAGGTTAAAGGTTGATTTTGGAAGTTAATGTTCCACTAATTTAATACCCCTATCTAATGTTTAAATGATAATTCAGTATTTTGATGAGAATCAAAATCATAAAAGTCAACTTAACTTCTTTTTCTAAAAATATAAATATACCCATTAAAGTCTTATGGGCTTAGTAGTGAGCTAGGCTTAATTGAATATTTGACTAATAAGGAATAGAAAAGAAAACTCAATTCATCTTAAACCACTTCTAAAACACTAGAAGCATATCAAAATTAATTAAATTTTTTCATAAATTAAGTTTGCCTTTAAGGGCCCTGACACGCCTAAAATATATACGCTTTTTGCTATATCATTTTACTCATTTTTGATGATATTACACTTTAAAGGAAGGTATTTTGTATGTTTTTTGGTTTTAGGAATAAGAAATAGTGATTGGAGCAAAAAGAAACAAAAACGGTGCAATTTGGAGCAAAAACGAGCAAGAAATGAAATTCTGCCCGACACCTTCCGATAAGTCTTTTGATGCTTAATCTCTTTTACAATTATTGCATATTTTTGAATGAGATTACTCTTTAAATAAATGTTGTTTTTATGTTTATTTTGTAGGGTTATAAGTCACGAATGCAACGCAACTGAAACGGGGAGAATCAGAGCTAAAACGGAGCGAAACGGAGCGAAACGGTGGAGCTACGCAGGAATCTCGCCGACGGCGATCTCGAGACCGCCGACAGTGGGATTTTCCTGAGAAGGCCAAAATATGACCGAAAGGCTTGCTGACAGCGCCCTCGAGCCCGCCGACGGCGAGCCTTAACAGTTAGCCCATGTTCTAGAAGCCTGCCGATGGCGAGAACGAGCCCGCCGACGGCGAGAAGGTCGGTTCAAGCACAAATTCATCGAATCTGGACACCTTTTTGAAGAGGTGCTTAAGCAACCTTTGGGAATTTTTCTACCTCTTTAAAAAGGGACGAATTTGAGAGAAAAAGAAGAGGGATTTAGAGGAGAAAAAGTGGAAAAAAAGAGAGGAATGTTTAGGATTCTTAGATTAAGAGTAGAAATGTAAATTTCTACCCTTTTGGAGAGATTGGAGAGGAGATTTTGAGAGAATTTGTAAGAGATTTTGCTAGCATTGCATGGTTAGCCGGGAGACTTTATAGGAGAGATCTTCGTCTTTCTTTCATGGAGAAAAGCTCAGTATTGTTCTTCATTATCTTATAATTTTGTAAACAATTACCTAGTAGATTTGCTTTGGTTGAATAAAGTTTTTGTTTTGTTTTCTTCGTGCTTTGTGACACATCTCTCTTACTCTTTTTTCTTATTTGAAAATAGTGACATGAAAGATTATGACATTATTTTCATTTTACTTTTCTTTTGTAATGAATAGAAATCATGTTTAGGATTTTGTGATGCATGATAGAAGTGAATTTAATTATAAATGTAATGGTTTTTACTTGCACTTCATTTACATTGCAATAAGGGCCCATTGTAGTGTTAAAATTCATTGTAATTGCGTTAAGTCCCGAAAGAGCATATCCAATTCTCAACAAAGTGAAACCACATTCAAATTTCATGGATGGTGAAGTCCATGGTGATTGAATTCAAATAAATAGGGAAATAATGTTAATCGGGCGTAGAATTGGAGATTTTAGAGTGACAGGCTAAAATCCTTAATTCGGTCCTATCGTTTGGGTGTTGAAGCGGAGAAGTTAGCCCTCAGGCTAGGGGAATGTAGGAGCTATGAAGTGAGAGCCGGTATCCTCCCAGCCTAGCCATGGATTTAGTAACCAAACATAGGATTAGTCAATGTTCTTTATGTCTGGACCAAAGGATAAAGAATAGGATTGTTCCTATTTGGCACATACAATATTAAATGCATCTCATTCCTATACATTATCTATTTCATTACATAAGAATAGTAGTTTTTAATATCTCAAAATTCTCCAAACCAATTCATCCAAAAAAGGTTATATTTAAAATTGTTATTTGCATTTAGATATAGTTACTATCTTTACATTTAACACTTGCATTTAGGAATAGTTACTAGATAAAACATAATTTTAATCGACATTCCAACCTAAGGACTATTAGTAGTAGACTAGAATTTAACTAAAGACCTCTTACTTCACTTCCTCGTGGGATTGATACTGAGGTTTTTAAAGAAAACTCTATATTACTTGAAACGATACATATACTTGCGTTATACATCTAGTGTGTAATATATTTTCTAATTTTTATATCATTTAAGATTTTGCACACTAGCTGCTATTTATAAATCGGGTCAAGTTTTTGTCCATCTTTTGGAAGTTAATTACTGCGTAATTGTGGGTCGGGTCAAGTTTTTGTTGCTATTGCCAGGGAAGCTTCTGTAAGAACTTTAGGAGAATTTTAGTTGAAGTAATTAGACTTAGACTTAGAAAACTGTAGTATCGTAAAAACTATTTTTTTGTGAAAAGTGTTTTTATATGAAAAAGTGTTGTGAAAAAAAAATTTTTTTGTGTGAAATATAAGGTGTTCGTGAAAATGTTTTGTTGTGTTGAATGCATTTTTGGTTTTATTTGTTTTTTTGTTAATGAATTATTTGTTGTGTTATGTATGCAAAATAAAGGATCTGCAGGAGCTGTGCCTTATGATCCCGAGTTTGAAAAAATAAAACAAATGAAAATACAGAAAGGAATCGAAAAACTAGAAATGAAAATGGAATACTTTCAAGATAATAACATGGAAAATCATCATAAATCATTGAGGGATTTTGTAAATCCTACAACAGATGAAATTTACTTAAGTATACAAAATCTCGTCGTAGAAGCTGATTCATTTGAAATAAATCCTAAGATTATCCAACTAGTGCAAAACAATAAGTTTAGGGGAACTCTTTTGGAGGATCCCTATTTACACTTATTAAATTTTCTAGAACTTTATGCTACATTTCATTATAATGGCATGTCAGACGATGCTGTTAGACTAAGTATTTTTCCTTTCTCACTAAGGGATAAGGCTAAAATGTGGTTATACTCATTAGCACTTGGTTCTATTAAAAATTGGGAGGAGTTAACTAAAAATTCTTAGCTAAGTATTTTCCACCTTCAAGGACTACTCAACTTAGAAACGATATTATCTCATTTTGTCAGTATGAAGGAGAATCAATATACGAAGCCTGAGAATAATTTAAGGAACTTTTAAGAAAGTGTCCACGCCATGCTCTGCCTGATTGGTTAATCATTCAAACTTTTTATAATGGGTTAGTAGGATCCCTTAGGTCTATAATTGATGCTGTCGCAGGTGGATCATTAATGTCAAAATCATTTGATGAAGCGTATGCATTAATTGAAAAAATAGCTATAAATGAATTTCAGTGGCCCTCTACAAGGGTAAATCATAAAAATGTAGCTAGTATTCATGATACGGTACAATTTCAATTCTTGCATATGAGATTGCTGCAATATCATGGAAGTTAGATCAATTTGGAATGAACCAACCTCAATTTACTCCTGTAAGTGAGGAAAGTTCATTAGGGCCTATAATTGATTCTAAATTATCATATGAGACTTTAAATACCATAAACAACCCGTACTCTAACTTTTATAACCCAGATTGGGAGAACCATCCTAAATTTAACTGGAATCATACTACTAATGGTGGAAACCTAAAATGGGAAGATAATCATGCAAATCATAATGGAAGTTAGAATAATCAGGGGAACACAAACTATAGACCTTCACATCTACCAGACTCTAACGATGATCAATAATTTGAGGATAAGAAGACGTCTATGGAAGAAGTGGTATTGCAAATGGGATACTAGTTACAAAGTTAAAATGCTGCGATTAGAAAAATAGAGAATCAATTGGGAGAAATTGCTAATTCACTTAGCAATAGACCCCAAGGAACACTTCCTAGCAACACTGAGATCAAACTTAAAGAGAATGACAATGAACAAGTATTCTTTGTTACTGGATAAACTATGAAAGATGTGCAAAAAGGAGAGTTGATTATGAATATTAATGACCATGAAGTCACTTTTGATGTATTAAAGACTATAAAATATCCAGTTGAGAGAAAAGATGATGATTGTTTTTGGATGGATGAAATTGATTATCTAAGTAAAGACTATTTCCAAGAAAGTTTTGAGAGTAATTTAAAAGATGACATTGAAATAGATTTTCATGATGATTTGAAAACATTACTTAAAGAAGGCAGTATGTTTGTTCATGAGAGGTGTGAAATGATGGACGCTACTAAAAGTAGTAAACTTTTAATTCCATCTGTTGAAAAATCTCATGAGCTTAAGATGGATGTACCCCATACAATTTTAAAGCCTATCTATTTTGAGAATTCATCTACACAACCAGTCTTTATATCTTTAGATGCGACTCAATCACAAGAAAAACCTGAATTAAATGATGAACAAGATAAAATTATTGAACTAGGACTTGAAAGAGAATCTGAGGATATATTTCAAAAGAACTTTGAGTTGAGAAAAGAGGATAAGGATATTGGAAGACCATTGGAAGAAATTCCTAGGGAATTAGAAAAACCTATTTCCTCAACTAAGATAGATCCTCGATCACTTAATAGTTATAAAGGGGAAGAATTGGAAGATCACTTGAATCATAAGAGTGACATAGAAGAATTTGATCCTGAATCTGAATTATCTAAAGAGAATCTGATCCAAAATTTGGGAGATATTGAAGTATCTTATAAAGATCCATTTCATATAAATTTCAAGGATGATATTAATATGAAATTTAAAAAAATCAATAGAAAAATATTGGATCTAGAAAGAAATATGAGGAACAATGATATAAATCAATCTGAAAAAGAAGAACTGAATGAAAAATTAAAATTTGAGGATTTTATAGGAATCCCTGGATCAGAAAATGATTGGGCGATTGATCGAGGATTACTTAATTGGAATTTTGATCCAGGAAGAGTCATTTGTCAGGCTAACGACATTAAACCAAGCGCTTCATGGGAGGCAACCCATAGTTATCAGTGTGCTTTGATTTAGTGTGCTTGAGATTCATGATTGTTAGTGATCTATTATATTTGCTTTATAGTGGATTGATCAGTTTAATTGATAATTGGTAGATGTTTGGATTATTAGTAGTTTGATTTGATCTTTGTGTGTCATGAGGGAGGTGATTCCATAACTTCTTATTATGGCTAGACTTGATCTCTTGTAGTAGTTGGATTAACAAGTCTACTGTGACTTGAGTCTCACCCAGACTTGAGTTTTACAAGAGAAATCAATAATTTCAAACATTGATAGTTCCATCTTAATTTGTTACTTCCTTTCTATAACTTTATTTTCATTAGGTAGGAGTCGCGAACCTATTTGATGAACACCATATGGATGATCTTACACTATCTTTATAACAGTTAGAGGTGCTTAATTAAAAAGATTAGGTGATGCCTGAGATTGGTGTCCAGAAACCAATTTATTAGGGATAATCTTATCTTTGGGATTATAATCTATAAAATCTTTTGAAGTGCCTAATTTACTAGTGTAGTGATTCCGTTAGAAATTGGAAGTAAATTAGTGAGATGCGATGAGTTAAAGGAGGAATTGACCTCATTTATCTTGTGTGTTTGTAGTTGAATTGTGTGTTTATGTTTGTGTTTCAACTTTATTTAGGACTTGAAGAAAATTTTTATATTCCCATGCTAATACATGCTACGCTAGTTAGAATTTGGTTTAGTTAATTTCATTCTGGCATGATTAGTTTAGATTTACTTTTTCCTGCATATTATTCTATCCTAATGAATACTTGTAAATGGTTTTGATAGACATTTGTGATAGATAGAATTTCTAAATTGTTTTTCTTCCTGCTTATATTTTCTGTACTGAATGCTATATATGTTAAAAATTAAATTTCGGGGTAGGAAGAAAAATAAAATTTTAATGTGAAAATACTTCCTTTTAGTGTAATTTTATTACAAGCATGTTTTAGGCTAGATTTACTTTTTCCTACAGTCATTCTATCCTGATTATGCACGTATATGAATTTGATAGGATGTTGTAGTAGCAAGTAGATTCAACCTTTACTTTTTCTTCCTGCTACATTATATGGAATTAATTGCAAAATATTTTTGAAATTTAAGTTTGGGGGGAAGAAAAATATTAACTCTTATTTGTTCTCAATTATTATATTTTCAAAAATTATTAGCATAATTTCTGGAAATTGAACCTCGCTTGAGATAACTAAAACTTTTTATTTCAGTTGAATATTATGGAAGGATTGGATGAAAGTATTTAGTAATAAAAGTTAATTTTATAAGGATAAGATATTTGGTATGAAAGAATTTGATTATTGTTAACTATTTAAAGTAAGGATAACTGTATTTTTGAAATGTTAAAAGACTTAAAGTACTGTGTGTTAAGAAGAGATTGTGAATTTATGTTGAATAATAAGGCTCATACCTAATTATAAAGTAAGGATGTGTTTCAAGTTTGAACTTTAGAAAGAGGAGAGTGAAGTTCAAAATCATTACAAGCTCTCCAGATAAGCTCTCCAGATATAGTAATCTTCATTTAAAAAAGGAGAAAAACAAAGGGGATTGAAAATGATCCTGAAAGAAAAGAAAAAATAAAAGAAAGAAAGAAAAATATTTATGAGGAGTGTTGACCTCATTTTTGATGAGGTCTTCCCTTCTTCTTTTTAGTGCTTAGGATCTAGCCTTAGGCTTTTCCTTTGACTATCTTAGAGGACTAGAATTGGGACCCACATTTTAGAAATTTAAACCACTTATAAACTCCCCGCAAACTCCACAAACTTGACTATAGACCCCTAATCACCTAGAGGGTTGAAATCAAATGTAGAAGTTTAAAGGATGAGTTCCTATAGGACTCTTTGGCCTTAGGATCGCCCCAGGTGGCTCGGTCCAGTGAAGGGGCCGACTTACACATACACTTACATACACACTACACTTACACAGTACATTTCCACACACTTCCTAAAACCACACCCATACCCAACTTAACCTCCCGACTCATGTAGGTGATTCACATGGATGGTCCTTAACCCCTAAGCCCTCGGCTAAGAGGGTTAGGAACAACATAGTGAATGCCTCAAATGAGTCCTTTCATGGCTCATATGGGCTTGAAATGGCTTCATGGCTCAACCAAAATGATTTCTTTCCACCTAAATTCACCCAATCTTTAATTTCCCAAATTTTCAATTTTTGACCCCGGACCCTACACCTACTAAACCTACCCAAAACCCTCGAAATTACCCAAATTTTTGCAAAATTTCCAAATTACCCAAAATTTTCCAAAATCACTCTCAAACATCTCCACATCACTCAAATTGATCATCCATACCCAAAAATACCCAAAATTCCAAAAATACCTCCTAATACCCTCCAAATACCCAAAATACCCTTCTTGCCTAAAAATCCAAAAATTCAGAAAATTCCCAGAAAATTCCAGAAAATCCCAAATATTCCCAATTTCATTTTGTCCAACTACACCATGGGCCAAGTTTATCAATTTACCCTACTTTTGTCAAAACCCCCAATTTCACCCATTTTAACCCAAAGTGAACCCAATGTCAAACCAAACCTATCCAATTGACCCAAATTCTGGTCCAATTCAATTCTAAACTTCAATTCAACATTACCAATACCAATCTAGACCAAATCCAAGTCCAATTTGATTGACATTTGGATCCAATCTCACTTTTGGCCTTAAAGCCCAATTTGGACCCATGACACAAACTTAACCCAAACTCACCCAATTCAACTCCAATTAACCTCAAATCTTTTCTAAATCTTCCTTAACATTCCCACAAACAAAACCCTAACATGATTTGCCCAAAATTTGAACCCAAACCCCACTCAAACTCAACCCAAGGTTAAAAGGCCCATTTTTGACCTAAACCCAAACCTAACCCAAATTCAACCCAATTCAAATCCAAATCACCCCCAATTTGTTTCAAATCACTCATGACACATCCATGAGCTAAACCCAACAATTATTTGGCCCAACCTCTTTACAAAATTCCCATCCATAAATTCATTTTTAAACTTAAGGGCTCATTCCTTAAACCATTTTAAAAGCCCACTTCCACCAAATCCAAAACCCCAAAAATTCTTCCAAAGCCCATATGACATTTCCCCTCATCATACTTTCAATTAAAATCATCCCTAAGTCCTAAACCAATGATCAAATATTTCTAAATGAAGCTTCATCCAAATTTCCACCAAATTATCCAAAATCCTTAAAATCCTTTTTTATGAAATTGACCAAACTTTTTGCCAAGCCAAAGGTGAGCCATGAAGCCATACATGAGCCACATGTGAGCCATGAGAGCTTTGGACACTCCACCATGCCATATTGGGTAAGAAGAGGGGGGCTTTCCTTAATCCCTAAAGCTCATTAGCCTTAATCATGTTTCACCTAAACTTAAATTTAATCCAAATATATTTGGAAGGAGACTTCTCCATGCCAAACCAGCTGATCCCTTTGATCCCCCACAGCATCCAAAGCCACCTTGAAGGGTGCACCAAGCCCAAATGGGTGGATTGACCCATTTA
This sequence comes from Papilionanthe hookeriana x Papilionanthe teres, assembly GCA_022702705.1. Classification (NCBI taxonomy): domain Eukaryota; kingdom Viridiplantae; phylum Streptophyta; class Magnoliopsida; order Asparagales; family Orchidaceae; genus Papilionanthe; species Papilionanthe hookeriana x Papilionanthe teres. Next base: position 115,800,930 of record CM040427.1, read on the forward strand.
GACTCAAAACTAGCCATGCCCCATTCTACTTTGATTCAACCACTTTACACATGGCATTTGCCAATTGCCTACACTAAACCCCAGCCCTGACCCACCCGACCAAGATGGTGACCATTGCTCGGCCGGCCGGCCACCAGCTGCCGGAAAACACCATGGCCGAGAGCTCACATGTGAGCCAACATTGAAATTCTCACTTGCCGAGCCGCCCCATGCCTAGTGGTCACCATGGCCGTTCTTCTCCTCACCGGAGCAGCTCGATCCCAAGCCCTAACTCCCCTCGGAGGCCCCCGACCAGCTCTATTTAAACTCCACCCCTCTCGGCCATGAAGAGAAGAGAAGCATAAACCTTGCCAAAACTCGCCAAAATTGTTCCGCACCCTCCTCCACCCTTAGAGCACTTGATCCCCAAGGGAAATCCCCCCGTCATTTCTCCTCCGTAAGCTCAATTTCGTAGTTGAAATTCCACCCAAAACCAGGACACTTATCCACAGTGAGCCAATTCCCAAATTGATTGGCTCTACACCTTCACCGGACCAAGGGAAGGTGTCCACCATCAAAAGCCCCATCTCCAGAGCCACCCGGTTGCTCCAGACCTCCAAGCTTTGTGATCGGGCTTGGTCGAAATCATATCCGGACAATTCACTGCACCGGGAGACTTCATCCGGAGCTCGTCGGGACCCAATCGAAGGTGCAACGGCTCTCGATTGAAGCCACACTTCTCCGAGCCAAGGTATGAGCTAACTCTTCATCCCGAGCTTCGGAGATTCTCCATTTCAAATGCTTTAGTTTCAATGCATGTTAACCATAAAGATGTGTTCGTCTCTTCAAGACGAATCCATAGAGTATAAGAACATAAAAATCCATCGAGAATCGAGCGAGATCTTAGTGGATTTAGTGTGGACGGCTCTCGGGTGAGAACACTTGGGGATGATGAACGGATGTCGTCCATTCAATACACGTGCGGACGGACGGCTCAGATGGCGTCGGACCAGGAGACGGTACGAGAACCGCGGGGCCCGGGCTGCTGACTCAGGTGGCGGCGTCGAATGGGAGCGCGACACGCGGCGTTTCGGAGATGCCGAGGATGAGTTGGCGCCGCGTGGATAAATAGAAAATTAGGGATTTTTTTGATTTATTTAATTCCCTAAACTTCAAAAATTCATATCTCCGTGTAGAAAAATCGGAAAAATAAAATAAAAATACCCTCTTGCTCAGTGAAGAGAGGAGAATAATGTGGAAAAGAAATCACTTAATTTCATCAAATATTTTATTTTTTATAATTTATTTACTCTCTGCATTGTTTTAATTCTCCATGCATGCATACAATTCACCATGGCATGAGACCATAGGGCTTTTGAAGCCTCTCGAATTTGGGAACATTCCCTGAATTTTCCAAAGTCAGAAGCCATCCCTATGAAGAGTTCTTGATTTTTCAAGTTCAGGTCACTGATTTGAGTATTTTAATTCCAGTAAATAGCATGTTGTGAAATAAATTTTAGGAGAATTTGGTGATGTTCCTTATGACCAGAGAACCCTAGGAAAAATATATTTTGGCTTAGTTCATTCAAAACAACCCTAATTGGCTTAAACACCCAAAATAGGTCTTTAATTAATTAGAGTTAACCGGGCATCAAATTGACTTGAAATCAATTCTCCACTGACCTTTAGGATCAGAGGAATCCACCATAAAAATTTGAGGTCAATTGGACTTGGTTAGCCCCACTAATCGGGTTGATTAAGCCACTTAGCCATTTTAAACTTTAAAAATTCATAACTTTTAAAATACTTTTCAAAAATCCATCAAATTGGTTTTGGAGCCTCTCTGATATCAGGGGAACCTAAGAAAATTAAAATTTCAATTTTCCAAAAAAGTTGATTTTTAATAATATTTTAATATTTTTAATAATTAAAAAATAATAAAAATCACAAAAATAATAAAATTCACCAAAATGTCACATTTTGAATTTTAATCACACAGGAACAAATCCCATATTTTTCCTAGGTTTATTTAGTGAGATATTAAATTTTAAAGCTTTAAGGTAATTTTAAAATTAAAAAATGTATTTTCTAGCATTTTCACTAAAATAATTATAATAAATCATAGAAAAATCAGAAAATTGCAAAATTTGATTCTCTGGTTTCCATGATATCAGAGAGATCTTTGAAAAATATAAAATCCATTTTTCAACATTTATTTTATTTTTAAATTAATTAACACTCCAAAACTTAAAATAATTATAATAAAAATAATATAATTCAAAAAATCACCAAAATTGGTCCAAGTGCTTCTCTGGTCATTAGGAATGTCCCCTAATTTTCTTAAGGACAGAAACTTTCCCTTGGTCATGTTATTAAATTTTCCTTGGAAATCTCTATTTTCCACCAAAAATAATTATATAAATAAATTAAATACAGAAAAATCACATTTTCTCCTCTCATGTCTTTATTGACATATGAGTGGAGTCACATAAAAAATTTCAAGTTCATTTGAGTTCAATTTAGTGAGTTATGAAACTATTAAGCTTAAGGGGTAAAATGGTAATTAAACTTTTAACCCTTAATTAAAACTTTAGGTTTAATAAAAGAAAATCAACAAGTAAAATATTTAATCTTAATCTGATTTGGATGATTGAAATTTAAATAATTAAAGGGTAGAAACTCATTAAACAATTTTTAAAATGATTAAACTTTAATTAAATAATAGATTAAATTTGGAAGAATAATAAAATTGGAATTATTAAAAAAAGGGATATTTATTAGGAAGAGATTTATTCTTTAATTTAAAAAATCCCTAAACTAATTATATCATTAACACTTAACTCTTAATTAAAATGATAACTCAAATTTAAAATATTAAAAGACTTAATTAAATCATTAAACTCTTTTAAAATTTCAATTAAAATTATAAATTAAATTAAATTAAAATTAAATTAAATAAAATTAAATTAAACTAAATTAAAATTAAATTAAATAAAATAAAATAAAATTAAATTAAATAAAATAAAATTAAATTAAATTAAATTAAATAATTAAATTAAATAATTAAATTAAATTAAATTAAATTAAATAATTAAATTAAATTAAATTAAACAATTAAATTAAATTAAATTAAATTAAATTAAATTAAATTAAATAATTAAATTAAATTAAATCAAATCAAATTAATTAAACATCAAATCAAATTAAATTAAATTAAATTAAATTAAAACTCAATTAAATTAAATTGAATTAAATATAACATCACCTAAGACATAAAAGAAATTAAATATAAAGCAACTTCAACACTATTCCAAATTTAAACCCTTTAACTTAAATCAAATCATTTGAATACTAATTTACCCTTGAAAGCTTTGATTATTATAACTCCTAAATGAAACATTAAATGAAGTGCTACTTCACTCATAAGATATTCAAATGTCTTAATTCACTCGGCAAGTTAACAAAACTTGAAAACCTCGGACGATTGATTCATTTATATAATTAAATTCATTTGGACTTAAAACAATCCTAGAAATATTGAAAAGATGTTTAAGATTCTTCTTAAGCACTTCCTCAATATGATAGGATATTTATAAGAACAATTGGATTTAATTGTTCTTCGATGAAGAAAATCGTCCTCAAACAAAAACACAAAGAACCTAGACGTCATAGGAGATGACTAGCTATAGGATTAGGAATTTGGTAGAAAACCATAACCTTTCCCTTAGCTTTACCTAGGAACTTGCTTAAATATTCTAATTGTGTTTTAAGTGCAACTTAGGATGACGGGAAGACCCTCCGTGTACGCTTTTATTTTATTGCAATTTATTTTATTGTAATTTACTTTATTGCAATTTATTTTATTGCAATTTATTTTATTGCAATTTACTTTATTGCAATTTACTTCCTTGCAATTTACTTTATTGCAAATGCACTTTACTTTTCTTGCATGATAAAACAACTGTTGCATGAAAACCCACACCTTTAGGATAGTCCCTAAAACTGAAACAAAACTAAGTTAAAAGTTATTGCAAGATAAAATTCACCGCCACAACATTTCAAAATATAAAACAACTCAAAATTTAATCACAAACAGAACACAAAACTACAATTACAACTAAATTAAAACGTCCCGTTGGATGATCGGGAATACCTCGGATGATGTAACCTACATGTTGCTAACGGGATTTCCCACGGTCTAAATGAAAGTGTGGAACTCATTCGATTGAGTTTAGCAAATTCATCTGGACTAAGTGAATCCGATAAAAATAATGATGCCGGAAGGATGGAACCGTGGGATCTTAACCGGTGTCGTTATAATCAACTTTAAGATTTGTTTTAATTAAAAATACAAAAACACTTGGAAATTAAGACTTCTCTAAACCAAAACACTTTTCTCATCCCCTGATTTATGACTTCTAAAACTAAACCTCTGCGACAACAAGGAGCTCGGAGCATGGTGGGCGACACGACCATCGTCACCAGCAAAACCTGAGGCTACTTCAGCAAAACCTTCTTAGAATTAAACAACAAAGCCATAGGACTTCGAGGTAGCTTGCCTAGTGCAACATAAACCCTCAACCTTTGTTAGGCATTTGCATGATCAGGTCATGTAAATTAAACCCTAACCGGACTTTGGATTCCGAGGTAGTCGTCCGATACGACGTAAACCCTCATATCTTCTAGGCTATTTGTTTGATTTTATCATACATATATAAGCCCTAATTAATTAAGATTGGCAAGATTGAAATACTAAATAAATATTAGGACTTTCCTAAACTCAAGCCAAATGATAGGATAGTCGGGAAGTTACCGAAGTTCACTTCGAATCCGTAATTTCTCCTACTTTTCTTCCTTTGGATTCATAAAACAAAATGTTCCAAACTTGATCCATTCCCTATTGAAATTCCAAAATTCAATCCCTTGAAAACTTAAACTTTGAAATTCTTGAGAGCAGAATTATTGATTATTATCGAGAGTTTTCTTAGGTGATTCCCGTCACTTAAGATGTAATTAACTATAGGGGCTTGCCCTTATAGGGAATTTTAAAGAACCCGAGTAATATAAACCCTGTTTGATACTTTCATATTAAGCGAGAGGAATTTGTCGGCTTATAAAATTGGTTCGCAGACCAAACGGATGTCACAAAACTTCTAGTTTATTTGATCCAAACCTCACCATCAAGCGGTGTGTCTATCCTTAGGGATAGATACACGGTTTGTGGTGCGGTGCTCGTTTATATAAACTATTTGGGATGTGAGATCGGTTTAATCTCATATTTAAAATTATTTTCAAAATCAAATACTACTTTCTAAATTATATATATATATTTAAATTAAATTTAAAATTTAAATTCGCCGACAACTTCTGTTAGGCGACCCCTTTTCAAAATAAAACACACAACCTAAAAATAGTGCCGATAAGGAGAAGCTTGAGGAGATGTCTAATAAAAAATTGGCTTCACTTGAGTCACTCTTAAAGGAAAACTTGATTTCATCTCTGAATTTATATTTAAAGTATTGGCCTACATTCTGATGAAGTTTGCATGAAATCCTTTTTCACATAATCTTTCAAGGCACTCTTAATGTAACAAATTATGGTTTATCTTGAAATAAATAGAAGACTAGAACCCTTAGACTTGATTGTCGAATATTCTTTTACTCGTAGCGTTAAACTGAGTTACTGAATTTCTTTCTAAAAGTCTAACCAATATATTCTTTTAAATGAAAAATTTTAGTGTCTTACAGGTGAAAAGTACATTGCCTTGAGTTATATTTTTATGTAGTAAAAATGTTATTTGAGGACAAGTAACAGTTAAGTTTGGGGATTTTGACACGCCTAAAATATATACACTTTTTGCTATATCATTTTACTCATTTTTGATGATATTACACTTTAAAGGATGGTATTTTGTATGTATTTTGGTTTAAGGTACAAGAAATAGTGATTGGAGCAAAAAAAAACAAAAACGGTGTAATTTGGAGCAAAAACAAGCAAGAAATGAAATTCTGCCCTGACATCTTTTGATAAGTCTTTTGATGCTTAATCTCTTTTATACTTCTTGCATATTTTTGAATGAGATTACACTTTAAAGAAAGATTATTTTTATGTTTATTTTGTAGGGCTATAAGTTAAGAACGCAATGCAACTGAAACGGGGCGAATCAGAGCTAAAATGGAGCCAAACGGAACGAAACGGTGGAGCTGCGCAGGAATCTCGCCGATGGCGGCCTCGAGACCGCCGACAGCGGAATTTTCCCAAGAAGGCAAAATATGACCAAAAGGCTCGCTGACAGCGCCCTCTATCCCGCCGACGGCGAGCCTTAGTAGTTAGCCCATGTTCTAGAAGCCCGCCGACGGAGAGAACGAGCCCGCTGACGGCGAGAAGGTCGGTTCAAGCACAAATTCATCGAATCTGGACGCCTTTTTGAAGAGGTGCTTAAGCAACCTTTGGGAATTTTTCTACCTCTTTAAAAAGGGATGCATTTGAGAGAAAAAAGAAGAGGAATTTAGAGAAGAAAAAGTGGAAAAAAAGAGAGGAATGTTTAGGATTCTTACATTAAGAGTAGAAATGTAGATTTCTTCCTTTTGGAGAGATTGGAGAGGAGATTTTGAGAGAATTTGTAAGGGATTTCGCTAGCATTGCATGGAACGCCGGGAGACTTTTTGAGAGAGATCTTCATCTTTCTTTCAAGGAGAAAAAGCTCAGTATTGTTCTTCATTATCTTATAATTTTGTAAACAATTACCTAGTGAATTTGCTTTGGTTAAATGAAGTTTCTGTTGTGTTTTCTTCGTGCTTTGTGACACATCTCTCTTACTCTTTCTTCTTTTTCGAAAATAATGACATGAGAAGATTATGCCATTATTTTCATTTTACTTTTCTTTTGTAATGAGTAGAAATCATGTTTAGGATTTTGTGATGCATGATAGAAGTGAATTTAATTATAAATGTGATGGTTTTTACTTGAACTTCATTTACATTGCAATAAGGGCCCATTGTAGTGTTAAAATTCGTTGTAATTGCGTTAAGTCCCAAAAGGGCATATCTAATTCTCAAAAAAGTGAAACCACATTCAAATTCCATGGATGGTGAAGTTCATGGGGATTGAATTCAAATAAATAGGGAAATAATATTAATCGGGTGTAGAATTGGAGATTTTAGAGTGACAGGCTAAAATCCTTAATTTGGTCTTATCGTTTGGGTGCTGAAGCGAAGATGTTAGCCCTCAGGCGAGGGGAACGTGGGAGCTCCGAAGTGAGAGCCGGTATCCTCCCAGCCTAGCCACGGATTCAATAACCAAGCATATGATTAGTCAATGTTCTTTATGCCTGGACTGAAGGATAAAGAGTAGGATTGCTCCTATTTGGCACATACAATATTAAATGCATCTCATTCCTATACATTATCTATTTCATTACATAAGAATAGTAGTTTTTAATATCTCTAAATTATACAAACCAATTCATCCAAAAAGGGTTATATTTAGAATTGTTATTTGCATTTAGATATAGTTACTATCTTTACATTTAACACTTGGATTTAGGAATAGTTACTAGATAAAACACAATTTTAATTGACATTCAAACCTAAGGACTATTAGTAGTAGACTAGAATTTAACTAAAGACCTCTTACTTCACTTCCTCGTGGGATCGATACTGGGGCTTTTAAAGAAAACTCTATATTACTTGAAACGATATGTATACTTGCGTAGTACCCCTAGTGTGTAAAATATTTTCTAATTTTTATATCATTTAAGATTTTGCACACTACCGCTATTTATAAATCGGGTCAAGTTTTTGGCCATATTTTGTAAGTTAATTTACTGCGTAATTGCGGGTTGGGTCAGGCCCCCACTTACATAATTTCTAAGTTGAAAATCAAGTGATGTTTTACCCCACTTATTGGGATAATCAAAACATAGTGCCCTAAACATAAGGGTATGAAAAGAATGAATCATTTCATAATTATGATAAGTCCAAAAATGAACTTAAGGAAGCTCAAAAGGATTGTGAAATGTCTAGGTAATTCTTAGACCCTTCTCACAAATCTTCTGGACACCTTGTAGGACAACTGAACCTATCATATTTATTAAATGAAGAAATCTCTTAAATGAGTAGGAACCACCAAGTTATGACATAGAGTTTGTTGACCTCATTTTTGATGAGGTCTTCTCTTCTCTCTTTAGTACTTAGGATCTAGCCTTAGGCTTTTCTTTTGACTATCTTAGAGGATTAGAATTGGGACCCACCACTTAGAAATTCAAACAACTTCTCAACTCCCTACAAACTCCACAAACTTGACTATAGACCCCTAATCACCTAGAGGGTTGAAATCAAATGTGGAAGTTTAAGGGATGAGTTCCTATAGGACTCTTTGGCCTTAGGACTACCCTGGGTGGCTCGGTCTGGTGAAGGGCTGACTTACACACACACTACACCTATACACTACACTTTCACACACATCCTAGAAACACACCCATACCTAACTCGACCTCCTGACTCATAAAGGTGATTCACATGGATGGTCCTTAACCCCTAAGCCCTTGGCTAAGAGTGTTAGGAACAACATAGTGGATGCCTCAAATGAGTCCCTTCATGGCTCATGTGGGCTTGATATGGCTTCATGGCTCAACCAAAATGATTTTATTCCACTTACATTCACCCAATCTTCAATTTTCCAAATTTTCAATTTTTGACCCCTGGGACCCTACACCCGCTAGCTCTACCCAAAACCCTTGAAACTACCCAAAATTTGCAAAATCACCTAAATTACCCAAAATTCCTCAAAATCAATCCCAAACATTCCCAAATTACTCAAATTGATCATCCATATCCAAAAATACTAAAAATTTCAAAAATACCTCCCAATACCCTCCAAATACCCAAAATACCCCTCTTGACCCAAAAATCTAAAAATTCAGAAAATTCCCAGAAAATTTCAGAAAATCCCAAATTTTCCCAATTTTATTTTGTTCAACTACACAATGGGCCAATTTTATCAATTTACCCAACTTTTGTCAAAACCCCCAATTTGACCCATTTTAACCCTAAGTGAACCCAATGTCAAGCCAAACCTACCAAATTGACCCAAATTCTGGTCCAATTCAATTCTAAACTTCAATTTATCATTTCCAACACCAATATAGACCAAATCCAAGTCCAATTTGATTGACATTTGGATCCAATTTCACTTTTGGCCTTAAAGCCCAATTTGGACCCATGACCCAAACCTAACCCAAACTAACCCAATTCAACTCCAATTAACCCCAAATCTTTTCTAAACCTTCATTAACATTCCCAAAAACAAAACCATAACATGATTTGCCCAAAATTTAGACCCAAACCACACTCAAATTCAACCCAAAGCTAAAAGGCCCAATTTTGACCTAAACCCAAACCTAACCCAAATAAACCCAAACCCCAAAATCAAAACCCAACCAAAGCCAAAACTTCTTTGAAACACTCCCATAAACATTTCCCAACATTTATTTTACATCAATTTCAACCCTAGCCCAACATTGGCCCAAGTTAGCCCAATTTGACCTATATTGGCCCATTCACCAAAGAAACCTAAATTCAACCCAATTCAAACCCAAATCACTCCCAACTTGGTTCAAATCACTCATGACACATCCATGAGCTAAACCCAACATTTGTTTGGCCCAATCCTTCACAAAATTCTCATCCATAAATTTATTTTCAAACCAAAAGCCCACTTTCTTAAACCTTCCTAAAAGCCCAAACTTCATGCTAAAGCCCATATGACAAATTCTTCTCATCATACCCTTAATTAAAATCATCCCTAAGTTCAAATCAATCATCAAATGATTCCAAATCAAGCCATGTGCCAAATCCCATCAAATCACTCCTAAATTACCAAAATTCCTAAAAACCTCTTTCATGAAAGTTGACTTAGCTTTTTCCAAGCCAAAGGTGAGCCATGAAGCCATGCATGAGCCACATGGGAGCCATGAGAGCCTTGGACACTTCACCATACCCAAGATGGCAAGAGGAGGGAGCTCTTTCCATGTTCCCTTAAGAGGACTAGCCACTCCCATGATTCCACTAAACCTTGCTTAAGCTTAATTGTACTTGGATGGTGACCCTTCTCCACTGATTAAGCTGACCTAAACCACTTTTTCTCAGCCTAAAATCAGGTCATGGAGAGGTGAACCCAGCCCAAACACATGGGTTGACCAAATTGAGCCAAGATTAGCCATGCCCCCATTCCATTTTGATCCAACCACTTTACACTTGGAAACTGCCAATTGAATACACTAAGCCCCGACCTCGACCTCCTTGATGACAACAGTGACTCGACCCCGGTCGGCCGACCACCACGACCGCCGGAAACCGCTGTGCCGAGAGCTCACATGTGAGACCAAACTTGGAATTCTCACCTGCCGAGCCGCCCCATCCCCGATGGCCATTGTAGCTGTTCTTCTCTTGCCAAGAGCAGCTGATCCCAAGCCCTAACTCCCCCTGGGAGGCCCTCCACCCTCTCCTATTTAAACATCACCCCCTCTCGGCCATGAGAGGTGCTGAACGAGACCTTACTGAAACTCTACCAAAATTGCTCCAGAACACCCTCCATACTTAGAGCAGTTGATCCCCAGGTGACAATTTGCCACTAATCCCCACCAACAGAGCCCAATTTCTCGAAGAAAATTCCACCCAAAATCAGGACACTTCTCCACGAGTGGATCAATCCTCAAATTGATTGGTCCTACACCTTCACTCGGACCAAGGGAAGGAGTCCACCGAAGAAAAGCCCCCTCTCCGGGCCGCCCATCTATTCCGGACTCCAAGCTTTGTGATCGGGCTTGGTCGAAATCATACCTAGGCGATTCACCGGACCAGGAGACTTCATCCGGAGCTTGCCGGGATCCAATCGAAGGTGACACAACCCTCGGATTGAAGCCACACTTCTCCGAGCAAAGGTATGAGCTAATTCTTCATCCCGAGCTTCGGAGATTCTCCATTTCGAATGCTTTAATTTCAATGCATGATCACCGTATAGATGTATTCGTCTCTTCAAGACGAATCCATGGAGCACAAGAACACAAAAATCCGTTAAGTATTGAGTGAGATATTAGGGATTTAGTGTGGACGGTTCTCGTGCCAGGAGGCTTGGGGACGATGAACGGATGCCGTTCATTTAATACACGCCCGGACGGACGGCCAGGATCGCGCCGGATGAGGAGATGGAACGATACAGCGGGCCCCCGGAGCGCTGAGTTGGATGGCGGCGTCGAATGGCAGCGCGACACGCGGCGTTTCGGAGCTGCCGAGGTTGACGCGGCGCCGCGTGGATAAGTAGGAAATTAGGGTATTTTTTGATTTATTTAATTCCCTAAACTTCAAAAATGCATAACTTTGTGTAGGAAAATCAGAAAAATAAAATAAAAATACCCTCTTGCTCAGTGAACAGAGGAAAATAATGTGGAAAAGAAATTATTTAATTTCATCAAGTATTTTATTTTTAATAATTTATTTACTCTTTGCATTGTTTTAATTCTCCATGCATATAGGAAATTCACCATGGAATGAGACCATAGGGCTTTTGAAGCCTCTGAATTTGGGAACATTCCCTGAATTTTCCAAAGTCAGAGGCCATCCCTATGGGAAGTTATTGATTTTTCAAATTTATGTTGCTGTTTTGAGTATTTTAAATCCGTTAATTAGCATTTTGTGAAATAAATTCTGGAAAAATTTGGTGATGTTGCTTATGACCAGAGGACCCTAGGAAAAATAGGTTTTGAATTAATTCACTTGAAATAACCCTAATTGGCCTAAACACCCAAAATAGGTCCTTAATTAATTAGAGTTAATCATACACCAAATTGACTTGAAATCAATTCTCCACTAACCTTTAGGGTTAGAGGAATCCACCATAAAAATTTGAAGTCAATTGGACTTGGTTAGCCCTACTAAATGGGTTGATTAAGCCATTTAGCCAATTTAAACTTTAAAAATTCATAACTTTCAAAATACTTTTCAAAAATTCACCAAATTGGTTTTGGAGCCTCTTTGCTATCAGGGGAATTTAAAAAAATTAATATTTCAATTTTATAAAAAAGTTCATTTTTTATATTATTTTAATATTTTAATAATTAAAAAAAAAAATAAAAATCACAAAAATAATAAAATTCACTAAAATGTCACATTTTGAATTCTAATCACTTAGGAACAAACCCCATATTTTTCTTAGGTCTATTTGATGAGATATTAAATTTTAAAGCCCTAAGGTAATTTTAGAATTAAAAAAATGTATTTTTTAGCATTTCCACTAAAATAATTCTAATAAATCAAAGAAAAATCAGAAAATTGTAAAAATTAATTCTCTGATTTCCTTGGTATTAGAGGGATTTTTGAAAAATATAAAATTTATTTTTCAACTTTTATTTTATTTTTAAATTAATTAATACTCCAAAATTTAAAATAATTATAATAAAAATAATATAATTCAAAATATCACCAAAATTGGTCCAAGTGGTCCTCTGGTCATTAAGAATGTCCCATAATTTTCTTAAGGACAGAGACTTTCCCTTGGTCATATTATTAAATTTTTCTTGGAAATCTCTATTTTCTACCAAAAATAATTACATAAATAAATTAAATACAGAAAAATCACATTTTCTCCTCTCATGTCTTTATTGACATATGAGTGAAGTCACATAAAAATTTCAAGTTTATTTAAGCTCAATTTAGTGAGTTATAAAATTATTAAGCTTGAAGGGCAAAATGGTAATTAAAATTTTAACCCTTAAATAAAACTTTAGGTTTAATAAAATTAAAGAGTAAAATATTTGATCCTAATATGATTTGGATGATTGAAATTTAAATAATTAAAGGGTAGAAACCTACTAAACAATTTAGAAATAATTAAAATAAACCTTAATTAAATAATTGATTAAATTTGGAAGAATAATAAAATTGGAATTATTAAAATAGGGATATTATTAGGAAGAGATTTGTTCTTTAACTTAAGAATCCCTAAATTAATCATCTCAATAATATTTAATTCCTAATTAAAATGATAATTCAAATTTAAGATTTAAAATGTTAAAAGACTTAATCATTAAATTAAATTAAAGTTAAATTATTAAACTCTTTTAAAATTTCAATTAAATTAAAATTAAAAATAAAATTAAATTAAAATTTAAATTAAATTAAATTAAATTAAATTAAACAAATAAATTAAATTGAATTAAATTAAATTAAATTAAATTAAATTAATTAAAAATTAAATTAAATTAATTTAATAAAATTAAATTAAATCAAATTAAATTAAATTAAATCATATCAAATTAAATTAAATTAAATTAAATTAAATTAAATTAAAGGAAATTAAATTAAATTAAATTAAATCAAGTTAAATTAAATTAAATTAATTCATATCAAATCAAACTAAATTGAATTAAATTAAATAAAATAATAAAATCAAGTTAAAATTAAAATCAAGTTAAATTGAATCAAAATTGAAACTAAACTAAATTAAATTAAATTAAAGTTAAATTAAATTGAATTAAAAAAATAATAACATCACCTAAGACATAAAAAATTCAAAATAAAGCAACTTGAACACTATTCCAAATTTAAACCCGATAACTGAAATTAAATTAAATCACAAACCATTTGAACACCAATTTGCCCTCGAAAGCTTTGGTTATCATAACTCTTAAACAGAACGTTAAATGAAATGTTACTTCACTTATAGGATATTCAAATGTCCTAGTTCACTGAGCAAGATAACAAAACTTGAATTTTCGGACGATTAATTCATTTGTATAATTAAATTCATTTGAACTTAAAACAATTCTAGCAATATTGAAAAGATGTTTAAGATTCTTCTTAAGCACTTCCTCAATATGATAGGATATTTATAAGAACAATTGAACTTAATTGTTCTTTGATGAAGAAAATCATCCTCAAACCAAAACACAAGAACCTAGACGTCATAGGAAATGACTAGCTATAGGATTAGGAATTTGGTAGAAAACCATAACCCTTCCCTTAGCTTTACCTAGGAACTTGCTTAAATATTCTAAATTATGTTTAAGTGCAGCTTGGGATGACGGGAAGACCCTCCGAGTACGCTTTTATTTTGTTGCAATTTACTTTATTGCAATTTATTTAATCGCATCGCACTTACTTTTCTTGCATGATAAACAACTCGTTGCATGAAAACCCACACCTTTAGGGTAGCCCCTTAAAACCGAAACCAAAAATAAATTAAAAGTCATTGCAAGATAAAATTCACCGCCACAACATTTCAAAATATAAAACAACTCAAAATTTAATCACAAACGTAACACAAAACTGCAATTACAACTAAATTAAAACGTCTTGTTGGATGATCGGGAATACCTCGGGTGATGTAACCTACGTGTTGCTAACGGGATTTCCCACGGTCTAAATGAAAGTGTGGAACTCATTTAGTTGAGTTTAGCAAATTCATCTGGACTAAGTGAATCCGATAAAAATAACGATGCCGAAGGATGGAACCGTGGTATCTTAACCGGTGTTGTTATAATCAACTTTAAGATTTGTTTTAAATAAAACATAAAAACACTTGGAAATTAAGATTTTCTCTAAACAAAAACACTTTTCTCATCTCCTGATTTATGACTTCTACAACTAAACCTCTGCAACAACAAGGAGCTCGGAGCATGGTGGGTAGCACGGCCATCGTCATCAGCAAAACCTGAGTCTACTTCAGCAAAACCCTCTTAGAATTAAATAACGAAGCCATAGGATTTCGAGGTAGTTTTCCTAGTGCAACATAAATTCTCAACTCTTCGTTAGGCATTTGCATGATCATGTCATGTAAATTAAGCCCTAACCGGTCTTAGGATTCCGAGGTAGTCGTTTGGTACGACATAAACCCTCACATCTTCAAGGCTATTTGTATGATTTTATCATACGAATATAAGTCTTAATTAATTAAAATTGGCAAGATTGAAACATTAAATAAACATTAGGACTTTCCTAAATCTAAGCCATACAATAGGATAGTTGAGAAATTACCAAAGTTCGCTTCGAATCGGTGATTTCTCCTACCTTTCTTCCTTTGAATTCCCAAAACAAAATGTTCCAAACTTGATCCATTCCCTATTGAAATTCCAAAATTCAATCCCTTTGAAAACTTAAACTTTGAAATTCTTGAGAGCAGAACTACTGATTATTATCGAGAGTTTTCTTAAGTGATTCCCGTCACTTAAGATGTAATTAACTATAGGGGCTTGCCCTTATAGGGAATTTTAAGAACCTAGATAATATAAACCCTGCTTAATGCTTTCATATTAAGCAGGGGAACTTGTCGGCTTATAAAATTGGTTCGCAGACCAAACGGATGTCACAAATCTCCTAGTTTATTTAATCGAGCCCCATCATCAAGCAGTGTGTCTATTCTTCGGGATAGATACACGGTTTGTGGTGCGGTGCTCGTTTGTATAAACTATTTGGGATGTGAGATCGGTTTGATTTCATATCTTAAAATTTTCAAATTTAAAATTATTTTTAAAAATCAAATACAACTTTTCAAATTATTTATTTAAATTAAATTAAAAATTCGCCGACAATTTCTGTTAGGCGACCCCCTTTTCAAAATAAAACACAACCTAAAAATATGCCGACATATTTCTGGCGACTCCGCTGGGGAACAATTCCTCTCTCCATTTTAATCAGAAAATTCTGCTCTCAAAAATCGGTAGTGTATCCATGTTCCTAGTGGATCAAACTACCCTTCTTTCCGTTGGAATACTATGTTCATTTCTACCTTGAACAAGTATAGCCAACATTCTCTCGGATTTAGGAGCCACTGTTTAGACACCCCTAAACAGAGAGGTTTCGAGATCCTTTTCCCTCATTCCTGAGGTGGGGTGGACCCCCAATAGGTATTAGTTTAGGAGCGGTCTTGCTGGTCGAGAAGTTTCTGCAAGACTTTCTCTTCGTTTTCCAGTTCCTAATCAATTCCTTTTACCCTTCCTAAAACTCTCCTTCTTTTATTAATTCTCCCTCCTAACGAACAAATCTTTCCGAAAAGACAATTTTCCTTTAATACCACAAATACACTAAGATAAACAGAAATGTGTTCGGATTCTTTCTTTTTCGTCATAATTTTTACGATAAGAAGAAGCACGATTCAGGGACTAATAATTGAAATCTGCCCTGTAGAAATGGAAGCCCCAAAACTGATCTTCTCTTTTGTCAACGGACTTGACCTGGCCGTGTTCAAGGACGAACTGCCTGATAATGGAATCATTCGATTCGGACAAGGATTCGGGGACACCGACATCAAGATCCCCGACGTCACTCTCTTTTCACTCACAAGCAAAGTACCAGAGACTGAGAAGGCGTTGATTGAGTTTAACCTCAAGTAAACTTATGAATTCCCTCCTCAACAAAAGATTCCAACTGAGAGGAGTACTGCTGTCCACAGAAGGACTGTTGTTGCTACCCCCACTGGTCTAGTTGTCTCTGCACCTACACCGGCTTCTGCCAAACTAAAGGGGAAGGAAATCCAGAACTATGGTGAACCTGTTACCGTGGAGGGTATAGACCTTCCTGTGAGACCTTCTGTTTTTGAAATCGGGTCCAGCTCGAGAATTCCACCGCTGACACGGACTCAGAGAAGGAACAGAAGTAGAAGGACCGCTAGAGAAGCTAGAGCTGTTGAAATTGCTTTCCTGGAGGAAATCCCAGAACTGCCCGAGTATACACCACTGCCTGAATACATACCACTTTTGGGAGGAAGTAGATTCCATCCCCTCTCCGCCGCAGAGGATGAAGAAAATGTTCGCAAGATTGCTGCCGCATTGCCTCAGCCCGTATATTACAACGATAGTCTTAAGAAAAGTCCAGAACTACGCCATTTGCTCGACTGCAAACTTTGATAGAGAAGTTAGCGAAGAAAGAAAAATGCCCTGTATCAGAAATTTTAAGAAGGATAGGGCGGGTGCCAGCCAAGTCCCGTCTTGGGCCGCGAGTAGAACCTGCTATCGTTGCAGAAAAGCCAAATAAGAGAATGAAAGCTAGTCCACCTGTCGTTGTTTCAGGACTACAGATTAGGGAGGATACCACCTTCCAACATTTGGCTGACAGACCATCCTGTCCTAGACCTTCTGCTGCTAGAAGGATGGTATGGCGTCCCACTACTGGACAATTAAGATTGAAACAACAGCTCGAGAAGGAAAGTCTCGTCGGGAGACTTGAATCCGAAGAAAGTGCTACCTGCGATAAAGGGGACTCATGAGAAGGAAACCCGACGAGTTATCACATGACAAGCTGCAAGGATGTGCGAAAAGACCACTAGAAGATGCTTATGGAAAAGCTAAGAACCGATATTCGGCGATTAGCAAGGGAAAGAGAAGAGAAATTCGGAGATGAGATTGATTCGTCAGAGTTCATGGATGATGAGTATGCAGAAATTAACATGGTTGATACACGAGCTTCGTTAGCTTCACAAGGTGCCCCTGCAGCCGCAGAGAGAGAGGAGCTGGAAGTAATGAGGAGGCAGCTTCAAGAGAAAGATGATACGATCGCCCAAATGGCAAAAAGGATGAAAGAGATGGCTGTAGCCCTAGCCACTCTCCAGAGTCAAGTGCAACCCCAAAGAGAGACACCCCCAGAGGTCATTCACATTGTAGACGAAGGAAAGGAGATTACGTCCATCAACGGGGATGATCAGCTAAAGAAGGATGCAACGCAAAGCATGATTCCAGAAAAGGATATTAAGTGCATGGTGGAACAACAGGTGCGAGAAGCCTTGGCACAATCAAAGAGCGGGACATGCATTCGGACGGGTAGACCTTACCCTAAAGAATTCGACGCTGTCCAATATTCGAAAGGCTTTGTACCACCTCTGTTCAAGACCTTTGATGGAACCGGAAACCCTTGGCAGCATGTTGCACATTTTCGTGCCAGTTGTTGCAATGCCGGCGGAAGTGATGCTTTACTCTTCCGACAATTTATCGGCGACTCGTCGAGAATCGCCTTTGATTGGTATACGGAATTACCGAACGGTTCGGTGAAGACATTTTCAGAACTGGAGAACCTCTTCATCAAGCGATTTGCCGGAGCTCAGCACTACATCACTATAGGTGATTTAGTGGTAGAGAAGCAGAAACCCAACGAAACCTTGGTAGACTACATACTTCGATGGAGGAATCTAAGTATGAAGTGTGAGCCGCAACTACAAGAACAGCATGCAGTCCACATTTTACTTAAGAGCATTCATGGGCCGATAGCACTTCTCCTCAAGGGATTTACTATTAAGACTTTTGAGAAGTTGTTAAGTAAGGCCGGAAGCTTGCAAGAGGAGGCGAAGCAATTAAGTTTCACTGACAAAATAGACAAGCAAAAGCCTGTGAAGACTTTTGAAAAGAAATCCGGGATCGTTGCAGTGCGTCGATAAAGGCAAGCAACCAATACAAATACTGTCAGAATGGCCGCAGCAACCTCAACAGAATTACCAGCAACCCGACCCAGCTATCAGTCATCTTAACAGTATGAACAACCGCCTCGTCCGCAACGTACGTTAAGGGAACTTCTGAGCAGGGAGTATCCGTTCAAGAATGAGGCGATGTCGAAAATGTTTCGCGGTCCGATGAAGACTCCGCATTTCCAATCGCCGGAACCTAAGAGACCGAAGAAGTCAACAAGAAGGGTGATCCCAACTTTTGCCCTTACCACCGGATGCTTGGACACAAGATAGAAGATTGTATTACCTTCAAAAGTTGGCTCAACGAAAATCTTCGAAAAGGGAATATAACGATCCCGAAGGAATACATGAAGGAACCCCAGAAAGGAGGTTCCGTCAATGTTGTCTCGACTGATCTCATTGTTCCGATAGATCCCTATGCGACTGATGATGGATGGGCTACCGCTTGGACAAGGTCTTCGAAAAGATTTTGGATCACATCCAAACCGCTTCGGTGCGAGCCTCAATTCAGAGTTCAAAACCTATTAAGTCGACACTATCACTTGCGATAGAAGAACCACCTCAACAAGAGACGATTGAAGAGAAGAAGAAAATCGACGAAGAAGAGAAGACCGAGGCTCCTAAGGCTAGACTAGGGGCTGCTTATCCTAGGATAGTTGTTTCCGATTCGGGGGAGAAATCCCTCGAACCTCTGACTCTGTATGATTATTTTCTCACTCCGGTGGGATCTTATAATGATAAGGGTTATGACGTTGGCTACGTTTTGACTGTTTCTAACGATTACATAACTAGCGACAATCCGAACATCGATTTCGATACAAATGACAATTCTCAAATCGTACACAATCTCGACAATCACAATGACGAAGAAGACATCCATCAAGGAGGCTACGAGAGTTCAACAAGCAACGAATCTATCTGCAAGTTTCGAGGAGCTCCAGTCACAATAGAGTTAGAGCCTTCAGACTCTGAAGCTAATCCAAAAGAACCTGTCATTCCGATTCAAGAGGAGACACTAGCAAACTCAATACTAGAGTCAGAATAGATTACAGAGGTTAACTTAAGAAGTGGAAGAGTTCTACCTCCGAGAATGGGTCCAAAGGACAAAGGAAAGCAGGTGGTTGTTTAAGAAGAATCAACCCCGGCAGAAGAAATACCCATTCGGGAATAAGCCGAGACACATGAAAATAAAGTGGACTACAACGTGCTAGCCCATCTTAGGAAACTACCGGCCAAACTGAGCATCTACGACGCTCTCATCTTATCAAAGGAGATGAGAGAAGCTCTGATCAAGGCCTTACTTGATCCAAAAATTTGCTTAGCTCAAATGGCCGGAGATTCCTTAGATGAGGTTTGCTCGTTAAAGGAACAGCAAGGTGTCACCTTCACGGACAATGACCTACTACTTGGGACAGTAGACCACAACCGACCGTTGTACATTTCAGTTACAATTGGAAAGTTTACACTCTCCAGAGTATTGGTGGATCCAGGAGCATCAATTAATATAATGAGTCTTCGAACACTAAGCATATTTGGAAATTGATGCTCGCGAGCTCGAGCGTGATAAAATGTTATTAAGAGGATTCAACCGGAAAGGAGAAAGAGCCCTCGGCTCAATAACACTCGCTAATGAAGACCGGTGACTCGGCAAAGACAACCGCAAAATTTCACATAATTGATTCAGAAACGTCATTCAACGCTCTACTGGGCCGACCATGGATACATGAAAATAGGATGGTACCATCATCCCTACACCAGTGCATCAAATACTACGATGGAGGGGAACAAAGCATCAAAGGTGACTTACAACCATTCTCCGTACATGAAATTGGAATCCATGAAGATGCAGCTTATTATGCACCTCCGAAGAAAACATTCTTCTCCAGAGATACCATAACGAATAAAGCAAAAGAAATTCGGGATGACGAAGAACCTGAAGTTCTAGTCCAACAGTCACTCACCACTCCTTTACGGCGAGATGGTGATGGTTTCTCCACAACTCGCATCCGAGGTCGAGGCCGGGGACGAGGTCGTGGTAGAGACGTTAGAGCAGCTTGGACGGAGGAAACCAGCCATCAATGTTGATTGGGAAGACGAGCTTCCGAAGAGGAAAAAGAAATCAAGCAAGAAGCAAGTGACAATAAGTCGGAAGAAGCCGCAATTCGAGATCCCGCTCGAAGATGAAAAGAATGAAGAATATAAATCGATGTACGAGAAGATTAACCACTATGTACATACTATGACCCTGACCCCGATCCATTCTAATAAGATCGAGGGTATGGTGGTCAAAGAGGTACGTAGCGGCGGTGCAAAGCCAATCAAAATCTACCGTGGTGCTCCTTCCTCCAAAACTGAAAATAATGTACAATTTGAAGATGTCACTTCATCAGAGTTAATGGAATTACCTTTTGAGTGGTACTCTCCCTGTGTTCAAAATTTAATTAAGCATGGTGTGCGGCTTATTTTTTTTTTTATTTTTTAGGTCGTGTTTTATTTTGAAGAGGGGTCGCCTAACAGAAATCTGTCGGCGAATTTTTAATTTAATTAAAATAAATAATTTGAAAAGTAGTATTTGATTTTGAAAATAATTTTAAATTTGAAGGTTTTAAGATATGAGATTAAACCGATCTCACATCCCAAATAGTTTATATAAACGAGCACCGCACCACAAACCGTGTACCTATCCCTAAGGATAGACACATCGCTTGATGGTGGGGCTTCGATTAAATAAACTAGAAGATTAGTGACATCCGTTTGGTCCGTGAACCAATTTTATAAGCCGACAAGTTTCCCCGCTTAATATGAAAACATTAAACGGGGTTTATATTACCCGGGTTCTTTAAAATTCCCTATAAGGGCAAGCCCCTATAGTTAATTACATCTTAAGTGACGGGAATCACCTAAGAAAACTCTCGATAATAATCAATGATTCTGCTCTCAAGAATTTCAAAGTTTAAGGTTTTCAAAGATTGAATTTTGGAATTTCAATAGGGAATGGATCAAATTTGGAACATTTTGTTTTGTGAATCCAAAGGAAGAAAGGTAGGAGAAATCACTGATTCGAAGTGAACTTCGATAATTTCCCGACTATCCTATCGTTTGGCTTGAATTTAGGAAAGTCCTAATGTTTATTTAGTATTTCAATCTTGCCAATTTTAATTAATTAGGGCTTATATTTGTATGATAAAATCAAACAAATAGCTCTAGAAAATGTGAGGGTTTATGTCGTATCGGACGACTACCTCGGAATCCTAAGACCGGTTAGGGCTTAATTTGCAATGCAAATGCCTAACGAAGAGTTGAGGATTTATGTTGCACTAGTGCAAGCTACCTCGAAATCCTATGGCTTTGTTGTTTTAATTCTAAGAAGATTTTGCTGAAGTAGGTTTAAGTTTTGCCGACGACGATGACCGTGCCGCCCACCATGCTCCAAGCTCCTTGTTGTTGCAGAGGTTTAGTTTTAGAAATCATAAATCGGGGGATGAGAGAAGTGTTTTGGTTTAGAGAAAATCTTAATTTCCAAGTGTTTTTTATGTTTTATTTAAAACAAATCTTAAAGTTGATTATAACGACACCGGTTAAGATCCCACGGTTCCATCCTTCCGGCATCATTATTTTTATCGGATTCACTTAGTCCAGATGAATTTGCTAAACTCAACCGAATGAGTTCCACACTTTCATTTAGACCGTGGGAAATCCCGTTAGCAACACGTAGGTTACATCATCCGAGGTATTCCCGATCATCCAACAGGACGTTTTAATTTAGTTGCAATCGTAGTTTTGTGTTCGTTTGTGATTAAATTTTGAGTTGTTTTATCTTTTGAAATGTTGTGGCGGTGAATTTTATCTTGCAATGACTTTTAACTTAGTTTTGGTTTTAGTTTTAGGACTATCCTAAAGGTGTGGGTTTTCATGCAACAGCTTGTTTTATCATGCAAGAAAAGTAAAATGCATTTGCAATAAAGTAAATTGCAAGAAAGTAAATTGCAATAAAATAAAAGCGTACCCGGAGGGTCTTCCCGTCATCCCAAGCTGCACTTAAAACACAATTAGAATATTTAAGCAAGTTCCTAGGTAAAGCTAGGGAAAGGTTATGGTTTTCTACCAAATTCCTAATCCTATAGCTAGTCAACTCCTATGACGTCTAGGTTCTTTGTGTTTTTTGTTTGAGGACGATTTTCTTCATCAAAGGACAATTAAGTCCAATTGTTCTTATAAATATCCTATCATATTGAGGAAGTGCTTAAGAAGAATCTTAAACATCTTTTCAATATTTCCAGGATTGTTTTAAGTCCAAATGAATTTAATTATATAAATGAATCGATCGTCCGAGGTTTTCAAGTCTTGTTAATTTGCTCGATGAACTAGGACATTCGAATATCCTATGAGTGAAGTGACACTTCATTTAATGTTTTATTTAGGAGCTATAATAACTAAAGCTTTCAAGGGTAAGTTAGTATTCAAATGATTTGGTTTAAGTTAAAGAGTTTAAATTTGGAATAGTTGTTCAAGTTGTTTTATATTTAATTTCTTTTATGTCTTAGGTGATGTTATATTTAATTTAACTTAATTTAATTGAGTTTTAATTTAGTTTAACATAGTTCAATTTAATTTGACTTGGTGTTTAATTAATTTGATTTGATTTAACTTTAATTTAATTATTTAATTTAATTTAATTTAATTTTAATTATTTAATTTAATTTAATTTAATTGTTTAATTTAATTTAATTTAATTTTAATTTAATTTAATTTAATTGTTTGATTTAATTTAATTTAATTTTAATTAATTTAATTTAATTGTTTAATTTAATTTAATTTAATTATTTAATTTAATTTAATTTAATTTTTAAATTTAATCTTAATTTAATTTATCTTTAATTTACTTTATTTTTAATTTTAATTGAAATTTCAAAAGAGTTTAATAATTTAATTAAGTCTTTTAATATTTTAAATTTGAGTTATCATTTTAATTAAAAATTGAGTATTAGTTGATATAATTAATTTAGGGATTTTTAAATTAAAGAATAAATCTCTTCCTAATAAAGATCCCTTATTTTAATAATTCCAATTTTATTATTCTTCCAAATTTAATCTATTATTTAATTAAAGTTTAATCATTTTAAAATTATTTAATGGGTTTCTACCCTTTAATTATTTAAATTTCAATCATCCAAATCAGATTAGGATCAAATATTTTACTTGTTGATTTTTTATTAAACCTAAAGTTTTAATTAAGGATTAAAGATTTTAATTACCATTTTACCCTTTAAGCTTAATAATTTCATAACTCACTAAATTGAACTCAAATGAACTTGAAATTTTTATGTGACTTTACTCATATGTCAATAAAGACATGAGAGGAGAAAATGTGATTTTTCTGTATTTAATTTATTTATATAATTATTTTTGGTAGAAAATAGAGATTTTCAAGGAAAATTTGATAACATGACCAAGGGAAAAGTTTCTGTCCTTAAGAAAATTAGGGGACATTCCTAATGACCAGAGAAGCACTTGGACCAATTTTGGTGATTTTTTGAATTATATTATTTTTATTATAATTATTTTGAGTTTTGGAGTGTTAATTAATTTAAAAATAAGATAAATGTTGAAAAATGGATTTTATATTTTTCAAAAATCTCTCTGATATCAAGGAAACCAGAGAATCAAATTTTGCAATTTTCTGATTTTTCTATGATTTATAATCATTATTTTAGTGAAAATGCTAGAAAATACATTTTTTTAATTTTAAAATTACCCTAGGGCTTTAAAATTTAATATCTCACTAAATAGACTTAGGAAAAATGTGGGATTTGTTCCTAAGTGATTAAAATTCAAAATGTGACATTTTGGTGAATTTTATTATTTTTGTGATTTTTATTATTTTTTAATTATTAAAAATATTAAAATATTATTAAAAATCAACTTTTTCAGTAAAATTGAAATTTTAATTTTCTTAGATTCCCCTGATATCAGAGAGGCTCCAAAACCAATTTGGTGAATTTTTAAAAAATATTTTAAAAGTTATGAATTTTTAAAGTTTAAAATGGCTAAGTGACTTAATCAACCCAATTAGTGGGGCTAACCAAGTCCAATTGACTTCAAATTTTTATGGTGGATTCCTCTGATCCTAAAGGTCAGTGGAGAATTGATTTCAAGTCAATTTGATGCCTGGTTAACTCTAATTAATTAAAGACCTATTTTAGGTGTTTAAGCCAATTAGGGTTAATCTGAGTGAATTAACTCAAGTCCTATTTTTCCTAGAGTTCTCTGGTCATAAGGAACATCACCAAATATTTCTAGAATTTATTTCACAACATGCTAATTTTTGGAATTAAAATACTCAAAACAGCAACATGCATTTGAAAAATAAATAACTTTTCACAGAGATGGCCTCCGACCTTGGAAAATTCAGGGAATGTTCCCAAGTTCGAGGCTTCAAAAGCCCTATGGTCTCATGCCATGGTGAATTGTATACATGCATGGAGAATTAAATGTATGCAGAGAGTAAATAAATCATAAAAAATAAAATACTTAATTAAATTAAATGATTTCTTTTCCACATTATTCTCCTCTGTTCACTGAGCAAGAGGGTATTTTTATTTTATTTTTGTGATTTTTCTACACGGAGATATGAATTTTTGAAGTTTAGGGAATTAAATAAATAGAAAAATACCCTAATTTTCTATTTATCCACGCGGCGCCGCGTCAACCTCGGCAGCTCCGAACGCACACGCGTCGCGCTCCCATTCGACGCCGCCACCCGAGTCGGCAGCCCGGGCCCCGCGGTTCTCGTACCGTCTCCTCGGTCCGACGCAATCCCGGCCGTCCGTGCGCGCGTGTATCGAATGGACGCGCATCCGTTCATCGTCCCCAAGTGTTCTCACCCGAGAGCCGTCCACACTAAATCCCTAAGATCTCACTCGATTCTCAATGGATTTTCATGTTCTTATGCTCTATGGATTCGTCTCGAAGAGACGAACACATCTATACGGCTAACATGCATTGAAACTAAGGCATTTGAAATGGAGAATCTCCGAAGCTCGGGATGAATAGTTAACTCATACCTTAGCTCGGAGAAGTGTGGCTTCAATCCGAGAGTTGTTGCACCTTCGATTGGGTCCCGCAAGCTCCGGATGAAGTCTCCCGGTCCGGTGAATCGCCTAGCTATGAAAGTGACCACAGCCCGATCACAAAGCTCGGAGGCCGGAGCAACCGGGTGGCCTCGGAGATGGGGCTTTCGGTGGGAAACTTCTCCTCTTGGTCCAGATGAAGGTGTAGGACCAGTCGATTTGAGGATTGGCTCACCGTGGCAAAGTGTCCCGGTTTTGGGTGGAATTTCGGCTGAGAAATCGGGCTCGTTGGTGGGGATTAGGGCAAATCGACACCTGGGATCAACTCGCTCTAAGGATGGTGAAGGGTTTGGAACAATTTTGGCGAGTTTCGGCAAGGTTTGTGCTTGGCTCTCCTCATGGCCGAGAGGGGTGGAGTTTAAATAGAGCTGGCTGGGGGCCTCCCGTGGAGAGTTAGGGCTCGGGATCGACTGCTCCGGTGAGGAGAAGATCGGCCATGGTGACCACTAGGGATGGGGCGACTCGACAAGTGAGAATTTCAATGTTGGCTCACATGTGAGCTCTCGGCCATGGTGTTTTCCGGCGGCTCGGTGGCCGGCCGGCCGTGCATGGGTCACCCTCAAGGTCGGGTGGGTCGTGGCCGGAGGTTTGTGCAATCAATCGGCCATGGACATGTGTAAAGGCTTTGATCCAAAGTGGAATGGGGCATGGCTAGATTTGGACCTAAATGGGTCAACCCACCCATTTGGGCTAAGTGCACCACCCAAGGCCTGGTTTAGGCTGAGGAGAAAGTGATTTGGATCAGCTTGATTAGTGGGGTCAAGTCACAATCCAAGTACAATTAGGCTTAAGCATGGTTTAGTGGAATCATGTAAGTGGTTAACCACCTTTAGGAGTTAAGGAAAGAGCCTCCTCCTTTTGCCCAAAATGGCATGGTGACATGTAAAGAGGCTCTCATGGCTTGCATATGGCTTATGCATGGCTCCATGGCTCCATTTGGCTTGGGAAAAGTAAAGTCAATTTCATGGAAATGGATTTAAGGAAAATTTTGGTATTTAGGGGTGATTTGGCATGAGGCTTGATTTGGAATTATTTGATGATGAATTTAGGACTTAGGGATGATTTTAATTGAAAGTATGATGAGGGGAAATGTCATATGGGCCTTGGAAGAATTTTGGGCTTTTTTGAAAGGGTTTTAGATGGGCTTTTAAGATGGATTAGGAAAGTGGGCTCTTGAATTTTAAAATGGATTTTGGGATGAAATTTTGTAAAGAGGTTGGGCCAAATAATTATTGGGTTTAGCTCATGGATGTGTCATGAGTGACTTGAAGCAAATTTGGGGTAGTTTGGACTTGAATTGGGTTGGATTTGAATTCTTTTGGTGAATGGGCCAATGTAGGTCAAATTGGGCTAACTTGGGCCAATGTTGGGCTAGGGTTGAAATTGATGTAAAATAAATATTAAGAAATGTTTATGGGAGTGTTGAATTGAAGTTTAGAATTGAATTGGACCAAGATTGGGGTCAATTGGGTATGTTTGGTTTGACATTGGGTCCACTTTGGGTTAAAATGGGTCAATTTGGGGGTTTTGACAAAAGTAGGGTAAATTGACAAAATTGGCCCATGGTGTAGTTGGACAAAATGAAATTGGGAATATTTGGGATTTTCTGGAATTTTCTGGGAATTTTCTGAATTTTTGGATTTTTAGGCCAAGAAGGGTATTTTGGGTACTTGGAGGGTATTGGGGGGTTTTCTTGGAATTTTTGGTATTTTTGGGTATGGATGATCAATTTGAGTGATGTGGAGGTGTTTGGGATTGATTTTGGAAAATTTTAGGTAATTTGGAGATTTTGCAAAAATTGGGTAATTCAGTGGTTTTGGGTAGGTTTAGTAGGTGTAGGGTCCCGGGGTCAAAAATTGAAAATTTGGGAAATTGAAGATTGGGTGAATTTGGGTGGGGTGAAATCATTTTGGTTGAGCCATGAAGCCATTTCAAGCCCATATGAGCCATGAAAGGACTCATTTGAGGCATTCACTATGTTGTTCCTAACCCTCTCGACCAAGGGCTTAGGGGTTAAGGACCATCCATGTGAATCACCTACATGAGTCGGAGGTCAAGTTGGGTATGGGTGTGGTTTTAGGAAGTGTGTGGAAATGTAGTGTGTAAGTGTAGTGTATGTCAGCCCCTTCACTGCACCGAGCCACCTGTAGGCGGTCCTAAGGCCAAAGAGTCCTATAGGAACTCATCCTTTAAACTTCCATATTTCGATTTCAACCCTCTAGGTGATTAGGGGTCTATAGTCAAGTTTGTGGAGTTTGCAGGGAGTTTAGAAGTGGTTTGAATTTCTAAAAGGCGGGTCCCAATTCTAGTCCTCTAAGATAGTCAAAGGAAAGGCCTAAGGCTAGATCCTAAGCACTAAAAAGAAGAAAAGGAAGACCTCATCAAAAATGTGGTCAACACATGGTTTCTTACCTCGACAATGGACAAAAGGTCAATCACAACACTTTGAAAAATTATGGAATAACTCCGGTCGTCCACCCAATTCAAAGCATGGTCTCGCATTCGGCACGATAGGATCGACCGACGATACCGAATTTTGCTTGGTTGTCACTTGCGAGTCTAATGAAAACCGCATGGAAACTACGTAAGAATTCGAAGATTTACAAATTAGTAGACGCTCCACCGTAATTCGAAGAAGAGATTAAATCTACAATAGATGAGTTAACGGAAGTTAACTTAGGTACTAGCGAAGAGCCTAGACCTACCTTTGTTAGCTCCTTACTCAATAAAGAAGACTCCGAAGGAATAATCAAGTTATTAATGGAGTTTAAAGACTGTTTTGCTTGGAGCTACGATGAGATGCCGTGACTAGCTCCGGAGGTCGCACTCCATAAGCTAGGAGTGGATCCTACTTCGTCCCGCCGGACAAGGTCCCAGAAGAATGCGTCTAGAAATCGAACAACAAGTCATAGTTGAAGTTAAAAAGCTAATAGACGCTAAATTTGTCCGCGAAGAACAATACCCGACTTGGTTAGCCAATGTGGTACCAGTTAGGAAGAAGAATGGTCAGATCAGAATTTGTGTGGATTTCAGAGATTTGAACAAGGCATGTCCAAAGGATGAATTCCCTCTACCAATCCCAGAATTAATGATCGACATTCCTTCGACACATGAAATATTCTCATTCATGGATGGATCTTCAGAATTCAACCAGATAAAAATGGCTCCAGAAGATAAAAAACTTACAACATTCATAACGCCGATCGGAGTATATTGCTACACAGTGATGCCATTCGGACTGAAGAACGCAGGAGCAACATATTCATGGATGGATCTTTAGGATACAACCAGATAAAAATGGCTCCAGAAGATGAAAAACTTACAACATTCAGAAAGCCGATCGGAGTATATTGCTACACAGTGATGCCATTCGGACTGAAGAACGTAGGAGCAACATACCAGAGAGCGATGATAAGAATTTTTTATGATCTCATCCACAATCAAGTCGAATGCTACGTGGACGATGTGGTCATCAAAAGCAAAGTAAAGGACAACCACCTATATGATTTGAGAATTGTTTTCGAACGATTAAGACAATTTAACCTTAAGATGAATCCCTTAAAATGCGCCTTCGGCGTCACCTCCGGGAAATTCCTAGGATTCGTTGTCCGACAACGTGGAATTGAAATCAACCCGGAAAATATTAAAGCTATCTTAGAAATGCCGCCTCCCAAAACATTAAAACAACTACGATCTTTTCAAGGGAAGTTGGCATATCTTCGACGCTTTATCTCAAACTTGTCAGGTAGGTGTCAGCCTTTCTCGGAACTAGTTAAAAAGGACGCCAAATTTATTTGGGAAGAGAAATGCCGTAAGGCCTTTGAGGACATTAAACAATATTTAATGACACCTCCTCGTCTTAGCAGACCCTGGCCTCGTGTAGACCGCCGATACATTATACCGCGACTTTGGACGACTCACTCGGAGCCCCGTTAGCTCGAGTCAATGATGAGGGTAAAGAAAATGCTCTTTACTACCTAAGCCGTCGTTTACTCCCAACGAAAATAAGGTATCCTGCAATTGAAAAGCATTGTTTGGCCCTGATCTTTGCCGCTCAAAAGCTCAGGCACTACATGCTTTCTCATAAGGTCAACTTGATCTCGAAATTTAATCCATTGCAATACTTGATGACTTGTCCAACGCTTTCGGCGTACTTGCCGGTGGTCAATGATATTATTGCAATTCGATATAACTTTCATGCCTCTTCGTGCCGTAAAGGGACAAGTCCTAGCAGACTTCCTCGCAAAGACACCCTCTCGCCGGCGGAATCTCCTCTCAATGACGACTTGCCGGATGAACAAATAATGAGCCTAGAAGACCCCGATGATCGACGTTGGGAATTATATTTCGACGGAGCATCTTCGAGCACACAAAGACGAAGAATCGCAAGTGATAGTGCCCGGTAAGGCAGGAATCGGATTAATCTTTATAACACCGGAGCGGGGGATGTTAAGATACTTCTACCACTTGACAGAGCCGTGTACAAACAACGAAGCATAATACGAAGCCCTCATAACAAGACTGGAATTAACTATTCAAATGGGGATAACAGACATCAACATCTACGGGGATTCGCAGTTAATCATTCAACAGATCGCCGGACAGTACAGAATTTTAAAACCAAGACTCGAGCAATACTTCCAAGTATGCCATAAAGTCGTTGGAACAGATTCGAATGTGACAATCTACAAAATTCCCGTAAAAGAAAATGCTTTAGCGAGATGCGTTAGCTCGCCTCGCAAAAGAATTTGCTTGTTTGCAAGATGAGTCGTAGAAGTGTCGGTTCACGGATGTCGGGTCCTATCACGACTCGACATGTACACAATACACAAATCGAAAAAAAGAAGAATCAGCTTGCAACAGAGTGACGTAAAACACGTAAGATTGCCGACGACCATTAATAGACTACCCGCAAACAGGAAAACTACCGGACAATAGGTCGCTAGCCCATCGATCAAGAAAAGAACTCGTCCTACACATTAATAAACAACACGTTATACGTAAGGTCTTTCGATCAAATGTGGCTAAGGTGCCTAAGCGGGTCCGAGGCCCGTGAAATTGTTAAAGAGGTGCATTCGGGACTCGTGGCGCTCACCGGTCGGGTCCGAAGATGAAGATGAAAATTAAAATACTAGGGTACTACCGGCCCTCGATGATGACCAATCGCATGAAAATCGCCAAGAGCTGTCATCAATGCCAAGTGCACGGAGTGGTTCTACACCAACCTCCAAATGTGTTACATCCGACAATTGCGTCGTGGCCATTTGAATGTTGGGGCACGGACATAGTGGGTCCAATAGAACCACCATCTTCAAAAGGACATCGCTTCATTCTTGCGGCTACATATTACTTTTCCAAGTGGGCAGAGGCAGTTTCACTTAGAGAAGTGAAAGCACACGACGTGCTACAGTTTTTCAAGAACCAAGTTGTCTACCATTTCGGAGTGCCGTTCAGGATCATCTCAGATAATGGGTTAGCATTCAGAAGCAAACAAATTAACAATTTTATCAGGAGACACGGAATCGACTGGCGATATTCAACAATTTACTACCCAAGAGCAAAAGACCTTGTTGAGGCTTTTAATAAAACTCTCGTTCAAATCTTAAAGAAAACCTTATACGACAATAAGAGAAATTGGCACGAGAAGTTATTAGAGCCTTATGGACCTACCGGACAACCTTCAGAACTCCTACTCAAGCTACACCTTACGCTCTGGTGTATGGGTCCGAGGCAGTGTTACCCTTAGAGGTCCAGCTTCCTTCACTCAGAATTGCAGTTGCAAACAAAATCACGACAGAAGAGAATGTCAAATTACGATTAGAGGAATTAGAAAGCTTGGAAGGGAAAAGACTTGCAGCAGAGCAAAATTTAGAATTATACCAAGCTAAGATTGTTCAAGCCCATGACAGACTGGTCCGCCCAAGAACCTTCAAAGTTGGTGACTTAGTTCTCGTTCTCAAGAGACTTATCCTTGCACACCGCGAGATAGGAGGAAAATTTGAACCCACTTGGGAAGGGCCGTTTGTGGTCGAGGCGATCTACTCGTGAGGCTCTTACCAGCCTAGTGAATTGCCAAGGAGAACGACATATGCTTCCGATCAATGGACGATACTTGAAGAAGTATTATGCTACTCGATGTTTCGAAGGAATGAATTCTTCATCCCTAGAAGCACGGCGAAGTAATTACTTATGACTGGGTCAGAACCCAAAAATAATAAAAAATGTGCTAAAATAAATAAAATGATGATAATAAAGTTTTCCTTGTTTTCTCTTCCATATCAAAATCTCTTTCATGATCTTATCCCGCTTCATTCCTATTAAATTTAAAAATACAAAAAGTTATAAAAAAACTGTCTTTAATAAACATTTTCTTAATGTTCTTGTTCTTAGTACAACCCCTGATCCTTTTCCTTGTCTTTTTGCGGGGAAATGTCGAACGGCAGATTGGTCCCGAACTTTAGAAATGGCGTAAGCCTCGCACTCGATGAAAATGGGTGAAAGATGGAGCGATAATCGAGATTGACTCGGACTTCACACCAACGAGCTCGCAATACGAGGAAAGTGACCGGGTCCCGGCTGACCGAGAGGAACCGCCCGTCGGACGAGAATGAAAGTGGGTGGCCCAAGCCACCACTCCAAGCAAGAAGAAAAGGAAAACAAGCACCGAAGAAGACAAGAGAATCAAGTCCGTAGTCGCTACGGCAGAGGGCAGGCTTGTCGCGCCGCGCCCACAAAGATTCGAGAAGTACGAAGAGCTACTCTCACGAAGAACTCGGCGAAGAAATAAAAATCGCCGTATCCGCAAGATGTTAACTAAACTAGCAGCGGACCAGTGCGACGAGGCAATTGCTACTGCCAGTGCATATACTTCGAGGACGCCAGTTCACCAAGTACCTGAAGGAAGGAGGCCAGCTCCGAGGATAACAGAAGAGATCAGAGAAATCTTAAGAAGAACAGAAGAAGGAAGGCTACCACGCCACCAGATAAAGTCACCAGTAATGCATAACCTTGTTGCAGAAGCAACCCCGGAGGATGTCCCGACGGACACCATCCCCGAGGAGCCGAGGTATGTAGGAGAACGTGAAGGGATTGAGCCGTATATCCCACAATACATCACCAAGCCTCGTCATTTGCAGATTATTCTGGAATACGAGCTAGAAAGAATGCAGAATGTCGAAAAGAAAACTTTTGAATACTTCGAGAGAATCAGAGGCAGGAGGATCAATATACTAGAAGGCCTCGAGCTACATACAAACGTGTTCTCAGAATAAGAACAACAACAAATCATGGACTGCATCTAGTATTTAAAAAGAATGGGCCGAGCGAGCCGCCTAAGAGAAAACACTTACTCGGAACCCCGGAGATGGATGCCAGGGAAAGGTAGATTTACAATACAATGTGGATGCTGCTACAACTTCGCGGAAGACAGGAAGGGAAACCCCTCGGGAATACTCCGTCATGGCCAGGTGGATCCAATGCCATTAGTCATCAAAAGGATGGTAAAAAGAATGATAACATGGAGGGTACTGCCAGCAGATTGCATACCCAACAGCTGCATTATTAACATTTACAAGAAGGGTGACTGCATACCCCCGCACATAGATCACCACGACTTTGTCGGACCTTTCGCACCGGTTTCTTTTCTGAACGAGTGTAATATCATGTTCGGATCTGACCTCAGGATAGCGGGCCCTGGTGAGTTCCGAGGGCCAGTAAAGATACCATTACCGGTAGGTTCCGTCATGATACTGAAGGGCAATGGAGCAGATGTCGCGAAACATTGCATACCGGGAGTACCCATGAAGCGGATCTCGCTTACTTTCGAAGGATGGATGACAGGAAAGCACCTTACCACTTCCAGCACGGACCCGTAGCTAGAGAGCCTCCGGCCTTACGAGCTGTGAGCTACATGGAAAATATCACACCTCCAACATACATCCATACGGCATCCTTGCCAAGGATGGCTTGGAAGGTGATGTTATTGACCATGTACCTCACTATTCAGACATGGATTTCTGACATATACATTTTTTAGATGGATCGACAAAGATCATACATAGTCCGTTTTGAGTCTACATGGATTGCATGAGATGTATTCCAGATCGAGTTGTATGATGTATCTTCAGCATGATTGGAATGAAAGTGACCATGTCACTTTTTTGGCCTTCACCTCTTTTGTGCAAGTTGACTGAGAAACGCCATTAAAGTTAAATAAACTTCAAACAAAGAACAGAAAAGAAACAAAAAGAATAAAAGAAGAAAACTTTCCTTAAAAATCTAAAAAATAACGAACTCCAAATTCACGATAAAATAAAATTTGAATCGCTAAAGGACAAACAAAATGAGCACAAATTTTAAATCAAATTTCAAATTCAATCTTTCCAAATCTCAAATCAAATCTCAATCAAATTTCAAATTCAATCTTTCCAGATCTCAAATCAAACCTCAATCAAATTCAAATTCAATCTTCCAAATCCGAAATCCAATCCGTTCTACTCTCTCCCTTGTCTGGGATGGAAGCGGTTGATTCCATTGACACGGATCGAATCTGATGGCAAGGAATTGTATCCAATCCAAACCAACAACTCTCAATCAACTCTTTTGATTGGGATATGTAGCATCTACATATTCCCTCCTAATCTGTTTCTTTCCACAAAATCTTTTACAACTTCCATGAAATTCTCGAAACACCAAAATTCCACATTTTTCAAATCAACAATAAAAATCTTTGCAAAATCAATTATACATCAAATTCAAACTTTTGGAGTTGAGAATTTTACATCCGAGACTGCATTGCTTTAGGATTCTTTCCCTATCGCAATGAAATACATCAAATTCAAACTTTTGGAGTTGAGGATTTTTCATCCGAGACGACATTGCTTTAGGATTCTTTCCCTATTGCAATGAAATACATCAAAGTCAAACTTTTGGAGTTGAGGATTTTACATCCGAGACTGCATTGCTTTAGGATTCTTTCCCCATCGCAATGAAATACATCAAATTCAAACTTTTGGAGTCGAGGATTTTACATCCGAGACCGCATCGCTTTAGGATTCTTTCCCTATCGCAATGAAATACAACAAATTCAAACTTTTGGAGTTGAGGATTTTACATCCGAGACTGCATTGCTTTAGGATTCTTTCCTTATCGCAATGAAATACATCAAATTCAAACTTTTGGAGTTGAGGATTTTACATCCGAGACTACATTGCTTTAGGATTCTTTCCCTATCACAATGAAATACATCAAAATCAAATTCTTGGGGTTGAGGATTTTACATCCGAGACTGCATTGCTTTAGATTCTTTCTCTATCGCAATGAAATACATCAAAATCAAATTCTTGGGGTTGAGGGTTTTACATCCGAGACTGCATTGCTTTAGATTCTTTCTCTATCGCAATGAAATACATCAAAGTCAAACTTTTGGAGTTGAGGATTTTACATCCGAGACTGCATTGCTTTAGGATTCTTTCCCTATCGCAATGAAATACATCAAATTCAAACTTTTGGAGTTGAGGATTTTACATCCGAGACTGCATTGCTTTAGGATTCTTTCCCTATCGCAATGAAATACATCAAATTCAAACTTTTGGAGTTGAAGATTTTACATTCGAGACCGCATTGCTTTAGGATCCTTTCCCTATCGCAATGAAGTACATCAAATTCAAACTTTTGGAGTTGAGGATTTTACATCCGAGACTGCATGGCTTTAGGATTCTTTCCCTATCGCAATGAAATACATCAAAATCAAACTCTTGAGGTTAAGGATTTTACATCCAATACAACATTGCTCTGAGATCTCTCCTCATTGTAATGATTCAATCTAATCAATTCAATTTTCTTTCGAGGTTGAAGATGTTACATCTAAAACCACAAAATTCCAATTCTCATTTCAAATCAAATCTCTTCAAATTAATCTTAACAAAACTTCAATCTAAATTGAAACTCAAGCTAAAATCTGAGCTCACACATCAAAACTTAAATTGAAACAAAATAAAATCTAAATCGAAATTCCCCCAGATCATGTGATTTGGAATTCACCTCCTTTTCCTTTCCCGCCGAGAGTTCGGGAATCTCCGATCTCGGAGATATACTTGACACTCCCCAGCGGAAATTCTTCTACTTCGTCCTAAGTTTGTCACTTGGACATCCGTGTTGGTTTTGTTGATCTCTTCGGTCAACGCCAATACGCGCGGTGTGCTTGGTTATCACACCACACCTATCAGGGGTCCATTTGTTGACCTCATTTTTGATGGGGTCTTCTCTTCTCTCTTTAGTACTTAGGATCTAGCCTTAGGCTTTTCCTTTGACTATCTTAGAGGATTAGAATTGGGACCCACCACTTAGAAATTCAAACCACTTCTCAACTCCCCGTAAACTCCACAAACTTGACTATAGACCCCTAATCACCTGGAGGGTTGAAATCAAATGTGGAAGTTTAAGGGATGAGTTCCTATAGGACTCTTTGGCCTTAGGACTACCCTGAGTGGCCTGGTCTGGTGAAGGGCTGACTTACACACACTACACCTATACACTACACTTTCACACACATCCTAGAAACACACCCATACCTAACTTGACCTCCTGACTCATAAAGGTGATTCACATGGATGGTCCTTAACCCCTAAGCCCTCGGGCAAGAGGATAGGAACAACATAGTGGATGCCTCAAATGAGTCCCTTCATGGCTCATGTGGGCTTGATATGGCTTCATGGCTCAACCAAAATGATTTTATTCCACTTACATTCACCCAATATTCAATTTTCCAAATTTTCAATTTTTGACCCCGGACCCTACACCCGCTAAACTTACCCAAAACCCTTGAAACTACCCAAAATTTGCAAAATCACCTAAATTACCCAAAATTCCTCAAAATCAATCCCAAACATTTCCACATTACTCAAATTGATCATCCATACCCAAAAATACCAAAAATTCCAAAAATACCTCCCAATACCCTCCAAATACCCAAAATACCCCTCTTGACCCAAAAATCCAAAAATTCAGAAAATTCCCAGAAAATTCCAGAACATCCCAAATATTCCCAATTTCATTTTGTTCAACTACACCATTGGCCAATTTTGTCAATTTACCCCACGTTTGTCAAAACCCCCAATTTGACCCATTTTAACCCTAAGTGAACCCAATGTCAAGCCAAACCTACCCAATTGACCCAAATTCTGGTCCAATTCAATTCTAAACTTCAATTTATCATTTCAAACACCAATCTAGACCAAATCCAAGTCCAATTTGATTGACATTCGGATCCAATTTCACTTTTGGCCTTAAAGCCTAATTTGGACCCATGACCCAAACCTAACCCAAACTAACCCAATTCAACTCCAATTAACCCCAAATCTTTTCTAAACCTTCCTTAACATTCCCACAAACAAAAAACTAACATGATTTGCCCAAAATTTAGACCCAAACCCCACTCAAATTCAACCCAAAGCTAAAAGGCCCAATTTTGACCTAAACCCAAACCTAACCCAAATAAACCCAAACCCCAAAATCAAAACCCAACCAAAGCCAAAACTTCTTTGAAACACTCCCATAAACATTTCCCAACATTTATTTTACATCAATTTCAACCCTTGCCCAACATTGGCCCAAGTTAGCCCAATTTGACCTATATTGGCCCATTCACCAAAGAAACCTAAATTCAACCCAATTCAAACCCAAATCACTCCCAACTTGCTTCAAATCACTCATGACACATCCATGAGCTAAACCCAACATTTGTTTGGCCCAATACTTCACAAAATTCCCATCCATAAATTTATTTTCAAACCAAAAGCCCACTTTCTTAAACCTTCCTAAAAGCCCAAACTTCATGCTAAAGACCATATGACAAATTCTTCTCATCATACCCTTAATTAAAATCATCCCTAAGTTCAAATCAATCATCAAATGATTCCAAATCAAGCCATGTGCCAAATCCCATCAAATCACTCCTAAATTACCAAAATTCCTAAAAACCTCTTTCATGAAAGTTGACTTAGCTTTTTCCAAGCCAAAGGTGAGCCATGAAGCCATGCATGAGACACATGGGAGCCATGAGAGCCTTGGACACTTCACCATACCCAAGATGGCAAGAGGAGGGAGCTCTTTCCATGTTCCCTTAAGAGGATTAGCCACTCCCATGATTCCACTGAACCTTGCTTAAGCTTAATTGTACTTGGATGGTGACCCTTCCCCACCGATTAAGCCGACCTAAACCACTTTTTCTCAGCCTAAAATCGAGTCATGGAGAGGTGAACCCAGCCCAAACAAATGGGTCGACCAAATTGAGCCAAGATTAGCCATGCCCCCATTCCATTTTGATCCAACCACTTTACACTCGGCAACCGCCAATTGAATACATTTAGCCCTGCACCCGACCTCCCCGATGATAAGAGTGACCCGACCCCGGCCGGCCACCACCACGCCCACCGGAAACCGCCAGGCCGAAAGCTCACATGTGAGCCCAAACTTGGAATTCTCACCGCCGAGCCGCCCCATCCCCAGCTGGCCATTGTAGTTGTTCTT
The DNA here is from genome assembly GCA_022702705.1 of Papilionanthe hookeriana x Papilionanthe teres. Taxonomy (NCBI): domain Eukaryota; kingdom Viridiplantae; phylum Streptophyta; class Magnoliopsida; order Asparagales; family Orchidaceae; genus Papilionanthe; species Papilionanthe hookeriana x Papilionanthe teres. The sequence continues at coordinate 115,839,014 of CM040427.1, forward strand.
CTTTTGCCAAGAGCAACTCGATCCCAAGCCCTAACTCCCCCGGGAGGCCCTCCACCCTCTCCTATTTAAACACCACCTCTCTCGGCCATGAGAGGTGCTGAACGAGACCTTACTGAAACTCTGCCAAAATTGCTCCAGAACACCCTCCATACTTAGAGCAGTTGATCCCCAGTGACAATTTGCCCTAATCCCCACCAATAGAGCCCAATTTCTCAGCCGAAATTCCACCCAAAACAGGACACTTCTCCACAATGGATCAATCCTCAAATCGATTGGTCCTACACCTTCACCGGACCAAGGGAAGGAGTCCACCAAAGAAAAGCCCCCTCTCCAGGCCACCCATCCGTTCCGGACTCCAAGCTTTGTGATCGGGCTTGGTCGAAATCATACCTAGGCAATTCACTGCACTCGGAGACTTCATCCGGAGCTTGTCGGGATCCAATCGAAGGTGACACAACCCTCGGATTGAAGCCACACTTCTCCGAGCAAAGGTATGAGCTAATTCTTCATCCCGAGCTTCGGAAATTCTCCATTTCAAATGCTTTAATTTCAATGCATTATCACTGTATAGATGTATTCGTCTCTTCAAGAAGAATCCATAGAGCACAAGAACACGAAAATTCGTTAAGTATTGAGTGAGATAATAGGGATTTAGTGTGGACGGTTCTCGGGCTAGGAGGCTTGGGGACGATGAACGGATGCCGTTCATTTAATACACGCGCGGACGGACGGCCAGGATCGCGCCGGATGAGGAGACGGAACGATACGACGGGCCCCCGAGCGCCGAGTTGGATGGCGGCGTCGAATGGCAGCGCGACACGCGGCGTTTCGGAGCTGCCGAGGTTGACGCGGCGCCGCGTGAATAAGTAGGAAATTAGGGTATTTTTTGATTTATTTAATTCCCTAAACTTCAAAAATGCATAACTTTGTGTAGGAAAATCAGAAAAATAAAATAAAAATACCCTCTTACTCAGTGAACAGAGGAGAATAATGTGGAAAAGAAATCATTTAATTTCATCAAGTATTTTATTTTTAATAATTTATTTACTCTTTGCATTGTTTTAATTCTCCATGCATATAGGAAATTCACCATGGAATGAGACCATAGGGCTTTTGAAGCCTCTAAATTTGGGAACATTCCCTGAATTTTCCAAAGTCAGAGGCCATCCCTATGAGAAGTTATTGATTTTTCAAATTTATGTTGCTGTTATAAGTATTTTAAATCCAATAATTAGCATGTTGTGAAATAAATTCTGGAAAAATTTGGTGATGTTGCTTATGACCAGGGGACCCTAGGAAAAATAGGTTTTGAATTAATTCACTTGAAATAACCCTAATTGGCCTAAACACCCAAAATATGTCCTTAATTAATTAGAGGTAATCATTCACTAAATTGACTTGAAATCAATTCTCCACTGACCTTTAGGGTCAAAGGAATCCACCATAAAAATTTGAAGTCAATTGGACTTGGTTAGCCCTACTAAATGGGTTGATTAAGCCATTTAGCCAATTTAAACTTTAAAAATTCATAACTTTCAAAATAATTTTCAAAAATTCACCAAATTGGTTTTGGAGCCTCTTTGATATCAGGGGAATTTAAGAAAATTAAAATTTCAATTTTATAAAAAAGTTCATTTTTTATATTATTTTAATATTTTAATAATTAAAAAAAATAATAAAAATCACAAAAATAATAAAATTCACTAAAATGTCACATTTTGAATTCTAATCACTTAGGAACAAACCCCATATTTTTCTTAGGTCTATTTGATGAGATATTAAATTTTAAAGCCCTAAGGTAATTTTAGAATTAAAAAAATGTATTTTTTAGCATTTGCACTAAAATAATTCTAATAAATCAAAGAAAAATCAAAAAATTGTAAAAATTGATTCTCTGATTTCCTTGATATCAGAGGGATTTTTGAAAAATATAAAATTCATTTTTCAACCTTTATTTTATTTTTAAATTAATTAATACTCCAAAACTTAAAATAATTATGATAAAAATAATATAATTCAAAATATCACCAAAATTGGTCCAAGTGATCCTCTGGTCATTAGGAATGTCCCATAATTTTCTTAAGGATAGAGACTTTCCCTTGGTCATATTATTAAATTTTTCTTGGAAATCTTTATTTTCTACCAGAAATAATTACATAAATAAATTAAATATAGAAAAATCACATTTTCTCCTCTCATGTCTTTATTGACATATGAGTGAGGTCACATAAAAATTTCAAGTTCATTTAAGCTCAATTTTGTGAGTTATGAAATTATTAAGCTTGAAGGGCAAAATGGTAATTAAAATTTTAACCCTTAATTAAAACTTTAGGTTTAATAAAATTAAAGAGTAAAATATTTGATCCTAATATGATTTGGATGATTGAAATTTAAATAATTAAAGGGTAGAAACCTACTAAACAATTTAAAAATAATTAAAATAAACCTTAATTAAATAATCGATTAAATTTGGAAGAATAATAAAATTGGAATTATTAAAATAGGGATACTATTAGGAAGAGATTTGTTCTTTAATTTAAGAATCCCTAAATTAATCATCTCAATAATATTTAATTCCTAATTAAAATGATAATTCAAATTTAAGATTTAAAATGTTAAAAGACTTAATCATTAAATTAAATTAAAGTTAAATTATTAAACTCTTTTAAAATTTCAATTAAATTAAAATTAAAAATAAAATTAAATTAAAATTTAAATTAAATTAAATTAAACAAATAAATTAAATTGAATTAAATTAAATTAAATTAAATTGAATTGAATTAAATTAAAATTAAATTAAATTAATTAAATAAAATTAAATTAAAACAAATTAAATTTAAATTAAATCAAATTAAATTAAATTAAATCATATCAAATTAAATTAAATTAAATTAAATTAAATTAAAGGAAATTAAATTAAATTAAATTAAATCAAGTTAAATTAAATTAAATTAATTCCTATCAAATCAAACTAAATTGAATTAAATTAAATTAAATAATAGAATCAAGTTAAAATTAAAATCAAGTTAAATTGAATCAAAATTGAAACTAAACTAAATTAAATTAAAGTTAAATTAAATTGAATTAAAAAAATAATAACATCACCTAAGACATAAAGAAATTCAAAATAAAGCAACTCGAACACTATTCCAAATTTAAACCCGATAACTGAAATTAAATTAAATCACAAACCATTTTAACACCAATTTGCCCTCGAAAGCTTTGGTTATCATAACTCCTAAACGTAACGTTAAATGAAATGTTACTTCACTTATAGGATATTCAAATGTTCTAGTTCATCGAGCAAGATAATAAAACTCGAATTTTCTGACGATTAATTCATTTGTATAATTAAATTCATTCGGACTTAAAACAATTCTAGCAATATCGAAAAGATGTTTAAGATTCTTCTTAAGCACTTTCTCAATATGATAGGATACTTATAAGATCAATTGAACTTAATTGTTCTTTGATGAAGAAAATCGTCCTCAAACCAAAACGCAAGAACCTAGACATCATAGGAAATGACTAGCTATAGGATTAGGAATTTGGTAGAAAACCATAACCCTTCCCTTAGCTTTACCTAGGAACTTGCTTAAATATTCTAAATTGTGTTTAAGTGCAGCTTGGGATGACGGGAAGACCCTCCAGGTACGCTTTTATTTTGTTGCAATTTACTTTATTGCAATTTATTTAATCGCATCGCACTTACTTTTCTTGCATGATAAACAACCGTTGCATGAAAACCCACACCTTTAGGGTAGCCCCTAAAACCGAAACCAAAACTAAATTAAAAGTCATTGCAAGATAAAATTCACCGCCACAACATTTCAAAATATAAAACAACTCAAAATTTAATCACAAACAGTAACACAAAACTGCAATTACAACTAAATTAAAACGTCTTGTTGGATGATCGGGAATACCTCGGATGATGTAACCTACGTGTTGCTAACGGGATTTCCCACAGTCTAAATGAAAGTGTGGAAATCATTTAGTTGAGTTTAGCAAATTCATCTGGACTAAGTAAATCCGATAAAAATAATAATGCCGGAAGGATGGAACCGTGGGATCTTAATCGGTGTTGTTATAATCAACTTTAAGATTTGTTTTAAATAAAACATAAAAACACTTGGAAATTAAGATTTTCTCTAAACCAAAACACTTTTCTCATCTCCTGATTTATGACTTCTATAACTAAACCTCTGCAACAACAAGGAGCTCGGAGCATGGTGGGCAACGACGGCCATCGTCATCGACAAAACCTGAGTCTACTTCAGCAAAACCCTCTTAGAATTAAATAACGAAGCCATAGGATTTCGAGGTAGTTTGCCTAGTGCAACATAAATCCTCAACTCTTCGTTAGGAATTTGCATGATTATGTCATGTAAATTAAGCCCTAACCGGTCTTAGGATTCCGAGGTAGTCATTTGGTACGACATAAACCCTCACATCTTCAAGGCTATTTGTATGATTTTATCATACGAATAAAAGTCCTAATTAATTAAAATTGGTAAGATTGAAACATTAAATAAGCATTAGGACTTTCCTAAATCTAAGCCAAACAATAGGATAGTTGAGAAATTACCGATGTTCGCTTCGAATCGGTGATTTCTCCTACCTTTCTTCCTTTGAATTTCCAAAACAAAATGTTCCAAACTTGATCCATTCCCTATTGAAATTCCAAAATTCAATCCCTTTGAAAACTTAAACTTTGAAATTCTTGAGAGCAGTAACTACCGATTATTATCGAGAGTTTTCTTAAGTGATTCCCGTCACTTAAGATGTAATTAACTATAGGGGCTTGCCCTTATAGGGAATTTTAAGAACCCGGATAATATAAACCCCGCTTAATGCTTTCATATTAAGCGGGGAACTTGTCGGCTTATTAAATTGGTTCGCGAACCAAACGGATGTCACAAATCTCCTAGTTTATTTAATCGAGCCCCATCATCAAGCAATGGTGTCTATTCTTCGGGATAGATACACGGTTTGTGGTGCGGTGCTCGTTTGTATAAACTATTTGGGATGTGAGATCGGTTTGATTTCATATCTTAAAATTTTCAAATTTAAAATTATTTTTAAAAATCAAATACAACTTTTCAAATTATTTATTTAAATTAAATTAAAAATTCGCTGACAATTTCTATTAGGCGACCCCCTTTTCAAAATAAAACACACAACCTAAAAATATGCCGACAGAGTTTGGCAGGCTTGTGACAAACCTATCTATAGGATTTTACTTTCCTGCAAACTATAAATATTTATTGCAAATATACTAAAGTTTCAAGTGGAGGAACGAGAAGACTCTCCAGGTACACTTTTATAGTTTACAGTGCTTTCTTTTCCTGCACTTTCTTTACTTTTCTTGCTTACAAGCTTGCATGTTAAACAATAATGTCCACCTGCAAGAAAACTGAAAACTTTAGGATAGCCAGAAAACGAAAACAAAAATAAAAAATAAAAAATAGAAACAAGATAAAATTCACCGCCACAACAGTCAAAATATAAAACAACTCGAAATTTAATCATAAACAAAACAAAATCACAATTGCAACTAAATTTAACTGTCTCTTTCGGATGATTGGAATACCTCGGAGGATACAACCTACGGTTGTTAACGAGATTTCCCATGTTCTGAATGAAAGTATGGAACTCATTAAGTTGAGTTTAGAAAATTCATCCGGACTAAGTGAATCTGAAGAAAATAGTGGTGCTGGGATGATGAAATTGTGGGATCTTAACCGCTTCTGCTTAATCAACTTAAATATTGTCCCTTAATAAAATATTAAGCCATCTCAATTTTTAACTTTCTAAAACATGATACTCCACTTTTCTTCTCTAATTGACACTTCTTTAAACTAAACCTGCTACAACGAGAAGCTTGGATCATGCATAGTGGGCAACACGACCATCTTCAACAGAAAAATCATATACCTAAAATATATAGTGTTTTTAAGCACATTTATATCTATTTTTGATGATATTGCACTTTAATGGAAGGTATTTCTGTGTTTTTCTTGCAGGTATGATTAAAATGAGTGACTATGATGAAATGAGCAAAAGATGATCAAATTTGGAGCAAAAATTGAAAGATGTGCAAAATTGGCCTTTGAAGCCTAAGTGTCGGATGGTTGGCTCATAGACGCCACAGCTAAATTGACGAATTTATTTGATTTTGACATGAATTTGAAGGGGCTTTTGAAGCATCCTTTGGTTTAAACTTCACTAACTTCTCATCAGCGCCAAAACTCATTTAAAGTTTGAACGGATGGATGCATTCTTGGTGGATACATTGAGTCTGGACATATTTTGAAAATACACCATGGTACCTTTTGGAAAATTTTAAAAAGAAGATTTGAAGATCATAAAAAGGTTTGTTGTTAGAGGGTGTGATTAGTGTTAAGAGTCAAGTTTATGCTAGAGAGTTATTGAGAGTACTCCTTTCCACTTCACCACTTTTATTATCAATTATATCTAGTTTTTATTAGGAGTTGAATAGAGATTTGAAGTTAACAGAGTTGGGCTCCAAACTCTATTGAGTCTTGTAAAGTGAAAGCAAAGTTTCAATGGAACTTCAAGAATGTTATGGAGATGATTTTTTGATAAGTGTTTATCTTTGTTTTACATTTGGTTTTTAAGTAAAACTTATTATGTTTTCACTATGATTTCTACTTTCAAATCAAGTTGTGATTGTGTTTTCTTCATGGATTCTGAGTAGTTTTCTTTAACTTTTTTCCGTTTAAATGATAAAGTAATTAAATTATGGAAGGAAGTTGTGTGAAGTATAGGATTTCAATGTTGGAAGAAGTTGTGATGATTCACTACCTTGCACTTCATTTACTTCTTGATTTGGCTAATTAAGATGTTAAAATTTGTTGGGAGATTATGTAAGATTCATTGTGGTATTGTCTCAATCAACAATTGGAAAGAATCACATGCAATTGTATGGATGATAATTGTAGTTCATATGATTGGGTGCATATAAATAACAAGATATGCTTATAATGGAGAGTAAAATTAGAGGAGTTTAGAGTGACAGGCTAAAGCACCGTAATTTGGTTTGATGTGAAAAATTTTGTTATGAGATGTTAGCCCCCAAGTGGAGGGAATCGAGGGAACTCTAGAATGAGATCTAGTATCTTTCCTGCCTAACCCATCTACAAGATTCCAAATCATCAAATTAACCAAAGTTATTTATAGAACCAAGTAAGGGTAAAGAATATAATTGTTTCTATTTGCCACAACACATTTTAGATACTTCCACAATGAAATTCCATAATTATTACTGATTCATTGAAAAAGGAAAAATATATTTTATTCTCATTTGCTTTCATACTATTTTATAATTGTGTTAACTTCAATTTTTTTGCTTTACTTTTTTTTCAGAAAAATACCAAAAACAAATTTGAAAAACTTTATATTTTAAAGCATACTTAAAAAAATCATTTTAAAAAGTAAAAAGTTATTTTTCTTATTTCATTAAATTTTTAGACATTTCCCTGTGGGTTCGATATCTCGGGGCTTAATTAAAAGGTCCTATATTACTTGATAAACGATACATATACTTGCGTAGTATCCCATTTTATAAATTATCGTAAGCATAAATATTCGGGGATCAAGTTTTTGGCACCATTGCCGGGGAATTAATTAAAATTTTATTTAAATAAAATTTAAGAAAAATTAAGTTTTTACTTTTCATTATTTTTGTTAGTGTGTTTTATTTTATTTTATTAATTTTGTATGCGTAGTTCCGGTTCTGAGGGACTTGTGCCTTACGATTCTGAATTAGAGAGAACTATAAGAAAAAAAAAATTAAAATTTAAAAAAAGATAAAAATATTCAAGAAATGATAAATTAAGATCATCAAAATATTGACCATCAAGAATTTAGACCTTTAAGAGAATATACTAACCCTACAGTGGATGAACTTCATGGTAGTATTGAACACCCTGCTGTAGCTGTTAATTCATTTGATCTTAAACCTGCTATTATCCAGATGATATATAATAATTAGTTTGAGGGAGAACCAACTGAAGATCCTAATTTATATCTTGCCAATTTTCTAGAATTGTGCGCTACTTTTAAATACGATGGTGTTTCAAATGATGCTATTAGACTTAGAATTTTTCCTTTTTCACTAAGGGATAAAGCTAAGATTTAGCTAAATTCGTTAGCACCTGGATCTATTAGAACTTGGGGTGATTTAACACAAAAATTTCTTGCTAAATATTTTCCACCATCGAAGACTACGAAGCTTAGAATTGATATCACATCTTTTTGTCAGTTTGAAGGGGGATACATATATGAAGCGTGGGAAAATTTTAAAGATCTCTTAAGAAAGTGTCCACATCATTCGATACCAGATTGGTTAATAATTTAGACATTTTATAATGGATTTGTTGGATCTCTTAGATCTATTATTGATGCTGCTGCTTGTGGTTCCTTGATGTCTAAACAGTTTGCTGATGCTTATGCTTTGATTGAAGAAATGACTACTAATAATTCTCAACGGCCTTATGAAAGGTTAAATCCTAAAAATGCAGCCAACATTCATGAATATGATGCTTTTCTAATGCTAGCAAATCAAGTTGCTGCAATTTCAAGGAAGATAGTCCAATTTTGGGATGAATTTTTATCAGCCAACTTCCATGATTGAACAAAATTCATTTGGCCAAATGGTTGATTCTCAAATTTCTTCAGAAACTTTGAATGCTATAAGTAAGCCTAAAACCCATACTCCAATTATTATAACCCAAGTTGGAAAAACCATCCAAACTTTAACAGAAATATCAATAAGAAGGGTAGTGGTAATCAACAATGGGGGAATGATCTCCGATTATAATACCAATATAGAAGAGTTTAATCCTTTAATCTTTTTGTTTAAATTTCTTTCTTTATAACAGTGCCAAAAACCTGACCCTAAAGCAAAGTAAGATTTCAATTATGTTTTTAAATAGTAGGGATTTTATGCAAGTATACGTTCGCTATCAAGTAATATAGAGCTTTTTAATTAAGCCCCAGATATCAATCCCACGGAGATCGCGGTTAATCACGGCGGCTTTCAAGAGAAATTCTAGTCTACAAGAACACACCCTAGCTTGGAAGGTTGATAAAATTTTGGTTTTAATTAAATCCTACAATTATCACTACAATACTACTTCTACTCCTAAACTAAAATACTTAGTGAAAATCAGAAAGTTGGGTTTATATATTAAAAGCACTCTTCCTCATGCAATGAAATTAGTGACATGTGTAAAAGTAAAACAAGTAGTGAGAGAAATTGTGTCAAATAAGAGCAATTATATTCTTTACCCTTACTTGGTTCTATAAAGAACATTAATTAATTTGATAATTTGAAATCTTGTAGATGGGTTAGGCAGAGAAGATACTAGCTCTCACTCTAGAATTCCCTCTTCTCCCTCTACCTGGAGGCTAATATCTTATAACAAAACTTTTTTACATCAAACTAAATTAGGGGCTTTAGGTTGTCACCCTAATGTCCTCTAATTCAACAACTCTTAAACATGCATATCTCCTTATTTATTTGCACTCAACGTTATGGACTACATTCTCACCCATTTAATCTCATGTGTTTTTTACCAATAGTTGACTGAGACAATACCGCATTGGTTCTTACATGTTCTCACAACAGATTTTAACATGCAAGTTGATCAAGTTTATATGTAAATGAACATCAAAGTAAAATCATCACAATATATTCTAACTCTACTCAATTCTATATCCTACACATTCATACTAATTCATTGTAAGAGGGAAGAGTAAAAAAAACTACTCACTACACATGGAGAAACAACAAAAATATTTCATTGTACAAGACTTTGAATCCATACAAATAAAGTTCCTAATTCAAACCAAAATACAATGAAAATACTTATCTTTGATGGAAATCAAACTCTCCTTGTATAGCAAAAGCAATCTCCTTTGAATCCTCTCCAAGAACAAAGTGAAAAGAAAAGAAGAAATTCTCACACACTCTCTCTTTCTCTCTCACCTTATTGCCCCACTTGGGGCTAACGCCAAAGCCTTCTTCTTTTCATCTAATCTTCTCCTCCTCTTTTTCCTCTTCTCCAGAAATATCCAAGCCCTAATTATAATTACCCAAGAGATGCTTATGTGTCTCTTCAAAAAGAGTCCACATTCAATGAATCTTTTAAAGGGTGCCCTAAGTGCCTTTTCACTCTAAGAGACACATCTCTCCATAATAAAACCTTCCAACCAACCCAAACTCATCATAAAGTTTACTTTATCATTTCCAATGAATTTCCCATGAGATATTCTTTGCAACGCTTCAAACATCATCCAAATCTGACGTATATTGAAGAAGATATGCAAAAAATCATAAAAAATCGTCAAAACCTGTCACTGGCCGCTATGCACTGATTTGGTGGTGGTTAGGCACCATTTCTGGTGGTTATGCACCATCCTTCATGCAAATCCATGGTTTTGCTCCGTTTGGCTCTGTTTCAACTCCATTTTGCCTCATTTCAGTTGCATTTTTCTCCTAACTGATATACCTACAAGATAGATACAAAAACAAATTGTAATTTCATTCAAATATATGTGATAAATGTAAATCATATTAAATATAGAAAGATATATCAAAATGTCTCAGTTCATAATTTTCTTCCTTGCTCGTTTTGGCCCAAATTACACCATTTTTTCTTTAATTTTGTTCCTTTTGCTCCAATCACTCCAAATTATTCAATTTGATGTACCTACAATCAAAAACACAAGAAAATATACCTTTAAAGTGCAGTATTATTATAAAATATAGCATTAAAAGTAGTGCATTTTTAGGTTGATCAGGGAACAACCAAGTAAACCTATTGGGAAATTGAAAAAACCAAGGGAATAATAATTATAGACCAACATATCCTCCAGTTTTTAACAACACTTCTCAATTTAAGAAGAAGAAGTTGTTTATTGAAGAAGTGGGGTTACAAATAGGAAATCAATGACAAAGTCAAGGAGCTAAAATAAAAAATATTGAGAATCAATTGGGACAAATTGCCAATTCATTAAGTAATAGATCCCAAGGAGTACTTCCTAGTAATACAGAAGTAGACAAAACTAAAGAATAAGTACAAGCTATTAAGTTGAGAAGTGTTAGAGAATTGGAAGGTAGAGTTCAAAAAGAGACTGAAGTAGAGAAATAAGAAATTAGAAAACAAAAAGAGGACGCTCCGAAAGGTTTGGAAAGACCTATTTCTCCACCTAAAGTTGATTTAGAACCATTTCCTCAGAGACATCGACAAAAAAAATTGGATAAGCAAATTTCAAAATTCATGGAGATATTGAAGAAGCTAACAATCAACATTCCATTTGCTGAAGCCTTAGAACAAATGCCAAGCTATGTGAAATTTATGAATGATATTCTCAACAGAAAGAGGAAGTTTGTAGATAATGAGACTGTTGCCCTTAGTGAAGAGTGCAGTGCAATAATTCAGAAAAAGCTTCCTAAAATGCTTAAAGATCCTAGATGTTTCACAATTTCATGTGCAATCGGAGAAAGATTTTTTTTGAAAAGCTTTATGTGATTTGGGTGCAAGCATTAACCTTATGCCATTATTAATATTAAAAAGATTGGGATTAGGAGAAATAGCCCATCCCAGTGTAACTTTGCAATTAGCTGATCGATCGATCACATATCCTAAAAGAGTTATAGAGGATGTTTTTGTGAAAGTAGATCAGTTTATTTTTCCTGTTGATTTCATTGTGTTGGATATGGAGGAAAATAAAGAGATACCCATAATTTGAGGGAGACCTTTCCTAGCCACAAGTACAGAGATGATAGATGTGCACAAATGGGAATTAATGATGCGAGTTAATGATCAAAATGTTACATTCATTATTTCAAAGTCAATGAAATATCCTGTAAGAGGTAAAGATGATGAATGTTATAGGATGGATGTTATCAAATATTTGAGTGAATGTTATTTCAAGTCAACTTATGAAGAGAAATTTGAAAGTAAAGAATTGGAACACAAGTAAGAAGAGGAATTACAAGATTCTGAAGATTTTCATGAGGAAGATAAAAATTAAGGTCATGAAAATTTTGAAATTTTGGACATGACTGAAAAAGATGAATCTTTTGGTCCATCAATTGAAAAACCTCCCGAACTTGATTTAAAGATGTTTCTTAATCATTTAAAGTATGCCTTTTAAAGTGATTCCTCAACTTTGCCAGTTATAATTTCCTCTCAATTAACTAAAAGAGGAGAAGAGAGTTTTGTTGACCTCATTTTTGATGAGGTCTTCTCTTCTTCTTTTTAGTACTTAGGATCTAGCCTTAGGCTTTCCCTTTGACTACCTTAGAGGACTAGAATTGGGACCCACCCTCTAGAATTTCAAACCATTTCTTAACTCCCCGCAAACTCCACAAACTTGACCGTAGACCCCTAATCACCTAGAGGGTTGAAATCAAATGTGGAAGTTTAAAGGATGAGTTCCTATAGGACTCTTTGGCCTTAGGACCGCCTCAGGTGGCCCGGTCTCAGTGAAGGAGCCGACTTACACACACACTACACCTATACACTACACTTTCACACACCTATACCTAACTTGGCCTCCTGACTCATGTAGGTGATTAACATGGATGGTCCTTAACCCCTAAGCCCTTGGCTAAAAGGGTTAGGAACAACATATTGGATACCTCAAATGAGTCCCTTCATGGCTCATGTGGGCTTGATGTGGCTTCATGGCTCATGTGGGCTTGATGTGGCTTCATGGCTCAACCAAAATGATTTCATTCCACTCAAATTTACCCAATCTTCAATTTTCCAAATTTTCAATTTTTGACCCCGGGACCCTACACCCGCTTAGCCTACCCAAAACCCTTAAAATTACCCAAATTTCTTAAAAATTTCCAAATAACCCAAGATTCCTCAAAATCAATCCCAAACATTTCCACATCACCCAAATTGATCATCTATACCCAAAAATATCAAAAATTCCAAGAAAACCTCCCAATACCCTCCAAATACCCAAAATACCCCTCTTGACCCAAAAATCCAAAAATTCAGAAAATTCCCAGAAACTTCCAGAAAATCCCAAATATTCCCAATTTCATTTTGTTCAACTACACCATGGGCCAATTTTGTCAATTTACCCCACTTTTGTCAAAACCCCAATTTGACCCATTTTAACCCAAAGTGAACCCAATGTCAAACCAAACCTACCTAATTGACCCCAAATTATGGTCCAATTCAATTCTAAACTTCAATTCAACATTCCCAACACCAATCTAGACCAAATCCAAGTCCAATTTGATTGACATTTGGATCCAATTTCACTTTTGGCCTTAAAGCCCAATTTGGACCCATGACCCAAACCTAACCCAAACTCACCCAATTCAACTCCAATTAACCCCAAATCTTTTCTAAATCTTCTTTAGCATCCCCACAAGCATAACACTAACATGATTTGCCTAAAATTTGGACCCAAACCCCACTCAAATTCAACCCAAAGCTAAAAGGCCCAATTTTGACCTAAACCCAAACCTAACCCAAATGAGCCCAAACCCCAAAATCAAAGCCCAACCAAAGTCAAAACCTCTTTGAAACACTCCCATAAACATTTCTCAACATTAATTTTACATCAATTTCAACCCTAGCCCAACATTGGCCCAACTTGGCCCACTTGGACCTATATTGGCCCATTCACCAAAAGAACCCAAGTTCAACCAATTCAAACCCAAATCACTCCCAATTTGCTTCAAATCACTCATGGTACATCCATGAGCTAAACCCAACAATTATTTGGCCCAAACTCTTTACAAAATTTCATCCCAAAATCCATTTTAAAATTCAAAAGCCCACTTTCCTAAACCATTTTAAAAGCCCATCCTTCACCACATACAAAAGCCCAAAATTGGTCTCAAAGCCCACATGATATTTCTCTACATCATCCATTCAATTAAAATCATCCCTAAGTCATAAACCAATGATCAAATAATTCTAAATGAAGCTTCATCCAAAATTTCACCAAAATATCCAAAATTCTTAAAACCCTTTTTTATGAAATTGACTTTACTTTTCCCAAGCCAAAGGTGAGCCATGAAGCCATGCATGAGCGACATGGAAGCCATGAGAGCCTCTTTACATGTCACCATGCCATTAATGGCAAGAAGAGGGGACCCTTTCCTAACCCTTCATTAAGCCTTTTTAACCATACTCATGTCACACTCTAAACCATGCTTTGCCACCTAATCCTTGATGGAGACTCCACCACACATGGGAGGTTGACCCACCTGACCTCCTCAGCCCAAAACCAGGTCTTGGGGAGGTGCACCCAACCCATTTGCATGGGTTGACCATTTTAAGCCAAAATGACCCCTTCCCCTTTCTACTTTGATTCAATCACTTTACACATGTCAAACCTCAATTGAATACACCAAATCCTGCGCCCGACCCACCCGAACAAGATGGTGACCAATGCCCGGCCGGCCGGCCACCAGGCCGCCGTAAAACACCATGGCCGAGAGCTCACATGCGAGCCCAACTTGGAATTCTCACCTGCCGAGCCGCCCCATCCCCGCTGGCCATTGGAGCTCGTTCTTCTCTTGCCAAGAGCAGCTCGATCCCAAGCCCTAACTCTCCATGGGAGGCCCTCCACCCTCTCCTATTTAAACACCACCCCTCTCGGCCATGAGAGGTGCTCGAAAAACAAACCTTAAGGAAACTCGCCAAAATTGTTCCGGACTCCTCCCCATACACGAGCACTTGATCCCCACCGAGATCCCCCGCCATTTCTTCTCTCGTGAGCTCAATTTCGTAGTCGAAATCTAGGCCCAAAACTAGGACACTTCTCCACAAGTGAGCCAATCCCCAAATCGATTGGCTCTACACCTTCACCGGACCGAGGAAGGTGTCCACCAGCAAAAGCCCCATCTCCGGGCCACCCGACTGCTCCGGACCTCCAAGCTTTGTGATCGGGCTTGGTCGAAATCCCACCTAGACAATTCACCGCACCAGGAGACTTCATCCGGAGCTTGCCGGGATCCAATCGAAGGTGCAACAACCCTCGCATCGAAGCCACACTTCTCGCGAGCAAAGGTATGAGCTAATTCTTCATCCCGAGCTGCCGGAGATTCTCCATTTCAAATGCTTTAATTTCAATGCATGATCACCGTATAGATGTGTTCGTCTCTTCAAGACGAATCCATAGAGCATAAGAACATGAAAATCCATCGAGTATCGAGTGAGATATTAGGGATTTAGTGTGGACGGCTCTCGGGTGAGGACACTTGGGGACGATGAACGGATGCCGTCCATTCGATACACGAGCGGACGGACGGCCAGGATCGCGTCAGATCAGGAGACGGTACGAGAACCGCAGGGCCCGGGCTGCTGACTCAGATGGCGGCGTCGAGTGGGAGCGCGACTCGTGTGCGTTCGGAGCTGCCGAGGTTGACGCGGCGCCGCGTGGATAAATAGAAAATTAGGGATTTTTTCTGATTTATTTAATTCCCTAAACTTCAAAAATTCATAACTTTGTGTAGAAAAATCAGAAAAATAAAATAAAAATACCCTCTTGCTCAGTGAACAGAGGAGAATAAAGTGGAAAAGAAATTTTTAATTTTATCAAGTATTTTATTTTTAATAATTTATTTACTCTCTGCATATTTTTATTTCTCCATGCATGTATACAATTCACCATGGCATGAGACCATAGAGCTTTTGAAGCCTTTGAATTTGGGAACATTCCCCGAATTTTCCAAAGTCGAGGCCATCCCTATGAAAAGTTATTGATTTTTCAAATTCATGTTACTGTTTTGAGTATTTTAATTCCAATAAATAGCATGTTGTGAAATAAATTCTAGGAAAATTTGGTGATGTTCCTTTTGACCGAGAGGACCCTAGGAAAATAGGTTTTGAGTTAGTTCATTTAAAACAACCCTAATTGGCTTAAACACCCAAAATGGATCTCTAATTAATTAGAGCTAACCATACATCAAATTGACTTGAAATCAATTCTCCACTGAACTTTAGGATCAGAGGAACCCACCATAAAAATTTGAGGTCAATTGGACTTGATTAGCCCTACTAATTGGGTTGATTAAGCCATTTAGTCATTTTAAACTTTAAAAATTCATAACTTTCAAAATACTTTTTAAAAATTCACCAAATTGGTTTTGGAGCCTCTCTGATATCAGGGGAATTTAAGAAAATTAAAATTTCAATTTTCTAAAAAAGTTGATTTTTAATATTATTTTAATATTTTAATAATTAAAAATAATAAAAATCACAAAAATAATAAAATTCACCAAAATGTCACATTTTGAATTTTAATCACTTAGGAACAAACCCCATATTTTTCTTAGGTCTATTTAGTGAGATATTAAATTTTAAAGCCCTAGGGTAATTTTAAAATTAAAAAAATGTATTTTCTAGCATTTTCAGTAAAATAATTATAATAAATCATAGAAAAATCAGAAAATTTCAAAATTTGATTCTCTGATTTCCTTGATATCAGAGAGATTTTTGAAAAATATAAAATTCATTTTTCAACATTTATTTTATTTTTAAATTAATTAATATTACAAAACTTAAAATAATTATAATAAAAATAATATAATTCAAAAAATCACCAAAATTGGTCCAAGTGGTTCTCTGGTCATTAGGAATGTCCCCTAATTTTCTTAAGGACAGAAACTTTCCCTTGGTGATGTTATTAAATTTTCCTTGGAAATCTCTATTTTCCACCAAAAATAATTATATAAATAAATTAAATGCAGAAAAATCACATTTTCTCCTCTCATGTCTTTATTGACATATTAGTGAAGTCATATAAAAATTTCAAGTTCATTTGAGTTCAATTTAGTGAGTTATGAAATTATTAAGCTTAAAGGGCAAAATGGTAATTAAAATTTTAACCTTTAATTAAAACTTTAGGTTTAATAAAAAATTAATAAATAAAATATTTGATCCTAATCTGATTTGGATGTTTGAAATTTAAATGATTAAAGGGTAGAAACCCATTAAGCAATTTAAAATGATTAAACCTTAATTAAATAGTTGATTAAATTTGGAAGAATAATAAAATTTGAGTTATTAAAATAGGGATATTATTAGGAGGAGATTTATTCTTTAATTTAAAAATCCCTAAATTAATTATCTCATTAATATTCAATTCTTAATTAAAATGATAACTCAAATTCAAAACATTAAAAGACTTAATCATTAAACTAAAATTAAATTATTAAACTCTTTTAAAAATTTCAATTAAAATTAAAAAAATTAAATTAAATTAAAAATAAAATTAAATTAAAAATTAAATTGAATTAAATTAAATTAAATTAAATTAAAATTAAAAGTTGAATTAAATTAAAGAACAAAGTAAATTAAATTAAATTAAATAACTTAAATCAAATTAAATTAAATTAAATTAATAAAATCAAATTAAATTAAATTAAATGAATTAAATTAAATTAAATTAAATAAATAAAATCAAATTAAATTAAGTTAAATCAAATTAAAGATTAAATTAAATTAAATTAATTTAAATTAAATTAAATCAAATTAAATCAAATCAAATTAAATTAAAGTTAAATCAAATCAAATTAATTTAATTTAACATCAAATCAAACTAAATTGAATTAAATTGAATTAAATTAAATTAAAACTCAATTAAATTAAATTAAATTAAATTAAGTTGAATTAAATATAACATCACCAAAGACATAGAGAATTCAAAATAAATCTAAAATAACTTGAACACTATTCCAAATTTAAACCCATTAATGGAAATTAAACTAAATCACAAGCCATTTGAACACCAATTTACCCTCGAAAGCTTTAGTTATCATAACTCCTAAACAAAATATTAAATGAAATGTTACTTCACCTATAGGATATTCAAATGTCTTAGTTCACTGAGCAAGATAACAAAACTTGAGACTCTTGGACGATTAATTCATTTGTGTAATTGAATTCATTTGGACTTAAAACAATCCTAGAAGTATTGAAAAGATGTTTAAGATTCTTCTTAAGCACTTCCTCAATATGATAGGATATTTATAAGAACAATTGAACTCAATTGTTCTTTGATGAAGAAAATCGTCCTCGAACCAAACACAAGGAACCTAGACGTCGAAGGAAATGACTAGCTATAGGATTAGGAATTTGGTAGAAAACCATAACCCTTCCCTTAGCTTTACCTGAGAACTTGCTTAAATATTCTAATTGTGTTTTAATTGCGAGCTTGGGATGACGGGAAGACCCTCCAGGTACGCTTTTATTTTATTGCAATTTACTTTCTTGCAATTTACATTATTGCAATTTCATTAATCGCATCGCACTTACTTTTCTTGCATGATAAACAATCGTTGCATGAAAACCCACACCTTTAGGATAGTCCCTAAAACTGAAACCAAAACTAAGTTAAAAGTCATTGTAAGATAAAATTCACCGCCACAACATTTCAAAATATAAAACAACTCAAAATTTAATCACAAACAGAACACAAAACTACAATTACAACTAAATTAAAACGTCCTGTTGGATGATCGGGAATACCTCGGATGATGTAACCTACGTGTTGCTAACGGGATTTCCACGGTCTAAATGAAAGTGTGGAACTCATTCGATTGAGTTT
This sequence comes from Papilionanthe hookeriana x Papilionanthe teres, assembly GCA_022702705.1. Classification (NCBI taxonomy): domain Eukaryota; kingdom Viridiplantae; phylum Streptophyta; class Magnoliopsida; order Asparagales; family Orchidaceae; genus Papilionanthe; species Papilionanthe hookeriana x Papilionanthe teres. Next base: position 115,857,632 of record CM040427.1, read on the forward strand.
AGCAAATTCATTTGGACTAAGTGAATCCGATAAAAATAATGATGCCGGAAGGATGGAACCGTGGGATCTTAACCGGTGTCGTTATAATCAACTTTAAGATTTGTTTTAATTAAAACACAAAAAACACTTGGAAATTAAGATTTTCTCTAAACCAAAACACTTTTCTCATCCCCCGATTTATGACTTCTAAAACTAAACCTCTGCGACAACAAGGAGCTCGGAGCATGGTGGGCAGCACGGCCATCGTCATCGAGAAAACTTGAATCTACATCAGGCAAAACCATTCTTAGAATTAAATAACCAAGCCATAGGACTTCGAGGTAGTTTGCCCGGTGCAACATAAATCCTCAACTCTTCGTTAGGCATTTGCATGATCATGTCATGTAAATTAAGCCCTAACCGGTCTTAGGATTCCGAGGTAGTCGTTTAGTACGACATAAACCCTCATATCTTCGAGGCTATTTGTATGATCATGTCATACAAATATAAGTCCAAATTAATTAAGATTGGCAAGATCAAAACATTTAAATAAATATTAGGACTTTCTTAAACTCAAGCCAAACAATAGGATAGTCGGGAAATTACCGAAGTTCGCTTCGAATCTGTGATTTCTCCTACTTTTCTTCCTTTGGATTCCCAAAACAAAATGTTCCAAACTTGATCCATTCCCTATTGAAATTCCAAAATTCAATCCTTTGAGAACTTAAACTTTGAAATTCTTGAGAGCAGAATTATTGATTATTATCGAGAGTTTTCTTAAGTGATTCCCATCACTTAAGATGTAATTAACTATAGGGGCTTGCCCTTATAGGGAATTTTAAAAGAACCTAGGTAATATAAACCCTGTTTAATGCTTTCATATTAAGCAGGGGAATTTGTTGGCTTATAAAATTGGTTCGCAGTACCAAACGGATGTCACAAATCTTCTAGTTTATTTAATCGAGCCCCACCGTCGAGCGAGTGTGTCTATCCTTAGGGATAGATACACGGTTTGTGGTGCGGTACTCGTTTATATAAACTATTTGGGATGTGAGATCGGTTTAATCTCATATCTTAAAACCTTCAAATTTAAAATTATTTTCAAAAATCAAATACTCCTTTTCAAAATTATTTATTTAAATTAAATTAAAAATTTGCCGACAACTTACGTTAGGCGACCCCTTTTCAAAATAAAACACACAACCTAAAAATATGCCGACGACTTCGGCGACTCCGTGAGGACAATTCCTCTCTCCATTATAATCGGATAATTACGCTTTCAAAAATCGGTAGTGTATCCATGTCCTTAATGGGTCAAACTACCCTTCTTTCCGTTGGAATACTATGTTCATTTCTACCTTGGACAAGTATAGCCAACATTCTCTCGGATTTAGGAGCCATTGTTTAGACACCCCTAAACGAGAGAGGTTCCGAGATCCTTTTACCTCATTTCGAGGTGGGGTGGACCCCGATAGGAGTTAGTTTAGGAGTGATCCTTCGAGTCGAGAAGTCTTGCATAAGACCCTCTTTTCCTTTCCAACTCTGAATCAGATTCCTTACCTTCTCTACACCTTCGAACATTCCGTTCTAAATAAACAAACCCTCTAATGAATGATTCTTTTAACAAATAACTCCTTCTTATAAATACATGAACAAGAATGAGTTCGGACTCTTTTTCAATTCCTTTCTTTTCATCCTAAAGAAAAGAAGCATAACTTGGGACTGACAACCAGAATCTACCCTGCAGAAATGGAAGCCCCAAAGCCGATTTTCTCCTTCACCAACGGACTGGACTTCGTTGTCTATAAGGATGAGCCGCCCAACAATGGGATCATCCGATTTGGACAAGGATTTGAAAACACGAATGTCGAGATCACCGACGTCTCCCTCTTTGCACCGACGAACAAGGTATCTCGAAGCCGAGAAGCCGGCGCTCGAGTTCGACCTTAGGTCGACCCAAGAGTTTCCTCCACCGCAAAGGATCCCGACGAGAGGAGTACTATCGTCCACGGGAGAAGCCGTTCTTACTACCCCCATCGGTCTAGTTGTTTCTGCACCTACCCCGACTTCGCCAAATTAAAGGGAAAGAAATCCGAATTATGGTAAACTCGTTACCGTGGAGGGTACGGATCTTCCGTGAGACCTTCGTTTTCGAAATCGGGTCCGGTTCAAAGATTCCATCACCGACAAGGACCCAAAGAAGAAACGAGTAGAAGGATCGCCAGAGAAGCAGTAGCTGTCGAAATTGCTCTCCGGAGGAAATCCCGGAACTCGCTTGAATATACACCGCTGCCGAATATACACCGCTGCTCGAATACATACCACTTTTGGGAGGAAGCGGGTTCCATCCCCTCTCCACCGCGGAGGACGAGGAAAATGTTCGCAAGATTCGTCGCCGCATTGCCTCGACCCGCATACTACAACGATAGCCGCAAGAAAATGACTAGAACTACGCCGTTTGCTCGACTGCAAACTTTGGTAGAAAAGTTAGCAAAGAAGGAAAATTGCCCCGTATCGGAGATTCTACGAAGGATAGGGCTGGTGCCAGTCAAATCCCGTCTTGGGCCCCGAGTAGAACCCGCCGTCATGACAGAAAAGCCAAATAAAAGGATGAAGGCTAGTCCGCCTGTCGTCGTTTCAGGATTACAGATTAGGGAGGATACCACCTTCCAGCATTTGGATGACAGACCATCAGGTCCTAGACCTTCTGCTACTAGAAGGATGGTATGGCGTCCCACTGCCGGGGCGATTGAGATTGAAACAACGGTCCAAGAAAGAAAGTCTCGCCGGGAGACTTGAATGCGAAGAAAGTGCTACTTGCGATAAAGGGGACCCGGCAGTATCGCTTGACAACCGCGAAGACACACAGAAAGCCCCGCTAGAAGATGCCATGGAAAAGTTGAGAAACGATATCCGACGATTGGCAAAAGAAAGAGAAGAAAAGTTCGGAGACGAGATTGATTCATCAGAATTCATGGATGACGAATATGCAGAAATCAACATGGTTGAAACACGAGCTTCATCAGCTTCGCAAGGTGCTCCTGCGGCCGCGAAGAGAAGAGCCGGAGCGATGAGAAGGCAGCTTCAGGAGAAAGACGACACGATCGCTCAAATGGCGAAAAGGATGGAAGAGATGGTTGTAGCTCTGGCCACTCTCCAGAGTCAAGTGCAACCACAAAGAGAGACACCCCTTGAAGTCATTCACATTGTAGACGGAGGAAAGGAGATTACATCCGTCAATGGGGATGATCAACTGAAAAAGGATACAACACAAAGTATGATCCCTGAAAAGGATATCAAGAACTTGGTGGAACAGCAGGTGCGAGAAGCGTTAGCACAATCGAAGAGCGGGACATCCATTCGGACGGGTAGACCTTACCCAGAAGAATTCGACGCTGTCCAATAACCGAAAGGCTTCGTACCACCTCTGTTCAAGACCTTCGACGGAACCGGGAACCCCCGACAGCATGTTGCACACTTTCGTGCCAGTTGTTGCAATGCCGGCGGGAGAGATGCATTACTCTTCCGACAGTTCGTCGGCAGCTCCGTCGGGAATCGCCTTCGGCCGGTATGCGGAGTACCAAATGGTTCGGTGAAGACGTTCTCGGAGCTAGAGAACCTCTTCATCAAGCGATTCGCCGGAGCTCAGCACCACATCACTATAAGTGATTTAGTGGTAGAGAAACAAAGGCCGAACGAAACTTTGGTGGATTACATACTCTGATGGAGGAACTTAAGCATGAAGTGTGAACCACAACTACAAGAACAACATGCAGTCGGCATCTTACTTAAAAGCATTCACGGCCCGATAGCACTTCTCCTCAAAGGATTCACTATTAAGACTTCGAGAAGTTGTTAAGCAAGGCCGGAAGCTTGCAAGAAGAGGCGAAGCAATTAAGTTTCGCCGACAAGACGGACAAGCAAAAGCTCGTGAAGACTTTTGAAAAGAAATCCAGGATCGTTGCAGACGGTTGACAAAGGCAAGCAACCGATGCGAAATACCACCAGAACGGCCGCAAAGCAACCACAACGGAATTACCAAGCAACCCCGGCCCACTATCGGTCATCTCCACAGTATGAACAACCGCCTCGTCCGCAACGTACATTAAGGGAGCTTCGAGCGGAGAATATCCGTTCAAGAATGAAGCAGTGCCGAAAATGTTCCGTAGTCTGATGAAGACTCCAGATTTCCAGCTGCCAGAGCCTAAAAGACAATAGGAAGTCAACAAGAAAGGTGATCCCAACTTTTGCCCCTACCACCGGATGCTTGGGCACAAGATAGAAGATTGCATTACCTTCAAAAGTTGGCTCAACGACAACCTTCGGAAAGGGAATATAACGATCCCGAAGGAGTACATGAAGGAACCCCGTAAAGGAGGTTCCGTCAATGTTATCTCAACTGATCCCATCATTCCGATAGATCCCTATACGACTGACGATGGATGGACTACCGCTTGGACGAGGTCTTCAAAAAAGATTTTAGACAGCATCCAAACCGCCTCGGTGCGAGCCTCAATTCAGAGTTCGAGACCTGTTAAGCCGGTACTATCACTTGCGATAGAAGAACCACCTCAACAGGAGACGATTGAAGAGAAGAAGAAAATCGACGAAGAAGAGAGGACCGAGACTCCTAAGGCTAGACTAGGGGCTGCTTATCCTAGGATAGTTGTTTCCGATTCGGGGGAGAAATCCCTCGAACCTCTGATTTTGTATGATTATCTGCTCACTTCGGTGGGATCATATAATGATAAGGGTGATGGCGTTGGCTACGTTTTGACTGTTTCTAACGATTACGTAACTAGCGACAATCCGGACATCGATTTCGACATCAACGACAATTCTCAAATCATACACGATCTCGACGAGCAAAATAACGAAGAAGGCATCCATAAAGGAGGCTACGAGAGTTCAACAAGCAACGAATCTATCTGCGAGTTTCGAGGAGCTCCAGTCACGATAGAGTTAGAGCCTTCAGATTCGAGGATAATCCGGAAGAGCTCGTCATTCCGATTCGGGAGGAGACACCGACAAACTCAACACTAGATTCGGAAGAAATTACGAAGTTAACTTAAGAAGTGGAAGAGTTCTACCTCCGAGAATGGGTCCAAAGGACAAAGGAAAGCAGGTGGTTGTTCAAGAAGAACCAACCCCGACAGAAAAAATACGCATTCGGGAAGAAGCCGAGACGCATGAAAATAAAGTGGACTACAACGTGCTAGCCCATCTTAGGAAACTACCGGCCAAACTGAGCATCTACGGCGCCCTCATCTTATCAAAAGAGATGAGAGAAGCTCTGATCAAGGCCTTACTTGATCCGGAAATTTGCTTAGCTCAAATGGTCGGAGATTCCTTATATGAGGTTTGTTCGTTAAAGGAACGACGAGGTGTTACCTTCACGGACAATGACCTACTACTCGGGATGAGCAGATCACAACCGACCATTGTACATTTCGAGTTCATAATCGGAAAATTTATACTCTCCGCAGTATTGGTGGATCCAGGAGCATCAATCAATATAATGAGTCTTCGAACACTAAGCATACTTAGAAATTGATGCTCGTGAGCTCGAGGCCGACAAAATGTTATTAAGAGGATTCAACCAGAAAGGAGAAAGAGCCCTCGGATCAATAACGCTACTAATGAAGACCGGTGACTTAGCAAAGCCAACCGCAAAATTTCACATAATTGATTCAGAAACATCGTTCAACGCTCTATCGGGCCGACCATGGATACATGAAAACAGGATGGTACCATCATCTCTCGCATCGTTGCATCAAATATTACGATGGAGGGGAACAGTGCATCAAAGGTGACTTGCAACCATTCTCCGTACATGAGATTGGAATCCATGAAGACGCAGCTTATTATGCACCACCAAAGAAAACAATCTTCTCCAGAGATACTATAACAAATGAAGCAAAGAAAGTTCGGGACAACGAAGAACCTGAAATTCTAGTCCAACAGTCACTCACCACTCCCTTCCGGCGAGATGGTGAAGGTTTCTCTACAACTCGCATCCGAGGTCGAGGCCGGGGACGAGGCCGTGGTAGAGATGCTAGGATAGTTGGACAGAGGAAACCAGACCATCAATGTTGATTGGGAAGATAGTTCGAAGAAGAAAAAGAAATCAAACAAGAAGCAACGACAATAAGTCGAAGAAGCCGCAATTCAAGATCTCTCGAAGATGAGAAGAACGAAGAATACAAATCAATGTACGAAAAGATTAACCACTACGTACATACTATGACCCTAACCCTGATCCATTCTAACAAGATCGAGGGTGTGGTGGTCAAAGAGGTACGTAACGATGGTGCAAGGCCAATCAAGTACTACCGTGGTGCTTCTTCCTCCAAAACTAAAAATAATGTACAATTCGAAGATGTCACTTCATCAGAATTAATGGAATTACCTTTTGAGTGGTACTCTCCCTGTGTTCAAAATTTAATTCAACGTAGTTTCTTACCTCGACAATGGACAAAAGGCCAATCACAACCTTTTGAAAAATTATGGAATAATTCTGGTCGTCCACCCAATTCAAAGCATGGTCTCGGATTCGGCATAGTAGGGTCAGTTGACGATACTGAATTTTGCTTGGTTGTCACTTGCGAGTCCAAAGAAAACTGCATGGAAACTACAGACGAACTCGAAGATTTACAAATTGGAGACGCTCCACCGAATTCGAAGAAGAAATCAAATCTACAATAGATGAGTTAACGGAAGTTAACTTAGGTACTGAGAAGAGCCTAGACCTACCTTTGTTAGCTCCTTACTCAATAAAGAAGACTCCGAAGAAATAATCAAATTATTAATGGAATTTAAAGACTTGTTTTGCTTGGAACTATGACGAGATGCCGGGATTAGCTCCGGAGGTTGCACTCCATAAGCTAGGAGTGGATCCTACTTCGTCCCGACCGGACAAGGTCCCCGAAGAATGCGTCTAGAAATCGAACAAAAAGTCATAGCCGAAGTTAAAAAGCTAATAGAAGCCGATTTGTCCGTGAAGAACAATACCCAACTTGGTTAGCCAATGTGGTGCCGATCGAAAGAAGAATGGTCGGATCGTAATCTGTGTGGACTTCGCAGATTTAAACAAGGCATGTCCAAAGGATGAATTCCCTCTACCGATCCCGGAATCGATGATCGACATTGCTTCGACACATGAGATATTCTCATTTATGGATGGATCTTCGTGGATACAACCGAGCTAAAAATGGCTCCGTAAGATGAAAAGCTTACAGCATTCGGAACGCCGATCGGAGTATTTTGCTACACTGTGATGCCATTCGGATCGAAGAACGCAGGAGCAACCTACCGTAGAGCAATGATAAGAATTTTTGATGATGTCATCCACAATCAAGTCGAATGCTACGTGGACGATGTGGTCATCAAAAGCAAAGTAAAGGAAAACCACCGTATGATTCGAGAATTGTTTTCGAACGATTAAGACAATTTAACCTTAAGATGAATCCCTTAAAATGAGCCTTCGGCGCCACCTCCGGAAATTCTTAGGATTCGTTGTCCGACATCGTGGAATTGAAATCGACCCGGAAAGATTAAAGCTATCTTAGAAATGCCGCCTCCCAAAACCTTAAAACAACTACGATCCTTTCAAGGGAAGCGGGCATATCTTCGACGCTTTATCTCAAACCTGTCGAGTAGGTGTCGGCCTTTCTCGCACTAGTTAAAAAGGACGCCAAATTTATTTGGGAAGAGAAATGCCGTAAGGCCTTCGAGGACATTAAACAATATTTAATGACACCTCCCGTCTTAGCAGCCCGAGCTCGGGTAGACCGCCGATACTTTATACCGCGGCTTTAGACGACTCTCTCGGAGCCCCGTCGCCTGTGTCAATGATGAGGGTAAAGAAAATGCTCTTTACTACTTAAGCCGTCGTTTACTTCCGACGGAAGTAAGGTATCCCGCAATTGAAAAGCATTGTTTGGCCCTCGATCTTCGCCGCTCAAAAGCTCGGGCACTACATGCTTTCTCATAAGGTCAACCCGATCTTGAAATTTAATCCATTGCAATACTTGATGACTCGTCCAACACTTTCCGGCGTACTTGCCAGATGGTCAATGATATTATTGCAATTCGATATAACTTTCGTGCCTCTTCGTGCCGTAAAGGGACAAGTCTTAGTAGACTTCCTCGCAGCACACCCTTTGCCGGCAGAATCTCCTCTTAATGACGATCTACCAGATGAACAAATAATGAATCTAGAAGACCTTGATGATCGACGTTGGGAATTATATTTCAACGGAGCATCTTCAGCGCACAAAGACGAAGAATCGCAAGTGATAGTGCCCGGTAAGGCAGGAATCGGGCTAATCTTTATAACACCGGAGTGGGGGATGTTAAGATACTCCTACCACTCGACGGAACCATGTACAAACAACGAAGCAGTAATACGAAGCCCTCATAACGGGACCGGAATTAACCATTCAAATGGGGATAACGGACATCAACATCTACGGGGATTCACGGTTAATCATTCAACGGATCGCCGGACAAGACGTAATTTTAAAGCCAAGACTCGAGCAATACTTCCAAGATGCCATACAGCTTGTTGGAACGATTCCAAATGTGACAATCTACAAAATTCCCGTAAAAGAAAATGCTTTAGCAGATGCTTTAGCCCGTCTCGCAAAAGAATTTGCTCGTTTGCAAGATGAATCGAAGATGTGTCGGTTCACCTGACGTCGAGTCCTATCACGACTGACATAGACACAATACACAAATCCGAAAAAGAAAAAGAATCAGTTACAAGACAGTGAGAGAAAAACACGAAGATCGAGCGACGACCATCGATGATACTACCCGCAAACGAGAAAACTACCGGATGATAGGTCGCTAGCCCATCGCATCAAGAAAAGAACTCCGTCCTACGCATTAATAAACAACATGTTATACGGAAGGTCTTTTGATCAAATGTGGCTAAGGTGCCTAAGCGGGTCCGAGGCCCGTGAAATTGTTAAAGAGGTACATTCGGGACTACGTGGCGCTCACTCGATCGGGTCCGAAGATGAAGATGAAAATTAAAAGACTAGTGTACTACTGGCCCTCGATGATGACCGACTGCATGAAAATCTCCAAGAGCTGTCACCAATGCCAAGTGCACGGAGTGGTTCTACACCAACCTCCAAATGTGCTACACCCGACAATTGCGTCATGGCCATTCGAATGTTGGGGCACGTGATATAGTGGGTCCGATGGAACCACCATCTTCAAAAGGACATCGCTTCATTCTTGCGGCTACAGATTACTTTTCCGAGTGCGCAGAGCAGCTCCACTTAGAGAAGTGAAAGCACACCACGTGCTACAGCTTTTCAAGAACCAAGTTGTCTACCGTTTCGGAGTGCCGCGCAGATCATCTCGTATAATGGGTCAGCATTCGAAGCACGCAAATTAACAATTTTGTCGAGAGACACGGAATCGACCGGCGATACTCAACAATTTACTACCCAAGAGCAAACGGCCTCGCCGAGGCTTTTAATAAAACTCTCGTTCAAATCTTAAAGAAAACTTTGGACGATAATAAGAGAAATTGGCACGAGAAGTTGTTAGAAGCCTTATGGGCCTACCGGACAACCTTCGAACTCCTACTCAAGCTACACCTTACGCTCCGGTGTATGGGTCCGAGGCAGATGTTACCTTTAGAGGTTCATCTTCCTTCACTCGAACTGCAGCTGCAAATAAGATCACGACGTAAGAGAACGCCAAATTACGACTCGAAGAATTAGAAAGCCCGGAAGGGAAAGTGCTTGCAGCGCAACGAATTTAGAACTATACCAAGCTAAGATGGTTCAAGCCCATGACAAACCGGTCCGCCCAAGAACCTTCAAAGTTGGTGACTTAGTTCTCGTTCTCAAGAGACCTATTCTTGCACACCGCAAGATAGGAGGAAAATTTGAACCCACTTGGGAAGGACCGTTTCGTGGTCGAAGCAAGTATACTCGTGGAGGTTCCTACCAGCCTAGTGAATTGCCGGGGAGAACGACATATGCTTCCAATCAACGGACGATACTTGAAAAAGTATTATGCTACTCGATGTTTTCAAGGAATGAATTCTTCATCCTTAGAAGCACGGGCGAAGTAATTACTTATGACTGGGTCCGAACCCAAAAATAATAAAATATGCTAAAATAAATAAAATCATGATAATAAAGTTTTCCTTGTTTTCTTTTCCAAATTAAAATCTCTTCCCTGATCTTATCCCATTTCATTCCTGTTAAATTTAAAAAATACAAAAAATAATATAATAAAAAATGTTTTTAATAAACATTTTCTTAATGTTCTTGTTCTTAGTACAGCCCCTGATCCTTTTCCTTGTCTTTTCGCATGGAAATGTCGAACGGGCGGTTGATCCTGAACTTTAAGAATAGCGTAAGCCTTGCACTCGATGAAAAGAGGGTGAAAGATGGAGCGATAATCGAGATCGACTCGGATTTGGCACCGGCAGGCCTACGAGTACGAGGAAAGTGACCGGGTCCCAGCTGACCGAGAAGAACTGCCCGGCGGACAGGTGATGAAAGTGGGTGGCCCAAGCCACCAATCCAAAGAAGAAGAAAAGAAAGGCAAACACCGAAGAAGATAAGAAAATGAAGTCCGTAGTGGCTACGGCAGAGGGCGGCCTAGTCGCCGCCGCGCCCACGAGAGATTCAAGAAGCTCGAAGGGCTACTCTCGCGTAAACGCAACGAGAAATAAGAATCGCCGTATCCGTAAGATGTTAACAAAACTAGCCGCGGACCGGCTCGACGAGACAGCTGCTAATGCCGGCACATACACTTCAAGGACACCGGTTCACCGAGAACCCGAAGAAAGGAGGCCGGCTCCTAGGATAACGAAAGGACCAGGAAATCTCACAAAGATCGAAGAAAGAAGGCTACCACGCCACCGCGATGAGAACCACCAGCTGATGCATGACCTTGTTGCGGAAGCAACCCCGGGGATGTCCCGACGTGCATCATCCCCGAGGAGCCGAGGTATGCGGGAGAACGTGAAGGGATTGAACCATATATCCCACAATATGTCACTGTGCCTCGCCATCCGCGATCATTCCGAATACGAGCCTGGAGAGAATGTAGAATGTTGAAAAGAAAACCTTTGAATACTTCGAGAGAATTAAAGGCGAGAAGAATCAATATACTAGAGGGCCTCGAGCTACATACGGACGTATTCTCGGAGTATGAACAACAACAAATCGTGGATTGCATCGTGATTTGAAAAGAATGGGCCGAGCAGCCGCCCGAGGGAAAACACATACTCAAAACCCGGAGATGGATGCCGTGGAAGGGAAGAATCACAATACAATGCGGATGCTTGCTACAACTTTGCGGAAGACAGGAAGGGAAACCCACCGGAATACTCCGTCATGGGCGAGTGGATCCGATGCCATTAGTCATCAAGAGAATGGTAAAGAGATTGATAACATGGAGGGTACTACCGGCAGATTGCATACCCAATACCGCATTATTAACATCTACAAGCGGGGTGACCGCATACCCCCACACATAGATCACCACGACTTTGTCGGACCTTTTCGCACGCCTCTTTCCCGAACGAGTGTAACATCATGTTCGGATCCGACCTCCGGATAGCGGGCCTGAGTGAGTTCCGAGGGCCGTTGAAGATACCTTTACCGGCAGGTTCCGTCATGATACCGAAGGGCAACGGAGCGGATATCGCTAAGCATTGCATACTGTGAGTACTCGTGAAGCGGATCTCGGCTACTTTCGAAAGATGGACGACAGGAAGACACCTTACCATTTCCGACCGGACCCGAGCTAGAGAGCCTCCGACCTTACGAGCTATGAGTTACATGGAAAATATCACGCCTCCGGTGTACATCCATACGACATCCTTGCCAAGGATGGCTTGGAAGGTGATGTTATCGACCATGTACCCCACTATTCGTACATGGATTTTTGACGGATGCTTCTTTGGATGGATCAACAAAGATCATACATAGTCTGTTTTGAGTCTACATGGATTGTATGAGATGTGTTCCAGATTGAGTTGTATGATGTATCTTCAACATGATTGTAATGAAAGTGACCATGTCACATTTTTGGCCTTCACTTCTTTTGTGCAAATTGACTAGGAAACGCCATTAAAGTTAAATGAACTTCGAACAAAGAACAGAAAAGAAAAAAAGAAGAATAAAAGAAAACTTTCCTTAAAAAAAATCTTAAAAATGACGAACACCAAATTCACATGAACATTAAATAAACGATAAAGTAAAATTTGAATCATTAGAAGATAAACAAAATTAACATAAGTGTTAAATCAAATCTCAAATCAAATTCTCAATCAAATTTCAAATTCAATCTCGATCAAATTTCAAATTTGATCTTTCAAATTTCAAATCAAATCTTAAATCAAATCTAAACCGAGTTCAAACTCATCTAAATCAAATCTCAAATTCAATCTTTCCAGATTTCAAATCTCAATCAAATTTTGAATTCGATCTTCCAGATCTCAAATCAAATCTCAATCAAATTCAATCTTTTGGGTCGAGGATTTTACATCCAAGACTGCATTGCTTTAGGATCATTTCCCTATCGCAATGAAGTACATCAAATTCAAACTTTTGGGTCGAGGATTTTACATCCAAGACTGCATTGCTTTAGGATCATTTCCCTATCGCAATAAAGTACATTCAAATTCAAACTTTTGGGTCGAGGATTTTACATCCAAGACTGCATTGCTTTAGGATCTTTTCCCTATCGCAATGAAATACATCCAATTCAAATTTTTGGGGTTGAGGATTTTACACCCGAGACTGCATTGCTTTAGGATTCTTTCCCTATTGCGATGAAATACATTCCATTCAAACTTTTGGGTCGAGGATTTTACATCCAAGACTACATTGCTTTAGGATTATTTCCCTATCGCAATGAAATACATCAAATTCAAACTTTTGGGTCGAGGATTTTACATCCAAGATCGCATCGCTTTAGGATCATTTCCCTATCGCAATGAAGTACATCAAATTCAAACTTTTGGGTCGAGGATTTTACATCCAAGATCGCATTGCTTAGGATTCCTTCCCTATCGCAATGAAGTACATCAAATTCAAACTTTTGGGTCGAGGATTTTACATCCAAGACTGCATTGCTTTAGGATTCTTTCCCTATTGCGATGAAATACATCCAATTCAAACTTTTGGGGTTGAGGATTTTACATCCAAGACTGCATTGCTTTAGGATTCTTTCCCTATTGCGATGAAATACATTCCAATCAAATTCCTGGGGTTAAGGATTTTACATCCGAGACTGCACTGCTTTAGGATTCTTTCCCTATCGCAATGAAATACATCAAAATCAAACTCTTGAGGTTAAGGATTTTACATCCGATACCGCATTACTCTGAGATCTCTCCTCATTGTAATGATTCAATCCAATCGATTCGATTTTCTTTTGAGGTTGAAGATGTTACATCTAAAACCACGAAATTTCAATTTTCATTTCAAATCAAATCCCTTCAAATTAATTTTGATAAACTTCAATCTAAATTGAAGCTCCAAATTGAAATCTAAACTCACACATCGAAACTTAAATTGAAACAAAATAAAATCTAAATTGAAATTTCCCTAGATCATGTGATTTGGAATTCAAATGAGTCCCTTCATGGCTCATGTGGGCTTGATGTGGCTTCATGGCTCAACCAAAAGGATTTCATTCCACTCAAATTTACCCAATCTTCAATTTTCCAAATTTTCAATTTTCCAAATTTTCAATTTTCCAAATTTTCAATTTTCCAAATTTTCAATTTTTGACCCCGGACCCTACACCCGCTAGCTCTACCCAAAACCCTTAAAATTACCCAAATTTCTCAAAAATTTCCAAATAACCCAAGATTCCTCAAAATCAATCCCAAACATTTCCATATCACTCAAATTGATCATCTATACCCAAAAATATCAAAAATTCCAAGAAAACCTCCCAATACCCTCCAAATACCCAAAATACCCCTCTTGACCCAAAAATCCAAAAATTCAGAAAATTCCCAGAAAATTCCAGAAAATCCCAAATATTCCCAATTTCATTTTGTTCAACTACACCATGGGTCAATTTTGTCAATTTACCCCACTTTTGTCAAAACCCCAATTTGACCCATTTTAACCCAAAGTGAACTCAATGTCAAACCAAACCTACCCAATTGACCCCAAATTCTGCTCCAATTCATTTCTAAACTTCAATTCAACATTCCCAACACCAATCTAGACCAAATCCAAGTCCAATTTGATTGACATTTGGATCCAATTTCACTTTTGGCCTTAAAGCCCAATTTGGACCCATGACCCAAACCTAACCCAAACTCACCCAATTCAACTCCAATTAACCCCAAATCTTTTCTAAATCTTCCTTAGCATCCCCACAAGCATAACACTAACATGATTTGCCCAAAATTTGGACCCAAACCCCACTCAAATTCAACCCAAAGCTAAAAGGCCCAATTTTGACCTAAACCCAAACCTAACCCAAATGAGCCCAAACCCCAAAATCAAAGCCCAACCAAAGTCAAAACCTCTTTGAAACACTCCCATAAACATTTCTCAACATTAATTTTACATCAATTTCAACCCTAGCCCAACATTGGCCCAACTTGGCCCACTTGGACCTATATTGGCCCATTCACCAAAAGAACTCCAAGTTCAACCAATTCAAACCCAAATCACTCCCAATTTGCTTCAAATCACTCATGGTACATCCATGAGCTAAACCCAACAATTATTTGGCCCAACCTCTTTACAAAATTTCATCCCAAAATCCATTTTAAAATTCAAAAGCCCACTTTCCTAAACCATTTTAAAAGCCCATCCTTCACCACATACAAAAGCCCAAAATTGGTCCCAAAGCCCACATGATATTTCTCTACATCATCCATTCAATTAAAATCATCCCTAAGTCATAAACCAATGATCAAATAATTCTAAATGAAGCTTCATCCAAATTTTCACCAAAATATCTAAAATTCTTAAAACTCTTTTTTATGAAATTGACTTGACTTTTCCCAAGCCAAAGGTGAGCCATGAAGCCATGCATGAGCGACATGGAAGCCATGAGAGCCTCTTTACATGTCCCCATGCCATTAATGGCAAGAAGATGGGACCCTTTCCTAACCCTTCATTAAGCCTTTTTTAACCATACTCATGTCACACTCTAAACCATGCTTTGCCACCTAATCCTTGATGGAGACTCCACCACACATGGGAGTTTGACCCACCTGACCTCCTCAGCCCAAAACCAGGTCTTGGGAGGTGCACCCAACCCATTTGCATGGGTTGACCATTTTAAGCCAAAATGACCCCTTCCCCTTTCTACTTTGATTCAATCACTTTACACATGTCAAACCTCAATCGAATACACCAAATCCCGACCCGACCCACCCGAACAAGATGGTGACCAATGCTCGGCCGGCCACCACCAGTGCCGCCCGAAAACACCATGGCCGAGAGCTCACATGCGAGCCCAACTTGGAATTCTCACTCGCCGAGCCGCCCCATCCCCAGCGGCCATCGGAGCCGTTCTTCACTTGCCAAGAGCAGCTGATCCCAAGCCCTAACTCTCCCCGGGAGGCCCTCCACCCTCTCCTATTTAAACACCACCCCTCTCGGCCATGAGAGGTGCCGAAAAACAAACCTTAAGGAAACTCGCCAAAATTGTTCCGTACTCCTCCCCATACACAGAGCACTCGATCCCCACCGAGATCCCCCTGCCATTTCTTCTCTGCGAGCTCAATTTCGTAGTTGAAATCTAGGCCCAAAACCAGGACACTTCTCCACGAGTGAGCTAATCCCCAAATTGATTGGCTCTACACCTTCACTGGACCAAGGGAAGGTGTCCACCAGACAAAAGCCCTATCTCCGAGCCACCCGGTTGCTCCGGCCTCCAAGCTTTGTGATCGGGCTTGGTCGAAATCCCACCTAGACAATTCACTGCACCGGGAGACTTCATCCGGAGCTTGCTGGGATCCAATCGAAGGTGCAACAACCCTCGGATCGAAGCCACACTTCTCCGAGCGAAGGTATGAGCTAATTCTTCATCCCGAGCTACCGGAGATTCTCCATTTCAAATGCTTTAATTTCAATGCATGATCACCATATAGATGTGTTCGTCTCTTCAAGACGAATCCATAGAGCATAAGAACATGAAAATCCATTGAGTATCGAGTGAGATATTAGGGATTTAGTGTGGACGACTCTCGGGTGAGGACACTTGGGGACGATAAACGGATGCCGTCCATTCAATACATGCGCGGACGGACGACCAGGATCGCGTCAGATCAGGAGACGGTACGAGAACCGCGGGGCCCGGGCTGCTGACTCAGATGGCGGTGTCGAATGGGAGCGCGACGCGTGTGCGTTCCGAGCTGCCGAGGTTGACGCGGCGCCGCGTGGATAAATAGAAAATTAGGGATTTTTCGATTTATTTAATTCCCTAAACTTCAAAAATTCATAACTTTGTTTAGAAAAATCGAAAAATAAAATAAAAATACCCTCTTGCTCGGTGAACGAGAGGAGAATAATGTGGAAAAAAAATTATTTAATTTTATCAAGTATTTTATTTTTAATAATTTATTTACTCTCTGCATATTTTTAATTCTCCATGCATGTATAAAATTCACCATGGCATGAGACCATAGGGCTTTTAAGCCTCCGAATTTGGGAACATTCCCCGAATTTTCCAAAGTCGAGGCCATCCCTATGAAAAGTTATTGATTTTTCAAATTCATGTTACTGTTTTCAGTATTTTAATTCCAATAAATAGCATGTTGTGAAATAAATTCTATGAAAATTTGGTGATGTTCCTTATGACCAGAGGACCCTAGGAAAAATAGGTTTTGAGTTTGTTCATTTAAAACAACCCTAATTGGCTTAAACACCCAAAATGGATCTCTAATTAATTAGAGCTAACCATACATCAAATTGACTTGAAATCAATTCTCCACTGACCTTTAGGATCAGAGGAACACACCATAAAAATTTGAGGTTAATTGGACTTGATTAGCCCTACTAATTGGGTTGATTAAGCCATTTAGTCATTTTAAACTTTAAAAATTCATAACTTTCAAAATACTTTTTAAAAATTCACCAAATTGGTTTTGGAGCCTCTCTAATATCAGGGAATTTAAGAAAATTAAAATTTCAATTTTCTAAAAAAGTTGATTTTTAATATTATTTTAATATTTTAATAATTAAAAAATAATAAAAATCACAAAAATAATAAAATTCACCAAAATGTCACATTTTGAATTTTAATCACTTAGGAACAAACCCCATATTTTTCTTAGGTCTATTTAGTGAGATATTAAATTTTAAAGCCCTAGGGTAATTTTAAAATTAAAAAAATGTATTTTCTAGCATTTTCACTAAAATAATTATAATAAATCATAGAAAAATCAGAAAATTGCAAAATTTGATTTTCTGATTTCCTTGATATCAGAGAGATTTTTGACAAATATAAAATTCATTTTTTAACATTTATTTTATTTTTAAATTAATTAATATTCCAAAACTTAAAATAATTATAATAAAAATAATATAATTCAAAAAATCACCAAAATTGGTCCAAGTTGTTCTCTGGTCATTAGAAATGTCCCCTAATTTTCTTAAGGACAGAAACTTTCCCTTGGTCATGTCATTAAATTTTCCTTGGAAATCTCTATTTTCCACCAAAAATAATTATATAAATAAATTAAATGCAGAAAAATCACATTTTCTCCTCTCATGTCTTTATTGACATATGAGTGAAGTCATATAAAAATTTCAAGTTCATTTAAGTTCAATTTAGTGAGTTATGAAATTATTAAGCTTAAAGGGCAAAATGGTAATTAAAATTTTAACCTTTAATTAAAACTTTAGGTTTAATAAAAAATTAATAAATAAAATATTTGAACCTAATCTGATTTGGATGATTGAAATTTAAATGATTAAAGGGTAGAAACCCATTAAGCAATTTAAAATGATTAAACCTTAATTAAATAGTTGATTAAATTTGGAAGAATAATAAAATTGGAGATATTATTAGGAGGAGATTTATTCTTTAATTTAAAAATCCCTAAATTAATTATCTCATTAATATTCAATTCTTAATTAAAATGATAACTCAAATTCAAAACATTAAAAGACTTAATCATTAAACTAAAATTAAATTATTAAACTCTTTTAAAAATTTCAATTAAAATTAAAAAAAATTAAATTAAATTAAAAAATTAAATTAAATTAAGTAAATTAAATTAAATTAAATTAAATTAAATTAAATTAAAATTAAAAGTTGAATTAAATTAAAGAACAAATTAAATTAAATTAAATAAACAAATTAAATTAAATTAAATAACTTAAATTAAATTTAATTAAATTAAATAAATAAAATCAAATTAAATTAAATTAAATGAATTAAATTAAATTAAATTAAATAAATAAAATCAAATTAAATTAAGTTAAATCAAATTAAAGATTAAATTAAATTAAATTAATTTAAATTAAATTAAATCAAATTAAATTAAATTAAATCAAATCAAATTAAATTAAAATTAAATCAAATCAAATTAATTTAATTTAACATCAAATCAAACTAAATTGAATTAAATTGAATTAAATTGAATTGAATTAAATTAAAACTCAATTAAATTAAATTAAATTAAATTAAGTTGAATTAAATATAACATCACCAAAGACATAAAGAATTCAAAATAAATCTAAAATAACTTGAACACTATTCCAAATTTAAACCCATTAATGGAAATTAAACTAAATCACAAACCATTTGAACACCAATTTACCCTCGAAAGCTTTAGTTATCATAACTCCTAAACGTAATATTAAATGAAATGTTACTTCACCTATAGGATATTCAAATGTCCTAGTTCACTCGAGCAAGATAACAAAACTTGAGACTCTTGGACGATTAATTCATTTGTGTAATCGAATTCATTTGGACTTAAAACAATCCTGAAGTATCGAAAAGATGTTTAAGATTCTTCTTAGGCACTTCCTCAATATGATAGGATATTTATAAGAACAATTGAACTCAATTGTTCTTTGATGAATAAAATCATCCTCAAACCAAAACACGAGGAACCTAGACGTCATAGGAAATGACTAGCTATAGGATTAGGAATTTGGTAGAAAACCATAACCCTTCCCTTAGCTTTACCTAGGAACTTGCTTAAATATTCTAATTGTGTTTTAAGTGCAACTTGGGATGACGGGAAGACCCTCCGTGTACGCTTTTATTTTGTTGCAATTTACTTTCTTGCAATTTACATTATTGCAATTTCATTAATCGCATCGCACTTACTTTTCTTGCATGATAAACAACTCGTTGCATGAAAACCCACACCTTTAGGATAGTCCCTAAAACTGAAACCAAAACTAAGTTAAAAGTCATTGCAAGATAAAATTCACCGCCACAACATTTCAAAATATAAAACAACTCAAAATTTAATCACAAACGTAACACAAAACTACAATTACAACTAAATTAAAAAGGTCCTGTTGGATGATCGGGAATACCTCGGATGATGTAACCTACGTGTTGCTAACGGGATTTCCCACGGTCTAAATGAAAGTGTGGAACTCATTCAGTTGAGTTTAGCAAATTCATTTGGACTAAGTGAATCCGATAAAAATAATGATGCCGAAGGATGGAACCGTGGATCTTAACCGGTGTCGTTATAAACAACTTTAAGATTTGTTTTAATTAAAACACAAAAAACACTTGGAAATTAAGATTTTCTCTAAACCAAAACACTTTTCTCATCCCCTGATTTATGACTTCTAAAACTAAACCTCTACGACAACAAGGAGCTCGGAGCATGGTGGGCAGCACGACCATCATCATCAGCAAAACTTGAATCTACATCAGCAAAACCATTCTTAGAATTAAATAACCAAGCCATAGGACTTCGAGGTAGTTTGCCTGGTGCAACATAAATCCTCAACTCTTCGTTAGGCATTTGCATGATCATGTCATGTAAATTAAGCCCTAACCGGTCTTAGACTCCGAGGTAGTCGTTTAGTACGACATAAACCCTCATATCTTCTAAGCTATTTGTATGATCATGTCATACAAATATAAGTCCAAATTAATTAAGATTGGCAAGATCAAAACATTTAAATAAATATTAGGACTTTCTTAAACTCAAGCCAAACAAAAGGATAGTCGGGAAATTACCGAAGTTCGCTCCGAATCTGTGATTTCTCCTACTTTTCTTCCTTTGGATTCCCAAAACAAAATGTTCCAAACTTGATCCATTCCCTATTGAAATTCCAAAATTCAATCCTTTGAAAACTTAAACTTTGAAATTCTTGAGAGCAGAATTATTGATTATTATCGAGAGTTTTCTTAAGTGATTCCCATCACTTAAGATGTAATTAACTATAGGGGCTTGCCCTTATAGGGGATTTTAAAAGAACCTGAGTAATATAAACCCCGTTTAATGCTTTCATATTAAGTAGGGAATTTGTCGGCTTATAAAATTGGTTCGCAGTACCAAACGGATGTCACAAATCTTCTAGTTTATTTAATCGAGCCCCACCGTCAAGCAGAGTGTCTATCCTTAGGGATAGATACACGGTTTGTGGTGCGGTGCTCGTTTATATAAACTATTTGGGATGTGAGATCGGTTTAATCTCATATCTTAAAACCTTCAAATTTAAAATTATTTTCAAAAATCAAATACTCCTTTTTAAAATTATTTATTTAAATTAAATTAAAAATTTGCCGACAACTTCTGTTAGGCAACCCCCTTTTCAAAATAAAACACACAACCTAAAAATATGCCGACAAGTTTGCTTAAAATTTTAATGAAATATAAGAAAGCCTTTAGATGGACAATAGTTGATATTAAAGGAATTAGTCCTTCAATTTGTATGCATAAAATCCTTATGGAAGATAAATACAAACCTCAGGCTGATCCTCAAAGGAGATTAAATCCTATCATGAAAGAATTTATTAAGAAAGAAATTTTAAAGTGGTTGGATGCTGGAATTATCTACCCTATTTCAGATAGTGCACGGGTTAGTCCTATTTACTATGTTCCTAAGAAAGGAGGAGTTACTGTGACTGTTAATAAAAAAAAATTAAATAATACCAACAAGATAAGTAACAAGATGGAGAATATGCATTGATTATAGAAAATTAAACCTTGCCACCAGAAAAGATCATTTTCCACTTCCTTTTCTAGATCAGATGTTGGATAAACTCGCTGAGCAAAAATACTTTTGTTTGCTGGATGGATATACTGGTTACTACCAAATTTAAATTTCTCCTGAGGATCAAGAGAAAACAACATTTACCAATCCTTATGGTACATTTGCTTTTAGAAGAATGTCATTTTGTTTATGTAATGCCTATGCCACATTTTAAAGATGTATGATGACAATTTTCTGTGATTTAATTGAAAAGGGAATTAAAGCTTTTATGGATGACATTTTAGTTTTTGAATCATGTTTAGAACATCTATCTAAAGTTCTAAAACGTTGTGAAGAAACTAATTTGGTTCTTAACTGGGAGAAATGCCAATTTATGGTAACACGAGGAATTGTTTTGGGACATCGTATATCAGAAAAAGGTATGGAAGTAGATCCTGCAAAAATTGAAGTAATCTTTAATTTACCTTGCCCAACTAATGTAAGGGGAATTAGAAGTTTTCTGGGATAGGCTGGATTTTATAGGAATTATATTAAAGACTTTTCACAAATTTTGAAGCCTTTATGCCGTTTACTAGAAAAAGATGTAATTTTTAATTTTGATGATGATTGCCTAAAAGCTTTTGAAACATTAACAGAAAAATTAATTATTTCACCTGTTATAGTTTCACCAAATTGGGAAAAACCTTTTGAATTAATGTGTGATGCTGGTGATTATGCTATTGGAGCTGTTTTAGGTCAGAAATATGATAAAATTTTCAAAGTGATATACTATGCTAGTAAAACTCTTAATGAAGCTCAAATTAATTATACTACTACTGAGAAAGAGTTATTAGTTATATTGATTTCTTTTGATAAATTTAGATCATATTTAATTGGAACTAAATTTGTGGTGCATACTGATCATTCTGCTATTAAGTATTGAATGAAGAAGAAGGATAGAAAACCAAGATTGATTAGATGAATTCTTCTATTGCAAGAATTTGATTTCAAGATAGTAGATATGAATGGTACTGATAACCAAATTGCTGATCATCTGTCCAGGCTTGAAACTGAAAAATCTCTCTCTGATGTTGAAGAAATTAATGAAAAATTTCCCGATGAAAACTTGTTCACTGTTAATGAGTGGTGTGTTCCGTGATATGCCGAAATTGTAAACTTTATTGTCAGTGATATTTTACCTTGTGGTTTGACTTACCAGGAGAGGAAAAAATTTATATCTGAAGCCAGAACTTATTTTTGGGATGACTCATTTTTATATAAATAAGGAAATGAGTTGATTATTCAAAGATGTGTACCTTTAGAAGAAACTTATGAAATTATTCAAAAATGTCATAATTCTAATTATGGGGGACATTTTGGAGTTGATAAAACTGCATATAAAATCTTACAATCTGGATTTTATTGGCCTATAATTTTTAGAGATGTTAATGTTTATATTAAAAATTGTGATCGATGTCAACGTGTAGGCAATATTTCTAGAAGAAATGAGATGCCCCTCAATTATATGTTGGAAGTTGAAATATTTGACGTTTGAGGATTAGATTTCATGGGACCATTTATACCATCTTTCGAAAATACATACATTTTGATAGTAGTAGACTATGTATCTAAATGGATAGAAGCTGTTGCTTTACCTCGATATGATGCTCAAAGTGCTGCAAAATTTTTAAGGAAGAATATTTTTTACAGACTTGGAATACCAAGAGTAATCATAACTGATGGGGAAGTTATTTTAGAAATGTGATTATGGAAAAGTTAGTAAAGAAATATCATATAAATCATCACATTGCTACTGCTTATCATCAGCAGATAAGTGGTTTAGTTGAATTATCCAATCGTGAAATTAAAAGAATATTGGAAAAGACTGTTAATCCAAACAGAAAGGATTGGTCAATCAAATTGGATTATGCTTTGTGGGACTATAGGAATGTCTACAGAACTCCTATAGGAATGTCCCCATATAGGCTAATTTTTGAAAAATCTTGTCATTTACCTGTAAAACTTGAGCATAAAGCATATTGGGCTATTAAAGAGTTAAATTATAATTTGAAAGATGCAAGAGAAAAGAGATTGTTGCAATTAAATGAGCTTGAAGAAATAAGGAATGAATCTTATGAAAATTCTAAGATTTATAAAGAAAAGATGAAGTTGTGGCATGATCGAAAGATTCTTACTAAAAATCTTGAGCCAAGACAAAACGTTTTGCTGTATAATGCTAGATTAATAATTTTTACTAGAAAACTTAATTCTAGGTGGACATGCCCATTTATTGTAATAAAATTTTATTCATATAAAGCTATGGATATTCAAGATCCTAAGACTAAAAAATATTTAAAGTGAACGGTCATAGACTTAAACCTTACTTTTCAGTCAATCAATCTAAACCTGATGAAAATCTAATGTTGGGTCACTCATAATAAGCTCTGGGTATGTCAGGCTGATGACGTTAAACCAAGCGCTTTGTGGGAGGCAACCCGTATTTATCAATGTGCTTTGTTTTATGTTTGTTTTGTGTGCTTTTATTTGGTTTGATTTGAGAAATGTGGTAGCATTTTGGAGTTTTTTATGTTATAGTGGTGTTTATTTGACCTTATTTATGACTTAAAGGAATTAGAATGAAGATTTTGACATTTGGCAGAACTGTGCAAAAATGTGCACTAGCGGCTATGCACCGCTGGTTGGCGCATAGGCGCCACAGTTATAAAAAATGTGAAAAATGAGGTTCTAGAAGCCAAAATCATGGGTGAGTAGTTTTTGGAGTTATTAATAAGTTTTAACACGTCAAGGGTCAGTTTTGCGCCTTTCCAAGTCTATAAAAAGGCCCAAAACTTATGAAATACTTTCCCCAGTTTTTATTTTCATTCCTGAGTCTTCTGAAAGAGTATTTTGAGTGCAAAAATGTCTTCTTAGGAGAGCGAAGTTAAGAAGAAAGAGGAAGCCAAGAAGAATAAGTTTATTTGTGATAATGCGCAAGAGTTATATAATGGATTTCTGCCGGTGAGTATCTAAGGAATAATAGAAAGGATTACGAAGATTGAGGCTGATGTGGAGTCTATCGATGCAATGGTAAATGAAATTAATGCTCATTTAGCGCACATAGGATGGCAACTCAAAAATGTAATTCAGTCATACAAGTCAAGTGGAAGAAGTGAATAGAGCAATGTATCTGAAGAACAAATGGATGGAAGAAGAAGATGTAAGAGCTTTTAATCATTGTCCGTTTTATCAGATTTACATTCCAGATGGTTCAAATGGAACTAATGGTGATTTTGGATATATTCCACCTAATGGAGATTGGAATTAAACTATGTGTAGTCTTGTGGTTTGATTATGTGTATTTAGTGTTTTAAGTGTGATTTTTGTTAAAGTTTGTGCTTGTTGCACTTTACATATGTTTGATACATCTCAATGATGTAAGTTAGTATTTAATTACATGTGTTTGAACTTATGTGTTTGGAGAATTTCATCCAAAGTGTTTGGATAGAAATTTGTAGTTTGTATTGTGTTTTAATATTTAATGAAATATAAGTTTGTGGTTGTGTGAAATTTGTGTGGAATCATTGAAAATTAATGTGTACTTTTGGAGTATTAGAAGAGTTTATGGGGAGAAAAAAATTATTTTAAGGGATTAAAAGTGATTAACTTAGTTTTTTGATGGAATTAACTTAATTATCAAAATTTGGTCATTGGCACCCAAGCACCAAATTGACAGCGCATAAGCGCCAGATTTCGCGGCTAAGCATCGTATGCCTTGCGCATAGGCGCCAATTCCCAAAAATTAATTTTTGGTAGATAAAAACCTAAAATTTGCCATTTTTAACATTCCCAACACCTTTAACCTCTCAGTTTCGCAAAATAGGAGCCTAGGGCATCATTATTTGGATCATTCTAGAGTCGATTTCAACGAAATTTGTTGGATTTGAGTTCCTTAAGGTATGATCACTACTCCTAAGTAAAAGTTTTGATTTTCATCATGTATTTTGAGTACATTATTAAAAAATCTAAAAATCACTATTCATGGTGAAATTTTGAGAAAAGCATGAGAACTTGCTTGGATTTAGTGGAGTTTGCCTTTGGAAGTTGAGTTAACAAGTTTAGTTTAAATTTGGAATTTATGGTGAATTTTTTGTGAATTTTTAGAGATGGCTCTAAAGTCAAAACTTTCGAAAGGAAATGAGAAATTTGATTCCGACAAATTGTCAGTTCTAAAGCGAAGAATCGTTATGTCAATGCACTCGCATCACAGAAATCGATCCCAAAGCTAATTTTTAGTAAGCCAAGAGGAGAAATTGAGGAGATGATTACTAGAAGGAATTAGGAAAGATAATGTTGCTTCTCCGCTGTTTCAGTTTTTTCTGTGGTCAGAGAGTTCTATGTTAACTTGCCTGCAGCAGAAGACAATTTGGTGATGGTTAGGGGGCAACAAGTGGATTTTTCATTTGCGGCAATTAATACTTTTTACCAATTACCTTCTATAATGTTTTGTTTTTATGCGAATTTTCATCCTTCTGAGAGAGAGTTAGAGTAGATTATGGACTTTCTTACGAAGAGGTTGTGGATGATTATAAATGACAGAAGAGTGAATTTTCAAGCCTCTAAGTTGAATGCCACTTCAAAGGCGTGGCATTATTTTATCTCATCTAAGCTTCTGCCTTCAAGTTATGTCAGTGAAGCTACAAGGGAGAGAGCTGTACTGAACCATTGTCTTCAGCAGGGAAAGCCTTTGGATATTGGGGCTATTATTTTTTATTATATTCTGAACTATGCCAGAGCTGCTACTACTGCAGGTATGGGATTTCCATCCTTGATTTATTCACTTTGTGAGCAGTGTAGTGTTAAGTTTGAAACATGAGAAGAGGTTCTTCAGCAACTTAGACATATTACCAGTGCAAATGTGTATACATACACTGTACATTCAGTATTTGGCTGGAAATGAGGATTTGTTAGGCTTCGAGTGCTTCTGCTTCTGTTGCTTCTACTTTTCATTCTTCTACTGTACGTGCATCATCTTCCAGAGATTCACAAATTGGATTATTACAGAAGATTTTAAAGAAGGTGAGTCTTATCCGAGAGCATGTTAGAGATATAGATGGTAAGATTGAAAATATTGAAAGGAATATTGTAAAACATGATTAATATGAGTAGAATTATCAACAGTACATGGATAGAGTGCTTAGAGGAGATCACAGTGCTGAGATGCCCCCTCATCCTTTTTATATACCTGGTGTGCCATCCAGAGAATGGAATGAAGATGATGATGAGGATGATGATTAGGATTGTTGTGTTGAGTTTGTGATGTTATTATGTGATTTTCTTATGTGTTGTGATGCTTTTATTTGATGTTTTCATATGTGATGTGATGTATTTTGCTATGGACTCTGATATTATGTAGATATAGTTGGGCTATTTTCTATTATGCACATTCAGATGCTTATGTGTTGGATTGATGTTTTATGATGTAATATGTGATATGTTTGTGGTAGTAAATGTTTTTATGTGTTTTTAGTATTTAAGTTTTTAGTAGTGTCTAATTTAATTTCTATAAATATTAGAAAATTTAGAACACTATTAGAAACCACTATTTATATAACATGTTTAAAATTTTCAAAATTTACTACGATTTATTTTCTAATATGTTGTGATTTGTGGTGTGTATTTACTTTGAAAACCTCCAATATTGTAGAAGTCCTTTGAAATTTGAAATTTCTATTTTATGAAAAACTGAATTTAATTTCTTTTTACTCCTTATTTTTAAACTGTTATACTTGCATACTTAGAATATTAAGATTCCTGCAAGCATGTTATTCTAGATTTTTAATTCTTACTCATGTAATATTTCTTATGCTTAAATGTTTTTATCCTACTAAAAAATTAAAGTTTGGGGGGAATTTAAAACAAACTTTTGAAAAACTAAAATTTTATTTGTTCTCAAGAATACTTAAATAAAATTTGATTTTTGATTGAAAATAATTTTGTATATGAAGTGATATTAGGGAAGCAAAATTTTGAATATAGAAATGAGTAAGAGAATTTAGTTAAAATTTATAGTAATGACGAAAAATTTAAAGTTAAAATTTTCTTAGTAAAGAAATGTTAAATATAGTTAAACTATCTTTAGTAAGAAGTATTGTATTTTTGGATAAATAGAAGATTTGACTTTTATTTTTCAAAGCTTAAATTTATTTTATTGAGAAATAATTTTCAACACTATTATTATAATTTTTGAGTGAAAGATATATATCAGACCTTCATTGTAAATGAAAGGTGGAATTCAATATCATTAAAGGCCTATCCAGATACAGTAATCCTTGCCTTATAAAAAAAAGAAAAAAGAAGAAAAAAAGAAAAATAAAAAGAAAGAAAAATAGTATATTAAAAAGAAAGGAGAAGCTTGAGGATTTAAGGGCCTAATAAAAAATTGGTTCCATACCTAAAGTTTAAAATATAAGTTTTGAGAAAATATAAAGCTTATGGTTATAATATAGTAAGTAAAATTATTTCCAAATAAAAGTTTTTAAGTGAGGAAGATGAAATGTTTTAATCTTATATTTGAAAAATCTACAAGTATTTTTGAATTAGATAGAAAGTAATATTTTTCATTATCTTTTACTTAAGAATCTTCTAAACTTTAAGTTGATCTCATTTACTAAAATTTTTTCTAAATTGGACTATTTTCATTTCTAGAACAAAATTTTGATACCTTCCTAAAGAAACTCATTTACATAATTTGCTTGTTAAGACTTTCTAAGTGATTAAGTGTCACTTGAGGATAAGCAACATTTTAAGTTTGGGGGATTTTGATATACCTAAAATATATAGTGTTTTTAAGCACATTTTTATACCTATTTGTGATGATAATGCACTTTAATGGAAGATATTTTTGTGTTTTTCTTGCAGGTATGATTAAAATTAGTGACTATGATGAAAGGAGCAAAAGAGGATCAAATTTGGAGCACAAATTGAAAGATGTGCAAAATTAGCTTAAGCACTGGATGGTTGGCGCATAGGTGCCACAGTTAAAGTGACGAATTTATTTGAATTTGGCGCGAATTTGAAGGGGTATTTAAAGCATCCTTTGGTTTAAACTTCACTAACTTACCATTAGCGCTAAAAATCATTTAAAATTTGACCAGATAGATGCATTCTTGGTGGATATATTGAATCTAGACGTATTTTGAAGAGACACCAAGGCACCTTTTGGAAAATTTTAAAAAGAATACTTGAAGATCAGAAAAAGGATTGTTTTTGGAGGGTGTGATAAGTGTTAAGAGTCAAGTTTATGTTAGAGAGTTATTGAGGGTACACCTTTCCACTCCACCACTTTTATTATCATTTGTATCTAGTTCTTATTAAGAGTAGAATAGAGATTTGGAGTCAACAGAGTTGGGTGCCAACCTCTATTGTTTGTAAAGGGAAAGCAAAGTTTCAAAAGAGCTTAAAGAGTCTTGTGGAAAGGATTTTCAGATAAGTGTATCTTTGTTTTAAATTTGGTTTTTAAGTAAAACTTGTGTTTTCACTATGATTTCTACTTTCAAATCAAGTTGTGATTGTGTTTTCTCAATGGATTCTGAGTAGTTTTCTTTATCTTTTTCCTTTTAAATAATGAAGTAATTAAATTATGTATAAGATTTCAATGTTGGAAGAAGTTGTGATGATCACTACCTTGCATTTCATTTACTTCTTGATTTGGCCAATTAAGATGTTAAAATTTGTTGGGAGATTATGTAAGATCCATTGTGGTATTTTTTCTCAATCAATAATTGGAAAGAATCACATGCAATGTATGGATGAGAATTGTAGTCCATATTATTGGTGAAAATAAATAGGAAGATATGTTTATACTGGGGAGTAAAATTAGAAGACTTTAGAGTGACAGGCTAAAGCCCCCTAATTTGTTTTGATGTTAAAATTTTTCTATGAGATGTTAGCCCCCAAGTGGAGGGAATCGAGGGAACTCTAGAGTGAGAGCTAGTATCTTTCCTTCCTAACCCATCTACAAGATTTCAAATCATCAAATTAACCAAAGTTCTTTATAAAACAAGTAAGGGTAAAGAATATAATTGCTTCTATTTGGCACAACACATTTTAGATACTTCCACAACAAAATTTCATAATTATTACTGATTCATTGAAAGAGGAAAAAGATATTGTATTCTCATTTGTTTTCATATTATTTTATAATTGTGTTAACTTTAATTGTTTGTTTTACTTTTTATTCAGAAAATACCAAAAACAAATTTGAAAAACTTTATATTTTAAAACATACTTTACAAAATTATTTTAAAAAGTAAAAAAGTTATTTTTCTTATTTCTTTAAATTTTTAGACATTATCCTATGGGTTCGATATCTCGGGGCTTAATTAAAAAGTCTATATGACTTGATAAATGATACCTATACTTGTGTAGTATCCCATTTTATAAATAATTAAAGTATAATTTCCAATCTAAATCATAAGCATAAATATTCAGGGATCACCAAACTCCTTAGAATTAAACAACAAGCCATATGACTTTGAGGTAGTTTGCCTAGTGCAACATAAATCCTCACTTTATTCTTTTAGGCTTTTGCACTTCATGCAATATAAGCCCTAACTCTTCTTAAGGTTCCGAGGTTGTCATCGGGTAAGACATAACCCCTCCTATCTTCCAGGCTATTCACATGATCAGTATCAAGTGAATGTAAGCCCTAAATAATAAAATCACCAAGATGAAACATTAAATAAATGTCTCAAATTGGAGCCAAACAATAGATTAGTTTGGGAAGACACTGAGATTTTCTCAGATCCTTGCCTTTCCCCTAGCTTTCTTCTCCCTTGGACTCCTACAATAAATGTTCTAAGATTTGAGCCATTCACCTATTGGATTTCCTATTACCAAATTTTCTCAAAGAAACCTACCATTTGTAATCCATGGATAAAATATTTCCTGATCTTTATCAAGAGTTTTCTTAGTTAACTTCAATTATCTAAAATGTAATTAACTATAGGGGCTTACCCTTACAGAAAACATAAAGACCCCTGATTAATATAAACCTTATCTAATTCTTTTATATTAGACAGGGGAAGTTGTAGGTCACCATAAAATGTTCACAAAACAAACTAATGTGGTGAATTCTTTAGTTTATTTGATCACGACTCATTATCTAGCAATGTATCTATTCTTCAGGATAGATACATGTCTTGTAATAAAGCGCCTGATTATTCTTACTATTGATTATATGGGATCAGTTTGATTTCATTAAAATGGTATTTTTCAAAACTATATATATATATACAGATATTAAATTAAACTATCTTTTAAATCATATTTAAAAATCACTTTTTCAAATTTAACGACCGACACTAATATGTTCAATATCAATATAGAAGCTAATAAACTTACTTATTTCCATCTTCTCCTTATTCAAGTACTTAACTATAATCTCATCAAAAGCTTCAAATTTCCCATTGATTTTGTTTGACAACAGTTTGTGAATCAAAGTTTACTATTAGTTGTCGCACTCCCATTTCTTGAGCTAACCTTAGTCCCGCTATTAATGCTTTGTATCTGCCTGATTATTTATGACTGTAAAATTGAGGACAACCGAATGATCAATATTCTCCTCACTTAGACTAATTAATGCTAGACCAATTATTACTCTTGCATGGTGTGAAGCTCCATTAATATGAAAGATCCAAGTTTGTGTGTCTGCCCTGGATTCATCACTTGATCCATCTGACCCTGAGAAATCCACCAAAAAGCTTGTTACTGATTTGATCGTTGTTTGAGGGATATAAGGTCATACGCTCTGAGCTCCATGAACCACTTTAGTAATCGACCATAAAGTTCTGGCTGAGTGAGATATTGATCCATGAAAAAAATACCTATTTTTATGCCTTGATTTTTTTCAATTTCTAAGGATATTATGCTTTAATGAAAGGTATTTTTGTGTTTTTGGATGTAGGTGATGTAAAAAGGTCCAATAAAGGAAAAAGGGTGAAAAAGGAGCAAAAATGGAGCAAAATACAAGAATTATAAAAAATTATGGCCTGGCGCCTACGTGTCAGACTCGATATAGAAACTATCAAGTTTTTGACAAGTTTTGGACGGTTATTTTGATGGAGTAAGCAGTTATTGGACATTCTAGAAGACTGGAAATTGTTCCTTGATAATAGGACATGTGATACATTGCATTTGGACGCTCCAAAATGGTTTTAATCGCGAAGAGGTGCGAAGAACTGGATGCCGTGTCCAGCGCCTAGATGCCAGACAGACCTTCTAGAAGATTCATTGAATGTGGACATGTTTTGAAGAGGTGCCTCAAGGCAACCCTTGAAGCCTATAAATAGGAGTCCACTCCTTCAGAAAAACATGCCCTCCATTGTAACCCCTATATCTTAGCCACTTTAGGATCTCTCATCCTTAGAGAGAGAAATAGAGAGAGAAATTTAGGGCCACTTTTATTTAGTTTAGTGAGTTTATTTTCAAGTTGTTGCATCTGGAGTTCATTACACTATGGAGTCAGCAGGAATCAGAAGATCTGTAGAAGGAATATTTGAGATAAGTATTTTATTTTTGATTTAATATTTATTTATTATGTTCTGCTATTTATATTCAATGTGTTCTGAGTAGTTAGTTTACTTTCTTCTTTCAATTATGAAAAGATAAATAAGATAATATAAATTTTGATGGAGAATTGAAAATCAAAATATTTTCAAAACATTATGATGATATTAATACCTGATCTTACTTTACTTTTTAAATTGGCCATCTAAATTATTAAAACCTGTTGAAGAGTTTTGAGACCTAGAAGGAGAAGAACTCTTAACTTGTAGATGTCACATGAATCCTTGGGTAGTCGAAGGTCATGCGCGGGCTATTCAAGGTGAAGTGCAAATAAATAGCAAAATAAGATTGATAGGGCGTAGAATTGATAAGTTTTTAGAGTGACAGACTAAATTCTTATGATTTGATTTATAGATAAGGAAAGGGTCACTAGTAGGGCCGACCATAGCCACCCTTGGACATCTAGTAGTGTGAGCCTAGATTAACCCATTCTACTAACAATACATCCGGATCTGATCTGTAGATTAGCCAATGTTCTTTGCGCTTGGATCAAAGGGTAAAGAATAGGAATGCTTCTATTTGGCATAATACCATAAAATAGATTCTCCAACGAATATTAAATTATCTTAAAAATCTTGGATTAATTGAAAGGAAGAAAGTTGTTTGTTTTATATTATTTTCACAAAATCATTTTCTTATTATTATTGTTTTCTTTATCTACATCTAGTAAATTAAGAGTAATTTATAGTTAGATTAAAATACAAAAAGATTTTGAATTACAATATTTAAAAATTTATTACCATTTTTCCCCATGGGATCGATACTGGGTTCTTTGTTTCAAAGCCCTTTATTACTTGAAACGATACGTCTACTTGCGTAGTACCCAAAAAGTATATAAAATATTTTCCTTTAAAATTATATTTTGCTATATAAACTTATATTTAAAAATAATTAATCACTAATGGCCTAGCATTCAGTAGCAATCAAGTTTATTTAATGCTATTGCCATTAGTTTAAATTTGGTACACATCTATATAACAAGTTATTCCGGGTCAAGTGTTTCACACCTTTGCCAGAAATAAAATTTTCTAGCAGTAGTAACAAATTCTTGTATTTGAAAATACAAAAATTGGGTCAGATATGATGATAACTTGAGAAAGGATTTACGAATGACAGAGTATCCTACCATGTAGTTCACAAGAGCATAAATAATCGGTAGTGGGTAGCCAACCTTGGGACAAGCATCATTCAAACTTGTGAAGTCCAGACACATCTTGCACTTACTGTTTGACTTATGGGCCATAACCACATTGAATACCATGAGGGTTATTGAACATTTCAAAGGAATCCTACCTCCAAGTGTTTTCTTACTTCCTCACAAATATGTTTGGCTAAAGTTATTACTGTCAACCGGAGTTTTTGCTTCATAGGTCGGGCGGATAAACTGGCATTGAAGCTACGAAAGCAAAATCAATAGGGATGCCAAGAATTTCAGCTGCCGATAAGACAAAAATAACCAAGCTATCTTGGAGATTTTGGGTCAACATTTCTTTATGGCATGCATAAAAAATTTCACTGATTAGAAAAAAAATTACCTGGATCCTCGTGGTCTATGGAGATTCTGATTGTAGTCTTGTCAGTTTTAAGACCTTCTTCCATCGTTGATGTATGTTTAGTGTCTCTTGCTCCACACTTCTTATGGCTCATATATAACATGTTCGGGACTACTCCAGATCTCCTTGCAGTAACTATCATCCTGTCGCGAGAAAATTTTACCACTGTGCGGTATGTGTCAGATGCGGATTACAACGCTGCTGGCTACTTTCAAAATAATTTAATTTAATACACATATAATTTTAATTTTGAAAAGTAGTGTTTTAATTTTAAAAAATGAGACAAAAAAGATCCAATATATTTAATAGTTTAAGTAGTTGAGCACAACAACACAAGTAATATACCCTCTCATGAGATATGCATATTATTTGACAGCGGGCTCGATTATATAAACTAAATAATCAATGACATTTGTTTGGTCGGTGACCGGGTGTTTCAGTGCTGCTAGATATGTTGCCTCCAAAATAATATTCAAAAGATAGTTTCAGTTTAATTTCACAATAAGATTAATTTTAATAATTAATCAGTCACCCCGTATACGCAAGTATACATATCGCTCAAGCAATATATGGCTCTAGTGGAGTCCTGGTTATGATCCCATGAGGAAGGCTGTAACTTATCAAATTATAGCCAATATTTGATATCCAATACTAAAATTCACAATGCAAATTCAAGTATAATATAAGTTGCTAGGGCAAATGTAATTAAACTAAATTAACTACAATTACTTTCTAAACATTTAAGCAAGACTAATTAACACACACTAATTTTTGTATTGCAATGTTCAAATATAGAAAAGTATCATTCCTCCTGTAACGTGCATATGATGTGTGATTGATATAGATTGATAGTAATTTTGTATTGTGCCAAATAAGAGCATTAATATTCTTTACCCTCGTCAGAGTACCCCCTCTTTCAAGTATGAAAAGAACATTGGGAAATCCTAAGTTTAGTCACTAAATCCAAGGTTAGGCTGAGAGGATACTAGCTCTCACTTCAAAGCTCCCACCTCTTTTCGCCTAAAGGATAACCCTAACTTTAGTTTCCAAACTTTAAGACAAAATTGGGGATTTCAGCCTGTCACTCTAAAACCTCCAATTTAACTCCCATCAAACCATATTTTTTTATTTATTTGCACTAAATTCCTATGAACTACGCACTTCCTTCATGGACATTGAATGGATTCTCCACTATTGTCGTAGAACACATACTCCTTTCGGATTGGATGTTTTACAAAAAATTTTAACAATTCAATTGGCCCGATCAAAAAGTAAATTAAGTTAAAAGTGAAAAACCATCACAATTTCTTAACATTTTATGGTACATCAAATCTACATCAACATTTCACCACATCACATTGCAAGAAGAAAGATAAAGAAATCTACTCAGAATTCATGAGGAAGATACAACACAACATGGATTTTATATATAAAAGCAAAGTCATACAAACTACAAAATTAAATACAATTTATCTCAATTTCTTCACCATGAAAACCCCTTGAAGTTCCTTTGAATTCTTTTCTCTCTTCCCTTCAACACTAAATTCTCTCTTTAGAATAGTAGGGAAGAAGCAAACTCGCACTTTCCTCCCTCTCCTACAATCCTTAAAGAAGAATACCTCACAATACAACACTTAACATAGACTCCCTACAAACCCTAACACGCTCTCTTCACTCCTCTTCACTTTTCATAGACTATCCACTCACACACACCACCAAATGTGGTGTCCATAACTATCTAAAATAGTTTAGAAACAAATTTCCCTAGAGTTTCCTCAAGCACCACTTCAAAAAGTGTCTAAATACATTGAATTTTTAGTTCCACAGACTTTAGGCACTGACGGCGCCTAATAGGGCACTGGCGGCACTGAGCCGCCTTTTAATTCAATAATTCTCTGGAATTAGGTGTGAACAGTGCCCATACTGGCGTCGGCAGTGCCAACAAGCTTTTTTTCTCCATTTGTCTCTTTTTGCTCCAAATTCATTCCTTTTCGCTTTCTTTTGCTCTAATCACATAAAATTATCATACCTGCAGCAAAACATGAAGAATACATTTATTTAAAGTTTAATATCAGAAAAAATTTGTATAAATTATATAGCAAAAACCTAACATATTTTTGGTGTATCAAAATCCCCCAAACTTAACTATTAGTTGTCCTCAAGTAATCCTTTTACTACATAAAAATATAACTCAAATTAGTGAACTTTTTACTTTTAGAATACTATGATTTTTTATTCTCATTAATATAATAGTAAGATTCTTAGAAAAAAGTTCAGTAACTCAGGTTAAAACTATAGGTATAAAAACATTCAGTAATCATGTCTAGGAGTTCTAATTTTCCATTTATTTCAAGATGAACCATAATTTGTCACATTAAGGGTGCCTTGAAAGATTTAAATAAAAGAGAAATTCATGCAAGCTCTATTAGAACATAGGCTAATACTTTAAATATAAATTCAGAAATGTAACAAAGTTCTCCCTCTAGGTTGATTTAAGTGAAGCCAATTTTTAATTAGGCATCTCCTCAAGCTTCTCCTCACATACAATTTCTTTTCTTTTTTTCTTTTTTTTTCTTTTTTTTCTTGTGAGGATTACTATATCTGGATTGCCTTTAATAGTTTTGAACTTCACTCTCCTCTTCCTAAAGTTGAAACCTAAAACACTTTCTTACTTTATAAATATATATATTAGCTTCATAATTCATCATAAAGTCACAACCCTTTCTTCACACATAGTTCTTTAAGTTTCTTAACATTTCAAAAATACAGTTTTCTTTAATTTAAATATTCAACAATTGTCCAATTCTCTTATACTAAATATCTCAACCTTATAAAATTAACCTTTATTACTAAAAACTTTCATTTAAATCTACCATAATGTTTAGATGAAATCAAAAATTTAGTTCTCTCAAGTTAGGTTCAACTACTAAAAGTCATGTTAATAATTTTTAAAATTATATTAATTAAGAACAAATAAGAGTTAATATTTTTACTCCCCCACAAACTTAAGCTTTTCATAACATATAAATTTACAAAGGTAGAGAGTAAAAGAAAAATAACCTTTTTATGCTTGGATTTTGAAATCTTCTGAAGCTATGCTAGTATTAATCAATAAATTAAGCTAGCAAGCATGAAATAGTTAAAAGCAGTAATATATATAACATTAGGGTGAAGAAATATTAAATATTTAAACATCAAACATCCAACATACCATCACAATCTCAATCCAAATTGCTAACTAACTAACAGAGAGTTCATTACATTCTTTTTTTTCAACATAGATACATCAACAAACTACACTAAATCACAGAACACCAAATAACAACACAACAAAGTACTACAACACAGAAATAAAAACATAAAATCATAAAAAACACACTACACTACCAATCATCATCACCAGCCTCTTCAGCCTCTTCTGCATGATTAGGTTGGTATGGAACATAACTGGGGCAGGTAGGAAATATCACTCTAGATTCTCGTCTCATAAATCACACCTGAGCATCATGGTAGGCTATATCATACTCAACTCTCCTCATCATATAATCTTCATTCACATCACTTCTAGCCTCGAAATCATCCATCATGCTATGGAGTTTATCTATACTAGCACTCTAAATCCTCAACTGTTCCATAACATCAGATAATGTAGGTGGCTCAGAAGTAGATGGTATATCCTGGTTGGTAGTAAGAATATCTGTCCTCCTACTTTCTCCTCTCTCTACCACATGAGACTTATAAGTACAAATAATAGTCTAGGTAATAGGTCTCAGTGGTATGGCTAATTCTTCAGAAGTATCAAAATCAACCCCAGACTGTGCACATAGTGAATGAATCAGGGCAGGATGTCCTAATCCGCTAGTAGTTTCTCCTCTAGAAATAATCTGGATATTGTTGAAAATAATTGATCCAATGTTGATTCATTTCATAGTTTGAATACAATAATTGAGAATTTCTCTATCTCTAGTAACTTCACTGTGATGATAAGATGGTAATAGTCTTGCAGAAATGAAATAGTGCCATGTTTTAGAAGCTACATTTAACCTGGAAGCCGGGAAATCAATCATATGTTTTTGCTTTTCCTTCCATTATCCTCTTCCATCAGTAAGAAACACAATCACTTCTTTCATATTAGGTTCTCTCATATTAAAGTTTTCATAATCACATAATCTCACTCCCTGTAACTGATAAAAATCATTAATACGCTGAGAAGTGAATTCTACCATTTTCCTCAAACAAGCACATATTTTGTTTCAGTCCAAGGCAAATTTGCGTAAAATTCTCGCACAGTACCCATAATATCATTAGCAGTGAAATGACAAAATCTTTCCTAATTCCTATCAGAAGTCAACTGCTCTATAGATCCGCCTAAATTTTTAAAAGTCTGATCTTGTATACACTTTTTATTATGCAGAACTGAATTGAGATGAAACTATGCTTTAACATTAATAAATCTATCTT
The DNA here is from genome assembly GCA_022702705.1 of Papilionanthe hookeriana x Papilionanthe teres. Taxonomy (NCBI): domain Eukaryota; kingdom Viridiplantae; phylum Streptophyta; class Magnoliopsida; order Asparagales; family Orchidaceae; genus Papilionanthe; species Papilionanthe hookeriana x Papilionanthe teres. The sequence goes on from CM040427.1 coordinate 115,895,391, forward strand.
AATCTAACTTTCTCTTGCTTTTGCTTGTTCTAGGAGCCAGTTGAAATTCTAAAAATTTGCAAAAATTTGAATAAATTTTAAAATCACAATGTAGGAGACTCCTAAAGCAAATCTAAGTAAATAAGAGTTTAAATCACTATGGAAAATATCAAAACTTCATAAAAAAATGTGAACTTTTGGATCTAAGCAATGTGAGAAATTCCCATTGTGAAAATATAAAATTTTGAGTTTTGGGTGAAGGTCTTACCAAGAGAAGTTAAGATCCACACTCTTTAGGCCTTGAAATTGCTTGTAATCCTTGATCTAGCAAGCACTAGGTCTAAAAATGAGATGGCTGGAGGTTGATGATGAAGGAAATGGCAAAATAGGCGGGTCCCAGGGCAAAAATTGCGAAATAAAGAGGGTTTGGGTGTTTTTTGTATTTGGACACCGGCGGCGCTGGTTTGGCACTGGCAGCGCTGGTTTTTGAGCACCGACATCACTCTATTTAAATTAAATAGCAAAACTCTCTGGAATTGGGCACCGACGGCGCTAGTTCAATTTTTTTTTGGGTCCATAAAATTTTTGCAGTTTCGATCGTTTCAATGTCACGCTATCACCTAATTAGCCTCTTTAAGCATCTATTTCATTAATTAAGCCCCAAATAACAAAACATTTACATAAACAACACAAAACATCACTTTAATATATAAAATCCATATTACAACATACACACTTAAACATTCACTAGATAAGTTCATCAAGCCATATTAATTCAGTGTCACAAACATACTTTGATACTCTATCACTGAAAACTACACACAAATACAAAATCCAAGCATAATAAAACACAAACTACAAAGTAAATCAAGCCAACACTAAGCACACTAAAGCATAATAGAAATACAAAATGCTCAACATAAAGTAGAGTCACTACTCATCATCAGTCTCAGTACTATCTTCTCCTCTGATATCTACAATAGATTTATGATGCACAAACAGATTATAGAAGGGACGATACGAGAATTCATCAATCGAATCCTCAGCAATCACATCATTCCTTTTCATCACATTTACCAAACTATCTGTAATTCTACCAGTGTGATCAAACTGTTCTTTCATCCTCCAATCCAAGTGATCAAATAAATCAGAGACATTATTAATAGCATTCTTAAGATTCTGTACCTCTTTCTCCAACTTCTTGATCTTCTTCCAAATCACTTAGGAACTTTCAGGAAAGTAAGGTTGAATATGTCATGAACTCTAAGGTTGATCTGCAATGAGGCTCATATCATTCTCATCTCCTATTGCCAGACAGTCATAAAGTTTAGTTGGGTCAATAGGCCTCCAAGGACGAAGTACTTTTTCCTAACTTTAATAAGGAACTTGTGACTTGTTATAAAGATGAAATATGGTGGAGGGATGTCTAAGCCTATATTTTGATCCATGAACGATCAATCCCAATACAGATTTCACAATTATAGTTCCAATATTTACCAGCCTTCCAGTTTAAATACAATAATTTAAAATAGCAATTTCCTTTGATACTTTACTAATTTTTGTAGTAGGAAGTAATTTTGTAGAAATAAAGTAATTCCATTACTTAGACACCGGATTTAAAGATGTAGTAGAGAAACTTACAAATTCGTTGTCTCTAATCTCCCAATCTTCATTTTCATCGTCAAATAACAATAAATGTCATTCATATTCTCTTGTCACTTCAAAATTTGTATAACGACAGATAGACACATTCTCAATCATAAATAAATTATTAATCTTCAAAGGAGTGATTGGTATGAACCTACCTCGCACATAGACGAATCCTTGGTTGATTCCATGAAGATTTGCATAAAACTCTTTCACGACCAGAACGACTACAGCGGCAGTAGTGTAGCATAACAATTCTCAACATCTCTACATTATAATTTCTTCTACTTGAGTATTTGGAATATCTATACCTCGATTTACAAAGTTTCTTTCCTTAATAATCCTCCTCTTCATCATCATTTTGTTGAAAAAATACTGCGCCTCAAAACTGATGAATTTTCTTCAATTGAAAACTTTGAATCTCATGGTTTTTATAGAGTTGGAATCCATTAGAAGCGAATTGGGAATGGAAGTTTTCATTTTTATGGAGTTTAGGGAGTTAAAGACATGTTTTGCGGAGTTATTAGGACGAAATCCCGCCAAAATTTGCCAAAAATTGTATTTTTAAACTCTAGGAATTGTCAACTGGTTCTCAGCGCCGACGCCACCTGATAGGGCACTAACAGCGCTTTATCAAAATAAATTGTGCATCTTCTCTGGAATTGGGTGCTGAAGGCGCCAATGTTAAAAAAATGCACCGAACTTCGTTTTGGTTCGAAATATTCCAATTCTTCAATACGATCTAAGATTCCCATATTTTATGATATTTATGAATGAGTAGGACTTCAATATTACTAGCTACAAGCACAACTACTAAAAACAAGAAAACAAACTAACATAACAAAGATACATATGGATTTCCTCCCACAAAGCGCTTGGTTTAACGTCGTCAGCCCGACAAACATTCAGTTATTCAGGATGAGTTAACATTAAAACCTCTTTAAAATTAGGTCAATATCCTTTAAAATATGGTTTTAATCTATGCCCATTAACTTTAAATATCTTTCCAGTTTTAGGATCCTCAATATCAATAACTCTAAAAGATGAAACTTTTATAACAGTAAGATGTCCTATCCACCTAGACTTAAGTTTTCTAGGAAATAGTTTCAATCTTGTATTGTATAGCAAAACTTTCTGTCCAGGTTCAAATTTCTTTCTTAATATCTTCCGATCATGCCATAATTTCATCTTCTCCTTATAAATCTTGTCATTATGATAAGATTCATTTCTGATTTCTTCTAACTCATTCAATTGCACAAATCTCTTTTCACCTGCATTCTTAAAATTAAAATTTAGTTCTTTTTTTTGCCTAATATGCTTTATGCTACAATTCTACAGGTAAGTGGCAAGTCTTTCCAAACACTAGTCTATAAGGAGACATTCCATTAGGGGTCTTATAAGCTGTCTTATATGCCCATAATTCAGTATCTAATCTCATAGAACAGTCTAATTTGTGAAGATCCATAGTTTTCTCCAAAATTATTTTAATTTCACGATTAGACACTTCTGCTAAACCACTAGTTTGGGGATGATCAGAAGTAGAGATTCTATGAATAATATTATACTTTCTAATCAATATCTGAATCAGATTATTCCTAAAATGAGATCCACCATTAGTTTGATCGCTCTCAACATTCCATATCTTGTAAAAATATTTTTCATTAAAAAACTTGAAAAAGTCCGAGCTTCACATCTAGATAAAGCAATATCTTCGATCCATTTTGAGATATAATCAACAACAACCAATATATATATTTTTCCAAATGAAGGAGTAAATGGTCCCATAAAATCCAATCCCCATACATCAAAGATCTCAACTTCTAATGTAAAATTAGGAGGCATTTCATTTCTTTTAGAGATATTACCTACTCTCTGACATTGCTCACATGAATTTATATATGTGTATACATCCCTAACATGAGTAGGCCAATAAAATCTAGATTGTAAAATCTTATAAGCAGTTTTATAAGTATAAAAATCTTCCTCCAAATTCTGAATCATGCAACTCTGAATAATTGGTTCAATTTCTTCATATGACACACATCTTCTATTAATAAGATCCTTGCAACTCTAAATTTCTTTTATTGTTTCCTTGTGAAATCATGTGGTAAAATATCACATACTAGATAATTCATAATATGAGTAAACCAAGGCAAATTCCTTGCTCATCAGGGAAAGTTTCTGTAATTTATTTCTCAACTTCAGATAGTTTATAATACTCTAGTCTAGACATATGGTCAGCAATTTGATTATTTGTTCCCTTCATATCAACTATCAAAAAGTTAAATTCTTGCATTAGAAGTATCCAACTAATTAATCTGGTTTGGCATCCTTCTTTTGCATTAAATATTTGATAGTTGAATGGTCCATATGCAACATACATTTAGTTCCAATCAGATAGGGTCTAAACTTTTCAAATCCATACAAATAGCTAATAATTCTCTTTTCGTTGTTGTATAATTAATTTGAGCTTCATTAAGAGTTTTACTAGCATAGTAAATAACCTTGAACATTTTATCATACCATTGCCCTAAAACACATCCAATCGCATAATCACTAACATCACACATAATTTTAAATGGTTTCTCCCAACCAGGTGAACCATTTATAGGGGCAGTGATTAGTTTTTCTTTTAATAGTTTAAAAGCATTCAAACGTTCTTCATTAAAATTAAATTTCTTATCTTTTTCTAAAAGTTGGCACATAGGTTTAGTAATTTTCGAAAATCTTTAATATAACACCTGTAAAATCCAACATGTCCTAAGAAACTTCTTACCCCTCTTACCGAAATAGGAGGTGGTAATTTCTTAATAATATGAATTTTTACAGGTTCAACCTCCATTTTAAGTTAAGAAATTTTATGCCCAAGTACAATTCCTCCTGCAACCATAAATTGACGTTTTTCCCAATTCAGATCTAAATTTGTTTTCTCACAAAGCTCCAAAACTTTTTCTAAGTTTTTCAAACATATGTCAAATGAAGTTCCAAATACAGTAAAATCATCCATAAATATTTTAATTATTTTATCAATCAGATTACTGATAATATACATCATACATCTTTAAAAAGTTGCAGGTGCGTTACATAATCCAAAAAAACATTCTTCTAAAAGAAAATGTTCCATAAGGCTAGTAAATGTAGCCTTTCCTTGATCCTCAGAAGCAATAGATATTTGATTATAACCAGTATACCCATCCAAAAGCAATAATACTTATTTCCGATAAGTTTATCCAACCTTTGATTTAGAAAAGGAAGAGGAAGATGATCTTTTCTAGTGGCGGCATTTAATTTTCTATAATCGATACAAATTCGCCATCCATTAACTTCGCTTGTTGGTATAATTTAATTTTGTTTAATAACATCAACAGTCACTCCTTCTTTCTTAGGGACACACTGAATCAGACTTACCCAACAACTGTCTGAAATTGGATAAATAATTCCTGCATCAAGCCATTCTAAAATTTCCTTCTTCACTACCTTTTTCATCATTGGGTTCAATCTCTTTTGTGGAACAACTCTAGGTTTATGTTGTCCATCAAACAAAATTCTATGCATACAAATCGAAAGACTGATTTCTTTAATTTCAGCTAAAGTCCAACCAAAAGCCTTTTTGTATCTTTTTAAAGTATCCAATAATTTTTGTAATTGATATTCGTTCAGATCCAAAGATACAAAAACTGGTTAGGTAGATGATTCTTCTAAAATCATGTATTTCAAATGATTAGGAAGAATTTTCAGTTCAAGTTTAGGAGGTTTTATGATAGATGGAATTAAAATTTTATCATCACTTTTCATAGTAGCCAACATTTCAAATCTTTCCTGAACATATTGTAAATCTTCATTCTTCATATCTTCAAAATCATCTTCATTTTCCTTATTATCCTCACATTCAAAACCTTCATATTATATTTTCTCTTCAAATATTTCTTTAAAATGTTCGTCGCTCAAATAATCAAAGATTTATATTCTAAAGCATTCATCATCTATTTCCATTGAGGGATGATACACCTAAAAAATGTACTACTTTTTATGCCATATTTTATAATGATATTGCACTTTAAAGGTATGTTTTCTTGTGTTTTTAGTTTCAGGTGCATAAAATTGAAGAATTTGGAGTAATTTGAGCAAAATAAAAAAGGGACCAAAATGAAGCATACCGGAGCAAAACGGGTCAAAACGGAGCGTAACGGGCTAAAACGGGTCGAATTGGATACTTATGTACCTGTGTCTGGCGCTTAAGCCCCAACCCGATGGCACTTAGGTGCTAGTGATGGTTTTCGGTGTAATTTCTTTAATATAACTCAGATTTTGATAACTTTTTAGAAGAGTTGGGGGCGGTTATGAGGAGTTATTATTGAAGAGATGTGTCTTTTGGATTGAAGAGGCACTTGAGGCACCCTTTGGAAGATTCATTGAATCTGGACTATTTTGAAGAGACACTTAAGCATCTCTTGGGATATTTTAAATTTGGATTTGAGATATTTTAAGAACTCTCTTGAAATCTCTTGTCTCTTGAGAGGAAGAAGATTTAGAAGGCTTAGAAGAGAAGAAGACTTGGAGGAAAAGAAGATCACTTGGGCGTGAGCCCTAAGTTGTGCGACAAGGAAAGTGAGAGAAAGAGAGAGTGTGAGAATTTCTTCTTTTTCTTCTTACTTTGTTATTGGATAGGATTGCAAGGAGATTGATTTTGCTATAAAAGGAGAGTTTGATTTTCATCAGAGATAAATATTTTCATTGTATTTTGATTTGGATTTAGTAGTTTGTTTGTGTAGTTTTAAAGACTTTTGCAAGGAAAAGTTATTGTTGCTTCTTCATGTGTAGTGAGTAGTTTTCTTTACTCTTTCCTCTTACAATAAATTAGTATGCATGTGTAGGATATAGAATTGAGTAGAGTTAGAATATATTGTGATGATTTTTCTTTGATCTTCATTTACATGTAAACTTCATCATATTGCATGTAAAAATTTGTTGTGAGAACATGTAAGAACCAATGCAGTATTGTCTCAGTCAACTATTGGTAAGAATCACATGAGATTATATGGGTGAGAATGTAGTTCATATAATTGAGTGCAAATAAATAGGCAGATATGCATGTTTAAGAGGTGTAGAATTAGAGGACATTAGGGTGACGGACTAAAGCCCCAAATTTAGTTTGATGTGAAAAGTTTTGTTATGAGATGTTAGCCCCCAGATGGAGGGAGAAGAGGGAACTCTAGAGTGAGAGCTAGTATCTTCCTTGTACTCATCTACAATATTTCAAATCATCAAATTGTAATATGTTCTTTATAGAACCAAGTAAGGTTGAAGAATATAATTGCTCCTATTTGTCACAATCTCTCTCGATACTTGTTTTTCTTTTACACATGTCACTAATTTCGTTGCATGAGGAAGAGTACATTTAATATAATTAAACCCTACTTTCTGATTTTCATTAAGTAGTTTAACATTAGAAGTAGTATTGTAGTAATAATTATAGAATTTAATCAAAACCAAACTTTTATTGACCTTCTAAGCTAAGGCGTGTTATTTTAGACTAGAACTTCTCTTGAAAGTCATTGTGATTAATTGCGATCTTCGTGGGATTGATATTCGGAGCTTAATCAGAAAGCTCTATATTACTTGATAATGATACGTATACTTGCATAGAATCCCTTTAAATATATCAATTAAACTCTCATTTGCATCGGCATCAAGTTTTTGGCGTCTTTGTAAAGAAGGAGATATAATTGAAAGAAAATATAAAGTATAAAAAACGTAAGCATAAATATTTGGGATCAAGTTTTTCGCGCCGTTTCCGGGGATCGCATCGATTGATCTTGACTTTTAGGAGTATTTTGGTTGAATTATTTAGTCTTAGACTTAGAATATTATAGTGTCGTAAAAGCTATTTTGTGTGAAAATGTGTTTTTGTATGAAAAGTGTTGTGAAAAAACTATTTGTGTGAAAAATAAAGTGTTTGTGAAAATGTTTTCTTGTGTTGAAAATATTTTTTATTTAATTGTTAGAAAAAAAGAAAATAAATTGAAAAACAAAAAGGACTTCAAAAACTAGAAATGGAAATGGAAAACATTCAAAATAATAACTTGGAAAATCATCATAAACTATTAAGGGATTATATAAATGCTACGATAGGTGAAATTCACTCAAGTATACAAATCTCTATCATAGAAGCTGACTCGTTTGAACTTAATCCAGAGATGATATAATTGGTGGAGGACAACCAGTTTGGGGGAATTCCTTTGGAGGATCCCTATTTACACTAATCAAATTTTCTAGAACATTGTGCTACATTTCGTTATAATGGCATGTCAGACGATGTTATTAGACTAAGGGTTTTTTCCTTTCTCACTAAGGAATAAGGCTAAAATGTGGTTAAACTCATTATCACCTGGATCTATTAAAAATTGGGAGGAGTTAACTCAAAAATTCCTAGCTAAGTTTTTTCGACCTTCAAGGACTATTGAACTTTGAAATGATAATATCTCATTTTGTCCGTATGAAGGGGAATCATTATACAAAGTCTGGGAAAGATTTAAGGAACTCTTAAGAAAGTGTCCACTCCATGCTCTGCCTAATTAGTTTATCATTCAAACTTTTTACAATGGGTTAGTAGGATCCCTTAGGTCTATAATTGATGATGCCGCTAGGGGATCGTTGTTGTCATAACCATTCGATGAAGCATATGTATTAATTGGAGAAATGGCTACAAATGAATTTCAATGGCCCTCTACATGGGTAAATCCTAAAAAGGTAGCCAATGTTCATGATACAAATGCAATTGCAATTCTTGCATCTTGGGTTGTTTCAATATCAAGGAAGTTGGACCAATTTGAAATGAACCAACCTCAATCAGTAAGTGAGGAAAGTTCATTAGGGCTTATAATTGATTCTAACTTATCATATGAGACTTTAAATACCATAAACAACCCGTATTCTAACTTTACAACCCAGGTTGGAAGAACCATACTAATTTTAACAGGAATCATACTGCTGGGGGTGGAAACCAACAATGGGAAAATAATCATGCAAATCCTAATGGAAGTTGGAATAATCAGGGGAACACAAACTATAGACCTTCATATCCACTGGACTCTAACAACGATTAGTAATTTGAGGATAAGAAGATGTCTATAGAAGAAGTGTTATTGCAAATGGGAGGCCAGATGCAAAGTCAAAATGCTGCGATCATATACATAGAGAATCATATGAGACAAATTGCTACCCAAGGAACACTTCCTAGCAACATTGAGATCAATCCTAAAGAGAACAATAATGAACAAGTAAAAGCTGTCTGATTAAGAAGTGGAAGAGAGATAGAAGATGTGGTTAGAAAAAAGAAAGAAGTTGTGAGAAAAATAAATGAAACTAAAAGACCTAAAGAACATGTTTCTAAAGATCTAGAAAAATTGATATCTCCAACTAAAATCAATTTAGAAAGACCACCACCTTCATTTCCTCAAATACTTAGACAACATAAGTTGGATAAACAATTTTCAAAATTACTAAAAGTACTTAAGATGCCAAGTTATGCAAAGTTTATAAAGGAGATATTAAACAAGAAAAGGAAACATGGGGATTACGAGACAGTTGCACTAGGTGAGGAGTGTAGCGCTATACTTCAGAAAAAGCTTCATCAGAAACCTAAAAATCCTTGTAGCTTTACAATTCCTTGTGCAATTGGAGAAAAATTATGTGGAAAAGCTTTATGTAATTTAGGAGTGAGCATTAATGTGATGCCTCTATTTTTATTTAAAAGGTTAGGTTTAACCAATATTTCTCTCACTACTGTAACCCTTCAGTTAGCTGATCGATCTATCATTTATCCAAAAGGGGTCATAGAAGATGTGCTTGTTAAAGTGGATAAATTCATCTTTCCTTTGGACTTTATTTTATTAGATTTGGAGGAAGATAAGGATAATCCAATTATTTTAGGGAGACCTTTCCTTGTTACTGGACAAGCTATGATAGATGTGCAAGAAGGAGAGTTGACTTTGATTATTAATGACCAGGAAGTAACTTTTAATGTATTAAAGACAATGAAATATTCAATTGAGAGAAAAGATGATGATTATTTTTGGATGGATGAAATTGATTATCTAAGTAAAGACCATTTCCAAGAGAGATTTGATAGTAAGTTAACAGATGAGATCGAAGTGGACTTTCATGATGAGTTGAAAACATTCTTTAAAGAAGACTGTATGTATTTTTAAGAGATGTGTAAAATGATGGACGTTACCAAAAATAATAAACTTTTGATTCCATCTGTTGAAAAATCTCATGAACTTAAGATGAATGTACCCCACTCAATTTTAAAGCCAACCTATTTAGGGAATTCATCTACACCCCCAGTCTTTATATCTTCAGATTTGACTCAATCACAAGAAGAACTTGAATTGAATGATGAACATGTTAAAGTTATCGAATTAAGACTTGGAAGAGAATTTGAGGATATATTTCAAAAGAACTTTGACTTGAGAAAAGAAGATAAGGATTTTGAAAGACTAATAGAAGATAACATGAGACAGAAGAATATCCCAGAAAAATTTGATCCATAATCTGAATTATCTAAAGAGAATCTGATCCAAAATTTGGGAGATCTTGAAGTATCTTATAGAGATCCATTTCTTGTAAATTTCAAGGAAGATATTAATATGCAAATTGAGAAAATCATTAGAAGAATATTGGATCTAGAAAGAAATATGTGGAACAATGATATGAATCAAGCTGAAAAGGAAGAGCTGAAAGAAAAATTACAATTTGAGGATGTTGTAAGAATTTGAAAATAATTGGACGATTGATCAAGGATTATTTAAATGGAATTTTGATTCAGGAGGAATCATTTGTCGGGCTGACGACATTAAACCTAGTGCTATATAGGAGGCAACCCATAGTTATCAGTGTGGTTTGATTTAGTTTGCTTGAGAGTTATGATTGTTAGTGTTGTACTGTGTTTATTTTAGTATGCATTGATCAGATTAATTGATGTTTAATTGATGTTTGATGTGTAAGAGTAGTTTGGGTTAATGTTGTGAGGTTATGCCTTGGTCTTGACTAAATTTGTTTATGACTTCTGGTAGTAGCAGACTAACGAGTCTGTTACGACTTAGTTTCTGAAGCAGAGCATTATCTTGAAGTAGGTAGAGTTTGGACTTGGAACACTCCATGTCAACTTTATTACTTCCTTTATCTGACTTTGTCTTTACTGAGTATGGTCATGAACTTACTTAGTGAACAACATCCGGATGAACTGCACTACTTTTATTTACCAGATTGTGTATACTTAGACTTAGAGTAAACCTGAAATTGGAAACACATGAGTTTTTATAATAGGGGAATTCTGGTCTAAGGGAGATAACCATATAAAAAATCTTATAATACACTCATGTTATCAGTGTAGTTTCTTCTGTTAGAAACTGAAAGTAAGGAGGGGAAATGTGAGTAGAAAAGAGATCAAATTAACCTTAGTAATTGTTTGTTTATGACATATGTAAGTCTATGTATTGAAGTTTGTGTGTATATGTTTGTGAGTCAAGTTGAATGAGTCATTGGAGACAACAAAAATTATCTTAATATTTTAAACTTGTTAGCATCCAGCAATTCCTTTGAAAAGTTTAAAATGTGTTCTTGTTTAATCTTCAGTTTATACATGTTCTACTATTTAAAATTCCTTTATAGTGTTACGTCAAGCATGTTTAGGATAGATTTACTTTCTACTGCAATATTCTACCACGTGCTATTTGTTGATATTTTTGTAGGATGTGTAGTAAATTGCAAAAGTGATTTTTCCCTGCCGTATATTTTTGTACTTTATTGTTAAACATGTTTGAGCTTAAGTTCGGGGGGAGGGGGAAAGAAAAATGTTTTAAATTTAAACCTCACTTATTTTCAAAAATACTACAAATAAATTTGTATTTTATTTCTATTAATTATTGTTATGTGGAGTCATCTTAAGAATGTTAGAATTTAAGTATAGAAATGGAGTAGAAAAACTTAGTTGATATTTTTAGTGAAAATGGTGAACCTAGAGTTGAGGATATTTAGTGGAAAACATAGGAAAATAAATAACTATCTTTAGTAGGAAGAAATGTATTTTTGGAAAATTAAGGATTCTTAGAATTATTATTTTCAAACATTTCTCCTTTTAATTATTAGTTCCAATCATCATTTTAGAGTCCCATTAATTGATGTTTAAATAATATTTAATCAAATTGTTGTTTAGGGATTCAATTTAAAGAATTAAGATCTTTCTATATTCAAAAGATAGTGGAATTCAAAATCATTTAAGTACTTCTTCAGATATAGTAATCCTCACATATAAAAAAAAGTAAGAAAAAAGGAAGAAAAAAGAATGGATAAAAAAGATCCTAAAAAAATGAGGAGAAGCTTGAGGAGAGGTTTGAGTTAAAAATTGGTTTCACTTGAGTCTTTCTAGAGTAAAGAACTTAGAATAATCCTAAGCTTGCTTTTTATTCATATATTAGTTAAATTATTTTTAAAAGAGTTCTTTAGTCTAGAAAGTAAAGTTCATAGGATCTGAAATTTAAAAAATCTACATATTTTTCTGAATTAGATAGGAAAACAAATTCCCAAGTTTGATGATAAATATTTTAGACCCTGGACTACTCTAATTCACTAGAAGTTCTTCTAAGTTGAACTATCACATTTTTAGAACAAAATTTTAATAATTCTAAAGGGTGACCCATTAACTCTAATCTATAAAAAATATTTTAAAAGTGTAGTACTACTTAAGGACAAGTAATATTTAAGTTTAGGGGATTTTGATACACCTAAAAATGTACTACTTTTTATGCCATATTTTATAATGATATTGCACTTTAAATGTATGTTTTCTTGTGCTTTTGGTTGCATGTGTAAAAAATTGAAGAAATTGGTGTAACTTGAGCAAAAGGAACAAAAAGGAACCAAAATGGAGCATACCGGAGCAAAACGGGTCAAACCGGAGCAAACTAAGCTAAAACGGGTCAAATTGGACACTTATGTACCTGTGTATGGCACTTAAGCGTCAAATTTGGAGCTTAGCCACCAGACACTGGCGATTAAGCACCAACCCGACGACACTTAGGTGTCAGTGACGGTTTTGAGCGTAATGTTTTCAACATAACTCAGATTTTGACGATTTTTGATGCGTTGCAAAGCTTATTTTGAGGGGGCATTCATTAGAAATAATAAAATGGACTTTCTAGAAGATTTGGGGGTAGTTATGAGGTTTTATTATTGAAGAGATGTTTCTTTTGGATTGAAGAGGCCCTTGAGGCACCCTTTGGAAGATTCATTGAACCTGGACTATTTTGAAGAGACACTTAAGCATCTCTTGGGATATTATAAATATGGATTTGAGATATTTTAAAAACTCTCTTGAAATCTCTTGACTGTTGAGAGGAAGAAGATTTAGAAGGATTAGAAGAGAAGAAGACTTGGAGGAAAATAAGATCACTTGGGCGTGAGCCCTAAGTGGTGCGACAAGGAGAGAGAGAGTGTGTGTGTGTGAGAATTTCTTCTTTTTCTTTTCACTTTATTCTTGGAGAGGATTGCAAGGAGATTGCTTTTGATATACAAGGAGAGTTTGATTTTCATCAGAGATAAGTATTTTCATTGTATTTTGATTTGGATTTAGTATGTGCAATGAAAAGTTCTTGTTGTTTCTCCTTGTGTAGTAAGTAGTTTTCTTTACTCTTTTCTCTTACAATAAATTAGTATGCATGTGTAGGATATAGAATTGAGTAGAGTTAGAATATATTGTAATGATTTTACTTTGATCTTCGTTTGCATGTAAACTTGATCAACTTGCATGTTAAAATCTGTTGTGAGAACATGTAAGAACCAATGTGGTATTGTCTCATTTAACTATTGGTAAGAATCACATAAGATTATATGGGTGAGAATGTAGTTCATAGAATTGAGTGCAAACAAATAGACAGATATGCATGTTTAAGAGGTGTAGAATTAGAGGACTTTAGGGTGACAGACTAAATCCCCTAATTTGGTTTGATGTGAAAAGTTTTGTTATGAGATGTTAGCCCCCATATGGAGGGAGAAGAGGGAACTCTAGAGTGAGAGCTAGTATCATCCCTGCCTAACCCATCTAAAAAATTTCAAATCATCAAATTATCTTATGTTCTTTATAGAATCAAGTATGGGTAAAGAATATAATTTCTCCTATATGTCACAATCTCTCTCGCTACTTGTTTTACTTTTACACATGTCACTAATTTAAGTACATGAGGAAGTAGTTTAGTATTAGAAGTAGTACTGTATTAATAATTGTAGGATTTAATCAAACCAAACTTTTATCGACCTTCCAAGTTAAGGCATGTTATTGTAGACTAGAACTTCTCTTGAAAGCCGTTGTGATTAACTGTGATCTCCGTTGGATCGATATTCGGGGCTTAATCAGAAAGCTCTATATTACTTGATAATGATAAATATAATTGCGTAGAATCCCTTTAAAAATATCAATTAAACTCTTATTTACATCGGCATCAAGTTTTTGGCATCATTGTAAAGAACGAGATATAATTGAAAGGAAATATAAAGTATAAAAAAATGTAAGGATAAATATTTGGGATCAAGGGATATTTCATAGATTTCTGAATATAAAATGTCATCTCTTGATCATTAACTCTCATAGTCAATTCTCCCTTTTAAACATCAATCATAGCTCTTCCAGTAGCGAGGAATGGTCTTCCCAAAATAATTGAAATTTATTTTTTGTTCCTCCATATCTAATACAATAAAGTCCACAGAAAAGATAAATTTATCTACCTTCACTAACACATCTTCCACCACTCCTTTAGGATAAGTAATGGAACGATCAGCCAACTGAAGAGTCACAGATGTAGGTGAAATTTCTCATATTCCCAATCTTTAGAAAGTTGATAAAGGCATAAGGTTAATACTAGCTCCTAGATCACATAAAGCTCTTCCGAAAAAATTTTCACCTATAGCACACGGAATAGTGAAACTACCATGGTCTTTAAGTTTTTAGGAAGCTTTTTCTGAATTATTGCACTACACTCACCGCTAAGTACAACAGTCTTGTGACGTGTAAACTTTCTTTTCCTTTAAAGAATATCATTCATAAGCTTCACATAATCAAGCATCTGTTCAAATGCTTCAACAAAGGGAATATTTACAGTTAATTTCTTAAGGATTTCTAAAAATTTTGTGAATCGGTTATCCCTATTTTATTTTTCAATCTTTGAGGAAAAGGTGGTGGTGATTTTTTTACAATAATTTCCATTGGTTCAAGTGGATATTCTAAGTCTGGATATATTTTATTAGTTCCTTTTTCAGTTTCCACCTTCACTTTTTCAGTTTCAACTTCTTTTTGCACTCTTGTTTCTTACTCTTTTCGTCTCCTTAATTGAATAGCCTTAATTTGCTCTTTATTTTGATCTTTTGGATTTATTTCAAAATTACTGGGAAGAGTTCCCGAAAGTCTATTATCAAGGGCAGTGAAAATATGTCATAGTTGATTTTTAATGTTCTTAATCACAACACCCTGAGTTTGTAATTGATTAGCCATATTTAAAATTAATTCATCACTAGATAACATTTTTTTCTTAAATTGTGGGTTAATATTAAATCCTGGAGGATAAGAAGGTCTAAAGCTAGTGTTTCCTTGGTTGTTCAAATTTCCTACTGAATTCATAGAATTTTTACCCCAAGGCGGGCTAACAACATTATTATTATTCCAGTTAAAACTTGGGTGATTTTTCCAACTGAGATTATAATAATTTAAATAAGAATTGTTGGGTCTATTACTTATAGCATTTAAGGTCTCATAGGGCATTTGAGATTCTATCATCTGTCCTAAAAAATTTTTCTCTAATACTGGAGGTGTTTGAGAATAATTCATTCCATATTGATCTATTTTCTTTGAAAGTGCAATAATTTGAGAGACTATCATAGTTATAGCATCAGAATCATGAATACCAGCTACTCGTTTAGGATTTACTCATTTAGAGGGCCATTGAAAATTATTGGTAGCCATCTCTTCTATCAGCGAATATGCTTCATCAAAAGGTTTTGTTATTAATGATCCATCACCAGCAACATCTATAATTGATCTCAGAGATCCCACTAAACCATTGTAAAATGTTTGAATTATTAACCAACCTGGTAAAGCATGATGTGGGCACTTCCTAAGAAGGTCTTTGAATCTTTCTCAAGCTTCATACATTGATTCCCCTTCAAACTGACAAAAAGATGTATTATCATTTCTTAACTTAGCAGTTTTTTATGGAGGGAAATATTTGACAAAAACTTTTGTGAAAGTTCTCTCTAAGTTCTGATAGATCCAGATGCTAATGAATTTAACCACGTCTTAGCTTTATCCCTTAATGAAAAAGGAAAAAAGTCTGAGTTTGACGGCATCATTCAACACTCCATCATATTTAAAGGTTGCACACAGTTCTAGAAAATTAACGAGATGTAAATTAGGATCTTCATTAGGTGTTCCTCCAAATTGATTGTTTTGTACCATTTAGATAATAGCAGGTTTAAGCTCAAATGAATTAGCAGCAACATCAGGATTTTAGATAGTTAAGTGAATTTCATCTTTTGTTGGGTTAACATAATCTCTTAAAGGACTTAGTATATTTTGATTGTTCGCCATTTTCTGAGGAGTTTCAAATTTTTTTATTGTTTTTGAATTTTTTAATAGTACTCTCTAACCCTGAATCGTAAGGCACTAAACCATAGATCCACTACTATGCATATAAAGTTACACAAAACACACTAAAAAGTAAGCAAACACACACACAAGATTGCAAATTACAAAGTATAGTTTTCAAATACTACAATTTTGAAAATTTCCATTTTATACTTTCCCTGACAACGGCGCCAAAAAATTTAAAGGGTGTTTTAGTGCTGCTAGATATGTTGCCTCCAAAATAATATTCAAAAGATATTTTCAGTTTAATTTCACAATAAGATTAATTTTAATAATTAGGCAATCACACCGTACACGCAAGAATACATAACACTTAAGTAATATAGGGCTCTGGTCGATTCTTGGTTATCGATCTCACGAGGAAGGTTGTAACTTATCAAATTTGGCGCTAAACAACTAACACAGAGTGCATTACATTTTTATTTTTCAAAACAGATACATCAACAAACTACACTAAATTACATAACACCAATTTAAAACACAACAAAGTACTACAACATAGAAATAAAAATAGAAAATCATAAAATCACACTACACTACCAATCATCATCACCAGCCTCTTCAGCTTCTTCTGCATGATCAGGTTGGAATGAAACATAACTGGGGCAGGTAGGAAATATCACTCCAGTGTCTCCCCTCATAAATCTGACTTGAGCATCATGGTAGGCTATATCATACTCAACTCTCCTCCTCATATAATCATCATTCACATCACTTCTAGCCTCGAAGTCATCCATCATGCTATGGAGTTTATCTATACTAACACTCTGAATCCTTAACTGCTCCATAACATCAAATAATTTAGGTGGCTCAGAAGTAGATGGTATATCTTGGCTGGTAGTAGGAAGTACTCCTACGTTCTCCTCTCCCTACCACATGTGACTCATAAGTACGAATAATAGTATGGGTAATAGGTCTTAGTGGTATGCCTAATTCTTTAGGATAATCATAATTAACTCTAGACTGTACACATAGTGAATTAATCAGGGCCGGATGTCGTAATCCACCAGTGGTTTCTCCTCTAGCAATAGTTTGGATATTCTTGAAAATAATTGATCCAATATTGATTCATTTCATTTTCTGAATACAATAATTTAGAATTACTCCGTCTCTAGTAACTTCACTGTGATGATAAGATGGTAGTAGTCTTGCAGAAATGAAATAGTGCCATGCTTTAGAAGCTATATTTAACTTGGAAGCCAAGAAATTAATCATATGTTTTTTCTTTGCTTTCCATTACCCTCTTCCATCACAAAGAAAAGCAATCGCTCCTTTCATATTAGGTTCTCTCATATCGAAGTTTTCATAATCACAGAATCTCACCCCTTGTAACTGATAAAAATCATTAATACGCAGAGGGGTGAATTCTATCATTTTTCCTTGAACTAACACATATTTTATTTCAGCTCAAGGTAGATTTGCGTAAAATTCTCGCACAGTACCCATAATAGCATTAGTAGTGAATAAGAAAATCTTTCCCAGTTCCTATCAGAAATCAACTGCTCTATAGATCTGCCCAAATTATTGAAAGCTCGATCTTGTATACACTTTTTATTATGAAGAATCGAATTAAGACAAAATTGTGCTTTAACATTAATAAATATGTCTTCATCAATATCCTACTTTCTCATGCCTTTGCTTGTTCTAGAAGCCATTTGAAATTCTAAAAATTTACAAGAAAATCCAATAAATTTCAAAATTATAATGTAGGAGACTCCTAAAGAAAATCTAAGTAAATAAGAGCTTAAGTCACTATGGAAAATATCAAAACTTCATCAAAAATTTCAACATTTGGATCTAAGAAATGTGGAAATTCCAATGGTGAAAATAAAAAATTTTGAGTTTAAGGTGAAGCTCTAACCTAGAGATGTTAAGATCCACACTTTTTATGCCTTGAAATTTCTTGTAATCCTTTATCTAGCATGCTCTAGATCAAAAAAATGAGATGGCTAGAGGTTGAAGATGAAAAAAATGACAAAATGGTCGGGTCCCAGGGCAAAAATTGTGAAATAAAGAGGGTTTGGGCATTTTTTGTATTTGGGCACCAGCGGCGCTGGTTTGGGCACCGGCGGCGCTCTATTTAAATTAAATAGCCAAACTCTCTATAATTGGCCGCTGGCGGCACCAACGTTACGCTATCACATAATTAGCCTCTTTAAGCATCTATTTCATTAATTAAGCCCCAACTAACAACAAATTTACACAAAAAACAAAAAACAACACTTTAATATATAAAATCCATATTACAAAATACACACTTAAACATTCACTAGATATGTTCATCATGTCATATCAATTCAGATACTCTAACTCTGAAAACTACATACAAATACAGAGTCCAAGCATAATAAAACACAAACTACAAAGTAGATCAAGCCAACACTAAGCACACTAAAGCATAATAGAAATACAAAATACTAAACATAATGTAGAGTCACTACTCATCATCAGTCTCAATACTATCTTCTCCTCTGATATCTCCAATAGATTGATGATGCACAAATAGATTGTAGAAGGGATGATACGAGGATTCATTAGTTGAATCCTCAACAATCACATCATTCATTTTCATCACATTTACCAAACTATCTGCAATTCTACCAGTGTGATCAAAATGTTCTTTCATCCTCCAATCCAAGTGATCAAATAAATTAGAGATATTATTAAAAACATTCATAAGATTTTGTACCTCTATCTCCAACTCCTTGATCTTCTTGAGAATCACTTGAAACTTTTAGGAAAGTAAGGCTGAATAGGTCGTGAACTCTGAGATGGTTGATCTGCAATGAGACTCATATAATTCTCATCTCTTATTGCCTAACAGTCATAAAGATTAGTTGGGTCAATAAGCCTCTATGGAAGAAGTACTTTTTCCCAACTTTCATAAGAAACTTGTGACTGACTGTAAATAAGAAATATGGTGGAGGGATGTCTAAGCCTATATTTTGATCTATGAATGATCAATCCCAATAAAGATTTCACAATTATAGTTCCAATATCTATCGACCTTCCAGTTTGAATATAGTAATTTAAAATAGCACCTTCCTTTGACACTTTATTGATTTTCATAGTAGGAAGTAACTTCATAGAAATAAAGTAATGCCATTACTTAGACACTAAATTTAAAGATGTAGTAGAGACACTTACAAATCCATTGTCTCTTATCTCTCAATCTTCATTTTCATCCGTCAAATAGTGATAAATGTCATTCATATTGTCTCTTGTCACTTCAAAATTTGTATAATGACAAATAGGCACGTTCTCAATCATAAATAAATCATTAATCTTTAAAGGAGTGAATGGAACTCTTTCACGACCGGAACGACTACAGTGGCAGTAGTGTAGCATAACACTTCCCAACATCTCTACATTATAATTTCTTCTACTTGAGTATTTGGAGTATCTATACATCAATTTACAAAGCCTCTTTCCTTTATAATCCTCCTCTTCATCATCACTTTGTTGAATAAATGCTGCGCCTCGAAACTAATGAATTTTCTTTTATTGAAATCTATAAATCATGAGGTTTCTATGAAGTTGGAATCCATTGGAAGCGAATTGGAAATGGAAGTTTTCACTTTTATGGAGTTTAGGGAGTCAAAAATACATTCTAGGGAGTTATTAGAACAAAATCCCGCATAAAACCACCAAAATTTGTATTTTTAAACTCTAGGAACCGTCAATTAGTTCTCGGTGCCGACGGCGCCTGATAGGGCACCGACGGTGCTTTATCAAAATAAATTGTGTATCTTCTCTAGAATTGGGTGCCAGCAGTGCCATTGTTAAAAAATGTGCCGAACTTTATTTTGGTCTGAAATATTCCAATTCTTCAATACGATCCAAAGTTTCTCATATTTTATGATATTTATAAATGAGTAGGACTCAAATATTACTAACTACAAGCACAACTACTAAAAACAAGCATACAAACTAACATAACAAAGTTATATATGGGTTTCCTCTTACAAAGCGCTTGGTTTAACATCGTCAGCCCGACAAACATTCAGTTATTCAGGATGACTTAACTTTGAAACCTCTTTAAAATCAGGTCGATACCTTTCATAATATGGTTTTAATCTATGCCCATTAACTTTAAATATCTTTCTAGTTTTAGGATCCTCAATATCAATAGCTCCAAAAGAAGAAACAGTTATAACAGTAAGAGGTCCTATCCACCATGACTTAAGTTTTTCAAGAAATAGTTTCAATCTTAGATTGTGTAGCAAAACTTTTTGTCTATTCTTTCTTAATATCTTCTGATTATGCCATAATTTCATCTTCTCCTTATAAATCTTGTCATTAATATAAGATTCATTTCTGATTTCTTCTAACTCATTCAATTGCACAAATCTCTTTTCACTTGTATTCTTCAAATTAAAATTCAGTTCTTTTATCGCACAATATGCTTTATGCTATAATTCTACAAGTAAGTGGCAAGTCTTTCCAAACACTAGCCTATAAGGAGACATTCCAATAGGGGTATTATAAACAGTCTTATATGCCCACAATGCAGTATCTAATCTCACAGCCAGTCTAATTTATGAAGATCCACTGTTTTCTCCAAAATTCTTTTAATTTCACGATTAGACACTTCTGTTAAATCACTAGTGTAGGGATGATAAGCAGTAGATATTCTATGAATAATATTATGCTTTCTAACTAATCTCTGAATCAGATTATTCCTAAAATGAGATCCACCATCAGTTATGATCGTTCTTGGCATTCTGTATTTTGTAAAAATATTTTTCATTAAAAAACTTGAAACACTCCAGCCATCACATCTAGATAAAGCAACGGCTTCAATCCATTTTGAGGCATAATCAACAGCGACTAATATATATAAATTTTCCAAATGAAGGAGTAAATGGTCCCATAAAATCCAATCCCCATACATCAAAGATCTATACTTCTAATGTAAAATTTAGAGGCATTTCATTTCTTCTAGTAATATTACGTACTCTCTGACACCGATCACATGATTTTATATATCTGTATACATCCCTAAAAAGAGTAGGCCAATAAAATCCAAATTATAAAATCTTATAAGCAGTTTTATCAATATAAAAATTTTTTCCAAATTCTGAATCATGACAACTTTGAAGAATTGGTTCAGTTTCTTTATATGGCACACATCTTCTAATAATAAGATCCTTACACTGTTTATATAGGCAGGGCTCGTCCCAAAAGTAAAATTTAGCATCACATCTAAATTTCTTTTGTTGTTGCCTTATTAAATCAGGTGATAAAATATCACATACTAGATAATTCACAATATCAACATTCCAAGGAAAATTCCTTTCCTTAATGTTATACAGTTGCTCATCAAAGAAAATTTTTGTAATTTCCTTCTCAAATTCAGATAGTTTATAATACTCCGGTATAGACAGATGGTCGGCAATTTGATTATCAGTCCCTTTCCTATCAACTATCACAAAGTCAGATTATATCCATCAAATTAATCTAGGTTTGGCATCTTTGTTTTACATTAAATATTTGATAGCTGAATGGTCTGTATGCACTATACATTTAGTTCCAATCAGATAGGGTCTAAACTTTTCAAATCTATACAAATAACTAATAATTCTCTTTTTTTGTTGTATAATTAATTTGAGCTTCATTAAGAGTTTTACTAGCATAGTAAATAACCTGGAACATTTTATCATACCATTGCCCTAAAACACATCCAATCGTATAATCACTAACCTCACACATAAGTTTAAATGGTTTCTCCCAACCAGGTAAAACAAATATAGGGGTAGTGATTAGTTTTTCTTTTAATAGTTCAAGGCATTCAAACATTCTTCATTAAAATTAAATTTCTTATCTTTTTCTAAAAGTTGGCACATAGGTTTAGTAATTTTTCGAAAATCTTTAATGTAATGCCTGTAAAATCCAGCATGTCCTAAGAAACTTCTTACCCCTCTTATCGAAGTTGGAGGTGGTAATTTCTCAATAATCTAAATTTTTGAAGGGCCAACCTCCATTCGAAGTTAAGAAATTTTATGCCCAAGTACAATTCCTCTTGCAATAATAAATTGACATTTTTCCCAATTTAGAACTAAATTTGTTTTCTCACAAAGCTCCAAAACTTTTTCTAAGCTTTTTAAACATATGTCAAATGAAGTTTCAAATATAGAAAATCATCCATAAATATTTTAATTCCTTTATCAATTAGATTACTGAAAATAGACATCATACATCTTTAAAAAGTTACAGGTGCATTACATAATCCAAAGGGCATTATTCTAAAAGCAAATGTTCAATAAGGCTAGTAAATGTATCCTTTTCTTGATCCTCAAGAGCAATAGGTATTTGATGATAACCAATATATCCATCCAAAAAGGAATAGTACTTGCCTCCGACAAGTCTATCCAACATTTGATCTTGAAAAGGAAGAAGAAAATGATCTTTTCTGGTGGCGGCATTTAATTTTCTATAATAAATATTAATTTTGCATGCATTAACTTGTCTTGTTGGTATAATCTTATTTCATTTATTCACATCAACAGTCACTCCTCCTTTCTTAAAGACACAATGAACTGGACTTACCCAAGCACTGTCTGAAATTGGATAAATAATTCCAGCATCAAGCCATTTTAAAATTTCCTTCTTTACTACTTCTTTCATCATTAGGTTCAATCTCCTTTATGGATCAGCTCTAGGCTTATGTTGCCCATCCAACAAAATTCTATGCAAACAGATCGAAGGACTGATTCATTTAATATCATCTAAGGTCCAACCAAAAGCCTTTTTGTATCTTTTTAAAGTATCCAATAATTTTTGTTCATGATATTCATTCAGATCCAAAGATACAATAACTGGTTAGGTAGATGATTCTCCTAAAAACATATATTTCAAATGATTAAGAAGAATTTTCATTTCAAGTTCAGGAGGTTTTATGATAGATGGAATTAAACTTTTATCATCACTTTTCATAGTATCTTACATTTCAAATCTTTCCTGAATATAGTCTAAATCTTCATTATTCATATCTTCAAAATCATGTTCATTTTCCTTATCATCCTCACATTCAAAATCTTCATATTCTATTTTCTCTTCAAATATTTCTTTAAAATGATTGTCTCTCAAATAATCACATATTTCTATTCTAAAGCATTCATGATCTTTTACCATTGAGGGATATTTCTTAGATTTCAAAATATTAAATGTCACCTCCTGATCATTAACTCTCATAGTTAATTCTCCCTTTTTAACATCAATCATCGCTCTTCCAGTAGCGAGGAATGGTCTTCCAAAAATAATTGAAATTTCTTTATCTTCCTTCATATCTAATACAATAAAGTCTACAGGAAAGATAAATTCATCCACCTTCACTAACACATCTTCCACCACTCCTTTAGGATAAGTAATGGAACGATCAGCCAACTGAAGAATCGCTGATGTAGGTGAAATTTCTCCTATTCCTAATCATTTGAAAGTTTATAAAGGCATAAGGATAATACTAGCTCCGAGATTACATAAAGCTCTTCTGAAAAAATTTTCGCCTATAGCACACGAAATAGTGAAACTACCATGGTCTTTAAGTTTTTCAGGAAGCTTTTTCTGAATAATTGCACTACACTCACCGCTAAGAGCAACAGTCTTGTGATCTGTGAACTTTCTTTCCCTTTTAAGAATATTCTTCATAAACTTCACATAATCAGGTGTCGGCATATTTTTTTAGGTCGGTGTGTTGTGTTTTGAAGAGGGGTCGCCTACGTAAATTGTCGGCGAATTCTTAATTTAGTTTAAATAAATAATTTTGGAAAGTAGTATTTGATTTTGAAAATAATTTTAAATTTGAAGATTTTAAGATATGAGATTAAACCGATCTCACATCCCAAATAGCTTATATAAACGAGCACCGCACCACAAACCGTGTATCCGTCCCTAGAGATGTACACACTCGCTCGACGGTGGGGCTCGATTAAATAAACTAGAAGATTTGTGACATCCGTTTGGTCCGCGAACCAATTTTATAAGCCGACAAAATTCCCTCGCTTAATATGAAAACATTAAACAGGGTTTATATTACTCGGGTTCTTTAAAATTCCCTATAAGGGCAAGCCCCTATAGTTAATTACATCTTAAGTGACGGGAATCACCTAAGAAAACTCTCGATAATAATCAATAATTCTGCTCTCAAGAATTTCAAAGTTTAAGTTTTCAAGGTATCGAATTTTGGAATTTCAATAGGGAATGGATCAAATTTGGAACATTTTGTTTTGGGAATCCAAAGGAAGAAAAGTAGGAGAAATCATAGATTCGAAGCGAACTTCGGTAATTTCCCGACTATCCTTTTGTTTGGCTTGGATTTAGGAAAGTCCTAATATTTATTTAAATGTTTTGATTTTGCCAATTTTATTTAATTAGGACTTATATTTGTATGATAAAATCAAACAAATAGCCTCGAAGATATGAGGGTTTATTGTCGTACCGGACGACTACCTCAGAATCCTAAGACCGGTTAGGGCTTAATTTGCAATGCAAATGCCTAACGAAGAGTTGAGGATTTATGTTGCACTAGGCAAACTACCTCGAAGTCCTATGGCTTGGTTATTTAATTCTAGGAAAGTTTTCCGAAGTAGACTCCGGTTTGCTTCGATGACGATGGCCATGCCGCCCACCATGCTCCGAGCTCCTTGTTGTTGCAGAGGTTTAGTTTTAGAAGTCATAAATCAAGGATGAGAAAAGTGTTTTGGTTTAGAGAAAATCTTAATTTCCGAGTGTTTTTTATGTTTTAATTAAAACAAATCTTAAAGTTGATTATAACGACACCGGTTAAGATCCCACGGTTCCATCCTTCCGCATCATTATTTTTATCGGATTCACTTAGTCCGTATGAATTTGCTAAACTCAATCGAATGAGTTCCACACTTTCATTTAGACCGTGGAAATCCCGTTAGCAACACGTAGGTTACATCATCCGAGGTATTCCCGATCATCCAACAGGACGTTTTAATTTAGTTGTAATTGTAGTTTTGTGTTCTGTTTGTGATTAAATTTTGAGTTATTTTATATTTTGAAATGTTGTGGCGGTGAATTTTATCTTGCAATGACTTTTAACTTAGTTTGGTTTCAGTTTTAGGGTCTATCCTAAAGGTGTGGGTTTTCATGCAACAGATTGTTTATCATGCAAGAAAAGTAAAGTGCATTTGCAATAAAGTAAATTGCAAGAAAGTAAATTGCAGAAAAGTAAATCGCAATAAAATAAAAGCGTACCCTGAGGATCTTCCCGTCATCCCAAACTCGCACTTAAAACACAATTAGAATATTTAAGCAAGTTCCTAGGTAAAGCTAAGGTAAGGATTATGGTTTTCTACCAAATTCCTAATCCTATAACTAGTCATTTCCTATGACGTCTAGGTTCCTTGTGTTTTTGTTTGAAGACGATTTTCTTCATCAAAGAATAATTAAATTCAATTGTTCTTATAAATGTCCTATCATATTGAGGAGTGCTTAAGAAGAATCTTAAACATCTTTTCAATATTTCTAGGATTGTTTTAAGTCCAAATGAATTTAATTATATAAATGAATTAATCGTCCAGGGATTCAAGTTTTGTTAACTTGCTCAGTGAACTAGGACATTTGAATATCCTATAAGTGAAGTAACATTTCATTTAATGTTCTGTTTAGGAGTTATAATAACCAAAGCTTTCGAGGGTAAATTGGTATTCAAATGATTTGATTTAAGTTAAAGGGTTTAAATTTGGAATAGTGTTCAAGTTGCTTTATATTTAATTTCTTTCTCTTTTAGGTGTTGTTATTTAATTCAATTTAATTTAATTTAATTTAATTTAATTGAGTTTTAATTTTAATTTAATTTAATTCAATTTAGTTTGATTTGATGTTAAATTAATTTAATTTGATTTGATTTAATTTTAATTTAATTTGATTTAATTTAATTTAATTTAATTTAATTTAATTTTAATTCATTTGATTTGATTTAATTTAGTTTAATTTAATTTGATTTAATTTATTTAATTTAATTTAATTTAATTTGATTTAATTTAATTTAATTTAATTTAATTTAATTTAATTTAATTTAATTTAATTTAATTTAATTTACTTAATTTTAATTCATTTGGTTTGATTTAATTTAGTTTAATTTAATTTGATTTAACTTATTTCATTAATTTAATTTAATTTGATTTAATTTAATTTAATTTACTTAATTTAATTTAATTTTTAATTTAATTTTATTTTTTAATTTTAATTGAAATTTTTAAAAGAGTTTAATAATTTAATTTTAGTTTAATGATTAAGTCTTTTAATGTTTTAAATTTGAGTTATCATTTTAATTAAGGATTGAATATTAATGAGATAATTAATTTAGGGATTTTTAAATTAAAGAATAAATCTCTTCCTAATAATATCCCTATTTTAATAATTCCAATTTTATTATTCTTCCAAATTTAATCAATTATTTAATTAAAGTTTAATCATTTTAAAATTGTTTAATGGGTTTCTACCCTTTAATTATTTAAATTTCAATCATCCAAATCAAAAGAGGATCAAATATTTTACTTGTTAATTTTTTATTAAACCTAAAGTTTTAATTAAGGATTAAAATTTAATTACCATTTTACCCTTTAAACTTAATAATTTCATAACTCACTAAATTGAACTCAAATGAACTTGAAATTTTTATGTGACTTCACTCATATGTCAATAAAGACATGAGAGGAGAAAATGTGATTTTTCTCGTATTTAATTTATTTATATAATTATTTTTGGTAGAAAATAGAGATTTCCAAGGAAAATTTAATAACATAACCAAGGGAAAGTTTCTGTTCTTAAGAAAATTAGGGACATTCCTAACGACCAGAGAACCACTTGGACCAATTTTGGTGATTTTTTGAATTATATTATTTTTATTATAATTATTTTAAGTTTTGGAGTGTTAATTAATTTAAAAATAAAATAAATGTTGAAAAATAAATTTTATATTTTTCAAAAATCTCTCTAATAACAACGAAATCAGAGAATCAAATTTTGCAATTTTCTAATTTTTTTATGATTTATTATAATTATTTTAGTGAAAATGCTAGAAAATACATTTTTTTTAAATTTTAAAATTACCCTAGGGCTTTAAAATTTAATATTTCACTAAATAGACCTAAGAAAAATGTGGGGTTTGTTCCTAAGTGATTAAAATTCAAAATGTGACATTTTGGTGAATTTTATTATTTTTGTGATTTTTTATTATTTTTTAATTATTAAAAATATTAAAATATTATTAAAAATCAACTTTTTTAGAAAATTGAAATTTTAATTTTCTTAAATTCTCCTGATATCGAGAGGCTCCAAAACCAATTTGGTGAATTTTTGAAAAGTATTTTGAAAGTTATGAATTTTTAAAGTTTAAAATGACTAAGTGGCTTAATCAACCCAATTAGTGGGACTAACCAAGTCCAATTGACCTCAAATTTTTATGGTGGGTTCTTCTGATCCTAAAGGTCAGTGGAGAATTGATTTCAAGTCAATTTGATGCATGGTTAACTCTAATTAATTAGAGACCTATTTTGGGTGTTTAAGCCAATTAGGGTTGTTTTAAATGAACTAACTCAAAACCTATTTTTCCTAGTGGTTCTCTGGTCATAAGAAACATTCTCAAATTTTCCTAGAATTTATTTCACAACATGCTATTTATTGGAATTAAAATACTCAAAACAAGCAACATGAATTTGAAAAATCAATAACTTTTTATAGGGATGGCCTCCGACTTTGGAAAATTCAGTGGAATGTTCCCAAATTCAGAGGCTTCAAAAGCCCTATGGTCTCATGCCATGGTGAATTGTATACATGCATGGAGAATTAAAAGTATGCAGAGAGTAAATAAATTATAAAAAATAAAATACTTGATGAAATTAAATGATTTCTTTTCCACATTATTCTCCTCTCGTTCACCGAGCAAGAGGGTATTTTTATTTTATTTTTCTGATTTTCCTACACAGAGTTATGAATTTTTGAAGTTTAGGGAATTAAATAAATCAAAAAATACCCTAATTTTCTATTTATCCACGCGGCGCCAACTCATCCTCAGCATCTCCGAAACGCCGCGTGTCGCGCTCCTATTCGACACCGCCATCCGAGTCGCCGCTCCGGGCCCGCCGTATCGCTCCGTCTCCCGGTCCGACGCCATCCGAGCCGTCCGCCCGCGCGTGTATCGAATGGACGGCATCCGTTCATCGTCCCCGAGCGTCCTCACCCGAGAGCCGTCCACACTAAATCCCTAAGATCTCACTCGATACTCAATGGATTTTCATGTTCTTATGCTCTATGGATTCGTCTTGAAGAGACGAACACATCTATACGGTTATCATGCATCGAAATTAAAGCATTCGAAATGGAGAATCTCCGTAAGCTCGGGATGAAGAATTAGTTCATACCTATGCTCGGAGAAGTGTGGCTTCAATCCGAGAGTTGTTGCACCTTCGATTGGATCCCGCAAGCTCCGCGATGAAGCCTCCCGGTCCGGTGAATTGTCTAGATGTGATTTCGACCAAGCCCGATCACAAAGCTTGGAGGCCGGAGCAACCGGGTGGCCTCGGAGATGGAGCTTTTGCTTCGTGGACACCTCCCTCGGTCCGGTGAAGGTGTAGAACCAATCAATTTGGGGATTGGCTCACCGTGGAGAAGTGTCCTCGGTTTTGGGTGGAATTTCAACTCGAAATCGAGCTCACAGAGAAGAAATGGTAGGGGGATCTCACCGAGGATCAAGTGCTCGTGTATGGGGAGGAGTCCGGAACAATTTTGGCAGTAGTTTCCTTAAGGTTTGTTTTCAGCACCTCTCATGGCCGAGAGGGGTGGTGTTTAAATAGGAGAGGGTGGAGGGCCTCCCGTGGAGAGTTAGGGCTTGGGATCAGCCGCTTCTGGCAAGAGAAGAACAGCCTCCAATGGCCACCGGGGATGGGGCAGCCTCAGCAGTGAGAATTTCAAGTCGGGCTCGCATGCGAGCTCTCGGCCATGGTGTTTTCCGGCGGCTCGGTGGCCGGCCGGCTGTGCATTGGTCACCATCCCGTTCGGGTGGGTCGTGGCTGGGGTTTGGTGCATTCAATTGAGGTTTGACATGTGTAAAGTGGTTGAATCAAAGTAGAAAGGGGAAGGGGTCATTTTGGCTCATTTTGGTCAACCCATGCAAATGGGTTGGGTGCACCTTCCCATGGCTAGCTTGGACTGAAGATAAAGTGGTTTAGGTCAGCTTAATTAGTGGGGAAGGGTCACCATCCAAGTACAATTAAGCTTAAGCATGGTTTAGTGGAGTCATGGAAGTGGCTAAATCACCCTTAAGGGAATCATTAAAGGACTCCCTCCTTTTGCCAAAAATGACATGGTGATGTGTAAAGTGGCTGCCATGGCTTGCATATGGCTTGTGCATGGCTTCATGGCTCCATTTGGCTTCGAGAAAAGGTCAGGTCAATTTCATAAAAATGGGTTTTAAGAATTTTGGATATTTTGGTGAAAATTTGCATGAAGCTTGATTTGGAATGGTTTAATTGATGATTTTGAAACTTAGGTGTGATTTTGATTAAATGGATGATGAGGGAAAGTGCCATGTGGGCTTTGGATAGATTTGGGCTTTTGAATGTGGTGAAGTGGGCTTTTAGGAAAGTTTAAGGGGAATGGGCTTTTTGATTTTAGGATGGGCATTTGGGTGAAGATTTTATGAAGGACTTTGTCAAATAAATGTCATAATTGGTTTAGGGATGTTCTATGAAGGGCTTGGAGTCAATTTGGTGTGATTTGGAGTTGAATTGGTTTGAATTTGGGTTTATTTGGTAAGTGGGCCTATATGGGTCAAAGTGGGCCAAGTTGGGCCAATGTTGGGCTAGGGTTGAAATTGATGTAAAATCAATGTTGAGAAATGTTTATGGGAGTGTTTCAAAGAGGTTTTGACTTTGGTTGGGCTTTGATTTTGGGGTTTGGGATCATTTGGGTTAGGTTCGGGTTTAGGTCAAAAATGGGCCTTTTAGCTTTGGGTTGAATTTGAGTGGGATTTGGGTCTAAATTTTGGGCAAATCATGTTAGTGTTTTGTTTGTGGGAATGTTAAGGAAGATTTAGAAAAGATTTGGGGTTAATTGGAGTTGAATTGGGTGAGTTTGGGTTAGGTTCGGGTCATGGGTCCAAATTGGGCTTTAAGGCCAAAAGTGAGATTGGATCCAAATGTCAATCAAATTGGACTTGGATTTGGTCTAGATTGGTATTGGGGATGTTTAATTGAAGTTTAGAATTGAATTGGACCAAAATTGGGGTCAATTGGGTAGGTTTGGTTTAACATTGGGTTCACTTTGGGTTAAAATGGGTCAAATCGGGGGTTTTGACAAAAGTAGGGTAAATTGACAAAATTGGCCCATGGTGTAGTTGGACAAAATGAAATTGGGAATATTTGGGATTTTCTGGAATTTTCTGGGAATTTTTTGAATTTTTGGATTTTTGGGTCAAGAGGGGTATTTTGGGTATTTGGAGGGTATTGGGAGGTTTTCTTGGTATTTTTGGTATTTTTGGGTATGGATGATCAATTTAAGTGATGTGGAAATGTTTGGGAATGATTTTGGAGAATTTTGGATAATTTGGAAATTTTGAGAAATTTGGGTAATTTCGGGGTTTTGGTAGTTAAGCTGGTGTAGGGTCCCGGGGTCAAAAATTGAAAATTTGGGAAATTGAAGATTGGGTGGATATAAGTGGAAAGAAGTCATTTTGGTTGAGCCATGAAGCCATGAAGCCATGAAGCCATATCAAGCCCATATGATCCATGAAGTGACCCATTTGAGGCATTCACTATGTTGTTCCTAACCCTCTTAGCCAAGGGCTTAGGGGTTAAGGACCATCCATGTGAATCGCCTACATGAGTCAGGAGGTCAAGTTAGGTATGGGTGTAGTTTTAGGAGGTGTGTGGAAGTGTAGTGTGTGTGTAAGTCGCCCCTTCACTGCACCGAGCCACCTAGTAAGGCGCTCCTAAGGCCAAAGAGTCCTATAGGAACTCATCCTTTAAACTTCCACATTTGATTTCAACCCTCTAGGTGATTAGGGGTCTACAATCAAGTTTGTAGAGTTTGCAGGGAGTTAAGAAGTGGTTTGAATTTCTAAAAGGTGGTCCCAATTCTAGTCCTCTAAGACAAGTCAAAGGAAAAGCCTAAGGCTAGATCCTAAGTACTAAAGAGAAGAAGAGAAGACCTCATCAAAAATGAGGTCAACAAATGAACCCCCAATAGGTGTGGTGAGCTGACGGAGCACACCGCGCGTATTGGTGTTGACCGAAGCGATCAACAAAACCAACACAGATGTCCAAGTGACGAACTTAGGACGAAGTAGAAGAGTTTCCGCTGGGGAGTAGCAAGTATATCTCTGAAACCGGAGATTCCTGAACTCTCGCTGGGGAAAGGAAAAAAAGAGGTGAATCCTAAATCACATGATCTGGGGGAATTCAATTTAGATTTCATTTTGTTTTAGTTTAAGTTTGATGTGTGAACTTAGATTTTAGTTTGGAGTTTCAATTTAGATTGAGGTTTGTCAAAATTAATTTGAGGGATTTGATTTGAAATGAAAATTAGAATTCTGAGATTTTAGATGTAACATCTTCAACCTCGAAAGAAAATTGAATTGATTGGATTGAATCATTGCAATGAGGAGAAATCTCAGAGCAATGCGGTATTGGATGTAAAATCCTTAACCTCAAGAATTTAATTTTGATGTATTCCATTGCTGTAGGGAAAGAATCCTAAAGAAATGCAGTCTTGGATATAAAATCCTCGACCCAAAAGTTTGAATTTGATGTATTTCAGTGCAATAGGGAAGAATCCTAAAGCCGTGCAGTCTTGGACGTAAAATCCTCGACCCAAAAATTTGAATTTGATGTATTTCAGTGCAATAGGGAAGAATCCTAAAGCAGTGCAGTCTTGGATGTAAAATCCTCGACCCAAAAGTTTGAATTTGATGTATTTCAAAGGCAATAGGGAAGAATCCTAAGCAAGTGCAGTCTTGGATGTAAAATCCTCGACCCAAAAGGTTTGAATTTGATGTATTTCAAAGGCAATAGGGAAAGAATCCTAAAGCGAAGGCAGTCTTGGATGTAAAATCCTCGACCCAAAAGTTTGAATTTGATGTATTTCAAAGGCAATAGGAAGAATCCTAAAGCAAAGGCAGTCTTGGATGTAAAATTCTCGACCCAAAATTTTGAATTTGATGTATTTCATGGCAATAGGGAAGAATCCTAAAGCAGTGCAGTCTTGGATGTAAAATCCTCGACCCAAAAGTTTGAATTTGATGTATTTCAAAGTGCAATAGGGAAGAATCCTAAAGCAGTAAGTCTTGGATGTAAAATCCTCGACCCAAAAGTTTGAATTTGAAATCTGATTTAGATTTGATTTGAAATTTGGAAGGATTGAATTTGAAATTTGATTGAGAATTTGATTTGAGATTTGAAATCTGGGAAGATTGAATTTGAAATTTGGAATGATGAGTTTGAACTCGGTTGAAATTTTGATTTAAGATTTGATTTAAAATTTGGAAGATCAAATTTGAAATTTGATCGAGATTGGATTTGGAATTCGGTTGAAAATTTGATTTGTGATTTGATTTAACATTCATGTTGATTTCGTTTGTCTTTTAATGATTCAAATTTTATTTTATCGTTTATTTAATGTTCATGTGAATTTGGTGTTCGTCATTTGTTAGATTTTTTTTTTTTAGAAAGTTTTCTTTTATCCCTTTTTTTTATTTCTTTTCTGTTCTTTGTTCGAAGTTCATTTAACTTTAATGGCGTTTCCCAATCAATTTGCACAAAAGAGGTGAAGGCCAAAAATATGACATGGTCACTTTCATTCCAATCATGTTGAAGATACATCATACAACTCGATCTGGAATACATTTCATACAATCCATGTAGACTCAAAACGGACTATGTATGATCTTTGTTGGTCCATCCAAAGAAACATCTGTCAAAAATCCATGTCTGAATAGTGGGGTACATGGTTAATAACATCACCTTCCAAGCCATCCTCGGCAAGGATGCCTACTGGATGTACGTTGGAGGTGTGATATTTCCCATGTAACTCACAACCGTAAGGCCGGAGGTTCTCTAGCTCGGGTCCGGTCGGAAATGGTAAGGTGTCTTCCCGTCATCCATTCTCCCGAAAGTAACCGAGATCCGCTTCACCGGTACTCCCGGTATGCAATGCTTAGTGATATCCGCTCCTTTGCCTTCGCATCATGACGGAACCTACCGGTAAAGGTATCTTCACCGGCCCTCGAACTCACCCGGGCTCGCTTATCCGGAGGTCGCATCCGAACATGATGTCACACTCGTTCGAGAAAGAGATCGTGCAGTAAGGTCCGACGAAGTTGTGGTGATCTATATGTGGGGGTATGCGATCACCCCGTTTGTAGATGTTGATAATGCAACTATTGGGTATGCAATCCGCCGCAGCACTCTCCATGTTATCAATCTCTTTACCATTCTCTCGATGACTAATGGCATCGGATCTACTCGCCCATGATGGAGTATTCCCGTGGGTTTCCCTTCCCGTCTTCAAAGAAAGTTGTAGCAAGCATCCGCATTGTATCGTGATTCTTCCCTTCCTCGGCATCCATCTCCGGGGTTCCGAGTATGTGTTTTCTCTCGAGCGGCCTCGCTCGGCCCATTCTTTTCAAATCCCGGATACAATCCACGATTTGCTGTTGTTCATACTCTGAGAATACGTCGGTATGTAGCTCGAGGCCCTCTAGTATATTGATTCTTCTACCTTTAATTCTCTCGAAGTATTCAAAAGTTTTCTTTTCAACATTTTGCATCCTCTCCAGCTCGTATTCCGGAATGATCTGCAGATGGCGAGGCCTTGTGACATATTGTAGGATATACAGTTCAATCCCCTCACGTTCTCCTGCATACCTCGGCTCCTCAGGGATGACGCCTGTCGGGACATCCCCCGGGTTACTTCGCAACAAGGTCATGCATCACTGGTGGTTCTATCCGGTGGCATGGTAGCCTTCTTTCTTCCGATCTTCCGGGGATTTCCCCGGTCCTTTCGTTATCCTAGGAGCCGGCCTCCTTTCTTCGAGTTCCCGGTGAACCGGTGTCCTCGAAGTGTATGTACCGGCATTAGCAATCGTCTCGTCGCGCTGGTCCGCAGCCTAGTTTTGTTAACATCTTACTGGATACGGCGATTCTTATTTCTTCGTTGCGTTGCCGTGAGAGTAGCTCTTCGAACTTCTTGAATCTCCGTGGGCGCGGCGCCGACAAGCCCGCCCTCCGCCGTAGCGACTACGGACTTCATTTTCTTGTCTTCTTCAAGCATTTACCTTTCTTTTCGTTGTTGGATCGGTGGCTTGGGCCACCCACTTTCATCACTCGTTCGCCCGGTAGTTATTCTCGGTTAACCGGGACCCGGTCACTTTCCTCGTATCGTAGGCCCGCCGGTGCGAAATCCGAGTCAATCTCGATTATCGCTCCATCTTTCACCCTCTTTTCATCGAGTGCAAGGCTTACGCCATTCTTAAAGTTCGAGACCAACCGCCCGTTCGACATTTCCCTACGAAAAGACAAGGAAAAGGATCAGGGGCTGTACTAAGAACAAGAACATTAAGAAAATGTTTATTAAAGACATTTTTTTTTACTCTTATATTTTAAAATTTAACAGGAATGAAGTAGGATAAGATCAGGGAAGAGATTTTGATTTGGAAAAGAAAACAAGGAAAACTTTATTATCATGATTTTATTTATTTTAGCACATTTTATTATTTTTGGGTTCGGACCTAATCATAAGTAATTACTTTGCCCGCGTTTCTTAGGGATGAAGAATTCATTCCTTCGAAACATCAGGTAGCGTAATACTTTTTCAAGTATCGTCCGTTGATCGGAAGCATATGTCGTTCTCCCCGGCAATTCACTAGCCGGTAGGAACCTCCCGAGTATACTCGCTTCAACCACAAACGGTCCTTCCCAAGTGGGCTCAAATTTTCCTCCTATCTTGCGATGTGCAAGGATAGGTCTCTTAAGAACGAGAACTAAGTCACCAACTTTCAAGGTTCTCGGCGGACCCGCCTTGTCATGGGCTCGAACCATCTTAGCTTGGTATAGTTCTAAATTCCGTTGCGCCGCAAGTCTTTTCCTTCCAAGCTTTCTAATTCTTCGAGTCGTAATTTGGCGTTTTCTTCCGTCGTGATCTTGTTTGCAACCGCAATTCCGAGCGAAGGAAGCCGAACCTCTAAAGGTAACACTCGCTCGGACCCATACACCGCAGCGTAAGGTGTAGCTTCGAGTAGGAGTTCGAAGGTTGTCCGGTAGGCCCATAAGGCTTCTAACAACTTCTCGTGCCAATTTCTCTTATTATCGTCCAAGGTTTTCTTTAAGATTTGAACGAGAGTTTTATTAAAAGCCTCGCCGAGGCCGTTTGCTCTCGGGTAGTAAATTGTCGAGTATCTCCAGCAGATTCCGTGTCTCCCGACAAAGTTGTTGATTTGCGTGCTTCCGAATGCCGACCCATTATCCGAGATGATCCCGCGCGGCACCCCGAAACGGTAGACAACTTGGTTCTTGAAAACCGTAGCACGTGGTGTGCTTTCACTTCTCTATGTTGAACCGCCTCCGCCCACTGGAAAAGTAATCCGTAGCCGCAAGAATGAAGCGATATCCTTTTGAAGATGGTGGTTCTATCGGACCCACTATATCCGTGCCCCAACATTCAAATGGCTACGACGCAATTGTCTGGATGTAGCACATTCGGAGGTCGGTGTAGAACCACTCCGTGCACTCGGCATCGGTGATGCCTCTCGGCGATTTTCATGCAGTCGATCATCATCGAGGGCCGTAGTACCCTAGTCTTTTAATTTTCATTTTCATCTTCGGACATGACCGGTGAGCGCCACGCAGTCCCGAATGCACCTCTTTAACGATTTCACGGGCCTCGGACCCGCTTAGGCACCTTAGCCACATTTGATCAAAAGACCTTCCGTACAGTGTGTTGTTTATTAATGCGTAGGACGCAGTTCTTTTCGATCCGATGGGCTAGCGACCTATCGTCCGGTAGCTTTCCCGTTTGCAGTGTAGTCTATTAATGGCCGTCGCCAATCTTCTCGTGTTTTCCGTCACCGTCGTAACCGATTCTTCTTCTTTTCCGATTTGTGTATTGTGTCCATGTCAAGCCGTGATAGGACCCGACGTCCGTGAACCGACACTTCCACCGATTCATCTTGCAAACAGCAAATTCTTTTGCGAGGCGAGCTAACGCATCTCGCTAAAGCATTTTATTTTCGGGAATTTTGTAGATTGTCACATTTGGAATCTGTTCCAACAACCGTATGGCATACCGGAAGTATTGTTCGAGTCTTCGGCTTTAAAATTCCGTATTGTCCGGTGATCCGTCGAATGATTAACCGCGAATCCCCGTAGATGTTGATGTCCGTTATTCCCATTCGAATAGTTAATTCCAGATTCCGTTATGAGGGCTTCGTATTCTGCTTCGTTGTTTGTACATGGTTCTGTTAAGTGGTAGGAGTATCTTAACATCCCCCGCTCCGGCGTTATAAAGATTAGTCCGATTCCTGCCTTACCGGGCACTATCACTTGCGATTTTTCATCTTTGTGTGCTGAAGATGCTCCGTCGAAATACAATTCCCAACTTCGATCATCAAGGTCTTCTAGGTTCATTATTTGTTCATCTGGCAAATCGTCATCGAGAGGAGATTCCGCCGCAAAGGGTGTGCTGCGAGGAAGTCCGCTAAGACTTGTCCCTTTACGGCACGAAGAGGCACGAAAGTTATATCGAATTGAAATAATATCATTGACCATCCGGCAAGTCCGCCGGAAAGTGTTGGACGAGTCATCAAGTATTGCAATGGATTAAACTTCGAGATCGAGTCGACCTTATGAGAAAGCATGTAGTGCCCGAGCTTTCGAGCGGCGAAGATCGTGGCCAAACAATGCTTTTCAATTGCGGGATACCTTACTTCCGTAGGAAGTAAACGACGGCTTAAGTAGTAAAGAGCATTTTCTTTACCCTCATCATCGACCCTGGCTAACAGGCTCCGAGAGAGTCGTCTAAAGCCACGGTGTAAAGTATCACCGGTCTACTCCGAGACCGGGGCCGCTAAGACAGGAGGTGTCATTAAATATTGTTTAATGTCCTCGAAGGCCTTCTCGGCATTTCTCTTCCCAAATAAATTTGGCATCCTTTTTAACTAGTGCCGAGAAAGGCCGACACCTACCCGACAAGTTCGAGATAAAGCGTCGAAGATATGCCAACTTCCCTCGAAAAGATCGTAGTTGTTTTAAGGTTTCGGTAGGTGGCATTTCTAAGATAGCTTTTAATCTTTTCCGGGTTGATTTCAATTCCACGATGTCGGACAACGAATCCTAAGAATTTCTCGGAGGTGACGCCGAAGGCGCATTTTAAGGGATTCATCTTAAGGTTAAATTGTCTTAATCGTTCGAAAACAATTCTCAAATCATACAGGTGGTTTTCCTTCACTTTGCTTTTGATGACCACATCGTCCACGTAGCATTCGACTTGATTGTGGATGAGATCATAAAAAATTCTTGTCATTGCTCTTTGGTAGGTTGCTCCTACGTTCTTCAGTCCGAATGGCATCACTGTGTAGCAAAATACTTCGATCGGCGTTCTGAATGATGTAAGCTTTTCATCTTCTGGAGCCATTTTTATCTGGTTGTATCCCGAAGATCCATCCATGAATGAGAATATTTCATGTGTTGAAGCAATGTCGATCATTAGTTCCGGGATCGGTAGAGGGAATTCATCCTTTGGACATGCCTTGTTTAAATCTCTGAAGTCCACACAAATTCTGATCTGACCATTCTTCTTTCTGACTGGCACCACATTGGCTAACCAAGTCGGGTATTGTTCTTCACGGACAAATTTAGCGTCTATTAGCTTTTAACTTCGGCTATGACTTGTTGTTCGATTTCTAGACGCATTCTTCCGGGACCTCGTCCGACTAGGATGTAGTAGGATCCACTCCTAGCTTGTGGACCGCGACCTCCGGAGCTAATCCCCGGCATCTCGTCATAATTCCAAGCAAAGTAGTCTTTAAATTCCATTAATAATTTGATTATTTCTTCGGAGTCTTCTTTGTTGAGTAAGGAGCTAACAAAGGTAGGTCTAGGCTCTTCGCTAGTATCTAAGTTAACTTCCGTCAACTCATCTATTGTAGATTTAATTTCTTCTTCGAATTCTGGTGGAGCGTCTCCAATTTGTAAATCTTCGAGTTCTTCTGTAGTTTCCATGCAGTTTTCATTAGATTCGCAAGTGACAACCAAGCAAAACTCGCATCGTCAATCGATCCTATCGTGTCGAATCCGAGCCCATACTTTGAATCGGGTGGACGACCGGAGTTATTCCATAACTTTTCAAAATGTTGTGATCGGCCTTTTGTCCATTGTCGAGGTAAGAAACCACGTTGAATTAAATTTTGAACACAGGGAGAGTACCACTCAAAAGGTAATTCCATTAATTCTGATTAAGTGACATCTTCAAATTGTACATGATTTTCAGTTTTGAAGGAAGAAGCACCACGGTAGAATTTGATTGGCCTTGCACCGTCATTACGTACCTCTTCGACCACCATACCCTCGATCTTGCTAGATCGGATCGGGGTTAGGGTCATAGTATGTACATAGTGGTTAATCTTCTCGTACATCGATTTGTATTCTTCGTTCTTCTCATCTTCGAGAGAGATCTCGAATTGCGGCTTCTTCCGACTTATTGTCGCTGCTTCTTGTTTAATTTCTTTTCTTCTTCGTAACTATCTTCCCAATCAACATTGATGGTTGGTTTCCTCTGTCCAACTGTCCTAGCGTCTCTACCACGACCTCATCCCCGGCCTCGACCTCGGATGCGAGTTGTGGAGAAACCTTCACCATCTCGCCGGAAGGGAGTGGTGAGTGACTATTGGACTAGAACTTCGGGTTCTTCGTCGTCCTCAACTTTCTTTGCTTTATTTGTTACGGTATCTCTCGGAGAAGATTGTTTTCTTTGCGGTGCATAATAAGCCGCATCTTCATGGATTCCAATTTCATGTATGGAGAATGGTTGCAAGTCACCTTTGATGCATCGTTCCCCTCCATCGTAGTACTTGATGCATCGGTGTAGAGATGATGGTACCATCCCGTTTTCATGTATCCATGGTCGGCCCAAGTAGAGCGTTGAACGACGGTTCGAATCAATTATGTGAAATTTCGCGGTTGTCTTTGCTAAGTCACCGGTCTTCATCGACAGCGTTATCGACCCGAGGGCTCTTTCTCCTTTCCGGTCGAATCCTCTTAATAACATTTTGTTGGATTGAATTGATACGTTTTTTGAATTCATTCTTCATTTTCTACTTGGTTGGTGTTTTTCTTGAATTCGGAGAGAGAAGCTCAATTTTTAAGCTTGTTTGATATCTTTTGGGTTCTTGAAATTCGGTTCTGCGGAATTTCATATTTCTGTCATGGCTGATTCTCTTCTTTTGCTATTCTGTTGAGACTTCTTTTGTGGATGTGGTTAATCTTCCTTTGTAGATTTGACTGATAAGTTGGTTTTCCCCATTGTTATCATGAGGCTAACGCGGGTAGGGGTAATTGCCCTTTTATCAAACAAGTTAGCAAGAAGGGAGGTAAACACATGATTTTCTTGACTACGGAACTTGCTTCTTTGGTGGAAGTTCATCGATTTACTCTTGTGGGGGATTTCAATATGGACACCTAAGATGGAAAGAATAAGGAAATGTTTTGAAGATTTGAAGTTAGTAAATCATGGAAAGTTGGGTTGTTTGATGGAAGACACATAATGATAAAGCTTTCTAAAAGAAGATGACTATGCCAATTTGTTCTCTAAAAATTCTTGATGTTGGATGGTAAATATATGAAAATCTTGAAATGGTCTCTTTGATTTTGATTCTAATCGAAGCTCCTATTATTCGAGTTTGGTATAGGATTCCTAATCACGAGTACAATTTTGATCACCAAGTGATATATGCTATTGATGCTTGCATTGGGGAAACCTCTTAAATTGGATATCTCTACTTTCAATTTTAATAGACCTTCTTTAGCAAGGATCCTTGTTGAAAGGGACATTACTCTTTACGATGTTGAGGAAATTTGGCTTGGATCCCCTCGTAATGGTTATTGGCGGCAATTAGTTATAGAATAAAGGCCTGCATATTGTGGTAATTGCAAGATGTTTGGTCATAATAAGGATAAATACATTAGGATTCATCTAATCTTAGGCTGTGCAAAAATGAACAATTCTAACGAAGGCAAAATTATATACGATGTAGTTCTGTTATTACTGTTGAATTACATATTGATGCTCCTATTTGTTGAAATGGATCCTAAGGCTTGCGGATATGAATCTCTTTGGATTAGCTTTCTTGCTCAATCCTCCTGTTTGTTGTAATGGGGGCTATAGTTCTAACATTGATGTTCCTGTTGACCTGCTTGATTTTCCCTCGATTCCTAATGTGGTTTCTAATTTTAACCTATCTATATCGATTACGTAATTACCAATACATCCTTGTCGAGGATTCTGAAGAAGATGTTCTCCTTTGATAATGAACACATTACAAACATTCATTTTGGAAGTGTTAGATCTTTGTTGATAATTCGGGTTTACTTATGCGAAAGCTCTTATCAATCGAATTCTTCGGCTTGGATAATGGAAGTACGGTTATGGATCTGTTGGAAGTAATGTGAAACATTGAATAATATCTGATATAATTCAGTTTTATGCCACATGCACAGTGATTATCACATATTTTGAAAATGCTTCCCAAAATGAGTTAATGACCTCATTTTGATAATCTTGATTCGAGTGGTAATGAACTCGAGATGATTGGTTGATCCAAAGTCTAAAAAGAAAAAAGAAAGCTTCTTGATTTATTGGCCTTATCTGAATCCAACATTATCCCTTCTTCTTAGGCTTACTAGAAGTGGAAGAATTACTTCATGATTAAGTTCATATCTTTGGAATATTAGAGGGAGTGGCGATCTGGCTCCTTAATAGAATTCACGAGTTTAAACGGGATTCCATGAAGTTACGGGTGATTGTGATTTTGGAACCCTTGGTGAAATCTAATTTTGGTAGATTCACCGGAAAGTTTTGGTTTTTCTTTCTTATCTGATTACAATAAGATGCAGATATTATATGAAAAGAATTATTCTTGAATGTTCTATTGGATCATCCTCGGATTTTACATTTCCATTTTTAGGATTGATCATTTTTCAAGGTTTTGCATCATTTGTATATCTTGCTTCTCTTCAGATAATGATTGGACCTTTGGGATAAAATTGAAAAGATTAGTTCTACAATGTGCGAAGGTTGGATGGTGGGTGGAGATTTCAATTGCATTGCTCACCTAGTGAGAGAAAAGGTGAGCGGGAATCGATCTAAATGACATGTTAAAATTTACTCGGGACATTTATGTTTGCCAGAGCTTATTGACATTGGTTTTGAAGGTTCTCCTTTCACTTGGAAGAGGTTCCTTATATGAAAGGCTTGATAGAATACTTGTGTCAATCTTGGATTAACATGTTCCCTATCTCTAAAGTTAAACATCACAGGTAGAATGGGTTACGTCATTCTCCATTGCTCATTTGCTGTGCTCCTTTTACTGTGGTTAAAGTTAACTGCTTTCGGATATCTCGATGTATGGTACGAACACCACGATTTGATAAGAAACTAATTGAGAGAAATTGGTGTGCTCCTCTAAATGGGTTTCCAAATCCTATTGTTAAATTGTGGCTTTTACGGAAAGACTGGCTAAGGAACTTAAATCTTGGAGACGCAGATGTTTGTTTTGGTAATATTAAACAAAAAGTCATTTCTATTTGTTATAGTTTCTACTTTGTGGAGAAAGAGGTAGAGAATGGGAATGTTTGCGAACAACAATTGAAGCATTTGCAATGGCCAACCTTAAAGGAAACTGCTATTCATCAAGAGGAAGTTTTTACGCAACGAAGCTCTGTACCAAAATGGTTCATATGGGGACGAAACTCAATTTTTTTCATGCTATTATCAAACACGAAGAGGCATTAATACCATTCTTCAAATTAAGACATTGGATAATAGATGTCACATTAAGTACTAAGGATGTTAGAGAGAATGCTGTTTCCCATTTCAAAGATTTATTTCTTTCCAGGCCACCAAATCTAATCTTTTTTAACGAGTATATTTTGGATGCAAGACATCTCTCGATCTCTTAGTTTAGCTGCTTCTCCTAATGACCATGAGATTTTTATTGCCATTAACTCTATATGGAAAGTGATAAGATTGCTGGACCAGATGGGTTCACACTGATTTTTATAAAAAATTCGGTATCTTATTAAATCGGATATTCTTCTTCTTTGTAGTTTCTTCCATGGTATTCGGTGTCAATATTTTTGCTTCTTCTACTATAATTCGATACAGAATACTATGAAAGCTTCTTGGTCGATTTTTAGGCCAATTAGTTTAACTTCCACTTTTTCTAAGATCATAAGTAAGGTTATTGTGGCCGGATTACAACCATTGCTCGATGATTTAATTTCGGAAAATCATTGCATTCAAAGGAGATGATATCGAGTGAGAATGTACTTTTGGCTCAAGAGCTTTTAAATGACTTTGGACGAAATTGTAGAGCTCTATGTATTTTAAATTAGATTTGTGCAAGGCTTTCGATACAATTAGTTGGAAATTCATTATTGAGGTATTGGAGGCAAGGGGTTTCAAAGTCGGTTGCAATTTGATTTTAAATAGCTTCCAACAATTACTATAGTGTTATGATAAATGGGGAATGCCATGGTTTTCTCTTCTGGTAGAGGTATTAAACAAGGTGATCCTTTGTCACCTTACATTTCATCCTTACTTTTGATTATTTATCGAGGATGTTAAATCAGATTAATTTATCTCATACATATACTCAATTTCAACATAGATCTTCACAACTAATCTCTCATCTTGCATATCTTTTGATGATGTTATTGTGTTCTCTAATGGAAGTAATAATCCATCAAATGTTTAATGAAAACCTTGGCTATGTTTGAAAGTGTTTCTGGTATGCTCTTCAACGAGCCAAAATGTCGATTTTGGCGAGGCTCTAAAATCGGTATACCTAGTAAAAGCTTGGATTGTTGACTTTCTTTTGGTTTTTAAGGAAGCTCATTTTCCTTTCTTTGTATTTGGGGTTTCTTTTGATTAAGGAAGAAGGAAGTTAAGCCATTATGATGATATTGTTACCAGAATCTCTTCTCGATTAATTGTTGGTGTTTAACATTTTTTATCAATGGAAGCAGAATAACCCTTCTTAAGAGTATACTATCATCTTTTCCTCTTTACATTCTCCAAATGGTAAGAATGAAGAAGAGTACCCGAAGTTAATTTCAAATTGGGACAAATTGTGTAAGCATTGGTAATGGTGGTCTTGTAAAAGCTTTCGACATCTTAGCTTTTCTTTATTGCAAACGTTGGCTTAGATTTAGAGCTAAAGATTCTCTTTGGTCTAAATTCATGCATAGCAAATGCGGTATAATACTCATCCTACTCAAGTGCAATACAAAGTGGGTGACTGCAGAACTTGGAAGGAATTCTTGAAAGTGAATGGAAGGCGAAGATCTCTTTACTTGGGAGATTGGTAATGGCCAAGTCAATTTTGGTTTGATAAGTGGTTGTATGATGAATTCCTTAGCTCATCTTTTAATTCTTCTTCAAATGTCGGCATTTGCTTTGATTCTTCGGAAAGAGCATAAATGGAATACGTATACTTCGGAAACTCATCTACTGTTGAGAGGTATTAACAAAATTTTATCCATTCATTCGAGCGATAGCGAGGATAAATTAA
The DNA here is from genome assembly GCA_022702705.1 of Papilionanthe hookeriana x Papilionanthe teres. NCBI lineage: Eukaryota > Viridiplantae > Streptophyta > Magnoliopsida > Asparagales > Orchidaceae > Papilionanthe > Papilionanthe hookeriana x Papilionanthe teres. The sequence continues at coordinate 115,939,520 of CM040427.1, forward strand.
TTCCCAAAATCCTGCTAACCAGAGCTTATCTAAATTTTTTTATCAATCTTGTTTCAGCTGGCAGAAGAATGATTGGGGAAATAAATTATGGAATAAATATATCACTCCATCCATTGTCCTTCTTTTGTTGGAAGTTATTCGAGAAACTACTTCTACTGATGATATTTTGAAGCTTAAAGGTCTTAGAGGACCCCATTCTGTTTGTCCTTTTTGTCTTATTGAGGAGGAATCTTTATTCCATATCTTTCTTAATTGCAATCGATTCAACAAATCTGGAAGGAGATCCCACAGCCTTATTAGGAAAAAATGGAAACTTTTTTAAGTAGTCGTATTGATGCTTGTTGGCGAGGATTGGAAGGATTTGTCTTATTACTACATTCCTTTGGCTATTTTACGGTTCATTTGGTTAGCTCGAAATGAAATCGGACATCTTAATGTCATGTTTTCTGCTAAATCTATTATTTTAAATTGTTGGACCTAGGTAAAGTGCGGAATTTAATTTATCCTTCTACGGTCTCGGAAAGAAAAGGAAATTTGTTTTTAGTACGATGGAAGACTCCTATGCATCCTTGGTTGAAGATTAATACAGATGGCAGCTTCAAATCTTCCTCTGTGGAATTGGAGGTCTTTGCAGGGATCTTAAAGGAAAATGTCTATGGTTCTTTGCTGCCCACTATCATGGCTTGTTACTTAGTGAAATTATTCTTGTCTTTTGGGGTTTAGATTCTTGAAAAAGCTGAAGTTAAGAATTTCTTCATTTTGAATTTGATTCCATGCTTTTGTTACGGATTTTGACACGAAATCAGCAATACCTTGGACCCTTCATATTTGGATAAAAAAGATCGAGGCTATCCTTTAATTGATACATTATTTGGTCTCGCATTTATAGAGAAGGAAATCGGCTTTGCAAATTGACTTGCATCTCACTGCCCCTCTACTTCCTTTAATGTAATTTGTAGTTCTGATATTTCTTGCTTTCCTTTATTTAGTTCTCTTGTACATGGGGACCCAATGAAGATTCCTCATGTTAGATGTACCAACTCTTCATCTTAATATAATATTATTAGTGGTGCAAAAAAAAAAAAATATATATATATATATATGTATGTATGTATATATATTCCCAAATGAAGGAGGAAATAGTCCCATAAAATCTAATTCCCAAACATCAAAGATTTCAACTTAGTCAGAATTTAGGATCATTTCATTTCTTAGAAATAATACCTTTCCGTTGACATGCTCAAAAGTTTTAATATATCTGATAACATCCCTAAAATGAGTAGGCCAATAGAATCTAAATTGTAAAATCTTATCACCGATTTATCGGTTCTAAAATGTCCTCCGAATCCGAATCATGACATCTCTAAATAATTGGTTCGAATTCTTCGCAAAGACGCATCTCGAATAACTAGATCCTTACATTGATTATATATATAGCAGGTCATCCCAAAAATAAAATTTGGCATCATACATAAATTTTTCTGTAATTGCTTAGGTATATTAGGTGGTGAATTATCACTTACAATATAGTTCACAATATTAGTATACCATGATAAATTCCATTCTTTAACATTATAAAGTTGTTCATCGAAATGTTTACGTAATTTCATCTTAATTAGATAATTCATGTTATTCCATACTAGATAAATCATCAACTATTTGATTATAGGATCTTTTTCTATCATTATAATGAAGTCGAATTCATGTATTAGAAGTACCCATACGAATAATCTTGGTTTAGTATCCTTCTTTTTGCGTTAAGTACTTGATAGCGAAGTAAGTGCGTATACTGTATACATTTAGTCACGATTAAGTACGACCTAAATTTTTAAAAAACATATACAATCGCTAATAACTCTCTTTCGGTAGTGGTATTAATTTGAGCTTCATTAAAAGTTTTACTATCATTGTATATAACTTTGAAAATTTTTATCATACATTTGTCTAAAAGCAGCTCCAATTGCATAATTAATGGCATCACACATAAGTTGAAAAGGTTTCTCCCAATCAGAATGAAACTATTATAGGGGCGGTGATTAATTTTTCTTTCAATAATTCAATGAGTTGTTCTTCATTAAAATCAAATTTCTTATCTTTTAGAAGTTGGCATAGAGGCTTAGTAATTTTTGAAATATCTTTAATATAACTCCCCATAGAAACTAGTATACAATACTAAAGAACTTCTCTCCCCTCTTAAAGTAGTTGGAGGTGGTGGTAGTTTCGCGATGATTTGAATCTTTGCGAGGGTACGGTGTGACTTTTTTAATTTGCTAAAATTTAGGAACTCGGTTATATTTATATTAATTTAGATTTCAAAATGAGTCAAACAATTAAGCAAGTATACGTATCGCTCGAAGTAATAAAGGGCTACAATGGAGTCCTGAACTAACGATCATTTGGAAAGTGATTAATTTAGTGTAGCACAAAATCGCTATTGAGAATCACAACACGATTACAAATAATTTTGATTTTTAAAATAGGTACGGACGATGAAAAATATTCTTGTTACTACTAGTATGCAACAATAAGTTAAACTAACACACGAAGCACTAAATTTATAACTAAACACGGTTGCAAGAAAGAGTCCTCCTCCTTTTCAAAGTTAATGTGTTGATTATTGTGACATAGATCGAGTGATGAAAAGCCACCTTGTGCCAAATAGGAGCAATCTATTCTTTACTCATATTTCAGCGTATAAAGAACATTGGCTAGTCTTAAGTTTAGTCCCCAAATTCGTGGCTAGGCTAGGAGGATACGGCTCTCACTCACAGAGCTCCCACTTCCCTTCCACAAAGGTTAACTCTCGCTTTGGTTTCCAAATCTTAAGACCACAATAGGGATTTTAGCCCGTCACTAAAAATCTCGATCATGCAGTCGAAGTATATTTCCCTATTTATTTGCACCTCGGCTTAAGAATTACGTTCCTAATTCATGAACATTGAGTGTGATCTTCCTTAAGTTGTGGAACTCATAATCTTTTCGGAACATAAGTTTCCCGACAAGTTTTAACAATTCGATTGACCGGATCGAAAAGTAAATGATTTTCTAAGTGAAAAGATCATCACAAATTATCCATAATTAATTAGCATATCATTTCCATTTCACAACAGCAACACATCACATGAAGGCAGGACAAAAGAAATCTACTCAAGGCTGATAAGGAAATGATGATACAACATGAATTATATATATATATATAAACGATGTCATACAATTAAATGAAAAGACTACTTATCTCGAACTCTTCCCAGAAAATCTCGGAATTCCTTTGTCTCCTCTTCTTTCTTCATAACAACACACAAATCTCTCTTTAGAATAGTAAGAAGAAGAAATCTCACTTTCCCTCTTCTCCTACCTCCTTGGAAGAGAATTTTGCAAACCACAGATCACTCTCTCTAAACTTCCCCCAACACTCTCTTACTCTACCACTCCTTAAACACACACACCCCCTCCTAAATCTCTCCCAAAAGTGGTTTAAATTCAGCCATAAGCTGATTTCCCAAGAGTTTTGCATGAATCCCTCCAAAATCCATCAGGAAATACATTGAATCTAGTTTGAAATCAGGATAAGGTGCGGTTTGTACTGGTTAAGGGCACCGTTAGACGCTATTTTCCACCATTTGGATAATAACTCTCTAGAAACGGTATGGTTCGGCAGATAGGGCGTCGTTCGACACCGAGTTCAAATTTTACACTTTGGCTCTTTTTTGCTCAAAATTTGCTCCTTTTTTGCTTCCTTTTGCTCTAAAGGCCTCTAATCATTGTACACGAAATGTAGAAAAATACCTTTCCTTTAAAGTGCAATATCATCGAAAATAGGTATAAAATGGATAGTAAAAATCTATCAAATTTTCGGTGGATCAGAGTCTACTTCCATGCCATGTTAAAAATTTTACGCCCCTGACGCGATTCACTTGTACGGCCAGTGTAACATTTCTCCAAATTTAGAATTAAGATTGTTTTTTGTAACTTCAAGCCATTTTCAAATTATTTAAGCAAACTGAAATGTAGACTTAAGTACAGAAAAATCATCCATAAAAACTTCTATTGCATTATCATTCATTTTACTAAAAATTGACATCATACATCATTGAAATGTTGCAAGTGTGTTACATAATCTAAGGGCATTCATCGAAAATGTTCCATAAGAACTAGTAAATGTGGTTTTCTTGATCATCGGGAGCTATTGGTATTTGATGATAGCCGGTATATCCATCTAAAAAGAAAAAAAAATTATGCCCGGCAAATCCCCATCAACATTTGTTCTAGAAGCTAAAGGAAAGTGATCTTCCTAGTGGCAGCATTTAATTTTTTATAATAAACACAGATTCACTAATCGGTGACTTGTCTCGTGGTTATAATTTCATTTCTTTCATTTGTCTCAACTGCTACTCTTGCTTTCTTAGGAGCACAATGGATCGGACTTTACTCGTGCAGCATACGAAATAGGATATATAATTACATCATACAGCCATTCTAAAATTTCTCTTTACTACTTCCATCATCAATGGATTTAATCTCATACGAATCAGCTTTTAGGTTTATATTTGTTCATCAAATAGAACTACATGCATACATATCGAAGGACAAATTCTTTTAATATCGGTTAATGTCCAACTAAAAGCTTTTATATCTTTTCGATGTATCTTATAATTTACGCTCTTTACCAAATCATTTAAATCTGAGTATACAATAACTGGTAATGTAGATAATTCTCCTAAGAACAAATACTTCAAATGTTTAGGAAGTATTTTTCATCTCAAGTTCGGGAGGTTTTATGATAAATGGGATTAGACTTTAATTAACCTTTTTGTAATATCCGACATCTCGAATCTTTCACAGACACCAACCGATTCCTCATTATCTATCTCATCATATTTATCTTCCATTTCATTCTCATCCTTACATTTCAATTCTTCTTGTTCCTTTTTTTCTTCAAACATTTCCTTAAAATGCTTTCAATCTTTTAAATTTTTACAAATATCCGTTAAAAGCATTCATCATCTTTTTAACATTGCGAGGGGTATTTCATAGCTTTCGATATATTATATGTCACCTCTTGATCATTAACTTCTATAGTTAATTCTTACTTAAACATCATCGTAGCTCTTGGAAATGTGAGGAATGGTCTCCCTAAAATTATAGGAATTCTTTGTCTTCCTCATATTTAAAATAATAAATTCGGGGGAAGATAAATTTATCGGCCACTAAAACGTCCATCAAAAACTCTTTTAGGATAAGTAATGGAATGATCGGCCTGGCGAAGAGTTGCGATGTAGGGAAATTTCTCTTATTCCAAAACTATTAAATGTTGATAGAGGCATGAGATTAATGCGGCTCCCAGATCGTAGGATCTTAGAAAAACTTTTCTCGATAGCTCGAGTATAGTGAAGCTGCTAAGGATCTTTTGTGTTTTTAGAGCTTCTTCGAATAATTGCCACTACCTCTTTCTTGGTACCTTGATCTCATTATATGTAAACTTCCTTTTCATGTTTAATATATCCTTCATAAACTTCACATAGTTATGCATTTTCTAAGGCTTAAACAAAGGTATGTTTAATGTTAATCTTTTAAGGATTTCTAGGAAGTTTGAGCATTGTTTATCTCTCTTTTGTTGACTCAATCTTTGAGAAATGGAGGTTGTGGTCTTTCAAGCGTAATTTTCATCAATTTACGTGGATACTCTATATCGGGATATATATTATCATTACCTTTTTCATTTCCCCTTCTCTTTTACAACTGACATCTTTGTGCAATCTTGATTCCAATTATTTTCCACTTCTAAATTGTACAGCCTTAATTTGTTCTTTATTGTGATCTTTTGGGTTAATTTCAACATTAATAGAGAAAAATTCTTGAAGGTACATTACTAAGTGCGGTAGCAATTTGTTGAATTGATTTTTATTATTTTTAATAGCATCTCCTAACTTTTTAATTAGTTACCTTAACTTTGTAATTGGTTCCCTTAACTTTGTAATTGATTACCATTGATTAATGCTCGATTATTTAGTAGGTATTTAACTTTTAAATTGTGGGTTACTATTAAAACTGGAGGATAAGAAGGTCTATAACTAATGTTTCCATAGTAGTTTGAATTTCAATGGGTTCGCAGGGTGTTTTCCCACTGTAGATTAACGGTAAACGTGTTATTATTCGCATTTAAGTTTATGTGGTTTTCAAATTTGGAGATTATAATAATTAGAAAAATGATTCTTGGGTACGTGTTATTTTATAGCATTCAATCATAAGATGATTGAGAATCTACAATTTAATCGATGAATTTTCCTCTAACCTGAAGGTGTGAGAATAGTTCATTTCGAATTGATGTATTTCTTTGAAATTTGCAGCAATTTGAGAAATAACATAGATATTGAATCGGGAATCATTAATACTAGCTACTCTTTTTGGATTTACCCATTTAGAGGTGCCATTGAAAATTATTAGTAGCTATCTCTTGATTAAAGTATGCCTCATCGAAAAAATTTTGACATTAACGATCCCCAAGCGGCGTCAATGATCGATCTAAGAAGTCACGATCTATTATAAAATGTTTGAGTTATTAACGAATCTAGTAAAGCATGATGTGGACGAGTTCCTAAGGAGATCATTAAACCTTTCCCAACTTCATATATTGATTTCCTTAATTTGATAGAAAGATCTAATATCATTTCTAAGCTTAGTAGTTTTTAACGTAGGGAAATATTTTGACAAAAAAATTTTTGATAGTTCTCCCCAAGTTCTAATAGATCCAGGTACTAATGAATTTAACCATGTCATAGCTTTATCCCATAATGAAAAACAAAAAGTACGAAAGCTGACATCCTCGTTCAACACTCCATCATATTTAAATGTATCACACAATTCTAGAAAGCTAGTAAGATATAAATTGGGATCTTCATTCGGTGTTCCACCAAATTGATTATTCTGCCATTTAGATAATAACATGTTTAAGCTGAAATGAATTAACAACTACAGTAGGATTTTGAATATTTATGTGAATTTTATGTAGCTGCGGGGTTAGCATAATCTTTTAAAGGTTTAGATTGATGTTTATTTTCATTTTTTTAATTATCTAAATTATTTATCATTTTGTTTAAATTTTTAGATTCTTTTTAGTATTTTTTTGAATTTTTTCGCGAGGTACGTTCTAATTTTGAATCGTAAGGTATCAAACCTTCATATCAACTACGCATACAAAATTACAATAATCACACTTAAAAGCAAGCACACACAAATACTAATTATGAAATAAAGTCTTTCAATTACTGCTCAATTTACTATTGTCTCACAATTAACGAGCGCAAAAACTTGATCGGGAGGCACTTTCTGTGGAATAAATCTTTATAAAGTATTTTTAGTTTAGTCGCAAAAGTATAATAGTTTAATAAGAAAGCATCCAATCTATGCGAACAAGCATATCAACCGAGTAAGACAAGGCTCTAGCGAGTCCTAGTTATCTTTCCTATAGGGAGGAACAAACCTTGAAGCGTAGCACGGAAATCAATATTTAAGAATTTCCAATGCACTTAAAGTAAATACTAATGTTGCTAAAGTTTAATGATGCTAGAGATTTTAAGATCCCTAAAGTACTTTCTATACTTCAAATTAAAGTTAACTACTAAAGCAAGTTTTGTATTGCAAGGTTAATTTAGAAAAGTGTCTTCCCCCTTACATTGATGTTATGGTGAGTGAATGATAGAGATTAGTAAGATTCTTGTATTATGCCAAATAAGAGCATACCTATTATTTACCCTCTTTCGAGTGCTATAAAGCACATTAGCTAATCCTAGGTTTATTCTCTAAATTCGTGGTTAAGTTGGGAGGATCTTGGCTCTCCTCCCGAGGCTCTAACTTCCCTTCTCTGAAGGTAACTAAAGCTTTAGTTTCTAAACACTAGGACAGGTGGAAATTTGAGTTTCTCGCCCTAAATCTGCGATTCTACGCCCCGATAAACATATTTCTCTATTTATTTGCACCCATCCTCCATTAACAACATCACTCATTCATGAACATTGAATGTAATCTTCACTTTTGTTGTAGAGATAAAGTGCGCTTTTGGATTGTATGTTTCCATGACATATTTTAATAGTTTAATTGGCCAGATCAAAAAGTGAATGAAGTATGAAGTGAAAAATCATCACAATTTGTTAACATTTATGGTACATCCAATCTAAACTATCACTTCACCGTATACATTGTGAGAGAAAGACGCTCATACTCGGGAATTCTTGAGGAAGATACGAAAAATAAAGATTTTACATAGAAAAGCTAAGTCATACAAATAATAAGAAGTAAATCGCTTATCTCGAATTTCTTCCCAGAGCAAATCCCTTGAAGTTCCTTTGAATCTCCTTCTCTTCACAACAACACACAATTCTCTCTTAGAATAGTAAGGAAAGTAATCTCTCACTTTCCCTCTCATCCTAAAATTCTTTAGAGAAGAATCCTTCACAAAACAACACTCTACACCAAACCCTAGACTCTAAACTCTTCACCAACACCTCCTCTCAACTCAAACACACTTTACTTCACTCACACCACTTCTTCTACAGACGCCTCTCTTGAATTATGGCGCAAAAATCATAGTAAAATAGTTTAGTGAAGATTTCCTCGAAGATGGCAAAGTCCTAAAAGTCATCCAAATACATTGAATCGGCACGAACGACATTGGGTGCCATCAACGCCTATCGCGCTTAATTATTCTAGGTTCTCTGAAAAAATGCACCCTCGACACCGACCCAAAGCGTAAGTCGGTGCGAACTTCAAATTTGGTTTTTGCCCCTTTTCACTTTAAGTTTGTTCTTTTTTGCTTCTTTTTCTCCAGTGCCTAAAATCATCATATCTACGGTAAAGATGAAAAGCACATTTCTTTAAGTACAATATCACCAAAGATGAGTACAAAATATATATGTAAAATCAAACATATTATTGGTGCATCCAATGGGTCCCAAAAGTTTTAAGGATGATTTTATTAAATAATTATAGTAAGTTGATACTTATGGTGTCCAAAATCTTATAAAGTTGTTCGGGGAGTGACCCTAAACAACTTTGAATTTTTTGGATCAATGCAAAGTTCATGACCTTATTATATTGTTAGATTAATTATTTTAATTATGTTAAGTTACATTGCAATGTTTTATTTTGTGCTTAATCACATTTCAATTAACCCATGAGTAGGGCAAGTAGACACTTCTTTCATTATGTTTTAGATTTGAATGGGTGGTCACACCAAGGGGTAGGCTTAATTACTTAAGGTAATCTTACTCTTTCTTCTTAATTAAACTTGAGGTTGTAGCATTTAGGAATGCTTATATGATAATGTTTTCTTTTCTAATCCCTTCAAATAGTTTTAGGTCAAACATAGCTCACTACCATGCTCTTAGATTTTTTTAAGGATAAATTTGCAATTTAAGTAAAGTTTCATGAAATGTATTTGATTCTATTAAATGATTGAATTATGTAGCCATTGGTTTGGGGCTTTAAATCGGTTATTTATTGACTTACTAATTTGTGTTACCTTACACTTGGATCATCCAAACTTAATAATCTTCCATTCCTTGATAATTTGAATAATTCCAATTATCCCTTTTACTAGAAAATGATGTGAATTGGTTTCTATATTTTATCCCTTACGATTTCGATCATCTAAGAATATTAATCATGGCAGAGTATTACCTTTTACCCTCTTGTTTAACTTTAAATTTTAGTTAGAGTATAAAATTCCAAATTTACATTTTCACCCCTAGGGATTCTACCCTTAACTCCTTTAGTTTAATCCAAGTGATCATGAAACTTTTCGGCTTGTGCTGTGGGGTAATTAAAAAAATCAAAGAAGAATTTACATTTTTACGATATTTATTTATTTATTATAGTTATTTAGGTCCCATAAATATGAATTTTTAATGTTAATTAATTTAATTTATCAAAACCATGTTTTTGTCCTCATAAAGTTTTTGGTGTGTTCATATGTGTCGGTGGACCTGCAAGAATAATTTTCATGAATTTTTTGAATTATATTTTATTTTATAATTCTTAAATTAATTTTAATGAATAATAATTAAAAAACATTTTTATTTTAAAATTTTAATTTTATTTTATATTAGTCTCTACGAGTTCGGAAGAGAACTTAGAAATTTATTTTATATTTGTGTGATTTTTATTTTATTTTCTCATAACTATTTTAATAAAAAAATATGAAAATTATATTTATCTAGTTTAAATACATTTTTATAACTTTTAAAAATTTGTAAAAACATTTTTATTTTGCTTTCTTTAATCACAGAATAATTTGACATATTTTGAAATATATTTGCATTTTTGTGATTTTTAATTATTTTAATTATAAGAAAATGGCTAAAAATGAACTTTTTGTTTAACATGAATTTTATTTTTTCCTAGGTTCTACTGGTCTTAAAAAAACAGCCCATACTTGATTTTGTAATCTTGTGATTTTTATTATATATATATATATATATATATATATATATATATATATATATATATATATATATATATATATATATAAAAAGTAAAAATCATTGTTATCTTAAAAAAATATATTTATATTAAAAATAAGTCTTATGACTTTAAAATTTTCATGGAAATATTCCAAGGTCATTTAATATCTGATCGGAAGTATTTTTAATTTTTTTAATTATATATTCATATTTTAATTTTATTAAATTTTATTAATTTTAAAATAGAAAACTACTTAATAATGCGTATTAATTTAAATCCCACTTTTTATTTTTTAAGGTCCTTTGACGACGGTGAACTCACCAGACTTGACTTTATATTTTTCTGATTTTTTATTTTATTTTTTTATGATTTTTAAATAAAATAAATGTGATACCCTAGTAAATTTGGATTTTTTATGCTAGAAGTGTTCTCGACCTTGCAAAATTAGAGAACATCCCTAAGGTCGTGGGAATAATTTCTCATTATTTCATGTAATTATGATAAATTATTAATTAATTATATTTAAATTAGTCTCTAGAGTTTTTTTTAATTAATTTAAAATAAAAACTTAATAAATATTTTTAATTTTGGTTCATTAGAATTGACTTTGTTCCGCAAGCACGGAGAGATATTTTTATTTTATTTTAGGGATTCTTTACACGAAGATATGAATTTTTGATGTTAAATATCATTTTATGTATTTAATTAAATTAGAAAACCAAAATTTTCGTACTTATCGACTCGGCGCCCGTCGTCCTCGGACGTCGAAAGCTCGTCGTCATCGGTGACTCGTGCACTTTACACCTCGATCGCGGACTCGGCCGTGGTTCGTGTATTCTTGCCTCGTTCAACCGGTTCTTTGTCATTCGTTTGATACGTGCGAAAATGGATGACGTCGTTCATCGTCACGATTGTTCATGTGGGAGAAGCCGAAGTCGACATTATATGCTAAGATCTCGCTCTGTGATGTTAAATTAATTGTGATTTGTTCTTATGCCTTCATCTAAGTGAAAGAACACATATCTTGCTAGATGCTCATGAAATGTAAATTTCTTTCATAATGTTCTATACTTAGGCAATTTATGAGGAGTTTTGATTATACCTTTACCCCGAAGGTGATACCTTAATTGGGTAGGTTGAAAGCTTTGGCTTGCATCATGAACCTCCTCTAAGTGCTAATTTTACTACATGATTGGGGATAAGTATGTTTTTTAGGCCAAAGGATGTCTTGGGTGTGGTCTTGGAATATGATAGAGGGATCTAAGAGGGGGATTTCGATCGGGAAAGGTGATTTTATGGTGTGCGTAAGCTTTTGGAATAGTCGGCTTAGATTTTTGATGAAGTGTGTAAAATGGTGAAAATGCTGCTGGTTTCGGTTGGGAATTAGGGTTTTAGCAATGGGGGAGAAGGGATTAAAATGGTGGGGATGATCCTCTCGAGGTACAAAGAATCTTGGAGAAACTGATTAGCGGAGGCCATGAGTTTTATTCATTTTCTCCTTTTGTCATAAGAAAAATGTTATTTATAGGGAATTGTCGGCATATTTTAGGTTGTGTGTTTTATTTTGAAAAGGGGGTCGCCTAACGAAGTTGTGAGCGAATTTTTAATTTAATTTAAATAAATAATTTGAAAAGTAGTATTTGATTTTGAAAATAATTTTAAATTTGAAGATTTTAAAATATGAGATGAAAGCCCGTCTCACATCCCAGATAGTTTATATAAACGAACACCACACCTGAGCCGTGTATCTATCCTGAGATGAACCTGGCATGATGGTGGGCTCGATTAAATAAACTAGAAGATTTGTGACATCCGTTTGGTCTGCGAACCAATTTTATAAGCCCACAATTCCACCTTAATATGAAAGTATTAAACGGGGTTTATGTCCCCGAGTTCTTTAAAATTCCCTATAAGGGCGAGCCTATAGTTAATTACATCTTAAGTGACGGGAATCACCTAAAAAAACTCTCGATAATAGTAAATAGTGCATACTCGGGAATTTAGTTTAAGGTTTTTCGAATTGAATTTTGGAATTTCGATAGGGAATGGATCGAGTTTGGAACATTTTATTTTGGGAATTCGAGGAAGAAAAGTAGGAGAAATCACAGATTCGAAGCGAACCGGTAACTTCCCGACTATCCTATTGTTTGGCTCGAGTTTAGGAAAGTCCTAATGTTTATTTAGTATTTCGATCTTGCCCATTTTAATTAATTAGGGCTTATATTTGTATGATAAAATCATACAATAGCACAGAAAGGTATGAGGTTTTATGTCGTATCGGACGTACCTCGAATCCACAGTCGGTTAGGGCTTAATTTGCGATGCAAATGCCTAACGAAGAGTTGAGGATTTATGTTGCACAATGAGAGCTACCTCGAAGTCCTATGACTTTGTTATTTAATTCTAAGAAGGTTTTCTTGATAGATTCGAGTTTTGCGCGATGATGGCGGGATCTTGCCCACCATGCTCCGAGCTCCTTGTTGTTGCGGGGTTTAGTTTTAGAAATCATAAATCGGGGGATGAGAAAAGTGTTTTGGTTTAGAGAAGTCTTAGTTCCAAGTGTTTTTGTATTTTGATTAAAACAAATCTTAAAGTTGATTATAACGACACTAGGTTAAGATCACGGTTCCATCCTTCGGCATCATTATTTTTATCGGATTCACTTAGTCAGATGAATTTGCTAAACTCGGCGAACGAGGTTCCACACTTTCATTTAGGCAGTAGGAAATCCGCGTTAGCAACACGTAGGTTACATCATGCGAGGTATTCCGATCATCCAACGGGACGTTTTAATTTAGTTGTAATTGTAGTTTGTGTTCTGTTTGTGATTAAATTTTAAGTTGTTTTATATTTTGAAATGTTGTGGCGGTGAAACATCTTTGCAGTGACTTTTAAATTAGTTTTGGTTTCGGTTTAGGGGCTATCCTAAAGGTGTGGGTTTTCATGCGACGGTTGTCTTATCGTACGAAAAGTAAAGTGCATTTGCAATAAAGTAAATTGCAAGAAGGTAAATTGCGAAAAGTAAATTGCAATAAAATAAAGCGTACTGGAGGTCAAAATCGTCTAGTACACTTAAAAAACACAATTAGAATATTTAAGCAAGTTCTTTAGGTAAAGCTAAGGTAAGGGTCATGGTTTTCTACCAAATTCCTAATCCTGTAAACTGGTAAATCTCTATGACGTACGAGTTCTTTGTGTTTTTGTTTGAGGACGATTTTCTTCATCGAAAAAGAACAATTAAGTCGGTGTTAACATAAACGTCACATACGTATCGAGGAAGTGCTTAAGACGAATCTTAACCATCTTTTAATGTTCTAGGATTGCTTTAAGTCCAGAATGGATTCAATTACACGGATGAATTAAGCTTGTCCAGGGTTTTGAAGTTTGTTAACTTGCTCGGTGGTAGGACATTTGAATATCCTATGAGTGAAGTAACACTTCATTTAATGTTCCATTTAGGAGTTATAATAATCAAAGCTTTCGAAAGTGAAATTGGTATTGAATGATTTGATTTAAGTTAAAGGGTTTAAATTTGGAATAATGTTCGAGTTGCTTTACATTTAGTGTCTTCTTATTTTATGTGTTGTTATATTTAATTCGATTCACTTTAAATTAATTTAATTTAATTGAGTTTTAATTTAATTTAATTCAATTTAGTTTGATTTGATGTTAAATTAATTTGATTTGATTTAATTTTAATTTAATTTGATTTAATTTAATTTAATTTAATTTAATTATTTAATTTAATTTAATTTATTTAATTTAATTTATTTAATTTAATTTAATTTAATTTAATTTAATTTGATTTAATTTAATTTAATTTAATTTAATTATTTAATTTAATTTAATTTATTTAACTTTAATTTAGTTTAATTTAATTTAATTTGTTTAATTTAATTTAATTTAATTTAATTTAATTTTTAATTTAATTTAATTTAATTTAATTTAATTTTAATTTAATTTAATTTAGTTTAGCAATTTAATTTTAATTTAATTTTAATTTACTTTATTTTTAATTTTAATTGAAATTTTAAAGAGTTTAATAATTTAATTAAGTCTTTTAATATTTTAAATTTGAGTTATCATTTTAATTAAGAATTGAGTATTAATGAGATAATTAGTTTAGGGATTTTTTAAATTAAAGAATAAATCTCTTCCCAATAAATATCACTTATTTTAATAATTAGATTTGATATTCTTCCAAATTTAATCCGTTATTTAATTAAAGTTTAATCATTTTAAAATTGTTTAATGGGTTTCTACCCTTTAATTATTTAAATTTCAATCATCCAAATCAGATTAGGATCAAATATTTTACTTGTTAATTTTTATTAAACCTAAAGTTTTAATTAAGGGTTAAAAGTTTAATTACCATTTTACCCCTTAAGCTTAATAATTTCATAACTTACTAAATTGAACTCAAATGAACTTGAAATTTTTATGTGACACTCATATGTCAATAAAGACATGAGAGGAGAAAATGTGATTTTTCTGTATTTAATTTATTTATATAATTATTATTGGTGGAAAATAGAGATTTTGAGAAAATTTGATAACATAGTAGGAAAGTTTCTGTCCTTAAGAAAATTAGGGACATTTCTTGACCAGAGAAGCACTTGGACCAATTTTGGTGATTTTTTAAATTATATTATTTTTATTATAATTATTTTAAGTTTTGGAGTGTTAATTAATTTAAAAATAAAATAAATGTTGAAAAATGGATTTTATATTTTTCAAAAATCTCTCTGATATCAAGGAAATCAGAGAATCAAATTTTGCAATTTTCTGATTTTTCTATGATTTATTATAATTATTTTGGTGAAAATGCTAGAAAATACATTTTTTAATTTTAAAATTACCTTAAAGCTTTTAAAATTTAATATCTCACTAAATAAACCTAGGAAAAATATGATTTGTTCCTGTGTGATTAAAATTCAAAATGTGACATTTTGGTGAATTTTATTATTTTTGTGATTTTTATTATTTTTTAATTATTAAAAATATTAAAATATTATTAAGTAAACTTTTAGAAAATTAAAATTTTAATTTTCTTAGGTTCCTGATATCGAGAGAGGCTCAAGGGCCAAATTTGGTGCGTTGGTTTTGTTGATCTCTTCGGTCAACGCCAATACGCGCGGTGTGTTTGGTTAGCACAACACACCAATTGGGGCTCCATTTGTTGACCTCATTTTTGGTGAGGTCTTTTCTCTCCTTAGTACTTCTTTGGATCTAGCCATAAGGGTTTCTCCTTGACTTTCCTAGAAAACTAGAATTGGGACCCACCCTTTAGCAATTCAGCTACTTCTTGACCCCTCTTGGGACCCAACTTGGATGGTTGCAAACCTCTAAATCACCTTAGAAGGTTAAGACCACCATATGGGGAACCAATAGTGAGCTTTTATAAGGTTATTCAAGCCTTAGGACTACCTTGGGTGGCCTGGTCCTAGTGAGGTCTGACTTACACACATAGCACTCTCACACACACCATCCTTACCCATTTCTCCCCCCTGGTTCATTGGAACACTCATGTGGCTAAGTTCAAACCCCTAGCTCTTTAGCTAAGAGGGTTGAGTACAACCCATGAGATGTTCAAAATGGACATTTCTTGGTCCATGGCTCACTTTAAGCTTCATCATGATCAAATTCAACTTTTGCCAAAATGCCTGGTTTTGACATTGGGTCCTTCAAACCTACCTAAAATTACCTAATTGCCCCAAATTTTCCAAAATTCCCCAAAAAATACCCAAAATTCCTAAAATACCTAAAGATCATTTTGAAACAACCCCCACCTTTTAAATTCACCAAAATACCCCAATACCCTCCAAATAACCTCTTGATACCCTAAAATATCCTTTTGGCACAAAATTCTAAAAATTCCAAAAATTCCCAAAAAATTTCAAAAAATCCCAAATATTTCCAATTTCATTTTATTCAACTACACCATAGCCCAATTTGGCCAAAAAAACCCACTGTTGTCAAAATCCCCAAATTGATCCATTTTTAACCTAAATGGACCCAATGTCACACTAAACCAGCCCATTTGACCTCAATTTTACCCAATTTCAATTCTAAACTATAATTCAACATCATTAATATCAATATAAACCAAATCTAAGCCCAATTTGATTCACATTTGAGTTCAATTCCATTTGAAATCCAAAATCCCCAATTTTGCCTAATTAATCGAAAACCCTCAATTAACCTAATACCAACTTTTTTTCCCCAAATTTCAGTCCTAAACTTTCCATAACATTCCCATGAAACCTATGCAACTTTAAATTGCCCTAATTTAAGCCTAAGCTTAACCTAAATCTATTTGAAAACCAAAAAGACCCCCATTTTAGCCTAAAGTGAACCCATGCCCTAAACCTACCAAATTGATTAGCCAAA
Source organism: Papilionanthe hookeriana x Papilionanthe teres (assembly GCA_022702705.1). NCBI lineage: Eukaryota > Viridiplantae > Streptophyta > Magnoliopsida > Asparagales > Orchidaceae > Papilionanthe > Papilionanthe hookeriana x Papilionanthe teres. Next base: position 115,956,368 of record CM040427.1, read on the forward strand.
CCCTGAAATTTCTTCCCAATTGATGTTGGGAACTCTTCAATACATTCCCCTAGACCATTTTAAACTTTCAATTGGGTCTAAACCCCACCTTAACCCAACTTGGGCCCAAATTGATTCAACCTTGCCTAAATTAACCAAAATAACAAAATCCACCAAATTGACCTTCCAATTGAACTCAAAACCTCTCCATGTCTTCATGAAACTTCTTCATGGAAATTACCACTTCAAAATTGCTCAAGACACTTGGGCCTAAATCAAGACTAAACTCAAGTTAGCCCAACCCAAACCCAAATGAGCCAATTTGAACCCATGACCAAACCAAACCAAATTGAACCAAATCTGGCCAAACCAACTCTTCCACAGCCACTAAATAAACCCTAGGAACCAACCTAGATCCACCTAGCCCAAGCTAAGTGAGCCATGGACTAAGGGTTCCCCATTTTAAGGGATCTCTTCCTTTAAATGGACAAATCCACCTTTTGCCTCACCCCAAATCCCCCTCGCCCGGTTTATCACCATTAAACCCTATCGCTTGGTCGACCTGACCCATGGCCAGCTCCCTTGTCCTTGCCGGCCGGCCTAGCCGCCGGAGGGGGTCAAAACCGAGAGCCACCACCAAGTGAAACAAACCCAAACTCACCCAATTGGCCACCTCAGCCAAATCAAACTTTGGAGCTCCACTGCCCTCCACCTAAGCAGTGGAATCCACCCACCAATTGAGCCCTAGCTCAGCACAATGGCCCTGGCCCTTTAAACACCTCTTCTCGGCCATGAGAAAGGTGCTGAAAGGTGTTGAATTTTTTCTCAACAAAACCTCACCAAATCACTCCCAGAGCTTCTCCCAACCTAGAGAAGAAGAACCCCACTCGTTCTCCCGCCCCGAAGCCCCCAATCGAGCCTAATTTCTCAGCTCGAAAATCGAGCGCAGAAACGAGACACCCTCTGAAACTTCACCAAATCCAAATTAACTCTTCCCACACCTTCACCAAAGGTAGAGAAGGAGTTCCCCAGTGAAAGCCCCCTCTCCAGGCCACCAAGTTGTTCCAGCCTCCAAGCTTTGTGATCGAGCCTGATTGAAGTCAAGGCTAGGCATTTCACCACAGCTCCAAGCTTCATCCCTAGCCTCCTTGGACTACAACGAACGTGTCGAGCATTTCTGATAAAGGCTTCACCTCTCAAAACCAAGGTATGAACTCTGCCTTCCTCCCGAGCTTTTGTGCATCCTCCATTTAATTTAGCTTAATTTCATGGCATGTTATCAGTATGGTCAGAAAGTCGACGGCTCACGGGACGCACTAGTCGTAGAAGATGACCAGGAGCCGTCCGATCAATTGTGTATCAGTTGAACAGCGGAGATCAAGTAGGACCAGAAGACAGAGAGGGACTGCGTGATGCGTGGCTGCTGACTCAGGTGGTGGCATCGAATGGGAGCCCGACACGTAGGGCTTCGGAGCCGCCGACGTTGACGCAGCGCTGACTGGTTTAAGTAGGAAATTAGGTTATTTTCTATTTAATTAAATAACATAAACTTTAAGAATTCATATCTTTGCATAGAAAAATCATAAAAATAAAAGAAAAATACCCTTTTGCTCAGTGAACAGAGGAGAATAATGTGGAAAAGAAATCAAGTTATTTCGATGAGTATTTTATTTTTAATTAATTATTTACTCATTTCAGTATTTTAATTCTCCATTTGCATAGACATTTCACCATGGCATGAGACCATAGTGCTTTTGAGGCCTTTGATCTTGGAAACATTCCCTGAATTTTTCAAGGTCAGAGGCCATCCCTATGACAAGTTATGTATTTTTCAATTTTATGTCACTGTTTTTGATATTTTAATTCAAAAAATTAGCATGTTGCTTAGAAAATTTCAGGAAAATTTGGTGAAGGTTCTTAGGACCAGAGGACTCTAGGAAAATTATGGTTTGATTTAATTCCTTAAAAATAATCCTAATTGGCCTAATCACTCTAAATTAAACTTTAATTAATTAGAGTTGATAACACATTAAAATGACTTGAAAATAATTCTCCACTGATTTTTAGGATCAGGGGATCCTCACATAAAAATTTGTAGTCAATTGGAAATGTTTAACCCCACTAAATGGATTAATTAAGTCACATAACCAAAATTAAACTTTAAAAATTCATAACCTCAAAAATACATTTCAAAAATTCACCAAATTGATTTTAAGTCTTGTCTAGTATCAGAGGAGTCCAAGAAAAATAAAATTGGAATTTTCTAAAAACTTTCATTTTTAAGCATATTTTAAAATTTTTAATAATTAAAAAATAATAAAAATCACAAAAATAATAAAAATCATAAAAATGTCATATTTGGTCCCCTAATCACTTAGGAATCAATCAAATATTTTTCCTAAGTCTCTAGATTAAGATATTTAATTTCAAAGCCTTAAAACAATTTTTTTGAATTAAAAAATGTATTTTCTAGCCTTTTCCACTAAATTAATTCTAATAAATCAAAGAAAAATCAGAAAAATACAAAATTTATTTCTATAACTTTCTTAAGGTCAGAGGGATTTTTGAAAAAAATAAAATTCATTTTTCAACTTTTATTTTATTTTATAATTAATTAACATTCCAAAATTTAAAATAATTATAATAAATAAAATATAATTGGATAAATCACCAAAATTGGTCCAAGTGGTCCTCTTGTCATTAGGAACATTCCATAATTTTCTTAAGGACATAAACTTTACCTTGGTCATGTTGGTGAATTTTCGTTGAAAACCCCTATTTTCCATTAAAAATAATTATATAAATAAATTAAATTCAGAAAAATCACATTTTCTCCTCTAATGTCTTAATTGACATGTGAGTGACGTGGAATAAAGTTTTTTAGGTTCATTTAAGCTTAATTTAATGAGTTATAAAATAAATAAGCTTAAAGGCGCATAAAGGTAATTAAAAGATTTTAACACCTAACTAAAACTTTAGCTTTAATCAGAATGGGGGGTAAAATGTCTGATTTTAATTTTCTCTCAGATGATTGAAACTTTGGGAAGTCAAAGGGTAGGAATCCATTAATCAATTTAACAAACCCAAAAATGAAACTTTAATTAATTGAGTGATTTAAATTTTGGAAGATTAATTGAAATTGGATTATTGAAATGAGGATATAACTTAAGAGGATATTGATTCTTTAATTTAAAAATCCCTAAATAAATCACCTAATAATATTTAACTCTTAACTTAAGAGGATAAGTGGAACTAATAATTAAATGATTAAAGGTAAATAATTCTTAAAACCTACATCATTAAATAATTTAATAATTGATTAAAGCCTAAAATGTTAAATGATGAAAAAGTAAATTAAAATATTTGAAACTAATATAAAATCATCAAAAAATTACAAATTTTAAATAATTTTAAGACAACTCACCTTAAGATATAATAAAAGAAAATTAAATTAATTAAGTCGTCAAAATTTAATAAGTAATTTGAATACCTCTTTTAACCTAAGTTAAATCTAAAATTTAAATTAACATGAAATATCGATATCATTCATAAAAAGTTTAATTTAAATGAATCAAACATTATTCCAAACTTAAAATCATTGATTAAAATTTCATAATTAAATCACATTAAAGTAAATCGTCAACCTTTAACTTCAAATCATTAAAATCTTTAACAAATTAACTCGCCCCGAAAGCTTTAGATTATTATAACTATTAAATGAAGCGCTAAGTGAAATGTCACTTCACTCATAGAATAATCAAACATCCTAGTTCACTGAGCAAGGGAACAAAACTTAACTAAACCCTTGGATGATTAATTCACCTGTGTAATTAAATTCACTTTGACTCAAAACTGTCCCAGAGGTATTGAAAAGATGTTTAGGATTTGTTTTAAGCACTTCCTCAATACCATGGCTGATTTTAAAGAACAATTGAACTTAATTGCTCTTTGATGAAGAAAATCATCCTTAATCAAAATCAAGAGCCTAGACGTCATAGGAAATGACTAGCTATAGGATTAGGATTCTGGTAGACAACCAAAACCCTTCCTTTAGTCTTTATCTAGGTATGTGTTGAAATATTTAAATGTTTTAATATGTGTTTTAAAGTGTAGCTTGGGATGACGGGAGGACCCTCCAGGTACATTTTTATGTTATTGCAATCTACTCTATTGTGTTTTCTACACTGCACTTTACTCTTCTTGCATGTTAAACAAGATTGTTGCATGAAAATCAAAACCTTTAGGATAGCCGCAAAACTGAAACTAAAACTAAATTAAAAGTCACCACAAGATAAATTTCACCGCCACAACATTCCAAAATATAAAATAACTCAAAATTTAATCACAAACAGAACAACAAAACTACAATTACAACTAAATTAAAACTTCTCGTTGAATGATTGGGAATACCTTGGATGATGTAACACACGTGTTGTTAATGGGATTTCCCACGGTCTAAATGAAAGTATGGAACTCATTCAGTTGAGTTTAGCAAATTCATCTGGACTAAGTGAATTCGATGAAAATAATCTGGTGCCGGGATGACGGAACCGTGGGATCTTAATCGGTTCTGTTTAAACAACTTTAAGATTTGTTTTAATTAAAATATTAAAAATATTTGGAATTTAAGATTTATAAACCAAAACACTTCTCTCATCCTTTGATTTATGACTTCTAAAACTAAACCTCTGCAACAATAAGGAGCTTGGAGCACGATGGGCAGCACGACCATCTTCTTCAGCAAAACTTGTGTCTACTTCAGCTAAACATTTCTTAGAATTAAATAACAAAGCTATAGGATTTCGAGGTAGTTTGCCTAGTGCAACATAAATCCTCAACTTTTTGTTAGACATTTGCATAATCATGTTATGCAAATTAAGCCCCAACTGATCTTAGGACTTCGAGGTAGTCGTTCGGTACGACATAAACCCTCACATCTTCGAGGCTATTTGTATGATTATGTCATACAAATATAAGTCATAATTAATTAAAATTGGCAGGATTTAAACATTAAATAAACTCCCAAATTGAAGCCAAACAATAGGATAGTTTGGGAAGTTGCCAAGATTCTTCTTAGATCCTCAGCTTCTCCTACTTCTCTTTCTTTGGACTCCTGAAAATAACTGTTCCAAATTTGAGCTAATCCCTTTTGAAATTTCCAAAATCCAATCCTTTGAAAATCTTAAGCTTTGAAATTCTTGAGAGCAAAACCACTGATCATTATCGAGAGTTTTCTTAAATGATTCCCATTATTTAAGATGTAATTAACTATAGGGGCTTGCCCTTATAGAGAACTTTAAGAACCCAGGTAATATAAACCCTGCTTAATTCCTTTATATTAAGCAGGGGAATTTGTCAGCTTATAAAATTGGTTCGCAGACCAAACGGATGTCCCAAATCTTCTAGTTTATTTAATCAAGCCCCATCATCAAGCAGTGTGTCCATTCTTCGGGATAGATACATGGTTTGTGGTGCGGTGCTCGTTTATATGAACTATTTAGGATGTGAGATCGATTTAATTTCATATCTTAATTTTTTTAAAAAAAAAACTTAAAAAATTATTTTTAAAATCAAATACTACCTTTCAAATTATATATTTAAATTAAATTAAAAAATTCGCCGACAACTTCTGCAGGCGACCCCTTTTCAAAACACATATTCTAAAATATGCCGACAGAATCTAACAAGAGCTTCATCATAATCAGCATCATAATTGCTCTTCCTATGGGTAAAATCAGCAAGATGATCAAATTTCACATCGATTTTATCTATGCGAAAATGAGCTAAATGTAACACATTATGCTGCTCTGAATACCTCTCATCCATAGTCTTCCAAAAACTAGGTCGTGGTGTAGCAGAAGTAAAAGGTCTAGAAGTAGAAGCACTACCTGGAGTAGGTACAGAAGTAGAAGGAGCAGTAGATCTCTTCCCACGAAGATGATCATAAATACTAACACTCTCCTGCCCAATAGGCTTTGTATTCTTCAGCTTTGCCTCAGAAATATCAGCAATAACTCCATCACTCATGCATAAAGAATATATCAAAGAAGGGAATCCTATCCCACTGAAGTGCTGGATCGTGCAGTTGATTCTACAGAATCATAGATAATGCTCACAAAATCAATCGACTTCCTTTCCTGAATGCAGTAGTTCAGGATAGCTCTATCTCTGGTAACTTTACTTAGGTGGTTGGAAGGAAGTAGTCTACAGAAATAAAATAGTGTCAGGCCTTTGAAATACCATTCAACTTAGAAGATTTAAAGTTTACCCGTTTGTCATTCCGGATCTTCCAAGCTCCAGTGCCGTCAGTCAGATATGCAATGATCATCTCCAAATCTCCTTCAGATGGATATAGACTAGAATAGTAGCACTCGACATTAGGTAGTAGGCTGTAGAAAATGTTGATCCGCTCCGGAGTGAATCCCACTCCGACACTTCTAACGAAGACTTCATAGTCTTCCGCATCCATAAAGTTGGCATAAAATTCTCGTACAACAGGAATAACAACAATGATATTGAAATAACAGAATCACTGCCAGTTGTGTGCAACGATCGTGTTCTCGATTATCTCTCCAGGACTGTAAAAACTGCACTCTGAGATAAATTTCCTCGATGTTACAAATTTGTGGTAATGAAAGTACACTGCTGCAGTAGCGAACTTGCTACGATCGAAATTTTCTCGTTCTTTTCCGCGCTTAGATTTAGGTGCATCTAAAGTGAAAGAAAAGACAAATAAATTAAGGAATAAAAAAAACTAAACTCTTTTAAGCTTGAGAAACTTAAAATGAGTTTAAAAATCCACGAAAAAATTTCTAAAAATAAAAATTTTTCTCCAAAATTTTGGTTTTTAGCAAAAATAGGAAAATCCATGGTAGAAATAAAAAATAAATGATTTAGAAGGTAGATCTGAGCTCAAGATGAAGAAATCGAGTGATTTCGGGCTAAAAAACATGAAGATTTGGCCTCTAGATGGATCTAGGGGGTAGGTTTTTGTGAAAAAGAGGAAGGGGATGAAGCTTAGGCGTCAGAAATGGCTAATGAGGGTTTAAATCCTGATTTTCGATTAGCAGGCCAAACCGGTGCCTAGGCGCCGACCTCTAGCGCCTAGGCGCCAGACTCGCCTTTCACAAAAATCATTTTGAAAATTTAGTTTTCCACCCAAAATTCATAACTTCAACTTTCAATCACTCATATAAGAGTAATGCTTCAGTTTCCAACATCCAAAATATTTTAAAAAAAATTTAAAAACTATAAATTAAATCCACCAATTAAACACAAGTTTAAGTCAAATTCTTCTAATTCCATTCATAATCTTCAATTTCGGGCTCAATACATTACAGATAAGTATAATAATAAGATTCAAGACTTAACAAACAATCAAACAACACAATTGTAAAGCAAATACACCACACATTAAACAATAAGCAAACACACAAACAACACATTCGATTAACTAAATCGATGCAACGATACACTAGATAAAGTCTTGATCTAACCACATTTACTATCTAAGCTTCAAATTTGAAATTTCCACTCTCGTCGCAATGAAGATTACTCGGCCTACTTGGGAAGAACACTAACGCCCTTGGAAAATCCGTAGCTGTTTTCTCGTCGATCCATTTGTTCTTCACATACATCTCCACTTGAGCATCTTGATAGGCCGCTAGATGATCGAATTGAAGCTTTGCCTGCTATTCTAGATGCTCGATTTGATGATACATCTCATGGAGGTGATCTCCAATACTTTTGAATTCCGCTTCAAACTTATCTAGGCGACTCGAAAACTTCTCCAAACTAACATCAATAAAACCATTGAAGAAAGGTTGAGGATCCTTAGAACACTTGTCTCTAGCCTCTTCTCCATGATTTCTTAAAAGTTCACTATTTTTGGCAGCTTCCATCATTTCACACCTCTCTTGAACATACATACAGTCTTCTTTAGATAACGTTTTCAACTCGTCATGAAAATCCATTCCGACCTCATCTATTTTCTTACTCTTAAAAATTTCTTGGAAATGGTCTTTACTTAGATAATCAATTTCATCCATCCAAATGCTTTCATCATCTTTTCTCTCTTTTGGAAATTTCATAGTCTTCATTACATCAAAAGTGACTTCCTGGTCATTAATATTCATAATTAACTCTCCTTTTTATACATCTATCATAGTTTGTCCAGTAACAAGGAATAGTCGTTCATTATCGTCCTCGTTAGGTTTGATCTCAGTGTTGCTAGGAAGTGTTCCTTTGGGTCTATTGCTAAGTGAATTAGCAATTTTTCCCAGTTGATTCTCTATATTTCTAATCACAGCATTTTGACTTTGCAACTGGTTTCCCATTTGCAATAGCACTTTGTCTATAGACATCTTCTTATCCTTAAATTGTTGATCATTGTTAGAGTTTAGTGGATATGAAGGTCTATAGCTTGTGTTCCCATGATTATTCCAACTTCCATTAGGATTTGCATGATTGTTTTTACATTGTTGGTTTCCACTCTCAGTAGTATGATTCCAGTTAAAATTAGGATGGTTCTTCCAACATGGGTTGTAAAATTTATAATATGGGTTGTTTATGGTATTTAAAGTCTGATATAATAAGTTAGAATCAATTGTACACTCTAATGAACTTTCCTGACTTACAGGAGTAAATTGAGGTTGGTTCATTCCAAATTGGTCCAACTTCCTTGATATTGCAGTAACCTGAGATGCATGAATTGCAATCATATCAGTATCATGAACACTAGCTACATTTTTATGATTTACCCTTGTAGAGGGCCATTGAAATTCATTTGTAGCAATTTCTTCAATTAATGCATACACTTTATCAAATGTTTTTGACATTAATGAACCACCAATAGTAGCATCAATAAAGGACCAAAAGGATCCTACTAACCCATTATAAAAAGTTTGAATGATTAACCAATCTGGCAGAGCATGATGTGGACACTTTCTTAGGAGTTCCTTAAATCTTTCCCATGCTTCATATATTGATTCCCCTTCATACTAAAAAATGAGATAATATCATTTCTAAGTTTATTAGTCCTTGAAGGTGGAAAATACTTAGCTAGGAATTTCTGAGTTAACTCCTCTCAATTTTTAATAGAACTGGGTGCTAAGGAGTATAACCACATTTTAGCCTTATCCCTTAGTGAGAAAGGAAAAAGCCTTAGCCTAACAGCATCGTCTGACATGACGTTATAACAAAATGTAGCACAAAGTTCTAGAAAACTAGATAAGTGTAAATAGGGATCCTCCGAAGGAGTTCCCCCAAACTGGTTGTTCTACATAAGTTGGATCATCTCTGGATTTAGTTTAAATGAGTCAGCTTCTATGACAGGGTTTTGTATACTTGAGTGAATTTTATCTATCGTAGGATTTACATAATCCCTCAATGATTTATGATGATTTTTCAAGTTATTATTTTGAATGTTTTCCATTTCCATTTCCAGTTTTTCAAGTCCTTTCTATTTTTTGAATTTTTTCTATTTTTTTAACTCAGGACCATAAGACACTAGTCCTACAGATCCTTTATTTTCCATACTTATCACAACAAACAATACATTAACAATAAAATAAATAAAACAAAAAATATATTCAACACAACAAAATATTTTCATAAACACCTTATTTTTCACACAAACAGTTTATTCACAACACCTTTTTATACAACAAAACACTTTTCACACAAAAATAATTTTAAGAAACTAAAATTTTCCAATTCTAAGCCAAATTACTTCAAATAAAATTCTCCTAAAATTCTTACCGAAGCTTCCCCAGCAACGGCACAAAAAACTTGATGCGACTTTTTTATATGCAAGGATTTATGATTAATAGATATATAAAAAAATTTATAAAGTCACAATGATCCAATTATGTATTCTTGCGTGTACGGTGCGATTACTTGAGCGATATGTATTCTTGTGTGTACGGTGTGACTGCCTAATTATTAAAAGTAATCTTATTGTGAAATTAAACTGAAACTATCTTTTGAATATTATTTTGGAGGCAACATATCTAGAAACACCGAAACACCCTGTCAAGTTTTTAACATCGTTGCCGAGGAAGGTTTAAAAAGGTAATTTTCAGAATTGTTGTATTTGAAAACATTTACTTTTTAATTTGCAATTGTGTGTGTGTGCTTGCTTACTTTTTAATGTGTTTTGTGTAACTTTATATGCGTAGTAGTGAATCTATAGGCTTAATGCCTTATGTTTCAGAGTTAGAGCGTACTATTGGAAAAATTAAAAAACAATAAAAAAATCTGAAAAATCCTACAAAATATAACAAGACCTTTATGAGATTATGCTAACCCAACAGCATATGAAATTCACTTGACTATCCAAAATTCTTATGTTGCGGCTAATTCATTTGAGCTTAAAGCTGTTATTATCCAAATGGTACAAAACAATCAATTTGGAGGAACAACTAATGAAGATCCTAATTTACATCTTGCTAATTTCTAGAACTGTGTAATAACTTTAGATATGATGGAGTGTCAAATGATGCCGTCATACTTAGACTTTTTCCTTTTTCATTAAGGGATAAAGTTAAGGCGTGGTTAAATTCCTTAGCATCTTGATCTATCAGAACTTGGGGAGAAGTTTCACAAAAGTTTTTGTCAGAATATTTCCCTCCATCAAAAACTGCTAAGCTAAGAAATTATATTACATCTTTTGGTCAGTTTGAAGGGGTATCAATATATGAAGCTTGAGAAAGATTTAAAGACCTTCTTAGGAAGTGCCCACATCATGCTTTACCAGACTAGTTAATAATTCAAACATTTTATAATCGATTAGTGGGATCTATGAGATCAATTATAGATGTTGCTGCTGGTGGATCATTAATGTTAAAACCTTTTGATGAAGCATATTCACTGATAGAAGGCTTCGAACAATTTTCAATGGCCCTCTGAACGGGTAAATCCTAAACGAGTAGCTAATATTCATGATTGTGATTCTATAACTATGATATTCTCTCAAATTGTTGCACCTTCAAAGAAAATAGATCAATATGGAATGAATTATTCTCAAACACATCCAGTGATAGAGGAAAATTCATTAGGGCAGATGATAGAATCTTAAACGCCCTATGAGACCTTAAATGCTATAAGTAATAGACTCAACAATTCTTATTTGAATTATTATAATCCTAGTTGGAAGAATCACCCATGTTTTAACTGGAATAATAACAATGTTGTTAACCCGCCCTGGGGTAACAATTCTATGAATCCAGTAGGAAATTTGAACAACTAAGGAAACACCAACTTTAGACCTTCTTATCATCTAGGATTTAATAGTAACCCACAATTTAAGAAAAAGATCTTATCTAGTGATGAATTAACTTTAAATATAGCTAATCAATTACAAACTCAGGGTGTTACGATTAAGAACATTGAAAATCAATTAGGACATATTTTCACTGTGCTTGATAATAGACCTCCAGGAACTCTTCCCAGTAATGTTCATATAAATCTGAAAGATCAAAACAAAGAGCAAATTAAGGCTATTCAATTAATGAGTAGAAAAGAGTAAGAAACAAAAGTGCAAAAAGAAGCTGAAACTGAAAAAGAGAAGGTGGAAACTGAAAAAGGAACTAATAAAATATATCCAGACTTAGAATATCCGTTTGAACCAATGGAAATTACTGTAAAAAAACCACTACCACCTTTTCCTCAAAGATTGAAAAAAAATATGGATAACCGATTTAAAAATTTTTTAGAAATCCTTAAGAAATTAGCTGTAAATATTCGCTTTGATGAAGGATTAGAACAGATGCCTGATGTTGACCTCATTTTTGATGAGGTCTTCTCTTCTTCTCTTTAGTACTTAGGATCTAGCCTTAGGCTTTTCCTTTGACTGTCTTAGAGGACTAGAATTGGGACCCACCTTTTAGAAATTCAAACCATTTTTTAACTCCCTGCAAACTCTACAAACTTGATTGTAGACCCCTAATCACCTAGAGGGTTGAAATCAAATGTTGAAGTTTAAAGGATGAGTTCCTATAGGACTCTTTGGCCTTAGGATCGCCACAGGTGGCCTCGGTCCGGTGAAGGGGCCGACTTACACACACACTACACTTCCACACACCTCCTAAAACTACACCCATACCTAACTTGACCTCCCGACTCATGTAGGTGATTCACATGGATGGTCCTTAACCCCTAAGCCCTCGGCTAAGAGGGTTAGGAACAACATAGCTGAATGCCTCAAATGGGTCCCTTCATGGCTCATATGGGCTTGATATGGCTTCATGGCTCAACCAAAATGACTTCTTTCCACTTACATCCACCCAATCTTAAATTTCCCAAATTTTCAATTTTTGACCCCCGGGACCCTACACCCGCTTAGCCTACCCAAAACCCCCGAAATTACCCAAATTTCTCAAAATTTCCAAATTATCCAAAATTCTCCAAAATCATTCCCAAACATTTCCACATCACTTAAATTGATCATCCATACCCAAAAATACCAAAAATTCCAAGAAAACCTCCCAATACCCTCCAAATACCCAAAATACCCCTCTTGACCCAAAAATCCAAAAATTCAGAAAATTCCCAGAAACTTCCAGAAAATCCCAAATATTCCCAATTTCATTTTGTCCAACTACACCATGGGCCAATTTTGTCAATTTACACTACTTTTGTCAAAACCCCCAATTTGACCCATTTTAACCCAAAGTGAACCCAATGTTAAACCAAACCTACCCAATTGACCCCAATTTTGGTCCAATTCAATTCTAAACTTCAATTCAACATCCCCAATACCAATCTAGACCAAATCCAACTCCAATTTGATTGACATTTGGATCCAATCTCACTTTTGGCCTTAAAGCCCAATTTGGACCCATGACCCAAACCTAACCCAAACTCACCCAATTCAACTCCAATTAACCCCAAATCTTTTCTAAATCTTCCTTAACATTCCCACAAACAAAACACTAACATGATTTGCCCAAAATTTAGACCCAAATCCCACTCAAATTCAACCCAAAGCTAAAAGGCCCATTTTCGACCTAAACCCAAACCTAACCCAAATGAGCCCAAACCCCATAATCAAAGCCCAACCAAAGTCAAAACCTCTTTGAAACACTCCCATAAACATTTCTCAACATTGATTTTACATCAATTTCAACCCTAGCCCAACATTGGCCCAACTTGGCCCACTTTGACCCATATAGGCCCACTTACCAAATAAACCCAAATTCAAACCAATTCAACTCCAAATCACACCAAATTGACTCCAAGCCCTTCATAGAACATCCCTAAACCAGTTATGACATTTATTTGACAAAGTCCTTCATAAAATCTTCACCCAAATGCCCATACTAAAATTAAAAAGCCCATTCCCCTTAAACTTTCCTAAAAGCCTACTTCACCACATTCAAAAGCCCAAATCTATCCAAAGCCCACATGGCACTTTCCCTCATCATCCATTTAATCAAAATCACACCTAAGTTTCAAAATCATCAATTAAACCATTCCAAATCAAGCTTCATGCAAATTTTCACCAAAATATCTAAAATTCTTAAAACCCATTTTTATGAAATTGACCCAACCTTTTCCCAAGCCAAATGGAGCCATGAAGCCATGCACAAGCCATATGCAAGCCATGGCAGCCACTTTACACATCACCATGTCATTTTTGGCAAAAGGAGGGAGTCCTTTAATGATTCCCTTAAGGGTGATTTAGCCACTTCCATGACTCCACTAAACCATGCTTAAGCTTAATTGTACTTGGATGGTGACCCTTCCCCACTAATTAAGTCGACCTAAACCACTTTATCTTCACCCAAGCTAACCATGGGAAGGTGCACCCAACCCATTTGCATGGGTTGACCAAAATGAGCCAAAATGACCCCTTCCCCTTTCTACTTTGATTCAACCACTTTACACATGTCAAACCTCAATTGAATGCACCAAACCCCAGCCACGACCCACCCGAACAGGATGGTGACCAATGCCCGGCCGGCCAGCCACTGAGCCGCCGGAAAACACCATGGCCGAGAGCTCACATGTGAGCCCAACTTGAAATTCTCACCTACCGAGCCGCCCCATCCCCAGTGGCCATCGGAGCTCGTTCTTCTCTTGCCAAGAGCAGCTGATCCCAAGCCCTAACTCTCCCCGGGAGGCCCTCCACCCTCTCCTATTTAAACACCACCCCTCTCGGCCATGAGAGGTGCCGAAAACAAACCTTAAGGAAACTCGCCAAAATTGTTCCGTACTCCTCCCCATACACGAGCACTTGATCCTCAGTGAGATCCCCCTGCCATTTCTTTTCGCGAGCTCAATTTCGGAGTCGAAATTCCACCCAAAACCGGGACACTTCTCCACAGTGAGCCAATCCCCAAATTGATTGGTTCTACACCTTCACTGCACCGAGGGAAGGTGTCCACCGCAGAAAGCCCCATCTCCAGGGCCACCCGGTTGCTCCAAACCTCCAAGCTTTGTGATCGGGCTTGGTCGAAATCACATCTAGACAATTCACCGGACCGTGAGGCTTCATCCGGAGCTTGTCGGGATCCAATCGAAGGTGCAACAACTCTCGGATTGAAGCCACACTTCTCCGAGCATAGTATGAACTAATTCTTCATCCCGAGCTTCTGGAGATTCTCCATTTCGAATGCTTTAATTTCAATGCATGATAACCATATAGATGTGTTCGTCTCTTCAAGACGAATCCATAGAGCATAAGAACATGAAAATCCATTGAGTATCGAGTGAGATCTTAGGGATTTAGTGTGGACGGCTCTGGGGCGAGGACACTCGGGGACGATGAACGGATGCCGTCCATTCAATACACGCGCGGGCGGATGGCTCAGATGGCGTCGGACTGGGAGACGGAGCGATACGGCGGGCCCCGAAGCGCCGACTCAGATGGCGGCGTCGAATGGGAGCGCGACACGCGGCGTTTCGGAGATGCCGAGGATGAGTTGGCGCCGCGTGGATAAATAGAAAATTAGGGTATTTTTTGATTTATTTAATTCCCTAAACTTCAAAAATTCATAACTTTGTGTAGGAAAATCAGAAAAATAAAATAAAAATACCCTCTTGCTCAGTGAACAGAGGAGAATAATGTGGAAAAGAAATCATTTAATTTCATCAAGTATTTTATTTTTTATAATTTATTTACTCTCTGCATACTTTTAATTCTCCATGCATGTATACAATTCACCATGGCATGAGACCATGTGGCTTTTGAAGCCTCCGAATTTGGGAACATTCCCTGAATTTTCCAAAGTCGAGGCCATCCCTATAAAAAGTTATTGATTTTTCAAATTCATGTTGTCGTTTTCGAGTATTTTAATTCCAATAAATAGCATGTTGTGAAATAAATTCTAGGAAAATTTGAGAATGTCTCTTATGACCGAGAGAACCCTAGGAAAAATAGGTTTTGAGTTAGTTCATTTAAAACAACCCTAATCGGCTTAAACACCCAAAATAGGTCTCTAATTAATTAGAGTTAACCATGCATCAAATTGACTTGAAATCAATTCTCCACTGACCTTTAGGATCAGAAGAACCCACCATAAAAATTTGAGGTCAATTGGACTTGGTTAGTCCCACTAATTGGGTTGATTAAGCCACTTAGTCATTTTAAACTTTAAAAATTCATAACTTTCAAAATACTTTTCAAAAATTTACCAAATTGGTTTTGGAGCCTCTCTGATATCAGGATAATTTAAGAAAATTAAAATTTCAATTTTCTAAAAAAGTTGATTTTTAATAATATTTTAATATTTTTAATAATTAAAAAATAATAAAAAAATCACAAAAATAATAAAATTCACCAAAATGTCACATTTTGAATTTTAATCACTTAGGAACAAACCCCACATTTTTCTTAGGTCTATTTAGTGAAATATTAAATTTTAAAGCCCTAGGGCAATTTTAAAATTAAAAAAAATGTATTTTCTAGCATTTTCACTAAAATAATTATAATAAATCATAAAAAAATTAGAAAATTGCAAAATTTGATTCTCTGATTTCCTTGATATCGGAGAGATTTTTGAAAAATATAAAATTCATTTTTCAAAATTTATTTTATTTTTAAATTAATTAACACTCCAAAACTTAAAATAATTATAATAAAAATAATATAATTCAAAAAAATCACCAAAATTGGTCCAAGTGGTTCTCTCGGTCATTAGGAATGTCCCCTAATTTTCTTAAGGACAGAAACTTTCCCTTGGTCATGTTATTAAATTTTCCTTGGAAATCTCTATTTTCTACCAAAAATAATTATATAAATAAATTAAATACAGAAAAATCACATTTTCTCCTCTCATGTCTTTATTGACATATGAGTGAAGTCACATAAAAATTTCAAGTTCATTTGAGTTCAATTTAGTGAGTTATGAAATTATTAAGTTTAAAGGGTAAAATGGTAATTAAATTTTAATCCTTAATTAAAACTTTAGGTTTAATAAAAAATTAACAAGTAAAATATTTGATCCTCTTTTGATTTGGATGATTGAAATTTAAATAATTAAAGGGTAGAAACCCATTAAACAATTTTAAAATGATTAAACTTTAATTAAATAATTGATTAAATTTGGAAGAATAATAAAATTGGAATTATTAAAATAGGGATATTATTAGGAAGAGATTTATTCTTTAATTTAAAAATCCCTAAATTAATTATCTCATTAATATTCAATCCTTAATTAAAATGATAACTCAAATTCAAAACATTAAAAGACTTAATCATTAAACTAAAATTAAATTATTAAACTCTTTTAAAAATTTCAATTAAAATTAAAAAATAAAATTAAATTAAAAATTAAATTAAATTAAGTAAATTAAATTAAATTAAAATAAATTAAATTAAAATAAATTAAATTAAATCAAATTAAATTAAATTAATGAAATAAGTTAAATCAAATTAAATTAAACTAAATTAAATCAAATCAAATGAATTAAAATTAAGTAAATTAAATTAAATTAAATTAAATTAAATTAAATTAAATTAAATTAAATCAAATTAAATTAAATTAAATGAAATAAATTAAATCAAATTAAATTAAACTAAATTAAATCAAATCAAATGAATTAAAATTAAATTAAATTAAATTAAATTAAATTAAATTAAATTAAAATTAAATTAAATCAAATTAAATTAATTTAACATCAAATCAAACTAAATTGAATTGAATTAAATTAAAATTAAAACTCAATTAAATTAAATTAAATTAAATTAAATTGAATTAAATAACAACACCTAAAAGAGAAAGAAATTAAATATAAAGCAACTTGAACACTATTCCAAATTTAAACCCTTTAACTTAAATCAAATCATTTGAATACCAGCTTACCCTCGAAAGCTTTGGTTATTATAACTCATAAAACGTAACATTAAATGAAATGTTACTTCACTTATAGGATATTCAAATGTCCTAGTTCACTCGAGCAAGTTAACAAAACTTGAATCCCTGGACGATTAATTCATTTATATAATTAAATTCATTCGGACTTAAAACAATCCTAGAAATATTGAAAAGATGTTTAAGATTCTTCTTAAGCACTTCCTCAATATGATAGGACATTTATAAGAACAAATGAATTTAATTATTCTTTGATGAAGAAAATCGTCTTCAAACAAAAACACAAGGAACCTAGACGTCATAGGAAATGACTAGCTATAGGATTAGGAATTTGGTAGAAAACCATAATCCTTACCTTAGCTTTACCTAGGAACTTGCTTAAATATTCTAATTGTGTTTTAAGTGCAGTTTGGGATGACGGGAAGATCCTCCAGGTATGTTTTTATTTTATTGCAATTTACTTTTCTGCAATTTACTTTCTTGCAATTTACTTTATTGCAAATGCACTTTACTTTTCTTGCATGATAAACAACTGTTGCATGAAAACCCACACCTTTAGGATAGACCCTAAAACTGAAACCAAACTAAGTTAAAAGTCATTGCAAGATAAAATTCACCGCCACAACATTTCAAAATATAAAACAACTCAAAATTTAATCACAAACGTAACACAAAACTACAATTACAACTAAATTAAAACGTCCCGTCTGGATGATCGGGAATACCTCGGATGATGTAACCTACGTGTTGCTAACGGGATTTCCCACGGTCTAAATGAAAGTGTGGAACTCATTCGATTGAGTTTAGCAAATTCATCTGGACTAAGTGAATCCGATAAAAATAATGATGCCGGAAGGATGGAACCGTGGGATCTTAACCGGTGTCGTTATAATCAACTTTAAAATTTGTTTTAATTAAAACATAAAAAACACCTGGAAATTAAGATTTTCTCTAAACCAAAACACTTTTCTCATCCCTTGATTTATGACTTCTAAAACTAAACCTCTGCAACAACAAGGAGCTCGGAGCATGGTGGGCAGCACGGCCATCGTCATCAGCAAAACCAGAGTCTACTTCAGCAAAACTTTCGTAGTTATTTATAACCAAGCCATAGGACTTCGAGGTAGTTTGCCTAGTGCAACATAAATCCTCAACTCTTCGTTAGGCATTTGCATTGCAAATTAAGCCCTAACCGGTCTTAGGATTCTGAGGTAGTCGTCAGTACGACAATAAACCCTCATATCTTCGAGGCTATTTGTTTGATTTTATCATACAAATATAAGTCCTAATTAAATAAAATTGGCAAAATCAAAACATTTAAATAAATATTAGGACTTTCCTAAATCCAAGCCAAACAAAAGGATAGTCGGGAAATTACCGAAGTTCGCTTCGAATCTATGATTTCTCCTACTTTTCTTCCTTTGGATTCCCAAAACAAAATGTTCCAAATTTGATCCATTCCCTATTGAAATTCCAAAATTCGATACCTTGAAAACTTAAACTTTGAAATTCTTGAGAGCAGAATTATTGATTATTATCGAGAGTTTTCTTAGGTGATTCCGTCACTTAAGATGTAATTAACTATAGGGGCTTGCCCTTATAGAGGAATTTTAAAGAACCTGAGTAATATAAACCCTGTTTAATGTTTTCATATTAAGCAGGGAATTTTGTCGGCTTATAAAATTGGTTCGCAGACCAAACGGATGTCACAAATCTTCTAGTTTATTTAATCGAGCCCCACCGTCAAGCAGTGTGTCTATCTCTAGGGACAGATACACGGTTTGTGGTGCGGTGCTCGTTTATATAAGCTATTTGGGATGTGAGATCGGTTTAATCTCATATCTTAAAATCTTCAAATTTAAAATTATTTTCAAAATCAAATACTACTTTCCAAAATTATTTATTTAAACTAAATTAAGAATTCGCCGACAATTTACGTAGGCGACCCCTCTTCAAAACACAACACACCGACCTAAAAAATATGCCGACGGATTTACGGCGACTCCGCTGAGAAAATTCCTCTCTCCATTTTAATCGGATAATTCTGCTTTCAAAAATCGGAAGTGTATCCATGTCCCTTGTGGATCAAACTACCCTTCTTTCCGTTGGAATACTATGTTCATTTCTACCTTGGACAAGTATAGCCAACATTCTCTCGGATTTAGGAGCCACTGTTTAGACACCCCTAAACAGAGAGGTTTCGAGATCCTTTTACCTCATTTTTGAGGTGGGGTGGACCCCCAATAGGTGTTACTTTAGGAATGAGCCTTCGAGTCGAGAAGTCTTGCTTAAGACTTTCTTTTCCTTTCCAACTCTGAATCGGATTCCTTACCTTCTCTACACCTTTGAACATTCCGTTCTAAATAAACAAACCCTCTAATAAGTGACTCTTTTAACAAATGATTCCCTCTTATAAATACATGAACAAGAATGAGTTCGGACTCTTTTCAATTCCTTTCTTTTCGTCCTAAAGAAAAGACGCATAGCTTAGGACCGACAACCGGAATCTACCTGCGGAAATGGAAGCCCCGAAGCTGATTTTCTCCTTCACCAATGGATCGGACTTCGCTGTCTATAAGGATGAGTTGCCGACAATGGGATCATCCGATTTGGACAAGGATTTGAAAACACGAATGTCAAAGTCACCGACGTCTCCTCTTTGCACGCGACGAACAAGATATCACGGCTCGAGGAGCCATCGCTCGAGTTCAACCTTAGGTCGACCAAAGAGTTTCCTCCCCTGCAAAGGATCCCGATTAGGAGGAGTACTCCTGTCCGCAGGAGGACTGTTCTTACTACCCCCACTGGTCTAGTTGTTTCTACACCTACCCCGACTTCTGCCAAATCAAAGGGGAAAGAAATCCAGAACTATGGTAAACACTGTTACCAGTGGAGGGTACGGATCTTCCTGTAAGACCTTCGTTTTCGAAATCGGGTCCGGTTCGAAGATTCCGTCACTGACAAGGACCCAAAGAAGAAACAGAAGTAGAAGGATCGCCAGAGAAGCCAGAGCTGCTGAAATTGCCTTCCTAGAGGAAATTCCAGAGCTGCCAGAATATACACCGCTACCAGAATATACACCGCTGCCTGACTACATACCACTTTTGGGAGGAAGCAGGTTCCATCCCCTCTCCGCCGCAGAGGATGAGGAGAATGTTCGCAAGATTCTCGCCACATTACCTCAGCCCGCATATTACAACGATAGCCGCAGGAAAAGAACTAGAACTACGCTGTTTGCTCGACTGCAAACTTTGGTAGAAAAGTTAGCAAAGAAGGAAAACTGCCCCGTATCAAAGATTCTACGAAGGATAGGACGGGTGCCAGTCAAATCCCGTCTTGGGCCCCGAGTAGAGCCCGCCGTCATGACAGAAAAGCCAAGTAAAAGAATGAAGGCTAGCCCGCCTGTCGTAGTCTCAGGATTACAGATTAGGGAGGATACCACCTTCCAGCATTTGGCCGACAGACCATCTGGTCCTAGACCTTCTGCTGCTAGAAGGATGGTATGGCGTCCCACTACTGGGCAATTAAGATTGAAACGAGCGGCCCGAGAAAGAAAGTCTCGCCGGGAGGCTGGAATGCGAAGAAAGTGCTACTGCGATAAAGGGAACTCGTGAAAAAGGGACCCGACAGCCATCACATGACAACCGCAAAAATACACAGAAAGCCCTGCTAGAAGATGCCATGGAAAAGTTGAGAACCGATATCCGACGGTTGGCAAAAGAAATAGAAGAAAAGTTCGGAGATAAGATCGATTCATCGGAATTCATGGAAGACGAATATGCAGAAATCAATATGGTTGAGACACGAGCTTCATCAGCTTCGCAAGGAGCTCCTGCGGCCGCGAAGAGAGGAGCCGGAGGCGATGAGAAGGCGGCTTCGGGAAAAAGACGACACGATCGCTCGAATGGCGAAAAGGATGGAAGAGATGGCCGTAGCTCGCGTCCACTCTCCGGAGTCGAAGTACAACCACATAGAGAGACACCCCCGAGAGGTCATTCACATTGTAGACGGAGGAAAGGAGATTACATCCGTCAATGGGGATGACCGGTAGAAAGGATACAACACAAAGTATGATCCCCGAAAAGGATATCAAGAACTTGGTGGAACGGCGAGTGTGAGAAGCCTTAGCACAATCGAAGAGCGGGACATCCATTCGGACGGGTAGACCTTACCCGGAAGAATTCGACGCTGTCCAATACCCGAAAGGCTTCGTACCACCTCTCGTTCAAGACCTTCGACGGGCCCAGGAACCCCGACGGCATGTTGCACACTTTCGTGCCGGTTGTTGTAATGCCGGCGGGAGCGATGCATTACTCTTCCGACGAGGTGTTGCGATAAAAAATTGAAAATCAATTGGGACATATTTTCAACTGCGCTTAATAATGAACATTCTGGAACGCTTCTAGTAATGTGGAGATCGATCAAAAAATCAAAACAAGGAACAAATTAAGGCTATTCAGATAAGAAGTGAAAAGAATTAGAAACTAAAGTACGAAGAAGTTGAAGAAGAAGGAGAAGGTGAATATTGAGAAAAGGTTCGAATAAGATTTATCAGGACACGGAATATCCTCTTGAACCGATGAAGATTATCTTGTTGAGAAACCCTCCTCCATTTCCTCGAAGATTGAAGTAGAAAATTACGGATAACGGTTGGAAAATTTTTGGAAATCCTTAAGAAGTTAAAAATAAATATACCTTTTGTTGAAGCATTAGAACGGATACTGATTATACGAAATTTATGAAGGATATTCTTAAAGAAAGTTCACGAGATCCTTGAAATTGTTTCATAGCAGAGAGTGTAATGCAATAATTCGAAAAAGCAACTGCGAAAAACTTAAAGATCCTGGTAGTTTCACTATCCCGTGTGCTATAGGTGAAAAGTTTTTTTGGAAGAGCCTTATGTGATATGGGAGCTGTTATTAACCTTATGCCTTTATCAACTTTCGGGTGGGAATTGGAGAAATTTCTCTACATGCAGCAACTCTTCAATTAGACGATCGGTCTATTACTTGTCTAAGGGAGTGGTGGAAGATGTGTTAGAAAAAGTGGATAAATTTATCTTTCCTGTGGATTTTATTATGCTTGATATGGAGGAAGATAAAGATATTCCAATTATTTTAGGAAGACCATTCCTAGCTATTTGGAAGAGCATAATTGATATTGAGAGAATTAACTATGAGAGTTAATGATCGAGGTGACAATATTTTGAAATCTATGAAGTATCCTCGGTTGCAAAGATGATGAATGTTTTAGGATGGAAGTACGAAATATTTGAGAAATGATTATTTTAAAGAGATGTTTGAAAAAGATGTGGAGTAGGAAAATATAATTGAAGATGAAGCGAAATTGAGAAAAGATTCGGATAATGAGAAGAATAAGGAGTTGGTGTTTATTCGGGAGGAATTTGAAGTGTTAGATACCATGGAAGGTGGAGATAAAGTTTAATTTCATCGTATTAAACCTGCGAACTTAGAATGAAAATTCTCCCTAAGCATTTTAAAATATATATTTTTAGGGATAATCCTTGCTACCGGTTATTGTATCTTGAAGTTAACTGAATGTCAAGAACAAAAATTATTAGAAATCTTAAAGATACGAAAAGGCTTTTAGATGAACTTTGAGATATCGAAATCGGATCCTTCGTCTGTATGCATATAATTTTATTAAATGAAGAACATAAACCTAAAAGTTGATCCCATGAGGAGATTAAATCCTATAATGCAAAGTAGTTAAGAGAAATTTTAAAATGGCTTGATATTTGGAATTATTTATCTGTCGGATAGTCTTAGGTAAGTCAGTGCATTGTATAGAAAAGGCGGGTAATTGTGGAAGTGGATGAAAGAATGAAATTTTGCCCAATAGACAAGTTAATGGATGGCGGGTACATGTGATTATGAAAACTAAAATGTACTAAAAAGATCATATCTTTCTCTCGATGAAATGTTGGATAGACTTCTTGGACACAAGTACTATTCGCATTTTTGGATGAATATACTAGTTATCATCAAATGCTTATTGCTCAGAGGATCGAAAAGACAACATTTTTACTAGCCCTATGGAACATTTGCTTTTCGAAGAATGCCTTTCGGATTGTGCCTTTTTCTGACTTTTTAAAGATGTACCAGTGTTTTATCTTTAGTAGTATGATAGATAATGGAATATAAGTTTTCATGGATGATTTTACTGTGTTTTGAGACTTCATTTGATATTGGTTTGGAAAACTTGACAAAAGTTTCGAAACTACTAATGATGAAATAAATTTAGTTACAGAGAAACCCAGGAAAAATGTCGATTTATAGTTTGCGGAAGATAGTGTGGGCACTTAAAATTTTTTAATTTGGTATGGAGGTCGATCTGCTAAAAGGTAGTGATTGAAGTGCCACCACCAGCTCTTATTGAGAAAGTCTGAAGTTTCTTAGTACATCTTGGATTTTATGGGTGTTATATTAAAGGATTTTCTAAAATTTACTGACCTTTGTACTAACTTAGAAAAGATGGGAAGTTTTGATTTTAATGATGAATGTTTGTGTGCTTTTAAATTACTTAAAGAGAAATTAATCTTACTCCTATAATTGGCTACTAATTGGGAGAAATCCTTTAAATTTGATGTGTGATCTTAGTGATTGTACTATTGGGTATGTGTTGAGAGACAAAATTATGATAAACTTACCTAAAAGTCATTTCTTGTACTAGTAAAACTCTTAATGATGTTGAGTAATTATACCATGCTGAAAGGGAGTTATTATTTTATAATGTTTACTTTTGATAAGTTTAGATCTTATTTAGTGGGACTAAGTATAGTGCCTCTTGATCATTCAACTGCAAGTATTTAATGCAAAAGAAGGATGCAAACTAAATTGATTAGAGTGGAATGCTCCTTTTGAAGAATTTGATTCTATGAGGTAGTTGATAGGAAATGATACGATAATCAAATTACTGATCATTTGTTAGAATGAGCACATTAAATTATACGTTTGAAAAGAGAGGTCTGGCTTTTCCGGATGAGCAGTTGTATATTCTTATGGAAAAAAATTTGCCTTGGTATGCTGATATTGTGAATTATATTGTGAGTGATATTATACCATTGGATTTAACAAAGAAACAACAAAAAAAATTTTAATATGATGCTAAATTTTATTTTTGGGATGAGCCTCTATTTATATAAACGGTGTAAGGTCCGATTATTAGAAGATGTGTGCCACATGAAGAAATTAATTCAATCATTCGGAGATGTCATGATTACGAATTTGGAGGTCATTTTGGTGTTGATAAAATGGCTTATAAGATTTGAATATAGGATTACTGTGTGACTTATAGATATGATATCATTTCTTGTTCTTATAAGATTTTGTCAGATTCTTTGGTGTGTCGGCATATTTTTGGTTTGTGTTTTGAAAAGTGCTAGAGAATTGTAAGTAGAATTTTAGATTTTAAATTTAATTTATATATATATATATATATAATTTAGAAAGTAACATTGATTTTGAAAATAATTTCAGTTTATTTTAAGATATGAAATCAAGCAGATCTCCACATCCCCAAATAGTTCTGTCATGGCTTTTGCCTGAGCAGTATATGTCCCAGAATAATTTGTGATGATGAGGCTGATTAAATAAACCAGAAATTTTATGGTATCAGTTTGAAATACGTGAACCAATTTTATAAATGGCGAAGTTCCTTTAGCAATATAAATGGTCATGAGTTATATTACACAGGTTCTTGAAATTCTGTAGACGTCACATGGTCAATTATATAAAAGACGGGAATCATTTAAGAAAACTCTCGATAATGATCTAGCGATTTTTCTCTCAAAATTTCAAAGTTTAAGGTTTTCGAAGGATTGGATTTTGGAAATTTCAAAGGATTAGCTCAAATTTGGAACGAGTTATTTCGGGGGTCCAAGGAAGAGAAGTAGGGGGATGTGAACCTGATGAACTTCGGTGACTTCCCGGTGATCCTACAATGTTTGGCTTTGAATTTTGAATACTACGATGGAGGAGAACGGTGCATCAAAGGTGACTTACAACCATTCTCCGTACATGAAATTGGAATCCATGAAGATGCGGCTTATTATGCGCCTCCGAAGAAAACAATCTTCTCCGAGAGATACTATAACGAAATGAAGCAAAAGAAGTTCGGGATGACGAAGAACCTGAAGTTCTAGTCCAACGATCACTCACCACTCCCTTACGGCGAGATGGTGAAGGTTTCTCCACAACTCGCATCCGAGGTCTAGGCCGGGGACGAGGTCGTGGCAGAGACGTTAGGACAGTTGGACAGAGGAAACCAGCTATCAATGTTGATTGGGAAGATAGATCGGAAGAAGAAAAAGAAATCAAGCAAGAAGTAGCGACAATAAGTCGGAAGAAACCGCAATTCAGGATCCCGCTTGAAGATGAAAAGAATGAAGAATATAAATCAATGTACGAGAAGATTAACCACTATGTACATACTATGACCCTGACCCCGATCCATTCTAATAAGATCGAGGGTATGGTGGTCAAAGAGGTACGTAGCGGCGGTGCAAAGCCAATCAAATTCTACCGAGGTGCTCCTTCCTCCAAAGCCGAAAATAATGTACAATTTGAAGATGTCACTTCATCGGAATTAATGGAATTACCTTTTGAGTGGTACTCTCCACTGTGTTCAAAATTCAATTCGGCGTGGTTTCTTACCTCGACAATGGACAAAAGGTCAATCACAACATTTTGAAAAACTATGGAATAACTCCGGTCGTCCACCCGATTCAAAGCATGGTCTCGGATTCGGCACGATGGGATCGGTTGACGATGCGAATTTTGCTTGGTTGTCACTTGCGAGTCTAATGAAAGCTGCATGGAAGCTACGAGAAGAACTCGAAGATTTACAAATTGGAGACGCTCCACCGAATTCGAAGAAGAGATTAAATCTACAATAGATGAGTTAACGGAAGTTAACTTAGGTACTAGCGAAAAGCCTAGACCTACCTTTGTTAGCTCCTTACTCGATAAAGAAGACTCCGAAGGAATAATCAAGTTATTAATGGAATTTAAAGGCTTGTTTTGCTTGGAGCTACGATGAGATGCCGGGATTAGCTCCGGAGGTCGCGGTCCATAAGCTAGGAGTTGATCCTATACGTCCCGATCGGACAAGGTCCCGGAAGAATGCATCTAGAAATCGAACAACAAGTCATAGCTGAAGTTAAAAAGCTAATAGACGCTAAATTTGTCCATGAAGAACAATACCCGACTTGGTTAGCCAATGTGGTGCCAGTCAGGAAGAAGAATGGTCAAATCAGAATTTTTGTGGATTTCAGAGATTTAAACAAGGCATGTCCAAAAGATGAATTCCCTCTATCGATCCCAGAATTAATGATCGACATTGCTTCAACACATGAAAAATTCTCATTCATGGATGGATCTTCAGGATACAACCAGATAAAAATGGCTCTAGAAGATGAAAAACTTACAGCATTCAGAACACCGATCGAAGTATATTGCTACACAGTGAGGCCATTCGGACTGAAGAATGAAGGAGCAACATACCAGAGAGCGATGACAAGAATTTTTGATGATCTCATCCACAATCAAGTCGAATGCTACGTGGACGATGTGGTCATCAAAAGCAAAGTAAAGGAAAACCACCTGTATGATTTGAGAATTGTTTTCGAACAATTAAGACACTTTAACCTTAAGATGAATCCCTTAAAATGCGCCTTCGGCGTCACCTCCGGGAAATTCATAGGATTCGTTGTCCGACATCGTGGAATTGAAATCGACCCGGAAAAGATTAAAGCTATCTTAGAAATGCCGCCTCCCAAAACCTTAAAGCAACTACGATCTTTTCGAGGAAGGCGGCATATCTTCGACGCTTTATTTCGAACTTGTCGGGTAGGTGTCGGCCTTTCTCGGCATTAATTAAAAAGGACGCCAAATTTATTTGGGAAGAGAAATGACGAAGGCCTTCGAGGACATTAAGCAATATTTAATGACACCTCCTGTCTTAGCGGCCCCGATCTCGGAGTAAACCGGCGATACTTTATACCGCGGCTTTAGACGACTCTCTCGGAGCCTCGTTAGCCGAGTCGATGATGAGGGTAAAGAAAATGCTCTTTACTACCCAAGCCGTCGTTTACTTCCGACGGAAGTAAGGTATCTCACAAATGAAAAAGCATTGTTTGGCCTCGATCTTCGCCGCTCGAAAGCTCGGACACTACATGCTTTCTCATAAGGTCGACTCGATCTCGAAGTTTAATCCATTGCAATACTTGATGACTCGTCCAACTCTTTCCGGCAGACTTGCCAGATGGTCGATGATATTATTGCAATTCGATATAACTTTCGTGCCTCTTCGTGCCGTAAAGGGACAAGTCCTAGCAGACTTCCTCGCAGCACACCCTTTGCCGGCAGAATCTCCTCTCAATGAAGATTTGCCAGATGAACAAATAATGAGCCTAGAAGACCCTGATGATCGACGTTGGGAATTATATTTCGACGGAGCATCTTCAACACACAAAGGCGAAGAATCGCAAGTGATAGTGCCCGTAAGGCGGGGATCGGATTAATCTTTATAACACCGGAGCGGGGGATGTTAAGATACTCCTACCACTTGACGAGCCATGTACAAACAACGAAGCGAATACGAAGCCCTCATAACGGGATCTGGAATTAGCTATTCGAATGGGGATAACGAATCATCAACATCTACGGGGATTCGCGATTAATCATTCAACAGATTGCCGGACAGTACAGGATTTTAAAGCCAAGACTCGAGCAATACTTCCAGTATGCCATACAGTTGTTGGAACAGATTCCGAATGTGACAATCTACAAAATTCCAGAAAAGAAAATGCTTTAGCAGATGCGTTAGCTCGCCTTGCAAAAGAATTTGCCTGCTTGCAAGATGAATCAGTAGAAGTGTCAATTCACGGACGTCAGGTCCTATCACAGCTCGACATAGACACAATACACAAATCAGAAAAGAAGAAGAATCGGTTGCAGCGGTGACGAAAAACACGAGAAGATTGGCGACGGCCATTAATGAACTACTGCAAACGGGAAAACTACCGGATGATAGGTCATTAGCCCATTAGATCAAGAAAAGAACTGCATCCTACGCATTAATAAACAACACATTATACGGAAAGTCTTTCGATCGAAATGTGGCTAAGGTGCCTAAGCGGGTCCGAGGCCCGTGAAATTGTTAAAGAGGTGCATTCGGGACTCGTGGCGCTCACCGGTCGGGTCCGAAGATGAAAATGAAAATTAAAAGACTAGGGTACTACGGCCCTCGATGATGACCGATCGCATGAAAATCGCCGAGAGCTGTCACCAATGCCAAGTACACGGAGTGGTTCTACACCAACCTCCAAATGTGCTACATCCGACAATTGCATCGTGGCTATTTGAGTGTTGGGGCACAGATATAGTGGGTCTGATAGAACCGCCTTCTTCAAGAGGACATTGCTTCATTCTTGCGGCTACAGATTACTTTTCCAAGTGGGCAGAGGCAGTTCCACTTAGAGAAGTGAAAGCACATCACGTGCTACAGTTTTTTAAGAACCAAGTTGTCTACAGTTTCAGAGTGCCGCGCGAGATCATCTCGGATAATGGGTCGGCATTCGAAGCACACAAATCAATAATTTTGTCAGGAGACACAGAATCGACTGGCGGTATTCAACAATTTACTACCCAAGAGCAAACGGCCTGGCTGAGGCTTTTAATAAAACTCTTATTCAAATTTTAAAGAAAACTTTGGACGACAATAAGAGAAATTGGCACGAGAAGTTATTAGAAGCCTTATGGGCCTACGGACAACCTTCGGACTCCTACTCGAAGCTACACCTTACGCTCCGGTGTATGGGTCGAGGCGATGTTACCTTTAGAGGTCCGGCTTCCTTCACTCGGGATTGCGATTGCAAACAAAATCACGACGAGAAGAGAATGCCAAATTACGACTAGAGGAATTAGAAAGCTCGGAAGGGAAAAGACTTGCAGCGCAGCAGAATTTAGAACTATACCAAGCTAAGATGGTTCAAGCCCATGACAAACTGGTCCGCCCAAGAACCTTCAAAGTTGGTGACTTAGTTCTCATTCTTAAGAGTCCTATCCTTTTGAACCCACTTGGGAAGGGCCGTTTGTGGTTGAAGCAGTATACTCAGGAGGCTCCTACCAGTTAGTGAATTGCCAAGGAGAACGACATATGCTTCCGATCAATGGACGATACTTGAAAAAGTATTACGCTACCTGATATTTCGAAGGAATGAATTCTTCATCCCTAGAAGCCCGAGCAAAGTAGTTACTTATGACTGGGTCCGAACCCAAAAATAATAAAAAAATGTGCTAAAATAAATAAAATCATGATAATAAAGTTTTCCTTGTTTTCTCTTCCATATCAGAATCTCTTTCCTGTTCTTATCCCACTTCATTCCTGTTAAATTTAAAAATACAAGAAGTAATAAAAAAAACTGTCTTTAATAAACATTTTTCTTAATGTTCTTGTTCTTAGTACAGCCCCTGATCCTTTTCCTTGTCTTTTCGCAGGAAAATGTCGAACGGGCGGTTGGTCCTGAACTTTAGAAATGGCGTAAGCCTTGCACTCGACGAAAAGAGGGTGAAAGATGGAGCGATAATAGAGATTGACTCAGACTTCGCACCAGCGGGCTCGCGATATGAGGAAAGTGACCGGGTCCCGATTGATCGAGAGAGCCGCCCGGTCGGACGAGTAATGAAAGTGGGAGGCCTAAGCCACCACTCCAGCAGCAAGAAAAGGAAAACAAGCACTGAAGAAGATAAGAGAATCAAGTCTGTAGTCGCTACAGCAGAGGGCAGGCTTGTCAGCGCCGCACCCACAGAAACTCAGGAAGTACGAAGAGCTACTCTCACAACAACTCGGTGAAGAAATAAAAATCGCCGTATCCGCAAGATGTTAACTAAACTAGCGGCGGACCATCGCGAAGAGGCGATTGCTATCGCCAGGTGCATATACTTCGAGGACGGCGGTTCACCAGTGCACTGAAGAAAGGAGGTCGGCTCAGAGGATAACAGAAGAGACCGGGAAATCTTAAGAAGAACGAGAAGAAGGAAGGCTACCACGCCACCGAGATAAAGCCACCGTAATGCATAACCTTGTTGCGAAGCAACCCGGAGGATGTCCCGACGGACACCATCCCCGAGGAGCCGAGGTATGCGGGGAGAACGTGAAGGGATTGAGCCATATATCCCACGATACGTCACCGAGGCCTTGCCATTTACAAATTATTCCGGAATACGAGCTAGAAAGGATGCGGAATGTCGAGAAGAAAACTTTTGAATACTTCGAGAGAATCGAGAGGCGGGAGGATCAATATACTTAGAAGGCCTCGAGCTACATACGGACGTGTTCTCGGAATACGAGCAACAACAAATCGTGGATTGCATCCGGGATTTGAAAAGAATGGGCCGAGCGGGCCGCCTAAGAGAAAACACTTACTCGGAACCCGGAGATGGATGCCGGGGAAAGGTAGAATTACCATACTAATGTGGATGTCGCTACAACTTCGCGAGAAGACGGAAGGGAAACCCACCGGGAATACTCCGTCATGGCCGAGTGGATCTAATGCCATTAGTCATCAAAAGGATGGTAAAAAGAATGATAACATGGAGGGTACTGCCGGCGGATTACATACGCAACGGTTGCATCATTAACATTTACAAGAAGGGTAGACTGCATACCCCGCACATAGATCACCACGACTTTGTCGGACCTTTCTACACGGTTTCTTTTCCGAATGAGTGTAATATCATGTTCGGATGCGACCTCCGGATAGTAGGCCCGAGTGAGTTTCGAGGGCCGATAAAGATACCATTACCGGTAGGTTCCGTCATGATGCTGAAGGGCAACGGAGCGGATGTCGCTAAACATTGCATACGGGAGTACCAATGAAGCGGATCTCGGTTACTTTTAGAAGGATGGATGACGGGAAAGCACCTTATCACTTCCGGCCGGACCGGAGCTAGAGAGCCTCCGGCCTTACGAGCTGTGAGTTACATGGAAAATATCACTCCTCCGACGTACATCCATACGACATCCTTGCCGAGGATGGCTTGGAAGGTGATGTTATTGACAATGTACCTCACTATTCGGACATGGATTTTTGACGAGATACCTTTTTGGATGGATCGGCAAAGATCATACATAGTCCGTTTTGAGTCTATATGGATTGTATGAGATGTATTCCAGATCGAGTTGTATAATGTATCTTCAACATGATTGGAATGAAAGTGACCATGTCACATTTTTGGCCTTCACCTCTTTTGTGCAAGTTGACTGAGAAACGCCATTAAAGTTAAATGAACTTCGAACTTCGAACAGAAAAGAAAAAAGAATGAAAGAAAACTTTCCTTAAAAATCTAAATAAAAAATGATGAACTCGAAATTCACGATAAAATAAAATTTGAATCGTTAAAAGACAAACAAAATGACCACAAATTTTGAATCAATTTCAAATTCAATCTTTCCAGATTTCAAATCAAATCTCAATCAAATTTCAAATTCAATCTTTCCAGATCTCAAATCAAACCTCAATCAAATTCAAATTCAATCTTCCAAATCTGAAATCCAATCCGTTCTACTCTCTCCCTTGTCTGGGATGGAAGCGGTTGATTCCGTTGATGCGGATCGAATCTGATGGCGAGGAATTGTATCCAATCCAAACTAGCAACTTTTGATCAACTCTTTTGAATGGGATATGTAGCATCTACATATTCCCTCCTAATCTATTTCCTTCCATGAAAATCTTTTACAACTTTCCTGAAATTCTCGAAACACCAAAATTCCACACTTTTCAAATCAACACTACAAATCTTTGCAAAATCAATTAACATCAAAATCAAATTCTTGGGGTTGAGGATTTTACATCCGAGATTGCATTGCTTTAGGATTCTTTCCCTATCGCAATGAAATACATCAAAATCAAATTCTTGGGGTTGAGGATTTTACATCCGAGACTGCATTGCTTTAGGATTCTTTCCCTATCTCAATGAAATACATCAAAATGAAATTCTTGGGGTTGAGGATTTTACATCGAGACTTGCATTGCTTTAGGATTCTTTCCCTATCGCAATGAAATACATCAAAATCAAACTTTTGGGGTTGAGGATTTTACATCCGAGACTGCATTGCTTTAGGATTCTTTCCCTATCGCAATGAAATACATCAAAATCAAACTTTTGGGGTTGAGGATTTTACATCCGAGACTGCATTGCTTAGGATTCTTTCCTGTCGCAATGAAATACATCAAAATCAAACTTTTGGGGTTGAGGATTTTACATCCGAGACTGCATTGCTTTAGGATTCTTTCCCTATCGCAATGAAATACATCAAAATTCAAATTTTTGGGGTTGAGGATTTTACATCCGAAACTGCATTGCTTTAGGATTCTTTCCCTATCGCAATGAAATACATCAAAATTCAAATTTTTGGGGTTGAGGATTTTACATCCGAGACTGCATTGCTTTAGGATTCTTTCCCTATCGCAATGAAATACATCAAAATCAGACTTTTGGGGTTGAGGATTTTACATCCGAGACTGCATTGCTTTAGGATTCTTTCGCTATCGCAATAAAATACATCAAAATCAAACTCTTGAGGTTAAGGATTTTACATCCAATACCGCATTGCTCTGAGATCTCTCCTCATTGTAATGATTCAATCCAATCGATTCAATTTTCTTTTGAGGTTGAAGATGTTACATCTAAAACCACAAAATTCCATTTTTTTCATTTCAAATCAAATCCCTTAAAATAATTTTGACAAAACTTCGATTTAAATTAAAACTCAAGCTAAAATCTAAACTTACACATCAAAACTTAAACTAAAACAAAATAAAATCTAAATTGAATTCCCCCAGATCATGTAATTTGGGATTCACCTCCTTCTCCTTTCCCCAGCGAGAGTTCAGGCATTTCCAGTCTCAGAGATATACTTGACACTCTCCAGCGGAAATTCTTCTACTTTGTCCTAAGTTTGTCACTTGGACATCTGTGTTGGTTTTGTTGATCTTTTCGGTCAACGCCAATACGCGCGGTGTGCTTGGTTAGCACACCACACATATTGGGGGTCCATTTGTTGACCTCATTTTTGATGAGGTCTTCTCTTCTCTCTATAGTACTTAGGATCTAGCCTTAGGCTTTTCCTTTGACTATCTTAGATGATTAGAATTGGGACCCACCACTTAGAAATTCAAAACACTTCTTAACTCCCTGCAAACTCCACAAACTTGACTATAGACCCCTAATCACCTAGAGGATTGAAATCAAATGTGGAAGTTTAAAGGATGAGTTCTTATAGGACTCTTTGGCCTTAGGACTACCTCAGGTGGCACAGTGCAGTGAAGGGCTAACTTACACACACACTACACTTATACACTACACTTTCACACACCTCTTAAAAACACACCCATACCTAACTTGGCCTCCTGACTCATAAAGGTGATTCACATGGGTGGTCCTTAACCCCTAAGCCCTTGGCTAAGAGGGTTAGGAACAATATAGTGGATGCCTCAAGTGAGTCCCTTCATGGCTCATGTGGGCTTGATATGGCTTCATGGCTCAACCAAAATGATTTTATTCCACTTAAATTTACCCAATCTTCAATTTTCCAAATCTTCAATTTTCCAAATTTTCAATTTTCCAAATTTTCAATTTTCCAAATTTTCAATTTTTGACCCCCGGGACCCTACACCCGCCTAACCTACCCAAAGCCCTTGAAACTACCCAAAATTTGCAAAATCACCTAAATTACCCAAAATTCCTCAAACCAATCCCAGACATTCCCACATTACTCAAATTGATCATCCATAACCAAAAATACCAAAAATTCCAAAAATACCTCCCAATACCCTCCAAATACCCAAAATACCCCTCTTGACCCAAAAATCCAAAAATTCAGAAAATTCCCAAAAAATTCCAGAAAATCCCAAATATTCCCAATTTCATTTTGTTCAAGTACACCATGGGCCAATTTTGTCAATTTACCCCACTTTTGTCAAAACCCCCAATTTGACCCATTTTAACCCTAAGTGAACCCAATGTCAAGCCAAACCTACCCAATTGACCCAAATTCTGGTCCAATTCAATTCTAAACTTCAATTTATCATTCCCAATACCAATATAGACCAAATACAAGTCCAATTTGATTTCCATTTGAACCCAATTTCACTTTTGGCCTTAAAGCCCAATTTGGACCCATGACCCAAACCTAATCCAAACTAACCCAATTCAACTCCAATTAACCCCAAATATTTTCTAAACCTTCTTTAACATCCCTACAAACAAAACACTAACATGATTTGCCCAAAATTTGGACCCAAACCCCACTCAAATTCAACCCAAAGTTAAAAGGCCCAATTTTGACCTAAACCCAAACCTAACCCAAATAAGCCCAAAACCCAAAATCAAAACCCAACCAAAGCCAAAACCTCTTTAAAACACTCCCATAAAAACTTTTCAACATTAATTTTACATCAATTTCAACCCTAGCACAACATTGGCCCAAATTAGCCCAACTTGACCTACATTGAGCCATTTACCAAAGAAGCCCAAATTCAAACCAATTCAATTCCAAGTCACACCAAATTTATTCCAAATCATTCACGAAACATTTCTAAACTAAATTCAACACTTATTGGATCCAATCCTTTGCAAAATTCTCATCCTAAAATAAAAAAAACCCACTTCCATAAATCACTTTAAAAGCCCATCTAAAACCATTTCAAAGAGCCCAAAATCTACCCTAAAGCCCACATGACATTTCCATTTGCCATCCATTTAATCAAAGCCATTCCCTAAGTTCAAATAAATCATCAAATGGTTCCAAATCAAGCCATATGCCAAATCCCATCAAATCACCCCTAAATTACCAAAATTTCCAAATTCCATTTTCGTGAAATTGACCAAGCTTTTCCCCAAGCCAAAGACAAGTCATGAAGCCACATGCAAGCCATGGACAAGCCACATGAAGCCATTGAAGGTTTGACATGTGATCAAGCCATTAATGGCAAAAGGAGGAGCCTCTTTTAAGCCCCCTTAAAAAGGTTTTAACCCTTTTAATGCTTCACCTTAATCCATGATTAATCAAAATATTCATGGATGGTGACTTCTCTACCCTTTCCTAGCTGATTCATCTGATCCTCCCTCAGCCCAAATCAGCCATGGAAGGGTGCACCAAACCCAAAATGGTGGGTTGACTCATTTGAACCCAAAATAGCCTTCCCCCCATTCCATTTCAATTCAACTCCTTTACACATGTCCATGGCCAATTGATTGCACTAAGCCCCAGCCACGACCTCCCCGACCTCGAGGGTGACCCGACCACTGGCCGGCTAGCCACCACAGCCGCCGGAAACCACCAGGCCGAGAGCACCCATGTGAGCCAAAGTTTGGAATTCCCACTTGCTGAGCTGCCCCATGCCCAATGGCCATCATGGCTGTTCTTCTCTTGACCTAAGCAGCTGATCCCAAGCCCTAACTCCCCCTGGGAGGCCCTCCACCCTCTTCTATTTAAACCTCACCTCCTCTCGGCCATGCGAGGTGCTGAACCAGACCTTACTGAAACCCTGCCAAAATTGCTCCAGAACACTCTCCATACTTAGAGCAGTTGATCCCCAGTGACAATTTGCCCTAATCCCCACCAACAGAGCCCAATTTCTCAGCTAAAATTCCACCCAAAACCAGGACACTTCTCTACGGTGGATCAATCCTCAAATTGATTGGTCCTACACCTTCACCAGACCAAGGGAAGAAGTCAACCAGCAAAAGCCCCCTCTCCAGGCCACCCATCTGTTCCAGACTCCAAGCTTTGTGATCCGGCTTGGTCGAAATCATACCTAGACAATTCACCAGGCCAAGGGACTTCATCTGGAGCTTGCTTGGACCCAATCGAAGGTGACACAACCCTCAGATTGAAGCCACACTTCTCTGAGCAAAGGTATGAGCTAACTCTTTATCCTGAGCTTCTGGAGATTCTCCATTTCAAATGCCTTAATTTCAATGCATGATCACCGTATATATGTGTTCGTCTCTTCAATACGAATCCATAGAGCACAAGAACACAAAAATCCATTAAGAAATGAGTGAGTTCTTAGGGTTTTAGTGTGGACGACTCTCGGGTGAGAACGCTTGGGGACGATGAACGGATGCCGTTCATTCCATACACGCGCGGACGGACGGCCAGGATCGCACCGGATGAGGAGACGGAACGATACAGCGGGCTCCCGGAGCGCTAAATTGGATGGCGGCGCCGAATCAGAAGACGACGCGTGTGCGTTCGGAGCTGCCGAGGATGGCGTGGCGCCGCGTGGATAATTAGGAAATTAGGGTATTTTTTGATTTATTTAATTCCCTAAACTTCAAAAATGCATAACTTTGTGTAGGAAAATCAGAAAAATAAAATAAAAATACCCTCTTGCTTAGTGAACAGAGGAGAATAATGTGGAAAAGAAATCATTTAATTTTATCAAGTATTTTATTTTTAATAATTTTTTTACTGTCTGCATTGTATTAATTCTCCATGCATATAGGAAATTCACCATGGCATGAGACCGTAGGGCTTTTGAAGCCTCTGAACTTGGGAATATTCCCTAAATTTTCCAAGGTCAGAGGCCATCCCTATGAGAAGTTATTGATTTTTCAAATCCATATTGCTGTTTTAAGTATTTTAAATCCAATAATTAGCATGTTGTGAAATAAATTTTAGAAAAATTTGGTGATGTCTCTTATGACCAGAGGACCCTAGGAAAAGTAGGTTTTGAATCAACTCACTTGTAATAACCCTAATTGGCTTAAACACCCAAAATGGAATCTTAATTAATTAGAGCTAATCATACATCAAATTGACTTGAAATCAATTCTCCACTGACCTTTAGGATTAGAGGAACCCATCATAAAAATATGAAGTCAATTGGACTTGGTTAGCCCTACTAAATGGGTTGATGAAGCCATTTAGCCAATTTAAACTTTAAAACTTCATAACTTTCAAAATACTTTTCAAAAATTCACCAAATTGGTTTTGGAGCCTCTCTGATATCAGGGGAATTTAAGAAAAATAAAATTGTAATTTTATAAAAAAGTTGATTTTTTGTATTATTTTAATATTTTAATAATTAAAAAAATAATAAAATCACAAAAATAATAAAATTCACCAAAATGTCACATTTTGAATTTTAATCACTTAGGAACAAACCCTATATTTTTCTTAGGTCTATTTGATGAGATATTAAATTTTAAAGCCCTAAGGTAATTTTAAAATTAAAAAAATGTATTTTTTAGCATTTCCACTAAAATAATTCTAATAAAGCAAAGAAAAATCAGAAAATTGTAAAACTTGATTCTCTGATTTCCTAGATATCAGAGAGTTTTTTGAAAAATATAAAATTCATTTTTCAACCTTTATTTTGTTTTTAAATTAATTAATACTCCAAAAATAAAAATAATTATAATAAAAAGAATATAATTCAAAAAATCACCAAAATTGGTCCAAGTGGTCCTCTGGTCATTAGGAATGTCACATAATTTTCTTAAGGACAGAAACTTTCCCTTGGTCATATTATTAAATTTTTCTTGGAAATCTCTATTTTCCACCAAAAATAATTACATAAATAAATTAAATACAGAAAAATCACATTTTCTCCTCTCATGTCTTTATTGACATATGAGTGAAGTCACATAAAAATTTTAAGTTCATTTAAGCTCAATTTAGTGAGTTATGAAATTATTAAGCTTGAAGGGGCAAAATGGTAATTAAAATTTTAACCTTTAATCAAAACTTTAGGCTTAATAAAATTAAAGAGTAAAATATTTGATCTTAATCTGATTTGGATGATTGAAATTTAAATAATTAAAGGGTCGAAACCTACTAAACAATTTAAAATAATTGAAATAAACCTTAATTAAATAATTGATTAAATTTGGAAGAATAATAAAATTGGAGTTATTAAAATAGGGATATTATTAGGAAGAGATTTGTTCTTTAATTTAAGAATCCCTAAATTAATCATCTCAATAATATTTAATTCCTAATTAAAATGATAATCCAAATTTAAGATTTAAAATGTTAAAAGACTTAATCATTAAATTAAATTAAAGTTAAATTATTTAAATTAAACTCTTTTAAAATTTCAATTAAATTAAAATTAAAAATAAAATAAAATTAAAATTTAAATTAAATTGAATTAAATAAAATTAAATTAAAACACATTAAATTAAATTAAATCAAATTAAATTAAGTTAAATTAAAATTAAATTAAATTAAATTAAATTAAATTAAAATTAAATTAAATTAAATCAAATTAAATTAATTAAATTAAATTAAACTAAAGCAAATCAAATCAAATTAAATTGAATTAAATTAAATTAAATAATAGAATCAAGTTAAAATTAAAATCAAATTAAATTAAATTAAAATTAAAACTAAACCAAATTAAATTAAATTAAAGTTAAATTAAATTGAATTAAAAATAACATCACCTAAGACATAAAGAATTCAAAAATAAATCTAAAACAACTTGAACACTATTCCAAATTTAAACCCGTTAATTGAAATTAAATCACAAACCATTTGAACATCGATTTGCCCTCGAAAGCTTTTGTTGTCATAACTCCTAAACGGAGTATTAAGTGAAGTGTTACTTCACTCATAGGATATTCGGACATCCTAGTTCATCGAGTAAGATAACAACAAAAGTTGAATTCTCGGACGATTAATTCATTTGTATAATTAAATTCATTTGGACTTAAAACAATTCTAGCATTATTGAAAAGATGTTTAAGATTCTTCTTAAGCACTTCCTCAATATGATAGGATATTTATAAGAACAATTGATCTTAATTGTTTTTTGATGAAGAAAATCGTCCTCAAACCAAAACACAAGAACCTAGACGTCATAGGAAATGACTAGCTATAGAATTAGGAACTTGGTAGAAAACCATAACCCTTCCCTTAGATTTACCTAGGAACTTGCTTAAATATTCTAAATTGTGTTTAAGTGCGGCACGGGATGACGGGAAGACCCTCCGAGTACGCTTTTATTTTATTGCAATTTACTTTCTTGCAATTTACTTTATTACGAAATGCACTTTACTTTTCTTGCATGATAAACAATCTGTTGCATGAAAACCCACACCTTTAGGATAGTCCCTAAAGCTGAAACCAAAACTAAATTAAAAGTCATTGCAAGATAAAATTCACCGCCACAACATTTCAAAATATAAAACAACTCAAAATTTAATCACAAACGAACACAAAACTACAATTATAACTAAATTAAAACGTCTTGTTGGATGATCGGGAATACCTCGGATGATGTAACCTACGTGTTGCTAACGGGATTTCCCACGGTCTAAATGAAAGTGTGGAACTCATTTAGTTGAGTTTAGCAAACTCATCTGGACTAAGTGAATCCGATAAAAATAACGACGCCGGAAGGATGGAACCGTGGGATCTTAGCAGGTGTTGTTATAATCAACTTTAAGATTTGTTTTAAATAAAATATAAAAAACACTTGGAAATTAAGATTTTCTCTAAACCAAAACACTTTTCTCATCTCTTGATTTATGACTTCTATAACTAAACCTCTGCAACAACAAAGAGCTCGGAGCATGGTGGGCAGCACGGCCATCGTCATCAGTAAAAACAACTCTAGATCAGCAAAACATTCCTAGAATTAAATAACCAAGCCATAGGACTTTGAGGTAGTTTGCCTAGTGCAACATAAATCCTCAACCTTTTGTTAGGCATCTGCATTGCAAATTAAGCCCTAACCGGTTGTCGGCATATTTTTAGGTTGTGTGTTTTATTTTGAAAAGGGGGTCGCCTAACAGAAGTTGTCGGTGAATTTTTAATTTAATTTAAATAAATAATTTTGAAATGTAGTATTTGATTTTGAAAATAATTTTAAATTTGAAGATTTTAAGATATGAGATTAAACCGATCTCACATCCCAAATAGTTTATATAAACGAGCACCGCACCACAAACCATGTATCTATCCCTAAGGATAGACACATCGCTTGACGGTGGAGCTCGATTAAATAAACTAGAAGATTTGTGACATCCGTTTGGTCCGCGAACCAATTTTATAAGCCGACAAATTCCCTCGCTTAATATGAAAGCATTAAACGGGGTTTATATTACACAGGTTCTTTTAAAATTCCCTATAAGGGCAAGCCCCTATAGTTAATTACATCTTAAGTGATAGGAATCACCTAAGAAAACTCTCGATAATAATCAATAATTCTGCTCTCAAGGATTTCAAAGTTTAAGTTCTCAAGGGATTGAATTTTGGAATTTCCATAGGGAATGGATCAAATTTGGAACATTTTGTTTTGGGAATCCAAAGGAAGAAAAGTAGGAGAAATCACAGATTTGAAGCAAACTTCGGTAATTTCCGATTATCCTATTGTTTGGCTTGAGTTTAGGAAAGTCCTAATATTTATTTAAATGTTTTGATCTTGCCAATTTTAATTAATTATGGCTTATATTTGTATGATAAAATCAAACAAATAGCCTCGAAGATGTGAGGGTTTATTGTCGTACGGATGACTTACCTCGGAATCCTAAGACCGGTTAGGGCTTAATTTGCAATGCAAGTGCCTAACGAAGAGTTGAGGATTTATGTTGCACTAGGCAAACTACCTCGAAGTCCTATGGCTTTGTTATTTAATTCTAGGAAAGTTTTGCTGAAGTAGACTCGGGTTTTCGCGATGACGATGGCCGTGCTCGCCCACCATGCTCCGAGCTCCTTGTTGTTGCGGAGGTTCAATTTTAGAAGTCATAAATCGGGGATGAGAAAAGTGTTTTGGTTTAGAGAAAATCTTAATTTCCAAGTGTTTTCAATACTTTAATTAAAACAAATCTTAAAGTTGATTATAACGACACCGGTTAAGATCCCACGGTTCCATCCTTCGGCATCATTATTTTTATCGAATTCACTTAGTTCGGATGAATTTGCTAAACTCAACTGAATGAGTTCCACACTTTCATTTAGACCGTGGGAAATCCCGTTAGCAACACGTAGGTTACATCATCCGAGGTATTCCCGATCATCCAACAGGACGTTTTAATTTAGTTGTAATTGTAGTTTTGTGTTCTGTTTGTGATTAAATTTTGAGTTGTTTTATATTTTGAAATGTTGTGGCGGTGAATTTTATCTTGCAATGACTTTTAACTTAGTTTTGGTTTCGGTTTTAGGGACTATCCTAAAGGTGTGAGTTTTCATGCAACGGTTGTTTATCATGCAAGAAAAGTAAGTGCAATGCGGTTAAATAAATTGCAATAATGTAAATTGCAAGAAAATAAATTGCAATAAAATAAAAGCGTACCTGGAGGGTCTTCCCGTCATCCCAAGCTGCACTTAAAACAGAATTAGAATATTTAAGCAAGTTCCTAGGTAAAGCTAAGGTAAGGGTCATGATTTTCTACCAAATTCCTAATCCTATAGCTAGTCATTTCCTATGACGTCTAGATTCCTTGTGTTTTGGTTTGAGGACGATTTTCTTCATCAAAGAACAATTGAGTTCAATTGTTCTTATAAACATCCTATCATATTGAGGAAGTGCTTAAGAAGAATCTTAAACATCTTTTCGATATTGCTAGAATTGTTTTAAGTCCAAATGAATTTAATTATATAAATGAATTAATCGTCCGGGGATTCAAGTTTCGTTAACTTGCTCAGTGAACTAGGACATTTGAATATCCTATGAGTGAAGTAATATT
This sequence comes from Papilionanthe hookeriana x Papilionanthe teres, assembly GCA_022702705.1. Lineage (NCBI taxonomy): Eukaryota > Viridiplantae > Streptophyta > Magnoliopsida > Asparagales > Orchidaceae > Papilionanthe > Papilionanthe hookeriana x Papilionanthe teres. The sequence goes on from CM040427.1 coordinate 115,998,390, forward strand.
TCATTTAATGTTCTATTTAGGAGTTATGATACCAAAGCTCTTGTGAGCAAATTGGTGTTCAAATGATTTGTGATTTCATTTAACTTCAGTTAAAGGGTTTAAATTTGGAATAGTGTTCAAGTTGTTTCATATTTAATTTCCTTCATGCCTTTGGTGATGTCATATTTAATTCAACTTAATTTAATTTAATTTAATTTAATCTTTAATTTAATTTAATTCAATTTAATTTAATTTATTTAATTTGATTTTATTTAATTTTTTCATTCAATTTAGTTTGATTTGATGTTAAATTAAATTAATTTGATTTGATTTAATTTTAATTTAATTTGATTTAATTTAATTTTAATTTAATTTAACTTTTAATTTTAATTTTAATTTAATTTAATTTTGCTTAATTTAATTTGATTTTATTTATTTAATTTAATTTATTCAATTTAATTTAATTTGTTAATTTAATTTAATTTAATTTAATTCAATTTAATTCAACTTTTAATTTTAATTTAATTTAATTTATTCAATTTAATTTAATTTGTTTATTTAATTTAATTTAATTTAATTTAATTTAATTCAACTTTTAATTTTAATTTAACTTAATTTAATTTATTCCAATTTAATTTACTTAATTTAATTTAATTTTTTAATTTTAATTGAAATTTTTAAAAGAGTTTAATAATTTAATTTTAGTTTAATGTTTAAGTCTTTTAATGTTTTGAATTTGAGTTATCATTTTAATTAAGAATTGAATATTAATGAGATGATTAATTTAGGGAATTTTAAATTAAAGAATAAATCTCTTCCTAATAATATCCCTATTTTAATAACTCCAATTTTATTATTCTTCCAAATTCAATCAATTATTTAATTAAGGTTTAATTATTTTAAATTGTTTAATGGATTTCTACCCTTTAATTATTTAAATTTCAATCATCCAAATCAGATTAGGATCAAATATTTCACTTATTAATTTTTTATTAAACCTAAAGTTTTAATTAAGGGTTAAAATTTTAATTACCATTTTGCCCTTTAAGCTTAATAATTTCATAACTCACTAAATTGAACTTAAATGAACTTGAAATTTTTATGTGACTTCACTCATATGTCAATAAAGACATGAGAGGAGAAAATGTGATTTTTCTGTATTTAATTTATTTATATAATTATTTTGGTGGAAAATAGAGATTTCCGAGGAAAATTTAATAACATGACCAAGGGAAAGTTTCTGTCCTTAAGAAAATTAGGGGATATTCCTAATGACCAGAGGACCACTTGGACCAATTTTGGTGATTTTTTGAATTATATTATTTTTATTATAATTATTTTAAGTTTTGGAGTGTTAATTAATTTAAAAATAAAATAAATGTTGAAAAATGAATTTTATATTTTTCAAAAATCTCTCTGATATCAAGGAAATCAGAGAATCAAATTTTACAATTTTCTGATTTTTCTATAAATTATTATAATTATTTTAGTGAAAATGCTAGAAAATACATTTTTTTTTAATTTTAAAATTACCCTAGAGCTTTAAAATTTAATATCTCACTAAATAGACCTAAGAAAAATATGGGGTTTGTTCCTAAGTGATTAAAATTCAAAATGTGACATTTTGGTGAATTTTATTATTTTTGTGATTTTTATTATTTTTTAATTATTAAAATATTAAAATAATATTAAAAATTTAACTTTTTTAGAAAATTGAAATTTTAATTTTCTTAAATTCCCCTAATATCAGAGAGGCTCCAAAACCAATTTGGTGAATTTTTAAAAAGTATTTTGAAAGTTATGAATTTTTTAAAGTTCAAAATGACTAAGTAGTTTAATCAACCCATTTAGTAGGGCTAACCAAGTCCAATTGACCTCAAATTTTTATGGTGGGTTCCTCTGATCCTAAAGGTCAGTGGAGAATTGATTTCAAGTCAATTTGATGTATGGTTAGCTCTAATTAATTAGAGATCCATTTTGGGTGTTTAAGCCAATTAGGGTTGTTTTAAATGAACTAACTCAAAACCTATTTTTCCTAGGGTCCTCTGGTCATAAGGAACATCACCAAATTTTCCTAGAATTTATTTCACAACATGCTATTTATTGGAATTAAAATACTCAAAATAGTAACATGAATTTGAAAAATCAATAACTCTTCATAGGGATGGCCTCTGACTTTGGAAAATTCAGGGAATGTTCCCAAATTCAGAGGCTTCAAAAGCCCTATGGTCTCATGCCATGGTGAATTGTATACATGCATGGAGAATTAAAAATAAGCAGAGAGTAAATAAATTATTAAAAATAAAATATCTGATGAAATTAAATAATTTCTTTTCCACATTATTCTCCTCTGTTCACTGAGTAAGAGGGTATTTTTATTTTATTTTTCTGAATTTTCTACACAAAGTTATGAATTTTTGAAGTTTAGGGAATTAAATAAATCAGAAAAAATCCCTAATTTTCTATTTTTCCACGCGGCGCCGCGTCAACCTCGGCAGCTCCGAACGCACACGCGTCGCGCTCCCATTCGACGCTGCCATCTGAGTCGGCGGCCCGGGCCCCGCGGTTCTCGTACCGTCTCCCGATCCGACGCGATCCCGGCCGTCCGTCCGCGCGTGTATTGAATGGACGGCATCCGTTCATCGTCCCCAGTGTCCTCACTCGAGAGCCGTCCACACTAAATCCCTAATATCTCACTCGATACTCAATGGATTTTCATGTTCTTATGCTCTATGGATTTGTCTTGAAGAGAAGAACACATCTATACGGTGATCATGCATTGAAATTAAAGCATTTGAAATGGAGAATCTCCAGAAGCTCGGGATGAAGAATTAGCTCATACCTTTGCTCAGAGAAGTGTGGCTTCGATCCGAGGGTTGTTGCACCTTCGATTGGATCCCAGCAAGCTCCAGATGAAGTCTCCTGGTCTGGTGAATTGTCTAGGTGGGATTTCGACCAAGCCCGATCACAAAGCTTGGAGGCTGGAGCAACTGGGTGGCATGGAGATGGGGCTTTTGCTGGTGGACACCTTCCCTTGGTCTGGTGAAGGTGTAGAACCAATCAATTTGGGGATTGGCTCACTGTGGAGAAGTGTCCCGGTTTTGGGCCTAGATTTCAACTCGAAATCGAGCTCGCGAGAGAAGAAATGGTAGGGGGATCTCTGTGGGGATCAAGTGCTCGTGTATGGGGAGGAGTCCGGAACAATTTTGGCGAGTTTCCTTAAGGTTTGTTTCAGCACCTCTCATGGCCGAGAGGGGTGGTGTTTAAATAGGAGAGGGTGGAGGGCCTCCAGGGAGAGTTAGGGCTTGGGATCGAGCCGCTCTTGGCAAGAGAAGAACAGCTCCAATGGCCACCGAGGATGGGGCGGCTCGGCGGTGAGAATTCCAAGTTGGGCTCACATGTGAGCTCTCGGCCATGGTGTTTTCCGGCGACCCGGGAGGCTGGCCGGCGGGCATGGGTCACCCTCGAGTCCAGGTGGGTCAGGACTCAGAGGTTTGTGCAGTCAATTGGCCATGGACATGTGTAAAGGGTTTGAATCGAAATGGAATGGGAAAGGGCTAGTTTTGGGTCTAAATGGGTCAACCCTTGGTTTTGGGTTAGGTTCACCCTCCAAGGTCAATTTGGGCTGAAGGGAAAGTCACTTGGATCGGCTTGATTAGTGGGGTCAAGTCACAATCCAAGTACAATTAAGTCTAAGCATGGTTTAGTGGAGTCATGGAAGTGGTTAATCACTCTTAAGAGAATATGGAAAGGGCCTCCTCCTCTTGCCATCTTGGGTATGGTGAGGTGGAAAGCAGATTCCATGGCTCTCATGGCTCCCATGTGGCTCATGCATGGCTTCATGGCTCATCTTTGGCTTGGGAAAAGTGAAGTCAATTTCATAGAAATGGATTTAAGGAAAATTTTGGTATTTAGGGGTGATTTGGCATGAGGCTTGATTTGGAATTATTTGATGATGAATTTAGGACTTAGGTAATGACTTTAATTAAGTGGATGGCAAATGGAGATGTCATGTGGGCTTTAGGGTGGATTTTGGGCTTTTTGAAATGGTTTTAGATGGGCTTTTAAGATGGTTTAGGAAAGTGGGCTTTTGAATTTTAAAATGGATTTTGGGATGAAATTTTGGTAAAGGCTTGGGCCAAATAATTGTTAGGTTTAGCTCATAGATGTGTCATGAGTGACTTGAAGCAAATTGGGGGTGATTTGGGTTTGAATTGGGTTGAATTTGGGCTCTTTAGGTGAATGGGCCAATATAGGTCAAAGTGGGCTAACTTGAGCCAATGTTGGGCTAGGGTTGAAATTGATGTAAAATTAATGTTGAGAAATATTTATGGGAGTGTTTCAAAGAGGTTTTGACTTTGGTTGGGCTTTGATTTTGGGGTTTGGGCTCATTTGGGTTAGGTTTGGGTTTAGGTCAAAATTGGGCCTTTTAGCTTTGGGTTGAATTTGAGTGGGGTTTGGGTCTAAATTTTGGGAAACTCATGTTAGTGTTTTGCTTGTGGGGATGCTAAGGAAGATTTAGAAAAGATTTGGGGTTAATTGGAGTTGAATTGGGTGAGTTTGGGTTAGGTTTGGGTCATGGGTCCAAATTGGGCTTTAAGGCCAAAAGTGAAATTGGATCCAAATGTCAATCAAATTGGACTTGGATTTGATCTAGATTGGTGTTGGGAATATTGAATTGAAGTTTAGAATTGAATTGGACCAGAATTTGGGTCAATTGGGTAGGTTTGGTTTGACATTGGGTTCACTTAGGGTTAAAATGGGTCAAATTGGGGTTTTGACAAAAGTAGGGTAAATTGACAAAATTGGCCCATGGTGTAGTTGGACAAAATAAAATTGAGAATATTTGGGATTTTCTTGAATTTTCTGGGAATTTTCTGAATTTTTGGGATTTTGGGTCAAGAGGGGTATTTTGGGTATTTGGAGGGTACTGGGAGGTATTTTTGGAATTTTTGGTATTTTTGGGTATGGATGATCAATTTAAGTGATGTGGAAATGTTTGGGATTGATTTTGGGGAATCTTGGGTAATTTAGGTGATTTTGAAAAATTTGGGTAATTTCAAGGGCTTTGGGTAGGTTAGGCGGGTGTAGGGTCCCGGGGGTCAAAAATTAAAAATTTGGAAAATTGAAGATTGGGTGAATATAAGTGGAATGAAATCATTTTGGTTGAGCCATGAAGCCACATCAAGCCCACATGAGCCATGAAGGGACTCATTTGAGGCACCCACATTATTGTTCCTAATCCTCTTAGCCAAGGGCTTAGGGGTTAAGGACCATCCATGTGAATCACCTACATGGGTCAGGAGGTCAAGTTAGGTATGGGTGTGGTTTTAGGAGGTGTGTGAAAGTGTAGTGTATGAGTGTAGTGTGTGTGTAAATCAGCCCCTTCACTGCACCGAGCCACCTGTGGCGGTCCCAAGGCCAAAGAGTCCCATAGGAACTCATCCTTTAAACTTCCACATTTGATTTCAACCCTCTAGGTGATTAGGGGTCTAAAGTCAAGTTTGTGGAGTCTGCAGGGAGTTAAGAAGTGGTTTGAAATTCTAGAAGGTGGGTCCCAATTCTAGTCCTCTAAGATAGTCAAAGGAAAAGCCTAAGGCTAGATCCTAAGTACTAAAGAGAAGAAGAGAAGACCTCATCAAAAATGAGGTCAACACCGGTTTTAGGATTCCGAGGTAGTCGTCCGATACGACATAAACCCTCACATCTTCAAGGCTATTTGTGTGATTTTATCATACAAATATAAGTCCTAATTAATTAAAATTGGCAAGATCAAAACATTAAATAAATATTAGGACTTTCCTAAATTCAATCCAAACAATAGGATAGTCGGGAAATTGCCGAAGTTCGCTTCGAATCTGTGATTTCTCCTACCTTTCTTCCTTTGAATTCCCAAAACAAAATGATCTAAACTTGATCCATTCCCTATTGAAATTCCAAAATTCAATCCTTTGAAAAATTAAACTTTGAAATTCTTGAGAGCAGAATTACTGATTATTATCGAGAGTTTTCTTAGGTGATTCCCGTCACTTAAGATGTAATTAACTATAGGGGCTTGCCCTTATAGGGAATTTTAAGAACCCGAGTAATATAAACCCCGTTTAATGCTTTCATATTAAGCGGGGAACTTGTCGGCTTATAAAATTGGTTCGCAGACCAAACGGATGTCACAAATCTTCTAGTTTATTTAATCGAGCCCCATCACCAAACAATGTGTCTATTCTTCGGGATAGATACACGATTTGTGATGCGGTGCTCGTTTATATAAACTATCTGGGATGTGAGGTCAGTTTGATTTCATATCTTAAAATTATTTTCAAAATCAAATACTACTTTTCAAATTATTTATTTAAATTAAATTAAAAAATTCGCCGACAATTTCTGTAAGCGACCTCTTTTCAAAAATACAACACACAACCTAAAAATAAGCCGTACACGCACGTAAAACTACGTGCGTACTCTGTACGCAATAATTTCTCGTTGTTGTACTGGGCTAACAAACACATAAAAAACTCCTCATAGTACTATCCATGTTTAGGAATTCATTCCAATGTTTAGGAGTTCATTCCACTTTATGTATATGTTTTACAATTAACTATGCAAGCTCTATTGACATGATGGAGGTGAGGAGAGTCAAGTATCCTGCAACCGATGCTATGGTCGAATGCGTTTCTAAATTTAAAGAACACATGATCTGCCACAATGAATGTCGAGTAGTTGGCTTTCAAGGTTACTATCATGTATATATATGACCCAAGAGCGAGTTAGTTGAACATTTTGAGAGATTTCTGAGTTTAGTTTCGCAATGTTTATGTAGAAACATTTCTACGATAAAATAGTGCTTGCAAATAAACTGCATCATAACAATGCATTATTTGATGTAGCGCAACCAAGACGCTGTTCAGTAGCATCCTATATAATGAATTTAGTCATGGATTTAACTTAAATCCAAGCCAAACATCAAAAAGCTAAAAATTAAATCCAACTCTATGATTTAAATTCAATTTTCTCATGTTCTTTATTTTTCTTCGCATGTTTCATCACTTATACGACGTATATCTAGATTTAATAAATTCGACTACGAGATGAATTTATTCTGCCATTAACCGCATTCGTTCATGAACATAATCATGATATGATAAATTCAGATTTACCGCCAAATACCGCCTAGGCAATAACTACTTCAATATAAACCTTCTCTTTCTCTTCTTTGAAGGAGAGTCATACCCTCAACTTCCTCTTTCAAGAGGAAGCAAACACTTATAATAATTATTAGCAAGAGCACCACTTATAAGCCTAAGTTTAGCAATCTCGTAAAAAAGATATCATTGCAAATCAATTAAATACTTTGGAGGTGGTTAAGAAATTAATAAGAAGTTCATCATAGTTTTGAAATAAAATTATTACAACATAACTATACTGAACATAAAAAATGAAGCTATTTTATATTTGATTTCAATATATTGAAAGGATGAACACTTGAAAGATTTTTTATTTTTTATTTTTTTGTGTGTGTTGAATAACATTTCAAAGAATACAAAATTTCTCTTATTTTTAAAATAAATTTAATGTATTACAACATGAAGATAGTTAATTATAGCTAAAATTGATTTATATTAGAATTTCTTTTTTAGAATGAGTCCAATTTAATTCGATCTCATAAGTAGTGTTAATACATTAAACTAGTTAAATGCTAGGGTTAAACATGAAAAGTCACTATTGATATCCATTTAGTCCAACAACCTAGATGGATTTGAAAAAAGAGTATTTTCTCATCACCCTAAACCCCGCTCAAACATATACCATAAGAAGATGATTAAGTAAGATTTTCTAAGAATCTCAACATAGGAGCTTGCCATAACTCGATAAGCCATTAGGAAGTAATCTAATGACTTTAAGAGTCTTGCTCCTTATTTAAAACTACTATTAAGTTTCTATAGTTTTAAAGAGCCAAAACTACAAATTCTTCATTTTATGGAAAGCTTTTATTAGTTTATGTCTTGTAATTTATTTACTTTCTTATACATAATATTTTCAAGTATGCTCTACCTCTAACAAAAATCTTGGGACATCAAACTAATTTCTAAAATCTTAAGCTTTTAGAAAAAAAGAAATTAATCATTTAGCTTCTTTTTTTATTATTTTTTATCTTTGTAATCATATTAGTAAGGTTTGATGTTTTTTTTACATAGAAATTTTGATCTAAAACTCTCAATAGTGAGGTGAGTATGATAGTGAGATAATAGGTTTGAATGATTGGAGTGGTAGTTGAAGATGTAGTATTAGTCTAAAGTGAGGGAGAAAAACTGTTTTGTCTAGAATTTCTAGCTAATTTCTATATAAAGCTTTATGGGTGAGAAAAGTTGAAACATATTTAAAAAAACTAGTGAATCCCTCTGAATCAGAGGGATGTAAACTAAGTAATGAGAGTAATTTTAGGTTAATTACATATGCGACTAGAAAACTGTATTTTTTTTTATATATACATTGCTCAAAATACTTGACTAAAGGAGTTAGATTCTTTTGGAAGGAGTAATCCTCAAATATTATGAGTTATGAGATGATATTAACCTTTATTAAGGTGATTAAGGCAGAGGAGAACAAGAAATAATAAGAAAATTTATCTTCCAGAGTTTGTAAATAGAATCTGTTTGATCCAAAAATTGAAGTCATACAGTAGCACCTTATTTTTCTATGTTTGTTTTCTTAAAATAGATCAAAGCTATTAAAATTCAAATATAAAGGGGAATAAATAATACATTATGATTGTTAGAGAGAGAAAATTCAATAGAAAATACATTTATTCTTAAATATTGATTAATAGGATTTGACAAACCCTCTAAATATCTCTCTATATTCAAAAGTAAATAATAAAAATCAAATTTAAAATTTTTAATAAATATATTTTTTTATTTTAAAATTTGTATTTATTTGATTAATTCTAAAAACATTTTCAATAGTTAAAATATCTTCTTCAATGGTATACTATATATAGTTGCAAAACTAATTGTAGATGTGAACGTATATATTATTAATTTAATTTGCTTGTTCATCTTAATGATTGATACTATAATTTGATGCTATCAAACATATTGATAAGAAGATTAGAAAATATAATAGAAGATAAAAAAAATAAATAGTCCAATGCCCCTATTAATCTTGTAGTATGTAATGGATACAAAGCTATGAAATTTAGTATATTGTAAATCATAACAATTGTTATTTTATAATCCAAGTGTATATTCTTGAATAATAGTGTTGTAATACTATTTTTTATTATTTTAACTCATTATAATTCATGATAGTTTCTTAATTTGATATACAGATTGCACTTTACTAATATTTTTATCAATAAATCCTATGCATTTTTTTTTTAATTCTGGCTATAGATTTGCCTTGTCCTTCTTCCCACTCAACTAGAGGCCATAGATTGGTACTTATATAATGTTAAACTTATATTTAAATCTTGGTTCCAAACATCCATCAATAAATTGTAACATGCATATTAGAAGCTCCATTAGACATTAAAAATCACAAGTAAAGAAGTGTTTTTGACAAAATAACCTTGATTAGTAAAATTAGTCTTCAAAACCATTCATTTGTACTGTTCCTCGTATTATTTAGTTATTTACGATAATTTTTTTATTGGATGATACATTAAAATCTTTAGATGCTCATTTCAAATTTTATATAATTGGAAAATTTCATCCAAACGGTCTTTAGAAGATGTGATTTCTAGTTTTTTTCTTTAATCTATGGCTTACTCATATTTTTTCTAGATCACTTATTAGATGCAATGCATGTTTCATTTATGTTTTAATCATCTACTATAGAAGGTTTTTAATGAAGTTCAAAACACATTGAAAATTGACTCATTATGATTTTAAGGATATCAATTAGTTAATTCTTCTTTGAAATCACCACTACATTCATATTGTTGGTTTAAAATTATCACGTTAGTGCTGCTCTTGCTTGTAATTGTATCACATGTGTTCTGTTCGATTTAGATACATATATAAACCATCCTTTTATTATGTAGCCCAACTTTGAGAAATGATGATAAACATAAAAGGCAAATTTTTCAGAAAATACCTTAATATTTTTCTCTCATTCTAAAATCAATGGGCATGAAAAATCTAAGTTCTTTATTATTCATTCTAATTTCAAGGCCTTCTAAAACATATAAAATTTTTATTAAGGTGTGTTTATTATATATGAAGATTAAGGAAAATGATGCTTTAATTAATCTTTGTCCATTGTCTACTACATTGAATACAACTATTTATGATTTCAAAAGGTTAGTTCCCAGAAATTAATTTAAGCTATTTTACATCTAATAAGCTTTGTATTTCCTTATATATTCTTGTTACTGCAACCTTCCTTTTGCAAGTGAAGTTGATTTTCATCATCAACTTAATTATCAATTTATTGAAATTAATAAAGCAAATATTGGTTCTGTTTCCATTGTTGGGGCAGCTTTAGTATTAATTATTTTAAATCTAACAAATCTAATTTTACATTTAACATGTTTTAATGGTATTTTTTTTAGCAGTAAAAGAGGTTGCAGCTTTAGATGTCCATCTTTCCTTATTAGCAACTTCTCCATTGCTTCTATTTCTTAAAGTCTTTCTTCTAGAGATAAATTTAAAAGTAGCATGACATCAAAAATGCAAGTAGAATGGATGAAGAAAAATACTTATCTACATAGATGATACTTTGATTACAATGCTTTATCTTCTTATCTTCAAAAATTAGTGCACTGATCTTTCATACTACAAGGTGACTAAAAATACTTCTATGAACTATATTTAAAAACTTATGCAAAATTTATGATATATAATTCATGGTTTTACTTCAACAAACGATCCTTTTTTCTAGATTCGCCAATATATAAAAGCATCCTGGTTACAAAATTCTTTTGCTTATACTTTGAACAAATTTTGGTGTTTTGGGAAGGATAATAAGAAGATGTAGTCATTTTGGGAAATTTTGATTTGGTCATTAATTTAAATATTTTAATTATAAGATAAACAATTAATGTTCTCTTTCGTGCGCTAGTTATTGACTAACTTACACTATATACAAGTACACATGAAGTGCAAGTAATACATGATTAGTAAAATATCATTCCCACCATAAGAATAATTTTGAATTTGAAAACATAATTTCTAATCTTATTTCCCTAATATTTATTCAAATAGTTTAAACAAGATTTACTTTATAATTTTACACTAAATTTTTATTTACACTAAATACATGAAAAGAGATTCTAAACATAATACATATGAGATCATATTATGATTCAATCTATAGTAAGTGATTTCTACTCAATAGTTAATGTATCTTTTATTATCTAATAATAACTTAAAATTTTAACTCTTATTGATTGATTCATTAGCTTTTTACATGAATTAAAATTTAAATATTGCATTAAGTTTCACACTTTTGAGTATATTTCTATCTCAAATATTTTACTGTTCCTACATCTTAATCAATTATCAATTAAGGCTTTTTATATCAGTTAATGCTAAGCATGTTAAATAGAACACTGGCCACATGATCAACTAATAAGCACAATATGTATCAAAGAACTCTAATTAAGTCAAACTAAATGATTACACTATAAACAACAATTAAAAAATAATTTAGTTCTCCATAAAAATAGTCATAATATTTAAAACATAAAAGTTCATTACAATATAAAATAAGAAAGAAGATAATAAAATTACTAAGATGTGACTACAGTGATATTGAACTGCATAATTTTGCTATATGTCCTCCTCCAATGGCTCTCTTTTCTTCCTCTTGGGATTCTTACTCGCACATCTACAAAACAACACTTACTCTCTAAATGTCCAATACTTTTAGCACTTGAATCCAATCTAATAACTCCCAAACCTCTTGAGCTACCCCAACCAACTCTAACATTTTATTTCAAATAAAATAGTTGGGGCCATAACATAACAGGGTTGTTGTACTGGTGCTGCGTCTTTCAAAGTGGCATGTGGCTAAGGTCTCTGTCATGGGGGTTAATTTTTGGCTATTTCTAGTTGGAAGATATTCCAAACTACATAATTTTCATCATTTACACACACACACACACACACACACACACACACACACACACATATATATATATATATATATATATATATATAAGAAAGCCTGTAGACAATTTTATTAATATCAAAGAAAAAGTAAAAAAGGGGTAGGTGAGTAGGTCGCATTACAAAATCTAAAAAAATACATTACTCACCCCCAGGGGACCAATCACCAGGTATACAACTCACACAAAAAATACCTACAAAACTAAGATACTTGTATGATCCGAGTCCTTCTTGGCGAACAATGATGTAGGGCCTACTCCAATTTGGTCCATCTTTCCAACCACTTGATTTTATGTCGGGTCGACCTCTTTAGCACAAGATCTCTTGGGGAAAAGCCTTCTCTCGGACGTGCCCTTATAGTATCATGCAGCTCTCCTCTTCAATTCTTCCTGCCATAGGGTTGACTGTGCTATCATTTCTTCCATGAAATCCAGCACAAGCATTTTTCCCTCATTGTTTGCTTCCATTATTTCTTCATTGAATGTTTTAGCCATGAGGACCCTTTGGCTATGATGGTTCTATTATACTTGCAGCATCACTTCCATTCTATGTGAGAGCATGAATGGTTTTAGGCAGGCTATCGTAGATGGAGTCATGCGGATGACCCATAAAAGGGATGTTAGGATATCCGCCCAACTTCCATTCGCACCTTTCACTTTCCTCCTAAATAAATTAAGGATAATTTTATTGGCTACGGCCATTAATATGTGGATGATAGACTGATGTAAACTTTAGAATTTTTCCTTGATCTTGACAAAAAATCTGAACCTTCTTCTCCACAAACGGCATCTCATTATCTATTATGATCAACGGCAGGCCGTACCGACAGTTCAAGTCAATCCAAATGAGGTTCTGGACGATGTCCAAAGATATCCTAGCGAGAGCCTTGACCACAGTCCATATTGAAAAGTAGTCAACTGTTACTAAGAGAAAATGCTACAAGAAAGTTGGAATAGTCCCACAATATCCATTCCTTAGACAACGAACGACCACATGTTGGTTATGGGTTGTAATTTTTTGGCTGGTTGATGTTATAGTGGACCATTCTTCTGACATTGGTCACGCTTCATGGAGAATGCTTCTATGTCCTTCAACAATATAAACCAAAAGTACTTCTGCCACTAGACTTGCTGTGTCAACATATTTCCACCCAAATGGCTCCCACATTCCCTAGAGTGAACATTCTTGAAAATATTTTCCGCTTGAATTTATCTTACATATCTCAGGTATATTGATGTTGCTGATTTTTCGAAGAGTGTTCCTTTTATTAGCAAATACTATGTGGTTTTGGAATTAAACATCTTGAGATTTATGATCTACTCCGCAACATCTCTCATTTATAAGTAGTTAATACATGGATCTAAGCTTTTGGCTTCTTCACCTTCTACTACAACCGCCTCAGGTTCTTAGATGACCCACCAGTCGAGTACTTACGGCGTCCTGTTCCCTAGGCAAACACATTTGAATAGCAAGTCATCCACTTCGTTTTCTGTTATAACAACGTGCTCGATCTAGAACTGCACAAATTTTCAAATTTCCTCCTTATCCTTGTTAAGGTACTTTATTATAATCTCATATATAGACTAAAAATCCCTATTTATCTCATTTATTACAAGCTATGAGTCTGATTTTACAACAAGGATCCTGGTGCCCATGTCACAGGCTAAACATAGGTCAATAATCAAAGCATCGTACTCCACTTGGTTGTTCATCACTTCAAATTCCACGACCATTAAGTCGTACAAGTGTTCTTCTGCAGAACTACTTAAAGCAAGCCCCAGTCCCACTCTTATTTTGTTTGAGGCGTCGTCTACATAAAAGTACAACATCTGTCAGTCGCTTTGACCTTCTTAATCCGGTCTCTCCTATTGCAAGAAGTCCGCGATGATTTTTGTGTTTGCTTGCGCTTTAAAATTCATCTGAGAAACATTAGTGATATTGAACTCACCTAGTTTCACTCCCCACTTGAGTAGCCAGTTGGAATACTCTAGTTGAGCAAGCACCAAATTAAGTAGATGATATGAAACCACTCGAATATGATGCATCTAGAAGTAGCATCGCAACCTACAAGGTGAAGTAATTAAAACAAATGTTAGTTTTTCCATAATTAGATATAGGACCTCTATCGCTTGGAGAATGTGACTAGCGTAGCAGACTGAGAATCACCTTCTCAATTCCTCACTGGCCAACATAAAGCTGATGACGTTAGTTTCCACACCTAAGTAGTGAGAGTTTTTCATTTGGTTTTGGACTTTGGAGGAGCGGTAGTGAAGTTAGGAAATCACTTAGCTTTGGAAAACTTGTTGACAATCATCTGTCCATTGGGAACTATTAAATTTTCTGAGGATCATGAAGAAAGCAGTGCTTTGCTCGACCTTGAGATGATCTACTGAAAACTATGATTTGGCTTGTTAGCTTCCGAACATCCTAGACATTTTGGAGATGGCATGTCAATTAGCTCTTGTAATTTGTCCGGATTCACTTTTATGCCTTCGGGGGTCAAAAAGTCACCCAGGAATTTGTTAGTTGAGGTCCCGATACATTTTAGAGAGTTTAATTTCATATTATCTTTTCTTAGATTTTAGCAATTTTTTTATATTTTTAATGTGTTGCTTTAACATCCGGCTTTTCACAAAAATGTCATCGATGCAGGCTTCAATATTTTTTTCTTTTCTAATTATAAAAGATTACATCCATTAAATGTTGATATGTTGTCCCAGTATTTTTAAGCCCGAAAGCGATTACATTATAGTAAAAAACTCTTTCGGCGGTGATAAATACAATCTTTCCAGTATTCACCAGGTTCATCTTGATCTAGTGATAGACGAAGAAAGTGTCCTGGAAGCTCATCACCGAGAACCCACAGATGCGTCCACCAGAGTATTGATCCTTGGCAACAAGTAATAGTTTCTCCGGCATGTGACATTCAAGTTTGTAAAATCTGTGCACATCCACAAAGTCTCGTTGGCCTTCTTGACCATGACAACATCGATACCAAAATTAGGTATTGCACCTCACAAATCTACCCCACTTCTTTTAGCTTCAGTACCTTCTCTCTAATGGGCCAAACCAACACATTCACAGAGTTCCTCATCTTCTGTTTGGCCTGTTAAATGGTGGGGATTGTGTTTAGTGGGTGATGCGCCCCTGGTGTGTGTAGTTTTTTTTTGCGTTTTTATGTTAATTTAAATCCACTACGATGACGCCAAAAACTTGACCCTACCCACAATTACACATATTGCAAAAAACTTGACCCAATTTATATTTAGCAGCTAGTATGCAATCAATAAATGTTATACATATAGAAATAAGTTCACACAGTAGTGGTTCTACGCAAGTGTACGTATCGCTTCAAGTAATATAGGACTTTCTTTAAAAACCCCAGTATCGATCCCACAGAGAAGCTAGGTAAGAAATCCCTTAGGCTAATTCTAGTCTATTACTATCAGACCTTAGTTGGGAAGGTCGATTTAAGTGTTTTTCTAACAAGTAATCCTAAAGTTAAGTCTTAAGTTTAAAACAACCAATAAATACTCTTAAATGAAAATAGTAATTCTAAAGATAAGTCTTTCTGGATGAATTGGTTTAGAAAATTTTGAGATGTTAAAAAATACTATTTTTGTGTAGTGAATTGAATAATGTATAGGAATGAATAAATTAAATATTTTATGTGCCAAATAGGAGCAATCCTATTATTTCTCCTCTTTACGAGCGAAAAGGATTATTGTCTAATCCAGAGTTTGGTCCCTAAATTTGCAGTTAGGCTAGGAAGAGACTGGCTCTCACTCCGGAGTTCCCACATTCTCCTCGCCTGAAGGCTAACATCTCGCTTTACTTTCGAAATACTTGGACCAAATTGAGGATTTTAGTCTCTCACCCTAAAATCTCTAATTCTATGACCAACAAATTATATTTCTCTATTTATTTGCACTCAACCCATGGGCTACATTCTCATCCATGAAATCAAATGGGATTCTTACTTAGTTATGGAAAGCGTAGTCCTCTTGGGTCGTATGTTTTACAACAAATTTGAACAAATTAATTGGCCAGATCGATAAGTAAAGGAAGTTCAAGTAAAAACCATCAAATTTATAATCAAAACTTATTTTAACATGCATCCCAAAATTTGAAACATGAATACTACTCATTACAAAAGAAAAGTAAAATGAAAATAACTGCATAATCTTCTAATGCCACTATTTCCTTACAAGAAGAAAAAAGTGAGAAAAAACTATTCACAAAGCACAAAGAAAACACAACAGAAAGCTTAATTACATAAAATAAAATCCACTAGATAAATTTTTACAAAATTGTAATGTAATGAAGAACACAATAGTTAGCATTTTTCTCTTGAAAGAAAGATGAAGATCTCTCCCATAAAGTCTCCCGCTAATCCATACAATGCTAGTACAATTCCATGCAAATTCTCTCAAAATCCTCTCTCCAATCTCTCTAGAAAAGGTAGAAATCTATATTTCTACTCTATTCTGAGATCTCTAAACATTACTCCTCGTTTATCCAACATAAACCCTATTCTGTCATAAAATCACTATTTCATAATGTTTGGACGATTTTCCAAGAGTTCCCTTAGGCACCCCTTCAAAATTCATCTAAATTCAATGCATATGGAGAACTAACCATTTCTAGTTCCATTGGAACCAAAAGCTGGCGCCTTTGGTATCTGTTCTTTGGATTCTAGCACCTTTGGTGCTAGTTCTGACGCTATTGCACCACCCTGCAGGCAGCTCCACTATTTCACTTCGTTTAGCTCCGTTTTAGCTTCGTTTCATTTCCATTTCACTCCTAACTGTTATACCTACAATATAAAAATGAAAAAACCATTTTTTAAGTGTAATTTCCTTTAAAAATATGTGAGAAATGTAAAGAGATTAAGCATAGAAAGACATCTTGAAATGTGTTAGGTCATGATTTTCTCCTTGCTTGCTTTGACTCCAAATTGCACCATTTTTTATTCTTTTTCTCCAAAAGTCCATTTTTTGTAGCTAAAGCTAAAAATATACAAATACATTCATTTAAAGTGTAAAATCACTAACATTAGGCATTAAATTTATGTTAAAAAGTTGTTATTTTTTAGGCGTATCAACGGGCATCAAACAGTTCCTATCATCTCCGTAGCGACTAAACAAAGATGTCATCATTGTTCCCAAGCATTTAAACTAGGAGCATCTTGTGCCTTGCATCAAAATTATCACTTAGCAGGAAAGATTTACCGGTTTCATCTTTAGTGACTGGAATCTCCAGGGTTATCTTCCTGGTCTCGAGGCTCCCTTCTCTTTGGTTTTTCGTAGGTCAACTGGTTCCTACTCCACGTTTCCTACTTCTTAAAGGTAGCAGACCAAAGCCTGCTCCAAGTCTCCTATGATAGTGACTACTTCCCCAACTCCTGGGAACTTGATCGCAATGTGGTAGGTGGACACCACAATCCTGAAGTGATTCAATAATGGGTAGTTGAAGATGACATTGTAGGTAGGAGGTGAGTCTACTAGCAAAAAGTCTTTGTAGTTGTGAACTACGTCTCTCGTTCTCCCCAGGTGACCACTAGTGGCATCACGCACAATGAATCTTTCCTTTCACTTGGAAAGCCAAATAATGGGCCAGCCGGTGCTACCAACAGGTTAGCTCGAAGGTAAGGTTTATCACACACTGACTTGAATATTATGTTCATAAAGCTACCAGTGTCAATAATAATACTTACGAATTAGAAGTTGTTTATTATCCCAATTAGAACTATAGCCTCATTATGATGGTTTCCACATTAGGGTGGATCGTCATCGGTAAATGTGATAAGAGGAAAACTTCACCACTTTTGCATGGATGCGAGGTAACACGGTTCCCAATCCCGAATTTCTTTTGGGATTTCCGTCTAAAGGATTCTGCCCCTTCGAGAATGGCTGAGACTATCCCATTGATTTAGACAACATTCGTCCAGGTGGGGTCTGTTAAAGCTTTAATGGCTTGAGGTTTGCTCTGTCCCTGACCAAGGTTTTCTGGGCCACAAACCCATTAAAATTTCCCACCTTTATCAACTCATCAATGAGACTCCAGTGGTGCTTGCATTCCTTTGTGTTGTGGTTGTAATCCTGGTGATACTTACAATACATCCTTATATCCCAGAGAAAAGCTTTTGCTCTCAATTGCGTGGTTTCCTTGAAATGCTACTTGTCTTGAATGACATCCATAATTTCTGTAATTGATATCCCCAGAGGAGTAACACATAAACTCTCAAAATTACCATATGTTTTTACGTAAAGTTGTGTCGGCTTCTCATAATATTGAGTCTACCGATGATCATGGTTTATTGCCTGACCATCCTGTTGGTTGTACCGACCAGATTCTCTACTGTTGCGGGAGGATTTGCAGTCTTTGATCTTTTCAACAACTCAACCAAGTTTTGAGGTTCTTTCATGCTATGGTCATAAGAAAATCTCTTAAATCTCAAACCTTGCTTCAAGGAAGCTTAGGCTGAACCAACTAAGAGGGCTTTCATCTCTAAAATTTCTCTCTTGAAGCATGAAATGAATATGCACAGGCTCTCGTGTTGACCTTGCTTGAGTTACTACAAGGACTGCATGCTCTTTGAAGGTTTCTAGGCATTGAAATCCGTGTCAAGAACAATCTCTTGAAATCAACTAAGTTGCTGATGCTCCCAATTGAAAGTGCGTGGAACCACTTTAGGTTAGATGACCTCAAAGTGCTGAAAACATATGACACTAGAATGTGTCTGAGATCTTGAGCAAGTACATGGCTGACTTGAAAGAGGCAACGTGACCATTGAGGTCTGACAGCCCTCTGAAAGCCTCCAAAGTCGGAAATTTGAACTTTATGGGGGCTCCGCTCAAGTGATGTGGAGGGAGAAAGGGTTCTTCGGCTGAAGTGATACCTCAGTGCGTCCTAACCGCTGCCTCTCCATTTGTGCGGATCCCACACTATATTAGTATTGTGAGTCACCGAACCCTCTGGACCACCTTTCAAATTCCAACAATTGTGAACTAGTTGTGGGCTCCTATGGCTGTTTTAGCCCCTGGGGAGCATGAACTCCTGCCAAGTTCGTGAGAGTTCTTAGGACCTTTGCGATTTAACTCAACACCCAGTCCTCATCTCTCGCATCACTTGCTGCAAATGTTCCTTAATGTCCTCTCGTGCAGGTTCTGCATTGGCTACTCCTCTCTGGCCAACCTCTTATCTCTGTTAACGCTGCGCTCCTTTTCTTGCTGACAGTATAGTTTCACGCTCACCGCATCTCTTAGGATGTTGAATACCAATCTGTCCGAGAGACATGAACAAAGAGTAGAGCACTTCAAAAATGAATAGAAAGCAGAGAGCAAAATATAGAACAATAACTTTGAGTAACCTTTATTCATAAAAATGGATCCCTATCATAGGAATGAGGGATGTATATTTAAATATTATACCCCAAATATATATAGATACAACTGGGTATTTTAGTCAATGCATCAATATGGCCCAGGGGCCCTCAGATATCCGGTCTAAAGAAGCTGGACGATCATTTTTCCTTACCGCCATTAGGCCGAGCGATCTCGGTCGGGCATAATTAAGACGCGCTGCCTTTGGTCTAGGTGGTCTTTTTGTCGGGTATCCCAACCATAGGCCAGGTGATCTCAATCGGGCATAATTAGGCTAGTGGCCATTTGACTTAACAGTTGTAGTCCGGACCACCACTTGCTCTGTATCAGTACCAATAGCTCTGAAATCAAATAGTTTGCCTCACATACCCAGTATGACAAGAGTAGAATGAGGGCGTAGGGCTCATCCACATGAGTCTAATTAGGTAGTTTTATTAGGAGATAATCTACTCTTATTCTGTTTGGGAAGTTCCGTCCTCTAGTACACAAGAGCCGGCTAGCTAATCGTGAGATATGTTCGAGATTTGTGTTGGCACATGTTTGATGTACATATATATACATACATACATACATACATATATACATACATATATATTATAAATTTTAACAGTTTTTCTTCAGATTTAATAATTTTCTGCTTACTTCGAATGTAGTTTTAAATCAAACAACAACTAGGGTAATCGAACTTCAAATAAAATAAAGAATGCTGAAGTGTCGGATTCAAGCATTAAGTTGCCGCAAAAGAAAAAAACACACGCAATTTTACAGAAATCACCTGCTCATTCTTAGCAGCTATTTTTAGACCGAGTATTAAGATAACATCACTTTTCACGTAGTAGCATCCTGTTTAACCAACTTACTCTTGCTCGTTAAATTCATTTATTGAAGGAAATGGTAGGAAGGATATTTTCTTATTTACTAATGTTGTAATTTCAGCTCAATTGATACGCTTTAGGATATTTTATGATAGAGACCATATATTTCAATAAAAATGGATTTGAGTATCAGAGTTAACTAAACGCATCTTTTAATAGAACACTATTCAAGAGAAGTTTTAGAAGTTTAAACTTACTAAAGAATTGTGAACCATACATTTAGGGCCTGTTTGGAAGCAGTGCTGTTGCTCACAGTTACAGAATTCTGTGCTATTGCCCTGAGAAGCAGTCATGGGAAGCAACTACGGAAATGTCTTGTCATTTGATTCATTGCAATGGTGAAAACTGCTGCAGGCGTAAAAATGACTGAGATCGCCCTCGTTTATTAGAAGCTGTTTTAATATTTCAATATATTTATGTAGGATCAATTATTTGAAAGTGGAATAAATTTTTTTTGAAAAATTTTATATTTAAATATACAAGTTAATAAATTTAAATTAGAATTTTTTATTTTTATATTTTTAATATATATTTTCTATATATAGTGAATTATTGATTCAATTCAATAATTCATTATATAGGTTAAATTGTTTAAGTATATTAACAAAATATTTACGACCATCGGTATATCTTAATTTAATTTAAAAATAAAATATTAACGAACTTGGTTATCTTTTAAATTTAATAAATTATATATATATATATATATATTAAAAATTTTATAATTTAAAAAGGTTGTTCGTATTAATAAAACATTTACGAGCTTTATAAAATATTTTAAATAGATTGTTCAAATTATATTAAAAATTTAATAACACAATGATAGAGCGATTGCGAAATCTCAAAATAGTCATGTAGAGTTCTACAAAGAAACATATACTTCCTCTCAAACACGTAGCAATGACGAGTAGAGTGAAAAAAAATTGAAGAACTATTCCAACAACAACCAACAATATAATGATGTTCACTTTAGTTTTCAGAATCTGTAACTCCCGTTTCACTGTGTCTTCCGTTGTGGTTGTACACTCCCCAGCGTCAGACTCGTGAAAATCTGGTAAACTATCTGCCCATCGTAAGAAATGGCACGGATCTGGAATGTCTCGAGGACAAGCATAAAACTTTCGTCGAAAGTTATGCGGCTGACGTGATGCCAAAAGAGATGCCTGCAACCCACAGCGACATAGCAATCGACGAGAGGTAGCCGACGTGTTAGAGCTCATTTTTACCTGAAATGCAAGCACATATGCAGCTTAATTAGTTTGAGTGTCAAATGGTCAAACAAAATGAAAAGAATCAATCTAGTGTGTAGAATTGTAAATAATGTGAAGTAAAGTGCTTAGAAAGAATGTAAAAGGCGATATTGCATCGCAAAAAACACTCACTCTCCAACTAACAATCGAGTAATGTACGCTCGAAGTGCTGCCATTTCATTTGCACCTCCCCTTCTTTTGTACAGATTGATGCACTATTGTCATCCTCTTGTGGTTGAGACGGTTCAATGCAGTCATGTAAACCGTCGACTGTAGCAACCTCGTCAAAATCAACATCAGCCCGAGTTGGATGCCGCCTGATATAGTTATGCAGGGCCGTAGTTGCCAACACTATTTGCACTTGTTTGGGGAACGGATAAGGAGGCATATCCCAAAGAATGGCCCACTTCTTCTTCCAAACTCCGAATGTTCTCTCAATAACGCCTCTCAAGGACGAATGTCTCTTATTAAACAACTCCTTTCTAGTCCTTGTGCGATTACTAGCTCTTTCAAAATCCGGAATGTGATATCTTGTATCGGGATAGGGTTTAAGATACCCCCTCTGCATGGGGTAGCCAACATCTACCAAATAATACTTCCCCGTAATGATAGAAAGTATAGTTAGGTATATGACCAAAAACATCAACTTTTAATATTATAAATGACCTTACCGGGTGGTGGGTGAGGGAAATTGTACTACGGCTTTCTTGTAGCAACTTTAAAGAGTCTATCGTCATGTGCGCTGCCCTCCCATCCAGCCAATACAAATGTAAAGCACATGTTGAAATCACAAACGACCATAATATTCTGAGTTGTTCTACCAGAACGACCGATAAAAGCTACTTTCTCGTTATCCGGCACTACCGCATGAACGTGCGTTCCATCTATTGCGCCGATGCAATCCTTAAGAAAAAAGTAATCATATCAATATGCAATCCATTCTATTAAAAAATTGTTGTACTTAACATTCGTACCTTGAAATATGACATGTATCGTTCATCATTAAGAATCTCTGTCGGGGTCCTTGCAAAAGTTGGATCAGTTGGTTTTAGCATATTATTCGCTAAACTGACAAGAGAAGCCAAACCAACTGAGAAATATCGGCTAATTGTTTCCGACGAATGCTGGAAGCGTTCCATGGCTCCCCTCATTGACTGTTCTGTGACAGTATGAATAGTGTGATGCCAAGTACTTCACGGTCCGTTGTCTCGTAAGACCCATGAAGTCCATGAGATGTTCTTAGGTCAACTAGAAGATCTCCGAAAACCTCATGTGACATTCGGAAGATATTACGAAATCTCGTTGGGTGTCCCGAAATCATTTCACCCATCCAATTTTCTCCAACTCGAGCTGAATCGTAACAAGGTTCACGATCGACAAATGTATTATAGTATTGCAGCATTATATTTATCGCTGCGTTTCTCTTACGGCGTCGGACCTCCTCTAGATTCATGACGGTATAAACTGCACCTTTCAAAGAAAAAATGTTACTCTCTATAGAAATCAAGTAGTACCTAAGCAAAGCAGATGAATGAACTACATTAAGAAAGGAAATAACTCAAACATTCAAATATAAATTGTCCTGACAACATCGCTAACAACAATAACGAAAGATGAAATTAAAGCAACACTTCCATATCATATCACGAGGTACGTCGGTCAAAATAATAGCGAATGTAGTCTAAGCGTAGCTCTCTATCAACTGCAATGAAAAAGTCTCGGTGGAGAGAGTCCCGGAGGAGGTCGATAACAAAGAAGAAAAGATCACGATTCCCTATAATCTCTGGGTCTTCCTTTAGAAGCCTAACAACCTCCTGGATAGCTTTTTTTTGAACTCTATGTGGAGCATCATCTGCTGATTCCACCAGTAATGATAGCTGCTCTTTCATACTTCCAACAGTAGTTTTCCTCTTCTTATCGATCCAGGGCCGCTTTGTTCGGTTTGTAGATTGCATTTCAGTTTGATCGTATGTGCACGGTTCTGTCGAATCGTTTGAAAGTTCTACGAGCGGCCTCCTCGGGGGTTGTATCAACCATTGTTTGGCTAGGTGCAACTGCGTATTTCCCTGTGGCTATTGTTCCACCAAACATTCGATCGAGTTTCTCCTCGAATTCTGGTTCTATCCTAGCTGTTTGAACTTCCTCGCCGCAGGATAAATCTGTAAGAATAAATAATTTTTTTTAGAAGTGGTGCAAACGCAAGCAAAACTAATTCAATGATGTCTTACCGTTAGCCTTTCAGCCCACCATTCTTCTGTAGAAGCAATAGTTCGCTTCGACGGATCCCAGCCCAAGCCAGTCGATCCATGTTTTAGGTCCTTCCAAAGTTTCAATTCTTTCTTTAGTTGGTCCCATTTATTTTTTAGCTGCGATCTGTCGTAATCCCCGCTCGTAAGCTCCCTAAAATTTGTTACTATATTTTGCCAGCCTTCCTTGCTGAAGAAAGAGTTTGGTTTATTGCTCTCTTTCGATTTCCGCTATGCATACATCGCAGAAAATTAATTTTATGTCCTTCTCCCAAAGTGCAGGAGTGGCACATTCCTTGTTCTTACTTGTCATACTAATAATAGAACACAAGTCAGCAATATCTTTAAATATGAAATAAATCAACAAACATATGAAAGTCCAGACTAATTGCGAAATAATAAATTTGAAATGCTACTAAGGTAAAGGAACACAAAAATTTACGTGGTTCGGTCAAATTGACCTACGTCCACGGGAAAGGAGCATTATATTTTCATTATTGAAACTTTTGAACATTTACATTGCTTTTACATAGAAGTATGGGATTCAAGCTAAAAATAACTTGTTTGCTTGTGAAGCTCCTCCTTCCTAACATTGTTGAACTCATATTTTGTAAATGATGACTTCATTAAACTAAACATTCATACTTGAGATATTCTTTCAAGTTTAATAATCATAGAACTTATAGTTAAAAATCATCAATTTAATACCCATTGGAATAACATTTTAGAAATTTGAGATATGCACTTCAGTTTGTAAAACGATTAGCCACTGCACACACAAATACACAATTCCACACACACAATTCAACACACACACAGTGCACTACACAGCTGCACTTCACCACAAACACACTGCACTACACACACAATTCCACTGCACTTCACTGGCACTGCACACACACACTCAATTCAACTGCACTCAATTCAACTCCACTTTGTAAAACGATTAGCCACTGCACACACAAATACACAATTCCACACACACAATTCAACACACACAGTGCACTACACAACTGCACTTCACCACAAACACACTGCACTACACACACAATTCCACTGCACTTCACTGGCACTGCACACACACACACAATTCAACTGCACGCACTGCACTCCACTTTGTAAAACGATTAGCCACTGCACACACAAATACACAATTCCACACACACAATTCAAAATCAAGCATAAATCTAAAAACAAGGCCAACTAAAATAAAGATCAAGTGAGTATCTGCAATATCTGTTCAAAAATCTGACAAACATAAACCAACCCAAAGAACCAAGAAAGACGGAGAAATCACCAAAATTGCCAAAGAGAAGACCACAATACATCGAAGTAGGCTCTTTGGTAGGAGCTAAAGCAAGCAAGCCGAGCCCCAAAACAATGCCAAAAATTCCATTGCAAAAAAAAACTATGTAATAGAGATTAGCATTATGAGAGATTAGCCCCAACAAACTATCCAAGCATAAGAAGCCATTTCTAATGACCTCAAGAATCCATAATATTCCATCGTATGTAAACGGAGCAAAAGCCCAAAAAAACCACAAGAACATCGTATGCAAACGGAGCAAAAGCCCAAAAATACCAGATCGAAATCTATACACAGCAGCAGATCTAGGAGGATGGGAACAAGAACTTCTTACCCTTCGAGGGACAGATCTAGGAGGAAGGGGGGAAGAAGATAGATCGAAGTCGGTCGAGGAAGAAGAAGACCAGTCAAGTCGCGAGAAGGGATAGGGTAGAGAGGAGTTCGGGGAGAGCAGCGGGGCGAGGGCACCTGCGGGAAATTTTTTCAGCGAAGCTGGTTGAAAGTCGGGGCCGCGGGGTATAACCCGCTGTCCGCTTTCAACGCGGATTCGAGGTAGGGCGCCGCGATTCGTCGCTTCGCCAGCGACTTTGTTGCAAATTCGCGATGCGGGGAAGCGCTGCATCGCGAATTTACTTTTACAAACGGGCTCTTAATTTGTAGTTTGTGTATTTCAAGTTTGCTTTCAAACTCCGTAAAGAGTATACTAGTTTAATTCCAAGTAAAAATAATTAATTTATGTTTTTACCTACCAAAGAATAGCAGTCAGAAAATCTTAAATCTTGATTTGTGGGTTGGAGTTTAATAACCTTGCATATAATTCCAAGTGTTTCAACGTGCTTGAAGTTAAAATGTTCTGTAGGCAAAAATTTTATATCCGGACTGTGGACACAACTATGAGCGGACTCTCAGTAATATACCGTCATGTGTGCTATATTGAGCCCAACTAACAAAGTATTAAAGTGGAATCGCGGACTCTGCAATAACCCCGAAATAATCAAGAAATAACCCTAGAATAATCTCCGACATGTTATTTCAGGGTTATTGAAATGGAATATATGAGTTTCTCTTTAATAATCCCGAAATAATCTCGAAATAACACCACAGAGATTATTTCGGGTTTATTTTTGGGTTATTTCGGTGTTATTGAAGTGGAATATATGAGTTTCTCTTCAAGAAGCCCGAAATAACCTAGGAATAATCTCAAAATAACCACTGCGGTGTTATTTCAAGGTCATTGAGTGGGAATCACAGAGATTATTTTAGAGTTACTTCTGAATTATGTGAGAGTTATTGAAGTGAAATATATGAGTTTCATATTATCGAACTCCGCACAGGAAATTTGTCCGTAAGAATGAACAGTATCAATCAACTTTCTAAACTAAATCTTGTACGATAAACACTGACTTTTCTTATGCACTAAAGAACTAAAGACAAATTTTAGAGCACATAACAATATTAAACTCTTTGACTTCCGTTTTGAATACAATTTTATTTAAGAGTTATACTAATTAGCCCAAAATTCAAAACTCAATGCTTTCCTATTACTAGCTGTTGAATGCGTTATCGGCTTTGGAACAAGTTGTAGTTATTAATATATAATGTAGCATTGACAAATCACAATTATACACTAAACAAATTGAAAATGGTAACAGGCGAATGTGAAAGGATATGTAAGATTTTTTCTTCCTTCTTTATTGTGATTGTTTCCATTGCATAATGTAAAGCAAGCCAATTATTTAACTTCTCAAGTCTCTTCGCATCGAAAGTCAATTGAAGGCTTCTATAATCTAACTTTTAATTTTTCAAATAAATATTACAAAGTAAATGAAAACTTTTCAAATGCGTAGCGTCGAAGGTGTTGCGTAGCAAAGGACTAGTGAATCCAAGTAATGATAAACAATCCGAATAAAAAATTATTGTTCTCAAGGGTCGTTTCTTCTATTTTATTTTATTAATAATAGGATGAACAACTTGTATACATATATATTTATAAACTTTAAACTATATTTAAAAAGTGCTAGATACAATACAATTATTAGTCCATTATGTATTTAGTACAACAATTACATCAAATTTATTGTTCTTAAATTACTCGCATTGTAGTGATTGTACTATAGTATACTAGTGCACCTATTATGATTTAATTTTGGAATTTGCTAGTGTTGCATGATTATTTTATGTTAATTGATTTTTTTAAGTTTTTGGAATTAATTTGTTGTTTTTATTCATCGTTTTTTAGTAATTTTGTTTTATGTATGATTTATAAAAAGTTTTCACTTGATTGTAGAGTTTTTAGTATTTATTTTATGTCTGATTTATAAAATGTTTTCACTTGATTGTAGAGCACATTTAATTATATTTTTATCATATTCTTATCTAATTTTATGGGTATCATAAATTAGAAAATGTAAGATTTCATGTTGGATTTTTCTCTCAGAAGGATTTGGTAGATCCTTATATAAGTGGGTTTTCTATAGATATCTGATATCCGTTTTGCAAACCGTTTTTAACAGTGTGTTCTAGATATGATTTTCTATTTATTCACTATTTTTTGATAATTTTTAGGCATATATTTATGATGTAAATAAATTAATATATATATATATATATATATATATATATATATATATATATATATATATATATATATATATTATGCATATCAAATTATAACAATTCAAAAATTTCCTCTACTTCCTTTACAAAAATAAATAATTATTTGAATAATTAAACATAAATATCCCAATTGCAGAATATCTTTATATGCATTTTTACATCTGACTTTTTCCAAACCGTGACTTATACAGAGAGAGAGAGAGAGAAGGAGTAGGATTTTAGAGAGAATTGTTTTGGGAGCCATAGAGTCGATTTCATCCGGTGGGCTAAATACGTGTAGATTTACTTCATATAAATATTTTTACTTTTTAAAATATTATTCAAGATATTTCACATAAATAATTTTATAAATTTTGTTCGTCGATATGTGTAGATTTACTTCATCCAGAAATTACATTATTACTTATGTCTTGTGGTATGTACTACTTCAATAACACGATGTGAAAACATGTCAAAATTGTTAGCTATTATATGTTTTTGTATCATAAATATATGTCATAAATGATACAGAATTGGAGAGTTGCAGGTGGTCGTGGTTGGTGGTTTTTTTTTAGGTGCAAATAAATTGAGTTATAAGGGGTTTTGCACTTTTGTTATCATCCATCTGTGTGTTTGATATTCTTGAACAGATGTAAATAAGTGACGATATAAGTGGAAGTGGAGTTACAAGTGACATAGTAGAAATATGAACAAATATAAGTGGAATTGAAGGTATAAGCGGGGAAGGGAAAAAAAAAAACTAAAATAATTTAAATAAGTAAATAAAGTTTTATTTTTATTTTATTTTCCTGCACTTGTAATATTATGTTGCTTATACTACTACTTACCATATGACTACTGGAGTTGCAATATTTTGTACTAACACTCTAATAAATACTATACATAATGTTTCACAATTTTCGCTTTATTTTCATTGAATATATGCCTATTAACTTTTCTTAAATATTGAAAATTACAGAAAACTTTGAGAAACCTACTGAGATATGGTTGCTCATTCATGCTTTACTCACATGTGTTGTTTCAGGGAATGCACAAATTAAGTAGGAGTTCTGTATCAGTTGAGAGCCTGATATTAAGTATGTCAATATCTTATATCTATATTTTTATAGTCATGGCGATGCTTATTTTTTGATGATAGAGAGATTAAACCATGATTATTGTATATATTTATTTTGTTGTATATTGATATGATCTAAATAAATTTTGTGAATTTTTATTTTATAGATTTGATGATAATAGTGGTTTTATGTTTATGAAAAATGAAGAAAAATAAGTAATTAAAGATCCTTACAAATAGATCATGGGTAAAAATTTATCTCTTATGACCTCGACATTAAGCGATCTGCCTCAATATGAAGAGTTGCATCGAGTTGAGTTGTGACAAAATTTTTTGCATCAGAGCAATGAATTTGGAGGAATTAATCTATAAACAGAGCCATAAGATTGAATAGTAGATGAGTGTGAGAGTTTTGGGTAGTTAAAGTTTTTCTTTTATATGCTTTCTTTTATGTATGTTATGTTAAGTTATTGCATGTGCTTTTCTGTTGTAAGAATTGGGTAATTATGAATCCCCAAGATCAGGATGTAACAAATGGATTGAGTTCTAGTCAGGTTGGGGCAGTACAAAGTATAGTAGGAGCTTTTTTGTCAGATTCAATGACTTAGTTTGCTAGTTTGGAGGCTTAATTGATGGGCGATTCTTCAAACAGAATGTTTACTACGAGAGTAGAGGAGGGAGATAAACGTTTTCCTTTATTCTTGAGAATGAAGTGATCTCATTTTAGGGAGCACTGGAGTCTCAAGTAGCTAAGGATTGGCTATTGAAACTAGAGAACTCCTTTAACAACACTTGATGTCAAGAGAACCTTAGGTACCCTTAGTGGTCATTTAGCTTGATGGTCAAGATGTGCGTTGATGCTTAGGTCATCAGAGGTAGAAGTTTCAAAGCAAACTGAATGCTGAGATTACGTAAGAGCAATTTACTGATACATTTAGAGATTAGTTTGTATGTCCATCAGCTAGACAATAGATGCATAATCCTTTCTAAGATTGGTTCATGGGAATAATATGATAATACAATATGTGGTTAAGTTCACTGTATTAACATAATATGCTCCACAATTAGTCAGTTCCCTAATGAAGAAGAGCTAAAGATTTTGAGAGGACTTTAGGATAACTTAAGGCAACCACTAGTACCATTCAGGATCAATGATTTCTCTGAGTTAGTGGAGAGGGAAACATTGATGAAAAATAATATGATGTCTACTCAACAACACATGGATGTGTGCCAGGAAAGATTTGAAGGGGAAGTATTTTAGAAGCGGTGGAAGTGTGACGAAGCATCGATTGGGTTGTATGACACTAGAAGTGGTTCTAAAGCTTCTAGGAGAAAAGGCTTATCTATCTCAATATGTAGTGATCCGATCCATACTTCATGTAAAAGGAAACATCATAATCAATGCCATTTATTTTCTGGACAATTTTTTATGTGTGTTTAGCCTAGACATAAGATGACATAGTGTCTAATACTTGATTAGATTATAGGGTTAATATACAACAAAAACCAATCCCATCACGAACATTAAGTGAAACATTATCTAGTCGAGGTGGAGGGAGATTCTCTATAAGGAGGACAGAAGATAGCAAGAGACAGTATGTTACTCTTGTTATTACTACTCCAATAGCCTAGAGTTTGTAGTTTGACTCAACAAATGGCTAAGGATGTGTATGATGTTCTGATAGGTACAACTTCATTTGTGCACAACCTTAGAGGCATCCGGAGTTGTGGGATGTGACTTGGATGGAGTGTGAGCACAAATTCCGCACGGCAGAAACTTAGCGTATTTTTAATTCTTTTTATAATAAGTATATAATATATTCTTTAATTGCAGCGTTACTCTTTAACACAAGTATATATATTGCTCAAGTAATACAGGGCTCTAGTAGAGTCCCGGATATCGATCCCACAGGGAATATTTTAGAGGCTACATACTAGGATTATAAAAATCAATTCAGAATCAAAACTAAATCGAAATTACTTATCTGTCACTAATACGCAACCGACAACAATATGAAGTATAAATTAAACTAGTTCTACTAACAGATATCTAATTCTACTAAAGTGAAGTTCAAATATATAAGCATGAATCTTTCTCCTTTGTTAAGATATTTATGTGAATAAATAATTAGAATTAGTTTAAAACGGTGTTGTGCCAAATAGGAGCATACCTATTCTTTACCCTTTGGTCCAGGCATAAAGAACATTGACTAATCCTATGCTTTGTTACTGAATCTGCGGCTAGGCTGGGAGGATACCTGCTCTCACTTCGGAGCTCCCACATTCCCCTCGCCTGAGGGCTAACATCTACACTTCAACACCCAAATGATATGATCGAATTGAGGATTTTAGTCTGTCACTCTAAAATCTTCAATTCTATGCCCGATGAATATTATTTCCCTATTTATTTGCACCCTACCTCCAAGGACTTTGACTTCGCTGAATCTTAAATGTAATCTTTACTATAGTTGTTATACTCAACATATTTTAACTATTCAATTGGCCAGATTGAAAGTAAATTAATAATTAAGTAAAAGATTATCACAATTTCTTTAAATTTTTATGACGCACTAATTTAATTTATCATTTCATAAAAATATCAAAAATAGGAGAAAGAAAGAAAAACTACTTAGATTTTCTGGAGAGGATACAATAAAACTTAGATTTCATATATAAAAGTAAAGTTTTACAAACTAAAGTAAATAAACACAACTTATGTTAAATTCCTCCCCAAGCAAACTCCTTGAAGTTCCTCTGAATCTCTTTCTTTCTTTACAGTACGTGAAATTCTTCTTCGAAATAGCAATGCAGAAGAAATCTCTCATTTCCCTTCCACTCTTACAATCCTTCAAAGAATTTCTCATCAATATCTCTATTTGAACTCACTATTTAACACTTACTAAATAATAATGGACACTAGTGGACTCTCTATTGGACACTAAATAACTCTTAGAAAACCCCAAAAGGACTTGTTAAGAACTCTTAGTGACTTTTAGAGGACCCGAATAAGACACTTTTTCGGTGGAAAATTGTTCTTTTTAAAGTAGTTGAAGAGTCTCCAAGGGTTTTCCAAGCATCCCTTCGAAAATCGTCCACATTCGATGTATTTTGTGAAAGAACCGTCGATTCCACCGTCGGCGGCCTCAAGCTTCGCCGTAGGCGGCCTTCTAGAAACACTGCCTTGAACTGGCCCCGCTGTTGGCGGCCTCGACCTCCGCCGTCAACGGCCTCCCTTGAAATATATTTTGAAATCTCGAGAAAATCACGCCGTTGGCGCCCTAGATCAAATTTTCATAATTTAGTTCTTTTTGCTCTAAATTCGCTCCTTTTTGGATATTTTTGCTCCATTGTCCTTAAATCTTCATACCTGCAAAAAAACACCTAAAATACCCTTATTTAAAGTGCAATATCGTTAAAATTAGTATAAAATAGGCATGAAAATCTTAGCATTTTTTCCTTGGGTCAAGATCCCTTAAATTTAACTATTACTTATCCTCAAGTAATCTTTAGTATTACATAAAAGTTATGATTCATTGTGGTAAAGTTCTAATTCAGAAATACTATAATTTTGATTTAAATAAATATTATAGCAAGAATTCTTAGAAAGATTTTCAAGTAATTATATTAATTCTACAGGTATAAGGCTATCTAGTCATCAAGTCTAAGAGTTCTAGTTTTCTATTCATTTTAAGAATGACTATATGTTACAATATCAATTCACTTAGAATATTCAGAAGATAAGAACTTCATGAGGATACTATTAGTAAAGAAACTAGTCATAAATATAAGTTCAGAAATGTTTTTAGTTTTTCCTTTAGGTTAATCCAAGTGAAGCCAAATTTTGATAAGACATTTCCTCAAGATTCTGCTCACTTACTTTTTTTCTTTTGGATTGTTTTTCAATTCTATATAATTTTCTTTTCTTTTCAGGGATTGTTTTTTTTCGAACCTTTTCTTTTTCATTCTTTTTCTTTTTCAAGTGAGGATTACTATATCTGGATAGCCTGTTAATAATTTTGAACTTCACTCTTCTTTTTCTAAAATTGAAACTTTAAAACATTCTTTACCTTATATGTACTTCATAACTTTTACATCATTGAATCCCAATCTTTTCTTTCTCAACTAAATTCCTAAGATTCTTAATATTTCAAAATATCATTTTTTTTACTTTAAATAGTTAACTATATTCTTATCCTCTTATACTAAATATCTTAACCTAAAAAATTAATTTTTATTACCAAAATATTCTTTGAATTTTTCTATAATATTTAGATAAAATCTAAATATAGCTATCTAAATTAAATTTTATCACAAAAATCATATTATAATTTTTGAAAATATGTTAATTGAGAACATATAATAGTTAATATTTTTCTCCCCCCTAAACTTAAAGTTTTCCATAATAGAAATATTACAGGGTGGAAAGAAAAATTCTAAAAAATCATATCTTTACACCTTAGGCATTATTGTCTTTTTGAAATTTTTGCAGGTTCTTTTCAAAAATTTTAACTTCAACTGACCTTTAATATTTAAAAACCTTTCTACACATATAACAGTTTAGAAAAATTGTTGGGGTAATGTAATTTTAAAACAAGTATATAAAACTAAACATTAAACAACAATAACTAACTACACAAAACATATGCATTTCACAACACAGAATAAACACTTTACTATTTTAGACTTAACAGTTTTACAATTACAATTACAATTATAATCCATCACAAACATTCAGAAATGAAAATACAAACTGCAGAACTAAACACATATCTCAGAAACAAAGAATAATCCACAGAATACAATTAATAAAAAATGAAAGTACTACATCAAAACTAAAATAAACACATACATCACATCACATCACTATCTTAAATCTTAATCATCAAAATCCCATACAATATCTTCATCACCCTGGTCAGCAGGTGGATTGGGCTGATGCTGAGTATAACGAGGGCATTCTGGAAAAATGACATCAGGTTCTCCTCTGTAGTACCTAGCTTGAGCATCATAATATGCCATCTCAAAATCAGAGTGCCTCTGAAGATACTCACTATCGTGATCATGTCTTTTCTCTAATCCTTCAATCCTATGATCAATTCTTTCCAGTTTTTCATCTAACATCTCAAAACTTTTTCGCTGCAGAATCATGACATTCATCAAATCATATAAGGTAGGGGAACTAGATGCAGGAGGGTCATATCTAGTAGAAGGGATGTCTGTACTAGTAGAAGGTGCCTTGCTCTTACTCCCAAATCTCCATTCCTCATGGGATTCAAAAGTTTTTATATTTTCTTTATTAATGGGATTCATTAGATACACCCATTCTTCCTTATCATTAGCTTCAACTCCAGATAATTGACAAAGTGCATAAATTAAGCCAGGATGTCCTAAATATCCACTTGACTCACTCTTCGTAGTAGCCATAATATTCTTGTAGATTATTCTCCCCACTTTTATAATTCTATTGTTCTGAATAGAGAAATTCAGAACAACTCTGTCTCTCGAGACTTCACTATGATGATAGGTGGGTAGTAGAGTCGAACAAATGAAATAATACCAAGTCTTAGCAGTGGCATTCATCATGGAAAGCGGAAAGTTAATCCGTTCACGATTTTTAATTTTCCAAGTACCTTTCCGATCAGTGAGAAAGTCAATAACATCGTTTAACGGACCCTCCATTGTTCCAAATGTTTCACATTTGCTAGAAAAATGTTCATGAAGCTCGTAAAAAGAGTTAATGCGGTTAGCATTAAAGTCGACAGAAAATCCTCTTACTTGGACAGGCTCATCCTCAAGTAGAGTAAGATTAGAGTAGAACTCTCTTACAACATTGATAGCAGCTTTATTTGTTGTGTAACAGAAGTTCTCCCATCCTCTCTCTCTGATAACTCATTCCACCTCTCCTGCGTGATTTTAGAAAACTCAATCTTGTATGCACTTCTTAATTTGAAAGATTGAAATGTATCTCGATTGTGCTTTAGCGTTTACAAATCGAGTCTCGTCGTATTTGAGTCTTCTTTTTTGTCGTGGAGCAATTGCTTGATCTATCAAAATCACAAAAATCAGACTAATCTCCAAAATAATAATACCATGGCTTCTAAAGGGTGTTTAAATCAATCTAAATAAAGTTCCATGAATTCCTTCTAAGTCTTTTCTCCACATTTTCAAATTTCCCAAAATTTATTAATGTGGAAGAAATTCATGGTGAAAATAAAAAAAATTTACATAGGAGTGAAGCTCTTACTAAGGGAAGATGAAATCCGGTATTAGAATGTGTTGAAATTGCTCCAAATCTGAGATCTATCAAGCCCTAGGTCAAATTTTTGGGTAAAACGGGGAAGAAGATGATGAATAGTGGCGTTTGACCGGTCAAAATCGCGGTTAAAAGATAATTTTTGGGATCTCACCGTCGGCGGGGTCGTTTGCTCCGTTGGCAAGCTCTATTAAATTAAATTCCAATACCATCAGGAAAATCACGCCGTTGACGCCGTCGACGGCCTCGAGCGCGCCTTCGGCGAGATTCTCAAATATTGATTTTTTTTTTCAAATTTTTGCAATTTTGATCAATTTTAAGCATCGTCGTCATCCGTTCGATCATTTTAATCATATATTTTAATTGATTAAGTGATGTATTAACACAAATAAGCATACACACAACAAAACTTCACAATTATATATTAAATCCAAGTGTTTACAATCCACAGTACATAACACACATAAACATGTATTTTCTCAATCTAAATCCAGCTAATCAGCGTCGCAATCCAAACCACAACACTCAAAACGCTGAAAACAAACATATCAATCATTATCTCAATTATATTGAGATTAAAAAGGAATCTAAGAAAGCAAACACACAAACAAAGTTCAAATCAAACACAACATAAAGAAACTAATAAAACAATTCTACTACTCTTCCGAATCAGTACTGGTTTCTACTCTTCTAATATAACCCATTGCTTGAACATGAACGAACATGTTATAAAAAGATCGAAATGGGAATTCTTCAGTTGAATCTTCATCAATCCATCCCATCTTCTTCATTAAGCGTATCAAACTTGCTTCAAATTGCCCAGTATAATCAAAATGTTATTTCATCCTCCAATCGATATGATCAAAGAAATCAGACATATTGTTAACTGTACTCAATAAATTTTGTACCTGCTTCTCCAGACTCCTAATTCGGTGTAAGATCATTGGTGTCTTGTCCGCTACTAGAGGTTGAATAGGAACAGAATTCTGCGATGCTTGATCCATAATCACGCCCGTGTCATTCTCCTCATCATTAGCTGGAAACATACGAGTTGGGTCTAAAGATTTCCAGGGTAGCTGTATTTTCTCCTAAATCTTGTACAATACTTGAAACAAACTGCATATTGAGAAAATTGTTGAAGGATGTCCATGCCCTTGAGATGATCCTTGAATGATCAGGCCAAATACAAACTTCACAATAATTGATCCAATATCAATGGGTGACAAATATATGCGTACTAAAAATTCAATCCTCGGCAACAGCGCCAAAAACTTGACTCGCAATATGCTGATGAATAATATAATAATTAATTCTTTCAAATATATCTAATAGATAATAATAGCAGCTAGTGTATATAAATATAATTTTATCAAAAATATTTTACACACTAGGGGTACTACGCAAGTATACGTATCGTATCATGTAATATAGGGCTTTGAAACAAAGACCCCAGTATCGATCCCATGATGAGTGAGTTATGGATTTTTAAATATTTTAATTTTATTTTTAAGTATTTCTTTTATAGTTATAAATTTGATATTTTTAATTTACTAGATGCAATAATAAAGCAGTAATGAAATGATTGATGTAAATAGCAATAAAAAACAACTTTCTTCCTTTCAATTAATATAAGATTTTCTAAGATAATGATAATATTCGTGGAGAATATAAATTTATGGTATTATTCCAAATAGAAGTATTCATATTCTTTACCCTTTGATCCAGATGTAAAGAACATTGGCTAGCCTATAGATCAGATCCGGATGTATTGTTAGTAGAATGGGTTAATCTAGGCTCACACTACTAGATGTCCAAGGGTGGCTATAGTCGGCCCTACTAGTGACTCTTTCCTTCTCTATAAACCAAATCACAAGAATTTAGTTCGTCACTCTAAAAACTTATCAATTCTACGCCCATTATATAATATCTTCCTATTTATTTGCACTTCACCTTGAATAACCCGCACAAGGCCTTCGACTACCCAAGGATTCATGTGATATCTACTAGTTAAGAATTCATCTGCTTCTAGGTATCAAAACTCTTCAACAGATTTTAAGAATTTAAATGGCTAATTTAAATAGTAAATTAAGATCCGGTTTTAATATCATCACAATGTTTTAAAATATAAATAGTTTTTAATTCTCCAACGAATTTTATATTATCCTATTTTTCTTTTCATAATTGAAAGGAGAAAGTAAACTAACTACTCAGAACACATTGAATTTAAACAACAAAACATGATGATGAAACTTTGAATAAAATTACAAATACTTATCTCAAGTGCTTCTCCTATTGAACCTCTGAATTCTTCTGACTCCAAAGCAAATAAAGTTCAAAAGCACCAACTCTTTAAACTTTCAATACAAACTCTAAATAAAATAACTAACTAATTTATGAAGGATAATAAAATGTAGCCCTAAAGTATCTCTCTAATTCTCTCTCTAGATGGGGCTCTAGATAGGGGGCGATTTTTTCTGAAGGAGTACCCTCCTATTTATAGGCTTTAAGGGTTTCCTCAAGGCACGTCTTCATAATGTGTCCACATTCAATGAATCTTCTAGAAGGTGTGTCTGGCGCCTAGGCACCGGACTTTGCGTCCAGTTCTTCACACCTCTTCACTTTGGATCGTACCTCTTTACGATTAAAACCATTTCCAAGCGTCCAAATGCATTGTATCCCATGTCCTATAAACCATGAACAACTGCCAGTCTTCTAGAAGGTCCAATAACCGCTAACACCGTCAAAATAACTATCCAAAAGTCGTCAAAAATCTTGACAGATCCTGTATCGACCTGGCACATAGGAGCCGGATTCTGGCGCCTAGGCGCGAGCTCAATAATTTTGACAATTTTGCATTTTGGCTCCTTTTTTGGTCCTTTTTGGTCCTTTTTGGTCCTTTTTGCTCCTTTTTCACTTTTTTTTTCTTCTTGAACATTTTTCCATCACCTATATCCAAAAACACAAAAATACCTTTTATTAAAGCATAATATCCTTAAAAATTTGATAAAAATCAAGACATCAAAATGGGTATTTTTTTCATGGATCAAAATCCCCTAAACTTAAACGTTACTTGTCCTCAAGTAACCCTTTTTACTATATAAAATATATTACATTTGGAATGAAAGATAAATATTTAAGACTCCTTGTAATTTTTGATCTTATAAAGGCTTTAGTAAATCATTAACCAAATTTCACTAACTAAGTTTAATTTTAAGAATTTAAAGAATATTCAACTACCAAATCATAAAACTTCAAAAAATTTTCATTCATTTCAAAAATAATAGACGTTTATTATATTAAGATCACATAGATTATTTACAAGAAAAAGGTTTTTATGAAAAGTCTTTCCTAAATAAAGATTCATGCATAAAAATTAAGTAAAGTATGTAACTAGTTTTCTTCATATAAGATAATTCAAGTGAAGCCAATTTTTGATTAGGCATATCCTCAAGCTTCTCTTCTTTTTTCTGTTCTTCTCTTTTTTTTCACAGTGAGGATTATCGTATCCGGATAACTTTGTTAATGATTTTGAACTTCACTATCCTTAACTTATATTTTCAAACTTTTACATTTTCACTTAATTATTATAACATGAATAGAATTTCAAAAAGACTTTCAATCTTTTTTTTTTCAAGTTATAGTTTTTGATTTCTTAATACTTCTAAAATTCAAATATTTCTATTATGAATAAAAAAATTTCTTAATCTTATTCTTCTTTAAGTTAAATAATTCTATTCTTAAAATCAATCAAAGTTATTAAAATTTTAGTTAAGTCCACTAAATTATTTATAATTTCAAAAATTTAAGTGATCTTAAATAGATTCTTCATTCCTTATGTTATGTTAAGATTTTTTTTAGAAAATATTAGTTTATTAAGGACAAATAAAATTTAAATTTGCATGTATTTTCCCTTCCCCCAAACTTAAGTTTTGGTATATCATAAAAAAATAAAGTATGAGAGAAAGAAAAGTATAATTTAAAAAGGAATTTTATAAGCATGTAAAAAAAATTCTAGAAATAAATATAATTTACTTCTACACATGCTTTTTATGAATACTACAGAAATAATGAAGCATATAAAAGTAAGCAGGCTCAAAATTTTTTTTTTTAAAAAAATTTATATAGCTGTAGTTGAATTAAATAACTATATTACTAACAGAAATAGAATAACATTACAAACTATTCTAGAATACTAAGCAGTAGGCTGAAAAAATAAGCACAAATTCATTCAAATTTCAGTCTGCAACTAAATATCTAAAACAGTCTCAACATTAAACAATTCATACAAAGTCTCATAAACAAATCTAAACTAGGAAACAACAAACAACAATCAGTATTAGCAAACAAAAACTAAACTAACAATAGACTCAGCACATCTCAGAGGTAAATCAGGCTACTAATCACTGTCTGTAGCCTCGTCATCGTCATCACCAAAAGAAAACTCCACATCCTTAGGATCAACATATGGTGAAAATCTAGGACAGGTGGGAAACTGAATATCATGCTCACCCTTCAAGAATCTAACTAAAGACTCTGAATACTCAGCATCATACTTACTCTTCCTCTGGGTGTAATCAGATAGGTGATCAATTTTCTTATCCATAGTATCAACTCTACAGTGAGTTAGAAATAACTCATTCTGCTGCTCCAGAAATTGATCATGCATCGATTCCCAAAAACTAGACGGTGGCTCAGCAGTAGAAGTAGAAGGTCTGGAAGTGGAAGCTCTACCTGGAGTAGGTGCAAAAGTTGAAGGGACTGTAGATCTCTTCCCACGAAGACAATCATAGATACTAACACTCTCCTGCTCAATTGGCTTAGTAGACTTCAGCTTCTCCTCAGAAATATCAGTAGTGACTCCATTGTTCACACATAAAGTATAAATCAGAGATGGGAATCCTAGTCCTACAGAAGTATTAGATCTAACAGTAGACTCCACAGAATCATAAATAATACTGCCGACATCTATCGGCTTCCTCTCCTGAATGCAGTAGTTTAAGATAGCTCGATCTCTAGTCACTTCGCTCAGGTGGTTGGAAGGTATAAGTCTTGCAGAAATAAAGTAATGCCATGCCTTTGAAATACCATTTGACTTAGAAGATTTGAATTTTACCCGTTTATCGTTCCGAAACTTCCAAGCTCCAGTGCCGTCAGTCAAATAAGCAATAATCATCTCAAGATCTCCCTCAGATGGAGATAAACCAGAATAGTAGCAGTCGATGGTAGGTGACAGTCCATAAAAAAAATTGATCCTTTCCAGAGTAAATCCTACTCCAACACCTCTGACGAAGACTTCGTAGTCTTCCGCATCCAAAAAGTTAGCATAAAATTCGTGCACAACTGGAATAACAGTAACAGCGGTGAAATAACAGAATCGTTGCTAGTTGCGCTCAACGATCGTGTTCTCGATCATTTCACCGGGATTGTAAAAGCTTCGCTCTAAGATAGATTTTCTGGAAGTCACAAGTTCGTGATATCGAAAATGCGTTGCCACAGTCGCGAACTTGCTACTGTCAAAATTTTCTCGTGCCTTTCCTCGCTTAGATTTCAGTGCAATCTAAACGTGAAAGAAAACACAAATAAATTAAGTAATCAAAGATTTAAACTCTTTTTAAGCTTAAGAAACTTAAAATGAGTTTAGAAATTCATGGAGAAACATTAAAAATCAAAATTTTTCTTAAAATTTTGGTTTTTAGCCAAAAATAGGAAAAACTATGGTGAAAATAAAAAATAAATGGATTAAAGTGTAGATCTGACCTTGAGATGAAGAAATCAAGTGATTTCGGGCTCAAAATCTTGATGTTTTGACCTCGAAATGGATTTAGAAGGTGGGTTTTCGCGAAAAAAGAGGAAGGGGATGAAGCTTAGGTGTCAAAAATGGCTAATGGGGGTTTAAATAGTGATTTTCGGGTAAGCAGGCCGAACCGGCGCCTAGGCGCCAGACTCGCCTTTCCAAAAAAATCACTTTAAAAATTTTATTTTCCACCAAAATTCATAAATTAAACTTCTATTCACTCATATAAGAGTATTGCTTTAATTTCCATCTTCCAAAATATTTTCCAAAAATTTTAAAAATTAAAAGTTAAATCCACCAATTAAACACAATTTTAAATCAAACTGTTCTAATTCCATTCATGATTTTCAATTTCGGGCTCAATACAATTCAGATAAGTATCATAACATGATTCAAGTTCTAACAACAATCAAACAACACAAATTTGAAAGCAAATACAACACACATTGAACATGAAAGCAAACACACTAACAAACACAATCGATTCACTAAAGCATACAACGACACACTAAATAAATCACAATCTCACCACATCAATATCTAATTCCCATTTTCTTGGCAAGGAAAACTATTTAGCCCACTTGGAAAGAATGCTAACGCCCTCGGAAAATCCGTAGCCATTTTTTCGTCGATCCAATTGTTCTTCACATAAATCTTCACTTGAGTATCTTGATAGGCCTCTAGATGATCAAATTGAACTTTCTCCTTCCATTCCAGATGTTCAATTTGATGATACATCTCATGGAGGCAATCTCCAATGCTTTTAAATTCTGCTTCAAACTTATCTAGACGACTAGAAATTTTCTCCAAACCTACAGCGATGAAACCATTGAAGTAGGGTTGAGGATCCTTTGAGAACTTGTCTCTAGCCTCTTCTCCAAGATTTCTCCTCTCCATTTCTTCAAAATTCTTCTGTAATCTTTCAAGAATGGAGTGTATGGGTCGAAATAATGATTGCATAGTGATTAGGGATGAAAATAGGGTAATTTATAAGAGAAAATCGTGTGAAAAACTAAAGATTTTTGGTTTTGACATGATTCAGTAATTGTGGCGCTTAGGCGCCAGATTTGGCGCCTAGGCGCCGGACCCATCGACACATAGTTTACTATGGCGCTTAGGCACCAAATCTGGCGCCTAGGCGCCGGAACCATGTTCGACTCCGTTTCGCCTGACGTCATATTTCAAATTTTCGTTCTCCAAAATAGGTAATTTAGAATGGTAAGATCAATATAGACTCAGTAACACAAATTATAAGCAATCATAATGAAGGTTAACTTGATCTCCTTTTTACTCATATATGAAATAGTGTGATCCAATGTCTAAACTTTATATATTTCGAGATAATCTTCAGCTTAAGTCATTAAAGACTTGTTAGCATCAAATTTTCTAAAGTAATATAAAATTAAAAAAGACCGAGGCACAACCTTACATTAAAAATGTAAAAACACACAAAACAACGAATAACTATGGGTTGCCTCCCACAAAGCCCTTGGTTTAACGTCGTCAGCCCGACCTAATTAATTTTTTAATCAAGTATACTCAACTCATAAGCCTCATTGTAAATATTTTTAATATCTCCCAAATAAGGCTTCAGTCTTAATCCATTAAATTTAAAAGTTTTCCCGTTTTGGGATCTTTAATATCCACAGCTCCATAATGATATACTTTTTCAATTATATACGGTCCTATCCATTTTGATTTTAATTTTCCAGGAAAAAGTCTTAAACGAATATTAAATAATAATACTTCTTATCCAGGCTCAAATATTTTTCCAGAAATCTTTTTATCATGTAATATTTTCTTTCTCTCTTTATAAATCCTTGAATTTTCATATGATTCATTTCTTATTTCATCCATCTCATTTAATTGCAATAATCGCTTTTCTCCTGCAGTATTCAAATCAAAATTAAACTCCTTTATCGCCTAATAAGCTTTATGTTTAAGTTCAACAGGTAAGTGACAATGTTTACCATAAACTAACCAGTAAGGTGACATTCCGATTGGTATCTTATAAGCTGTTCTATAAGCCCATAATACAGAATCAAGTCTATCAAATCAGTTCATTTAGGATTAACAGTCTTCTCTAAAATTTTTTTAATTTCTCTGTTTGATACTTCAACCATTCCACTTATTTGTGGGTGATATGCAGTTGCAATTCTGTGTTTGATTCCAAAATTTTCCAATAATGATTGAATTCTTATATTTCTAAAATGACTTTCACCATCTCGTGATAATTACCTTAGGCATTCCAAATCTTGAAAAAATCATCTTCTTTAAAAATTTTGAAACACTTTTGGAATCACGGCTAGGTAAAGCTACAACTTCAATCCACTTTGAAACGTAATCAACCGCTAATAAAATATAAATATTTCCAGATGATGGTACAAATGGTCCCATAAAGTCTAAACCCCATATATCGAAAATTTCAACTTCCAATATATAGTTTAATGACATTTCATCTTTCTTGGATATATTTCCCATCCTTTGACATTGATCACATGTTTTCACATAATGTCTCACATCTTTAAATAAGGTAGGCATTTAAAATCCTGAATTTAAAACTTTAAATGCAGTTTTATCTACTCCAAAGTGTCCTCCAAATTCAGAATCATGACATTTTTGAATAATAGCATA
Organism: Papilionanthe hookeriana x Papilionanthe teres; assembly: GCA_022702705.1. Lineage (NCBI taxonomy): Eukaryota > Viridiplantae > Streptophyta > Magnoliopsida > Asparagales > Orchidaceae > Papilionanthe > Papilionanthe hookeriana x Papilionanthe teres. The sequence goes on from CM040427.1 coordinate 116,041,892, forward strand.
AGTTTATTCTTAAGGTATGCATCTACAAATTACAAAATCTCTTCCTAATTTAAATAAATGAGGATCTTCCCAAATATAAGATTTAGCATCATTTTTAAATTTCTTGGTAAAATATTGCTAACTAAATAGTTAACTATATCTGCATACCAAGGTGTTTGGCATCCTTGAATAACATACAAATGTTCATTAGGAAATCTCTCATTTATATTTTCTTCAGTAATAACATTATTCTTAATTCTAGATAAATGATTAGCAATTTGGTTGTCCGTTCCTTTTCTATCCACTATTTGAAAATCACATTCTTGTAGAAGTAAAACCCATCTTATCAGTCTAGGTTTAGCATCTTTTTTTAGCATTAAATATTTAATAGCCGAATGATCGGTATGAACTATGCATTTGGTACCAAGAAGATAAGGTCTAAATTTATCAAATGCATATACTATAGCTAAAAGCTCTTTCTCAGTAGTAGTGTAATTTCTTTGAGTTTCAGTAAGAGTTTTACTAGCATAATATATAACTTGAAAATATTCTCATATTTTTGTCCCAATACAGCTCCAATTGCAAAATCACTTGCATCTCACATTAATTCAAAATTATAGGTTCAGTTATTAATTTTTCTTTTAAAATATTGAAAGCATTAACACAATCTTCATTAAATTCAAATTTAGCTTCTTTTTCCAATAAATGACTAAGAGGTTTAGCAATTTTAGAAAAATCCTTTATATATCTTCAATAAAATCCAGTATGACCTAGAAAACTTCTCACATCAGTAACAGTAGTAGGGGGGTTGCATTTCAGCAATAATATTTACTTTGCTTGATCAACTTCCATCCCTTTTGTGAAACTATATGACCAAGGACAATACCTTCTGTGACCATAAATTGACATTTTTCCCAGTTAAGAACTAAATTTGTTTCTTCACATTTTTTTAAAACTTTGGAAATATTTTCCAAACAAGACTCAAAAGAAGTTCCAAAAACTGAAAAATCGTCCATGAATACTTCAATTCCTTTGTCAATCAAATCACAAAATATTGACATCATACATCTTTGAAAGTTGCAGGTGCATTACATAAACCAAAAAGCATTCTTCTAAAGGCAAATGTTCCATAAGGACTTGTAAATGTGGTTTTCTCTTGTCCTCAGGAGCGATAAGTAATTGATGATAACCAGAATATACATCCAGAAAATAGAAATATGAGTGTCCAGCTAATTTGTTAAGCATTTTATCCAAGAAAGGTAAAGGAAAATGATCCTTTCTAGTGGCGTCATTTAAATTTTGATAATCAATGTAAATTCACCATCCAGTAACTTGTCTTGTAGGAATTAGTTCATTTTTATCATTGACAAGTGACGATTACTCCTCCTTTCTTCGAACACAATGAATAGGACTTACCTATCAAGCTATCCGAAATAGGATAAATAATTCCGACATCTAACCATTTTAAAATTTCTTTTTTAACAACCTCTTTCATGATAGGATTTAATCTTCTTTGTGGTTCAATAGTAGGTTTAACATTTTCTTCAATTAAAATTCTATGCATACAAATGGAAGGGCTTATTCCTCTTATATCAGCAATAGTCCAACCAAAAGCTTTCTTATAATTCTTTAACACTCCTATTAATTTTTCTTCTTGATCTAAACTTAGCTCAGAAGAATTAATAACAGGTAAAGTTAATGAATTTCCAAGAAATGCATACTTTAAATGTGAAGGTAACATTTTTAATTCCAGTTCAGGGGCTTTTTTAATTAAGGGTAAAAGTATATCAATTTGAGTTATGTCTAAAGTTTCCTAGTTATCTTTAATATAATGAGTTTCTTTAAATAATTCTTCTTCTTTTAGTTCTTCATTTTCATTAGTTAAAAATTCAATTTCTTCGTCAGGAATGATTTTACATTTTTCTCGATAGTATTTTTCAATTATAAAATCAAAAATATCCATTCGATAACATTTTTCTTTGTCAGGGTACTTCATAGATTTAAGAACATTGAATTTAATCTCTTGATCATTAACACTCATAGTTAATTCTCCTTTTTGCACATCAATCATAGCTCGTCCGGTAACTAGAAAAGGTCTCCCTAAAATAATTGGTATTTCTTTATCTTTTTCCATATCAAGTACAATGAAATCCAGAAGAAAGATAAATTTATCTACTTTAACAAGTACATCCTCTATAACTCCTTTAGGGTAAGTGATAGATCTATCAACTAACTGAAGGGTTACAGTGGTGGGAGTAATCTCTCATAAATTTAACCTTCGATAAGTAGAAAATGGCATGAGATTAATACTAGCTCCTAAATCACATAGAGCTTTTCCATAGAATTTTTCTCCAATAGCACAAGGTATAGCAAAACTTCCAGGATCTTTAAGTTTCTGAGGTAATTTCTTTTGAATATTGCACTACATTCTTCACTTAATGCAATAGTTTCAAAGGCTTTAAATTTTCGTTTCTTACTTAATATATCCTTCATAATTTTGCTTAAGTTGGCATTTGTTCCAAAGCTTCAGCAAAAGGTATGTTTATAGTAAGTTTCTTAAAAATTTCAATGAACTTAGAAAATTGATGATCAAGCTTCTGCTATTTTAATATTTGAGGAAAATGTGGTGGTGGTTTTTCAACTTCTACATTAATAGAAATATTAGTTTGATCTTGATTAAGAGGAGTTTCTTTAGGTTTTTCAATCTTTTCAACCTCAATCTCTTTTTCAATTTCATTCCACATTCTTTCTTTTAATTCCTTTCCACTTTTAAGTTGTACAGCTTTAACATGTTCATGTTCTTTTCGAGTTTCTTTTGGATTAATTTCAACATTACTAGGAAGTGTTCCTGGAGGTATGTAATTAATTAAATTAGCGATTTGTACCATTTGATTCTCAATATTACTAATAGCAGTATTTTGATTTTGTAATTGATTACTCATTTGTAAAATTAATTCTTCTATTGATAACTTTTTCTGTTGATTATTAAATCCAGGTGGTTTATAATTTGAATTTACTTGATTATTGCAATTTCCAGTTGGATGGGATTGATTATTACCCCATTGTTGTTGTTGATTATTCCAGTTAAAATTAAGGTGATTTTTCCATCCAGGATTATAATAATTTGAATACGAATTATTTTTACTAGCAATAGCTTGTAAAGTTTCAATAGTTTGAGAATCTTCAATATTAGATGAGTTGCTATGTGATATGTTGATGACAAAATTATCTAATTTCCTAGATATTGCAGCTACTTGTGAAGCTAAGATAGAAAAGGCTTTGTTATCTTGAATACTTAACATTCTTTTAGGATTAATCCTTTCAGAAGGCCATGTTGACCTCATTTTTGATGAGGTCTTCTCTTCCTTTTTTAGTACTTAGGATCTAGCCTTAGGCTTTTCCTTTGACTATCTTAGAGGATTAGAATTGGGACCCACCACTTAGAAATTCAAACACTTCTTAACTCCATGCAAACTCCACAAACTTGATTGTAGACCCCTAATCACCTAGAGGGTTGAAATCAAATGTGGAAGTTTAAAGGATGAGTTCCTATAGGACTCTTTGGCCTTAGGACTTCTCTGGGTGGCCTGGTCTGGTGAGGGCTGACTTACACACACACTACACTTATACACAACACTTTCACACACCTACTAAAACCACACCCATACCCAACTTAACCTCCTGACTCATGAAGGTGATTCACATGGATGGTCCTTAACCCCTAAGCCCTCAGCAAGAGGTCGGGAACAACATAGTGAATGCCTCAAATGAGTCCCTTCATGGCTCATGTGGGCTTGATATGGCTTCATGGCTCAACCAAAATGATTTCATTCCACTTACATTTACCCAATCTTCAATTTTCTAAATTTTCGATTTTTGACCACGGGACCCCGGACCCGCCTAGCCTACCCAAAACCCTTGAAATTACCCAAATTTTCCAAAATCATCCAAATTCCTCAAAATCAATCCTAAACATTCTCCCACCACTCAAATTGACCATTCTTTGCCCAAAATTCCAGAAAATACCCCCAATACTCTCCAAATTACCAAAATGCCCCTCTTGACCAAAAAATCCAAAAAATTCCAAAAATTCCCAGAAAGTTCCAGAAAATCCCAAATATTTCTAATTTCATTTTGTTCAACTACACCATGGGCCAATTTTGTCAATTTACCCCACTTTTGTCAAAATCCCCAATTTGACCCATTTTAACCCAAAGTGAACCCATTGTCAAACCAAACCTACCCAATTGACCCAAATTCTGGTCCAATTCAATTCTAAACTTCAAGTCAACATCCCCAACACCAATCTAGACCAAATTCAAGCCCAATTTGATTGTCATTTGAATCCAATTTCACTTTTGACCTTAAAGCCCAATTTGGACCCATGACCCAAACTTAGCCCAAACCAACCCAATTCAACTCCAATTAACCCCAAATCTTTTCTAAAACTTCTCTAACATCCCTACAAACAAAACACTAACATGATTTTTCCAAAATTTGAAACCAAACTGAACTCAAATTCAACCCAAAGCCAAAACTCCTTACATGGGCCTACACCTAAACCTAACCCAAATAGGCCCAAACCCCAAAATCCAAACCCAACCAAAGTTGAAACCTCTTTGAAACAGCCCTACTAACATTTCTCAACATTAATTTTACATCAATTTCAACATTAGCCCAACATTAGCCTAAGTTAACCCAATTTGACCTACCATTGACCACTTTACCAAAAAGCCCAAATTCAACCCAATTCAAACCCAAACCACCTCAAATTTGTTTCAAATCACTCATGAAACATCCCTAAACCAAACCCAACAATTATTTGGCCCAAACTTTTATAAATTTCTCATCTACCAATTTATTTCCAAGCTTAAAAAAGCCCACTTTCTTAAACCTTCCTAAAAAACCCATCCAAAACAAATTTAAAAGCCCAAAACTTATTCCAAAAGCCCACATGAAATTTCTCTCATCATACCTATAATTTAAAACACTTCCTAAGTTCCAAAATCAATAACCAAATAGTTCCAAATCAAGCTTCATGAAATTTGTCCACTAAAATACCAAAATTCCTTAAACCCACTTTCATGAAACCAAGCCAACTTTTCCTAAGCCATATATAAGCCATGAAGCCACTCTTAAGCCACATGCAAGCCATGTGAGTTGTTCACATGTGAACTTACCACAATGGGCAAAAGGAGGAGATCTTTTCCACATTCCCTTAAGGTGATTAACTATTTCTATGTCTCCCCTAAACCATGTTTAATCCTAATTGTACTTGGATTGTGACTTGACCCCACTAATCAAGCTGATCCAAATCACTTTCTCTTCAGCCTAAACCAAGCCTTGGGGGTGCACCTAGCCCAAAAGGATGGGTTGACCCATTTAGAGCCAAAATAGCCATGCCCCCATGCCATTTTGTTCCAACTCCTTTACACATGTCCAAACCCAATTAACTTCACCATTGCCAAGCCCTGACCTCCCTGGTCAAGATGGTGACTCATGCCTGCCGGCCGGCCGCCTGGGTCGCCGGAAAACACCATGGCCGAGACCTTGGAAGGAGCCAAACTTTGAAATTCTCCTTCGTCGAGTTGCCCCATGCCCAGTGGCCGTTGCAACTGTTCTTCCCTTGCAAGAGCAAGCGATCCCGGTCCCTAACTCCCCCAGGAGGCCCTCCAGCCAATCCTTTTTAAACCTCACCCCTCTCGGCCATGAAGTGGTGCTGAACCAACCTTAAGGAAACTCTGCCAAAATCACTCCAGACTCTCCCCCATACCTATAACATTTGATCCCCATTGCTCTCTTGCCCTAATCCCCACTAATTGAGCTCAATTTTGGAGCTCAATTCTCAGGCCAGAATAGGACACTCCAAAATCCTCCACCAAAGTCAAATTAAACTCACCCACACCTGCACAAGACCAAGAGAAGGAGTTCCCCAGTGAAAGCCCCCTCTCCAGGCCACCCATCTGTCCCGGACTCCAAAGGTTGAAATCGGGCTTGGTCAAAATCATACCTGGACAATTCACCAGGCCAAGGGACATCATCTGGAGCTTACTTGGACCCAATCGAAGGTGACACAACCCTCAGATTGAAGCCACACTTCTCTGAGCTAAGGTATGAGCTAACTCTTTATCCCGAGCCTCTGGAGATTGTCTATTTCAAATGCTTTAATTTCAAGGCATGATCACCATTTAGATGTGTTCGTCTCTTCAAGACGAATCCATAGAGCACAAGAACAAGAAAATCCATTGGGAAATGAGTGAGTTCTTAGGGTTTTAGTATGGACGGCTCTCGGGTGAGAACGGCTGGGGACGATGAGCCGATGCCGTCCATTCAATACACGCGCGGACGGACGGCTCAGATCGGGTCGGATCGGCGGATGATACGCGGAAGGCGGGACCCGGGCTGCTGACTCAAGTGGCGGCGTCGAATGGCAGCGCGACACGCGGCGTTTCGGAGATGCCTAGGATGAGTCAGCGCCGCCGTTTTAAATAGAAAATTAGGGTATTTTTTTGATTTACTTAATTCCCTAAACTTCAAAAATTCATATCTTTGTATAGAAAAATCATAAAAATAAAATAAAAATAGCCTCTTGCTCAGTGAACAGAGGAGAATAATGTGGAAAAGAAATCATTTAATTTCATTGAATATTTGATTTTTAATTATTTATTTACTCTCTGCATGTTTTCAATTTTCCATGCATGTAGAAAATTCACCATGGCATGAGACCATAGAGCTTTTGAAGCCTCCGAATTTGGGGACATTCCCCGAATTTTCCAAAGTCGAGGCCATCCCTATGAAGAGTTATTGATTTTTCAATTCTAAGCCACTATTCCGAGTATTTTAATTTCAATAATTAGCATGTTGTGAAATAAATCCTAGGAAAATTTGGTGATGTTTCTTATGACCAGAGGACCCTAGGGAAAATAGGTTTTGAGTTAACTCACTTGGAATAATCCTAATTGGCTTAAACACCCAAAATGGAGCTTTAATTATTAGAGCTAATCATACATCGAATTAACTTGAAATCAATTCTCCACTGACCTTTAAGACCAGAGGAACCCACCATAAAAGTTTGAAGTCAATTGGACTTGGTTAGCCCTATCAAATGGGTTGATTAAGCCATTTAGCCAAACATAAACTTTAAAAATTCATAACTTTTAAAATACTTTTCAAAAATTCACCAAATTTTTTTCGGAGCCTCTCTGATATCAGGGGAATTTAAGAAAATTAAAATTGCAATTTTCTAAAAAAGTTGATTTTTTGCATTATTTTAATATTTTTAATTATTAAAAAATAATAAAAATCACAAAAATAATATAATTCACCAAAATGTCACATTTTGAATTTTAATCACTTAGGAATAAACTCCATATTTTTCTTAAGTCTCTATGATGAGATATTAAATTTTAAAGCCCTAAGGTAATTTTAAAATTAAAAAAATGTATTTTCTAGCATTTCCACTAAAATAATTCGAATAAATCAAAGAAAAATTAGAAAATTATAAAAATTGGTTATCTATTTTCCTTGATATTAGAGAGATTTTTGAAAAATATAAAATTCGTTTTCAACCTTTATTTTATTTTTAAATTAATTAATACTCCAAAATTCAAAATAATTATAATAAAGAAAATATAATTCAAAAAATTAGTAAAATTGGTCCAAGTGGTCCACTAGTCATTAGGAATGTCTCATAATTTTCTTAAGGACCAAAACTTTCCCTTGGTCATGTTATTGAATTTACCTTGAAAATCCCTATTTTCCACCAAAAATATTTACATAAATAAATTAAATACAGAAAAATCACATTTTCTCCTCTAATGTCTTTATTGATATGTGAGTGAAGTCACATAAAAATTTCAAATTCATTTGAGCTCAATTTAGTGAGTTATGGAATTAGTAAGTTTAAAGGGCAATATGGTAATTAAAATTTTAACCTATAATTAAAAATTTTAGGTTTAATTAAAAGGGTGGGTAAAATATTTGATACCAAGTTGATTTTAGATGTTTGAAACTTAGGTAATTAAAGTGTGGAAACCTACCAAACAATTTGAAAAATAATTAAAATAAACCTTAATTAAATAATTAATTAAATTTGGAAGAATAATGAAAAATTGGAATTATTAAAATAGGGATATTATGAGGAAGGGATTTGTTCTTTAATTTAAGAATCCCTAAATTAATCACCTTAATAATATTTAATTCCTAATTAAAATGATAATCCAAACTCAAGATTTAAAATGCTAAAAGACTTAATCTTTAAATTAAATTAAGGTTAAAACATTTAAATTAAATCCTTCCAAAATTTCAATGAAATTAATACTTTAACAATTAAATTAAATCATCTTTAAAACATAAAAAAATAAAATATTAAATTAAAATTAAAATAAAATTAAATTAAAAATATTAAATTTAAAATAAAATAAAATAAAATAAAATTAAATTAAATTAAAACATATTAAATTAAATTAAATTAAATAAAAAATCAAATCAAGTTAAAATAAAATTAAAATTAAATTTAAAAATAAAATTAAATTAAAATTAAAACTAAACCAAATTAAATTAAATTAAAATAAATTAAATATAACATCACCTAAGACGTAAAGAATTCAAAATAAATCTAAAATAACTTGAACACTATTCCAAACTTAATCCCATTAATTAAAATTAAACTAAATCACAAATCACTTAAACATCAATTTGCCCTTAAAAGCTCTTGTTGCCATAACTCCTAAGCGGAGTATTAAGTGAAGTGTTACTTCACTTATAGAATATTCAAATGTCCTAATTCACTGAGCAAGATAACAAAACTTAAACTCCTAGATGATTACTTGTATAATTAAATTCTCTTGAACTTAAAACAATCCTAGAGGTATTGAAAAGATGTTTAAGACTCGTCTTAAGAACTTTCTCAATATGATAGGATATTTATAAGAACAATTGAACTTAATTGTTCTTTGATGAAGAAAATCGTCCTTAAACCAAAACACAAGAACCTAGACATCATAGGAGATGACTAGCTATAGGATTAGGACTTTGGTAGACAACCAAAACCTTTCCCTTAGCTTTACCTAGGTACTTGTTGGAATACTTAAATGCTCTGATATGTGTTTTAAGTGCAGCTTGGGATGACGGGAAGACCCTCCAGGTACGCTTTTATTTTATTGCAATTTACTTTATTGAAAATACACTTTACTTTTCTTGCATGATAAACAACTGTTGCATGAAAACCAAAACCTTTAGGATATTCCCTAAACTGAAACAAAAAATTAAATTAAAAATCATTACAAGATAAAATTCACCGCCACAACATTTCAAAATATAAAACAACTCAAAATTTAATCACAAACAAAACAACAAAACTACAACTACAACTAAATTAACACGGCTTGTTGGATGATCGGGAATACCTCGGATGATGTAACCTACGTGTTGCTAACGAGATTTCCCACGTGTCTAAATGAAAGTGTGGAACTCATTTAGTTGAGTTTAGCAAATTCATCTGGACTAAGTGAATCCGATAAAAATAACGATGCCGGAAGGATGGAACCGTGGGATCTTAACCGGTGTTGTTATAATCAACTTTAAGATTTGTTTTTAATTAAAACATAAAAAACACTTGGGAAATTAAGACCTTCTCTAAACCAGAACACGTCTCTCATCTCTTGATTTATGATTTCTAAAACTAAACCCTCTGCAACAACAAGGAGCTCGGAGCATGGTGGGCAGCACGGTCATCATCATCAAGCAAAACCCGAGTCTACTTCAACAGAAACTTTCTTAGAATTAAATAACCAAACCATAGGACTTTGAGGTAGTTTGCCTAGTGCAACATAAATCCTCAACCTTTTGTTAGGCATTTGCATTGCAAATTAAGCCCTAACCGGTCTTAGGATTCCAAGGTAGTCGTCCGATACGACATAAACCCTCACATCTTCGAGGCTGTTTGTATGATCATGTCATACGAATATAAGTCCTAATTAACTAAAATTGGCAAGATTGAAATATAAGATAATATTAAGATTTTCTCAAATCTAAGTCAAACAATACGATAGTTTGGGAAGTTGCCAAGATTATTCTTGGATCCTCAGCTTCTCCTACTTCTCTTCCTTTGGATTCTCAAAAATAAATTGTTCCAAATTTTGATTCATTCCCTATTGAAATTTCCAAATTCCAATCCTTTGAAAAGCTTAAACTTTGAATTTCTTGAGAGCAAAACCACTGATCATTATCGAGAGTTTTCTTAAATGATTCCCGTCATTTAAGATGTAATTAACTATAGGGGCTTGCCCTTATAGGGAACTTTAAGAACCCAGGTAATATAAACCCTGCTTAATTCATTTATATTAAGCAGGGGAACTTGTCGGCTTATAAAATTGGTTCGCAGACCAAACAGATGTCACAAATCTCTTAATTTATTTAATCGAGCTCCATCACCAAACAGTGTGTCTATTCTTCGGGATAGAAACACGGTTTGTGGTGCGGTTCTCGTTTATATAAACTATTTGGGATGCGAGATCAGTTTGATTTTATATCTTAAAACTTTTAAACTTAAAATTACTTTCAAAATTAAATGTTATCTTTTAAACTATATATTTAAATTAAATTTAAATATAAAAAAAATTCGCCGACAATTTCTGTAGGTGACCCCCCTTTTCAAAATAAAACACATAACCTAAAAATATGCCGATAGGCCATTGAAAATTATTGTTAGCCATTTCTTCAATTAAAGTATAAGCTTCTCCAAATGATTTAGACATTAAAGAACCTCCAACAGCAGCATCAATAATTGATTTTAGTCATCCAATTAAACCATTATAAAATGTTTGAATAATTAACCAATTAGGTAAAACATGATGAGGACATTTTCTTAACAGTTCTTTAAATCTTTCCTAAGTTTCATAAATTGTCTCATCGTCAAATTGACTAAATGAAGTAATATCATTTCTTAATTTAGCAGTTTTAGAAGGAGGAAAATATTTAGCAAGGAATTTTTGTACCATTTCAGCCCATGTTTTAATAGAACCTGTTGCTAATGAGTTCAACCACATCTTTGTTTTATATCTTAAAGAAAAAGGAAAGAGTCTAAGTCTAATAGCATCATCAGAAATATTGTTATATTTAAAGGTAGCACAAAGTTCTAAAAAACTAGCAAGGTGTAAATTTGGATCCTCATTTGGTGTTCCTCCAAATTGATTATTTTGCACCATTTGAACGATAGATGGTTTAAGCTCAAAAGAATTAGCATCTATAGTAGGTATTTGAATACTACTATGAAGTTCATCAACTGTAGAGTTAGCATAATCCCTTAATGGTTTGTAAACATTTTGTTCATTAATTTCAATTGGATTTTGTAAATTGTTATGTAAATTAGCCATCTCTTGGATTTTTTGAGTTTGTTTTCCTTTTTTAATTCTTTTAACAGTTCTTTCTAATTCAAAATCTAAAGGTAATAATCCTTCAGATCCAACACTACGCATAAAAAGTAAATTAACAAGAAATAAAATCTCTACTTATTTTAAATTTTTTTATTATATATATATATATATATTATTTTTTTGGTATTTTATATTTTCGACAATAAAAAAATGAATAAAATAAAATAAAAATATTTAAAATCTAAAAATTTTCCTCTTCTCCTCCCCGGCAACGGCGTCAAAAACTTGACCCACGCTAAATATATGCATATTAAAAATTCAATCCCTGGCAACGGTGCAAAAAACTTGACCCACGCTAAATATATGCGTACTAAAAATTTAATCCCCGGCAACGGCGCTAAAAACTTGAACTGCAATCCGCTGATGACAAATATAATAATTAATGCTTTAAAATTTATGTAATAGATAATAATAGCGGCTAGTGTATATAAATATAATTTTATCGAAAATATTTTACACACTAGGGGTACTACACAAGTATACGTATCATATCAAGTAATATAGGGCTTTGAAACAAAGACGCCAATATCGATCCCACGAGGAGTGAGTTATGGATTTTTAAATATTTTAATTTTATTTTTAAGTATTTCTTTTATAGTTATAAATTTAATATTTTTAATTTACTAGATGCAATAATAAAGCAGTAATGAAATGATTGATGTAAATAACAATAAAAAAACAACTTTCTTCCTTTCAAATATTCCAAGATTTTCTAAGATAATGATAATATTCATGGAGAATACAAATTTATGGTATTGTGCCAAATAGAAGCATTCATATTCTTTACCCTTTGATCCAGGTGTAAAGAACATTGGCTAGCCTATAGATCAGGCCTGGATGTATTGTTAGTAGAATGGGTTAATCTAGGCTCACACTACTAGAAGTCTAAGGGTGGCTATGGTCGGCCCTACTAGTGACCCTTTCCTTCTCTATAAACCAAATCACAAGAATTTAGTCCATCACTCTAAAAACTTATCAACTCCACGCCCATTATATAATATCTTCCTATTTCTTTGCACTTCACATTGAATAACCCGTACAAGGCCTTTGACTACCCAAGGATTCATGTGATAACTACTAGTTAAGAATTCATCTCCTTCTTGGTATCAAAACTCTTCAACAGATTTTAACAATTTAAATGGCCAATTTAAATAGTTAATATCATCACAATGTTTTAAAATATAAATAGTTTTTAATTCTCCAACAAATTTTATATTATCTTATACATCTTTTCATAATTGAAAGGAGAAAGTAAACTAACTACTCAGAACACACTGACGAACTTTCTTTGATTGTAAACTTGAAATCTAGGGTAATCTACTGAATTCGAAGCCATTAGAGAAGAATTGAAAGATGTTTCCATTCATTTTTGGGAGTTGGAGTGTTTAGGAACCGTCCATGGGAGTTTATAAGGGGCAAATTCACTAAAAACTACCAAAAATTGTCATTTTGAACTTGAAAAACTGCCACTCGCCGATCCTGCTGTTGGCGACCTCGATGGTGTCGTCGGCGAGCTTTGTACAATTAAATTCCAGAGCTCTCAGAAAAAATCCGTCGTCGGCGGCGTCGAGCACGCCGTCGGCGCCCTAGGTAGAAATTTGCACATTTATGCCGTGGTCAAATACGTTCCAAATTTTCTCTATGGATCCAAATTCTTGAATACTAAAGGCCAAATACAAGAAGTACAATTAAATGTCACTACAAACAAATGACAAACTCAAACAATCACTCAAATAATAAAGATAACTATGGGTTGCCTCCTATAAAGCGATTGGTTTAACGTCGTCAGCCCGACCTATTCAAGTGTTACTCAGGTTGACTGAGCATTAAAACCTCTTTAAAGTTTGGTCTTTTACCCTCACAATATAGTTTTAATCTATGTTCATTTACTTTAAATCTATTTCCAGTCTTCTTATCTTCAGTTTCAACAGCTCCATAAGTGTAAACCTAAGTCACAGTAAAGGGTCTTAACCAACAAGACTTCAATTTCCAAGGAAATAATTTCAAACTTGTATTGTAAAGCAAAACTTCTGGTCCTGGTTCAAAGTTCTTCTGGTTAATCATCCAATCATGCATTAACTTCAGCTTTTCCTTATAAATTCAGTCGTTATCATAAGATTCATTTCTTAATTCTTCTAATTCATTCAATTGCAACAATCTCTTCTCACCAGCATTTTTCAAATTATAATTGAATTCTTTATTAGCCTAATATGCTTTATGCTCCAATTCTACTGGTAAGTGACAATTTATTCTATAAATAAGTTTGTAAGGCGTCATACCAATAGGAGTTTTATAAGCAGTCATGTATGCCCATAATATAGTATCCAGTCTCGCAGACCAATCTACTCTACTAGGATTTATAGTATTTTCTAACATTTGTTTGATCTCATGATTAGAAACTTCAGCTAAAATACTGGTTGGAGGATGATAGACAGTAGAAAAACTATGAACAATATTAAACTTTTCTGCCAATCTTTGAATATATTTATTCCTAAAATGGGATCCTTCATCAGTGATAATCACTCTCAGCATTCCGTATCTTGTGAAAGGGTTTTTCATTAAGAATCTTGAAACAGTTTTTGCATTACAACGAGGTAAAGCTTGTGCTTCAATCCACTTTGATACATAATCCACTACAATTAAAATATATAAGTTCCCAAATGAAAGAATAAATGGTCCCATGAAATCTAAACCACAAACATAAAAAATCTCAACTTCTAACATAAAATTCAAAGGCATTTCATTTCTTCTAGATATATTACCTACTTGTTGGCATCTATCAGAAGTTTTTATATATCTGTAAACATCTCTAAAAAGATTAGACCAATAAAATCCAGCTTGCAAAATTTTATGCGCATTTTTGTCAATCCCAAAATGTCATCCAAATTCAGAATCGTGGCATTTTTGAATAATCTATTTAGTTTCTTCAAAGGACACACATCTCCTAATAATATGATCGTTACATTGCTATATAAATATGGTTCATCCTAAAAATATGCTTTTGCATCATGAATGAATTTTTTCTGTTGCTGCAAAGTTAGCATAAGTGGCAAAATATCGCTTACTATATGGTTAACAATATCAGCATACCAAGGTATTTTTCACTTATTAATATTATACAGTTTTTCATCAGGGAAATTGTCCGTAATTTCATTGTCGGCATCAGATGATTCATGATATTCCTGTCTCGACAAATGATTAGTAATTTGATTATCAGTTCCTTTTCTATCAATCACCACAAAATCAAATTCTTGCATTAAAATTTCCCATCTAATTAATCTTGGTTTAGTATCCTTCTTTTGCATTAAATATTTAATAGCAGAGTGATCAGTATACACAATACATTTAGTTCCACTTAAATATGATTTGAATTTATCAAAAGCTTACACAATAGCCAGTAACTCTTTTTCAGTAACTATGTAGTTAATTTGAACATCATTAAGAGTTCTACTAGCATAGTATTTAACTTTACAAATTTTATCATATCTTTGACCAAGAACAGCTCCAATAGCATAATCACTAGAATCACACATTAATTCAAATGGTTTCTCCCAATCAGGTGAAGCTATTACAGGTGCTGTGATTAGTTTTTCCTTTAGTAACTCAAAGGCATTTGACCAGTCTTCGATAAATTCAAATTTCTTATCTTTTTCTAAAAGTTGGCATAGAGGTTTGGTAATTTTTGAAAAATTTTTAATATAGCACCAGCATGTCCCAAAAAACTTCTTACCTCTCTCACTGTAGTAGGAGGTAGAAATTTAGCTATTACATGAATTTTTATGGGGTCTACTTCCACGCCATTTTCTGAAATTTTATGCCCTAATACAATTCCTCTTACAATCATAAATTGACATTTCTCCCAATTTAGAACTAAGTTAGTTCCTTCGCATAGCTCCAAAGAAAGATGATTTAAGCATGCGCCAAATGATGTTCCAAACACAGATAAATCATCCATAAATACTTCTATTCCATTATCAATTAACTTACTAAAGATAAACATCATACATCTTTGGAATGTTGCAGGTGCATTGCATAGTCTGAAAGGCATTCTTCGAAAAGCAAAAGTTCCATAAGGACTAGTAAATGCTGTTTTATCTTGATCCTCAGGAGCAACATTATTTGATGGTAACTGGTATATCCATCTAGAAAGCAGTAATACTTGTGTCCAGCAAGTTTATCCAATATTTGGTCTAAAAAAGGAAGAGGGAAATGATCTCTTTGGGTGGTGACATATAATTTTTGATAATCAATACAAATACGCCATCCAGAAACTTGTCTGATACGTATTAATTCATTATTTTCATTTGCTTCAACAGTTACTCCTCCTCTCTTGGGAACACAATGATGTGTGGCTTATTTTTAGGTTATGTGTTTTGAAAAGGGGTCGCCTACGAAGTTGTCGGCGAATTTTTTAGATTTAAATTTAATTTATATATATATATATATATATATATATAATTTAGAAAGTAGTATTTGATTTTGAAAATAATTTTAAGTTTGAAAATTTTAAGATATGAAATCAAACTGATCTCACATCCCAAATAGTTTATATAAACGAGCACCAAACCACAAACCGTATATCTATCCCGAAGAATTGACACACTGCTTGATGATGGGGCTCGATTAAATAAACTAGAAGATTTGTGACATCCGTTTGATCTGCGAACCAACTTCATAAGTCGGCAAGTTCCCCTGCTTAATATAAAGAAATTAATCAGGGTTTATATTACCTGGGTTCTTAAAGTTCCCTATAAGGGCAATCATTTAAGAAAACTCTCGATAATGATTAGAGGTTTTGCTCTCAAGAATTTCAAAGTTTAAGGTTTTCAAACAATTAGATTTTGGAAATTTCAATTGGGAATGGATCAAATTTGGAACATTTAATTTCAGGAGTACAAAGGAAGAGAAGTAGGAGAAGCTGAGGATCCAAGAAGAATCATGGCAACTTCCCAAACTATCCTTTGGTTTGGTTTCAATTTGAGAATTTATTTAATATTGCAATTCTGCCAATTTTAATTAATTAGGAATTATATTTATATGATATAATCACACAAATAGCCTCAAAGATGTGAGGGTTTATGTCGTACCGGTTTGGGCTTAATTTACATGACATGATCATGCAAATGCCTAACGAAGAGTTGAGGATTTATGTTGCACTAGGAAAACTACCTCAAAGTCCTATGGCTTGGTTATTTAATTCTAAGAAAGGTTTAGCTGGTGTAGATCCGAGTTTTGCTGAAGTAGATGGCTGTGCTGCCCACTATGCTCCGAGCTCCTTGTTGTTGTAGAGGTTTAGTTTTAGAAGGTGAAAATCAGGAGATGAGAGAAGTGTTTTGGTTTAGAAATCTTAAAGTCCAAATATTTTTAATATTTTAATTAAAACAAACCGATTAAGATCCCACGGTTCCGTCATCCCGGCACAGTTATTTTCATCGAGTTCACTTAGTCCAGATGAATTTGCTAAACTCAACTGAATGAGTTCCACACTTTCATTTAGACCGTGGGAAATCCCGTTAGCAACACGTGGTTACATCATACGAGGTATTCCCCATCATTCAACGAGACATTTTAATTTAGTTGCAATTGTAGTTTTGTAGTTCTGTTTGTGATTAAATTTTGAGTTGTTTTATATTTTGGAATGTTGTGGCGGTGAATTTTATCTTGTGGTGACTTTTAATTTAGTTTTGGGTTTCAGTTTTGTGACTATCCTAAAGGTTTCAGTTTTCATGTAACAATCTTGTTTAACATGCAAGAAAAAGTAAAGTGCAGTGCATGTAAGTAAATTGCAATAAAATAAAAGCGTACCTGGAGGGTCTTCCCGTCATCCCAAGCTACACTTAAAACACATGTTAAGGCATTTAAATATTTCAACAAGTACCTAGGTAAAGCTAAGGGAAGGTTCTGGTTGTCTAGCAAGATCATAATCCTATAACTAGTCATTTCCTATGACGTATAGGTTCTTGTGTTTTGTTTATGGATGATTTTCTTCACCAAAGAACAATTAAGTTCAATTGTTCTTCAAAAACATCTCATCATATTGAGAAAGTGCTTAGGACGAGTCCTAAACATCTTTTCAATACTTCCGAGATTATTTTGAGTCCAAATAAATTTAGTTGCACAGGTGAATTAATCATCCAGGAGTTTAGTTAAGCTTTATCTCTTGCTCAGTGAACTTGGGCATTTGATTACCTGATGAATGAAGTGACATATCACTTAATACTCCATTTAAGAGTTATAATAATTAAAGCCTTTAGGGGCAAGTTGGTTTGTTGAGAATTTTAATCATTCTTAACTTGAAGTTTGAGTTAATGGTTTAAAGTGATTTAGATTAATTATGAAGTTTTATTTAATAATTTTAAGTTTGGAATATTGTTCAAATTATTTTTTGTTTAAATCTTTATACTTTAAGTGATCTTAATATTTTAAATTAATCTTTGCTGTTTCAAATTCACTTAGATTATTCATATATCTTAATGATTTGGTTTAGGTTAATTATGATTTTTTAGGTTAATCTTGATTAGTTTGATTTTTTATATTCTTAATTATGATTTGTCTTAATATTTCAAATTTATTTTACTTTTATTATTGAGTGATGTTAATTTAATATCATTTAAATTTAATTTAATTGAATTTAACTTAATTTTATTTAATTTCAATATTTTAAATTTAATTTAATTTAATTGTTAAAATGTTAATTTAATTTAATTTTAATTTTAATTTAATTTTTACTTAATTTAATTTAATTTAAATTTAATTTGATTTAATTGTTAAACCGCTTAATATTTTGAGCTTTCCTTTAATTTAAGGGTTATTTTATTTTTTAATTTTTAATTTACTTAGTTTGGATTATCATTTTAATCTTAATTAAGAGTTAAACATTATTGAAGTGATTTATTTAGGGATTCTTTTATTAAAGAATTAATATCCTCTCAAGTTATATCCCTATTTTTAATAATTCAAATTTTCATTAATCTTCCAAAATTTAAATTGTTTAAATAATTAAAGTTTCATTTTTGGCTTATTAAAAGTGATTAATGGGTTCCTACTGTTTTAATTTCCCAAAGTTTCAATCATCCAAGAAAGATAAAATCAAATATTTTACCCTCCAATTTAATTAAACCTAAATTTTTAATAAAGGGGTGTAAATTCTTTAATTACCTTTACGCCCTTTTAGGCTTATTTATTTCATAACTCACTAAATTGAGTTCAAATGAACATGAAATTTTTATTTCACCTCACTCACATGTCAATTAAGACATTAGAGGAGAAAATGTGATTTTTCTGAATTTAATTTAATTTATATAATTATTGTAATAGAAAATAGGGATTTTAAATGGAAATTCAACAAGACGACCAAGGTAAGGTTCCTATCCTTAAGAAAATTATGGGATGTTCCTAATGACTAGAGGACCAGTTGGACCAATTTTGGTGATTTTTTGAATTATATTTTATTTATCATAATTATTTCGAATTTTGGAGTGTTAATTAATTATAAAATAAAATTAAAGTTCAAAAATGGATTTTATATTTTTCCTAAATCTCTCTGATCTCAAGGAGTTAAAAAAATTTACAATTTTCTGATTTTTCTTTAATTTATTGGAATTAATTTAGTGAAAAGGTTGGAAAATAGATTTTTTAATATTAAAAATTGTTTTAAGCCTTTAGAATTCAATATCTTAACTTAGAGATCTAAAAAAAAATATTTGGTTGTGTGTTTTATTTTTGAAAAGAGGTCGCCTACAGAAATTGTCGGCGAATTTTTTAGATTTTCAATTTAATTTAAATATATAATTTAGAAAGTAGCATTTGATTTTGAAAATAATTTTAAATTTGAAAATTTTAAGATATGAAATCAAACTGATCTCACATCCCAAATAGTTTATATAAATGAGAGCCACATCATAGACTGTGTATCTATCCCGAAGAATAGACACACTACTTGATGATGGGGCTCAATTAAATAAACTAGAAGATTTGTGACATCCCTTTGGTCTGCGAACCAATTTTATAAGCCGACAAGTTCCCCTGCTTAATACAAAGAAATTAAGCAGGGTTTATATTACCTGGGTTCTTAAAATTCCCTATAAGGGCAAGCCCTTATAGTTAATTACATCTTAAATGACGGGAATCACTTAAGAAAACTCTCAATAATAATCGTAATTCGCTCTCAAGAATTTCAAAGTTTAAGTTTTCAAGGGATTGAATTTTAGAATTTCAATAGGGAATGGATCAAATTTGGAACATTTTGTTTTGGGAATTCAAAGGAAGTAAGGTATGAGAAATTACAGATTCGAAGCGAACTTCGGTAATTTCCCGACCATCCTATTGTTTGGCTTGAATTTAGGAAAGTCCTAATGTTTATTTAATGTTTTGATCTTGCCAATTTTAATTAATTAGGACTTATATTCGTATGATGTGATCACATAAATAGCCTCGAAGATGTGAGGGTTTATGTCGTATCGGACGACTAACTCAAAATCCTAAGACCGGTTTGGGCTTAGTTTTCATGACATGATCATGCAAATGCCTAACGAAGAGTTGAGGATTTATGTTGCACTAGGCAAACTACCTCGAAGTCCTATGGCTTGGTTATTTAATTCTAAGAAATGTCTAACGAAGAGTTGAGGATTCTCTTGGTTTTCATGCAACAGTTGTTTATCATGCAAGAAAAGTAAAATGCATTTGCAATAAAGTAAATTGCAAGGAGGTAAATTGCAATAAAACAAAAGCGTACCTGGAGGGTCTTCCCGTCATATCAAGCTGCACTTAAGCACAATTTAGAATATTTGAGCATTTAAAGCAAGTTCCTAGGTAAAGCTAAGGGAAGGGTTATGGTTTTCTACCAAGGTCCTACTCCTATAGCCTAGTCATCTCCTATGACGTCTAGGTTCTTGTGTTTTGGTTTGAGGACGATTTTCTTCATCAAAGAACAATTAAGTTCAATTTTTCTTATAAATATCCTATCATATTGAGGAAGTGCTTAAGACGAATCTTAAACATCTTTTCTATACCTCTTGGATTGTTTAAAGTCCAAGAGAATTTAATTATACAAATAAATTAATCATCCAGGAGTTGAAGTTTTGTTATCTTGCTTAGTGAACTAGGACATTTGAATATCCTATGAGTGAAGTAATACTTCACTTAACACTCCATTTAGGAGTTATGACAATAAGAGCTTTTGAGGGCAAATTAATGTTCAAGTGATTTGTGATTTAATTTAATTTCAATTAATGGGTTTAAGTTTGGAATAGTGTTCAAGTTGTTTTAGATTTATTTTGAATTCTTTATGTCTTTGGTGATGTTATATTTAATTATATTTAATTTAATTTAATTTAATTTTAGTTTAATTTAATTTGGTGTAGTTTTACTTTCAATTTAATTTAATTTAATTTAATTTAATTTTAATTTTATTTTAAATTGATTTTATTTTTTTATTTAATTTAATATGTTTTAATTTAATTTAATTTAATTTAATTTAAAGTGATTTAATTTAATTTAATTTAATTTAATTTAATTTTTAATTTAATTTAATTTAATTTAATTTAAATTTTAATTTAATTTAAATTTAAATTTAATTTTATTTTTTATGCTTTAAGGATAATTTAATTTTAATTGTTAAAGTATTAATTTAATTGAAATCTTAGAAGGATTTAATTTAAATGTTTTAACTTTAATTTAATTTAATGATTAAGTCTTTTAGCATTTTAAATCTTGAATTTGGATTTTCATTAGGAATTAAATATTATTGAGGAGATTAATTTGGGGATTCTTAAATTAAAGAACAAATCTCCTCCTAATAGTATCCCTATTTTAATAATTACAATTTTTTTTATTATTCTTCCAAATTTAATTAATTATTTAACTAAGGTTTATTTTAATTATTTTCAAATTATTTGGTAAGTTTCTACCCTTTAATTACCTAAGTTTCAAACATCCAAAATCAACTTAGTATCAAATATTTTACCCACCCTTTTAATTAAACCTAAAATTTTTAATTATAGGTTAAAATTTTAATTACCATTTTTCCCTTTAAACTTATTAATTTCATAACTCACTAAATTGAGCTTAAATGAATTTGAAATTTTTATGTGACTTCACTCATATGTCAATCAAGACATTAGAGGAGAAAATGTGATTTTTCTGTATTTAATTTACTTATGTAATTATTTTTGGTGGAAAATAGGGATTTTCAAGGAAAATTTTATAATATGACCAAGAGAAAGTTTCTATCCTTAAGAAAATTATGATACATTCCTAATAACCAGAGGACCACTTGGACCAATTTTGGTGATTTTTTTGAATTATATTATTTTTATTATAATTATTTTGAGTTTTGGAGTATTAGTTAATTTAAAAATAAAATAAAGGTTGAAAAATGAATTTTATATTTTTCAAAAATCTCTCTAATATCAAGGAAACCAGAGAACCAATTTTTATAAGTTTCTGATTTTTCTTTCATTTATTAGAATTATTTTTGTGGAAATGCTAGAAAATACATTTTTTTTATTTTAAAATTACCTTAGGGCTTTAAAATTTGATATCTCATCATAGAGACTTAAGAAAAATATGGGGTTTGTTCCTAAGTGATTAAAATTCAAAATGTGACATTTTGGTGAATTTTATTATTTTTGTGATTTTTATTATTTTTAAATTATAAAAAATATTAAAATAATGCCAAAAATCAACTTTTTTGGAAAATTGCAATTTTAATTTTCTTAAATTCCCCTGATATCAGAGAAGCTCCAAAACCTATTTGGTGAATTTTTCAGAAATATTTTGAAAGTTATGAATTTTTGAAGTTTAGGTTTGGCTAAATGGCGTAATCAACCCATTTGATAGGGCTAACCAAGTCCAATTGACTTCAAACTTTTATGATGGGTTCCTCTGATCCTAAAGGTCAGTGGAGAATTGATTTCAAGTCAATTTGATGTATGATTAGCTCTAATTAATTAAAGCTCCATTTTGGGTGTTCAAGTCAATTAGGGTTATTACAAGTGAGTCAACTCAAAACCTATTTTCCCTAGGGTCCTCTGGTTATAAGAAACATTACCAAATTTTCCTATAATTTATTTCACAACATGTTAATTATTGGAATTAAAATACTCAGAATAGTGACCTAGGTTTGAAAATCAATAACTCTTCAAAGGGATGGCCTCTGACTTTGGAAAATTTAGGGAATGTTGCCAAATTCAGAGGCTTCAAAAGCCCTATGGTCACATGCCATGGTGAATTGTATACAAGCATGGAGAATTGAAATAGTGTTGAGAGTAAATAAATAATTAAAAATAAAATACTTGATGAAATTACATGATTTCTTTTCCACATTATTCTCCTCTGTTCACTGAGCAAGAGGGTATTTTTATTTTATTTTTAGGATTTTTCTACACAAAGTTATGAATTTTCAAAGTTCTGGTAATTAAATAAATAGGAAATAGCCTTAATTTCCTACTTATCCACGCGGCGCTACGCCATCCTCGGCAGCTCCGAAAGGCCACGCGTCGTCTCCTGATTCGGCGCCGCCATCCGACTCAGCGCTCCAGGTACCCACGGTTCATGTACCATCATGCTGTTTGGCTCGATCCAGACCGTCCGCTCGATACACGCTCGATCCGACGGCTCCCAGTCATCGTCTACGACTGGTGTGCACCCGTGACCGTCAACCTTCTAACCCTAATTTCTCACTCGATTCTCAACGGATTTTTGTGTTCTTATGCTCTATGGATTCGTCTCGAGGAGACGAACACATCCATACGGTAAACATGCATTGAAATTGATTCAAATTAAATGGAGAATCTCTCGTAAGCTCGGGAAGAAGAGTGAGTCCATACCTTTGCTCGGAGAAGTGAAGCTTCGAACCGAGAGTTGTGTCACCTTCAATTGGGTCCAAGCAAGCTCCGGATGAAGTCCCTTAGCCCGGTGAATTGTCCAGGTATGATTTCGACCACGCACCGATTACAAAGCTTGGAGTCTGGAACAGATGGGTGGCCTGGAGATGGGGCTTTCACTGGGGAACTCCTTCTCTTGGTCTTGTGCAGGTGTGGGTGAGTTTAACTTGACTTTGGTGGAGGATTTGAGAGTGTCCTGTTCTGGCCTGAGAATTGAGCTCCAAAATTGAGCTCAGTTAGTGGGGATTAGGGCAAGAGAACAGTGGGGATCAAATGCTCTAAGTGTGGGTGAGAGTTTGGAGTGATTTTGGCAGAGTTTCCTTAAGGTTGGTTCAGCACCTCCTCATGGCCGAGAGGGGTGAGGTTTAAATCAGGAGAGGCTGGAGGGCCTCCCGTGGGGTTTAAGGCTTGGGATCGACTGCTCCATGCAAGAGAAGAACAGCCATGGTGGCCATTGGACTTGGGCGGCTCGAGAAGGGGATTTCAATGTTGGCTCACATGTGAGCTTTCGGCCATGGTGTTTTCCGGCGGCCTGGTGGCTGGCCGGCTAGGCATGGGTCACCCTCAGGTTCAGGTGGGTCAGGGCTTGATGTTTGTGAAGTCAATTGGTGGCTGCCATGTGTAAAGGGTTTGAATCAAAGTGGAATGGGGGTAAGGGTGTATTTTGGCTCAAATTGGTCAAATGCATGGATTGGGCTAGGTGCACCTTCCCATGACTAGTTTGGGCTGAAGATAAAGTGGTTTAGGTCAGCATAATTAGTGGGGAAGGGTCACCATCCAAGTACAATTAAGTTTAAGCAAGGTTTAGTGGAGTCATGGAAGTGGCTAATCCCCTTAAGGGAATGTGGAAAGGGCCTCCGCCTCTTGCCATCTTGGGTATGGTGAGGTGGAAAGTAGATCCCATGGCTCTCATGTGGCTCATGCATGGCTTCATGGCTCATCTTTGGCTTGGGAAAAGTTTAGTCAACTTTCATGAGGAAGGGTGTTGGAATTTTTGATGGATTTAAGGAGAATTGTCATAAGGCTTGATTTGGATTTATTTGGTGATAGATTTTATAACTTAGGAAGTGTTTTAAATCAAAGGGATGATGAGAGAAATTTCATGTGGGCTTTGTCATGGACTTTGGGCTTTTGAATTTGTCTTGGATGGGCTTTTTTAGAAAGGTTTAAGAAAGTGGGCCTTGGGCTTTATGGATGGGAATTTTTGTAGAAGGTTGGGTCAAACAATTATTGGGTTTGCTTTAGAGATGTGCCATGAGTAATTTGAAATAAATTTGAGGTGGTTTGGGCTTGAATTGGGTTGGATTTGGGTTCAATTGGTACATGGGCCAATGTAGGTCAAATTGGGCTAATTTGGGCCAATGTTGGGCTAGGGTTGAAATTGATGTAAAATTAATGTTGAGAAATGTTTATGGGAGTGTTTCAAAGAGTTTTCAACTTTTGTTGGGGTTGGATTTTGGGGTTTGGGCCTATTTGGGTTAAGTTTGGGTTTAGGTTAAAATTGAGCTTTTTGGTTTCAGGTTGAATTTGAGTGGGGTTTGGGTCCACATTTTGGGCAAATTATGTTAGTGTTTTGTTTGTGGGGATGTTAGGGAAGGTTTAGAAAAGATTTGGGGTTAATTGGAGTTGAATTGGGTTAGTTTGGGCTAAGTTTGGGTCATGGGTCCAAATTAGGCTTTAAGGTCAAAAGTGAAATTGGATTCAAATGTCAATCAAATTGGGCATGGATTTGGTCTAGATTGGTGTTGGGGATGTTGAATTTAAGTTTAGAATTGAATTAGACCAGAATTTGGGTCAATTGGGTAGGTTTGGTTTGACATTGGGTTCACTTTGAGTTAAAATGGGTCAAATTGGGGATTTTGTAAAAAGTGGGGTAAATTGACAAAATTGGCCCATGGTGTAGTTGGACAAAATGAAATTGGGAATAGTTGAGATTTTCTGGAATTTTCTGGGAATTTTCTGAATTTTTGGATTTTTTGGTCAAGAGGGGCATTTTGGTAATTTGGAGGGTATTGGGGGTATTTTTTGGAATTTTGAGTATTTTGGGTAAAAATGGTCAATTTAAGTGGTGGGAGAATGTTTGAGATTGATTTTGAGGAATTTGGGTGATTTTGGAGAATTTTGAAAATTTTGGGTAATTTCAAGGGTTTTTGGTTAGGCTAGGCGGGTATGGGGTCCCGGGGGTCAAAAGATTAAAAATTTGGAAAATTGAAGATTGGGTAAATGTAAGTGGAATGAAATCATTTTGGTTGAGCCATGAAGCCATCTCAAGCCCACTTGAGTCATGAAGGGACTCATTTGAGGCATTCACTATGTTGTTCCTAACCCTCTTAGCCAAGGGCTTAGGGGTTAAGGACTATCCATGTGAATCACCTTCATGAGTCAGGAGGTCAAGTTGGGTATAGGTGTGGTTTTAGGAGGTGTGTGAAAGTTTAGTGTATAAGTGTAGTGTGTGTGTAAGTCATCCCTTACCAGACCAAGCCACCCAGGGCAGTCCTAAGGCCAAAGACTCCTATAGGAACTCATCCTTTAAACTTCCACATTTGATTTCAACCCTCTAGGTGATTAGGGGTCTACAATCAAGTTTGTGGAGTTTGGAGGGAGTTTAAGAAGTGGTTTGAATTTCTAGGTGGTGGGTCCCAATTCTAATCCTCTTGGATAGTCAAAGGAAAAGCCTAAGGCTAGATCTTAAGTACTGAAAAGAAGAAGAGAAGACCTCATAAAAAATGAGGTCAACAAATGGACCCCCAATAGGTATGGTGTGCTAACCAAGCACACCGCGCGTATTGGCATTGACCGAAGTGATCAAAAAACCAACACAAAAGTCCAAGTGACAAACCTGGGACAGAGTAGAAGAATTTCCGCTGGGGAGTGTCAAGTATATCTCTGAGACTGGAGATTCCTGAACTCTCGCTGGGGAAAGGAAAAGGAGGTGAATCCCAAATCGCATAATCTGGGGGAATTTCGATTTAGATTTCATTTTGTTTCAGTTTAAGTTTTGATGTGTGAGCTCATATTTTAGTTTGTGTTTCAATTTAGATTGAAGTTTTGTTAAAATTAATTTAAAGGGATTTGAACTTGAAATGAAAATTGGAATTTTGTGGTTTTAGATGTAACATCTTCAATCTCAAAAATTTGAATTGATTGGATTGAACCATTACAATGAGGAAAGAACTCAGAGCAATGTGGTATTGGATGTAAAATCCTTAACTTCAACAGTTTGATTTTGATGTATTTCATTGCGATAGGGAAAGAACCTAAAGCAATGCAGTATCGGATGTAAAATCCTTAGCCTCAAAAGTTTGATTTTGATGTATTTCACTGTGATAGGGAAAGAACCTAAAGCAATGCAGTCTCAGATGTAAAATCCTCAACCCCAAAAATTTGATTTTTATGTATTTCATTGCGATAGGAAAGAACCTAAAGCAATGCAGTCTCGGATGTAAAATCCCCAACCCCAAGAATTTGATTTTGATGTATTTCATTGCGATAAGAAAGAACCTAAAGCAATGCAGTCTCGGATGTAAAATCCCCAACCCCAAGAATTTGATTTTGATGTATTTCATTGTGATAGGAAAGAACCTAAAGCAACACAGTCTCGGATGTAAAATCCTCAACCCCAAGAACTTGATTTTGATGTATTTCATTGTGATAGGAAAGAACCTAAAGCAATGCAGTCTCGGATGTAAAATCCTCAACCCCAAGAATTTGATTTTGATGTATTTCATTGCGATAGGAAAGAACCTAAAGCAATGCAGTCTCGGATGTAAAATCCTCAACCCCGAGAATTTGATTTTGATGTATTTCATTGCGATAGGAAAGAACCTAAAGCAATGCAGTCTCGGATGTAAAAACCTCAACCCCAAGAATTTGATTTTGATGTATTTCATTGCGATAGGAAAGAACCTAAAGCAATGTAGTCTCGGATGTAAAATCCTCAACCCCAAGAATTTGATTTTGATGTATTTCATTGCGATAGGAAAGAACCTAAAGCAATGCAGTCTCGGATGTAAAATCCTCAACCCCAAGAATTAGATTTTGATGTAATAGGAAAGAACCTAAAGCAATGCAGTCTCGGATGTAAAATCCTCAACCCCAAGAGTTTGATTTTGATGTATTTCATTGCGATAGGGAAAGAACCTAAAGCAATGCAGTATCAGATGTAAAATCCTCAACCCCAAGAATTTGATTTTGATGTATTTCATTGCGATAGGGAAAGAACCTAAAGCAATGCAATGCAGTATCGGATGTAAAATCCTCAACCCCAAGAGTTTGATTTTGATGTATTTCATTGCGATAGGGAAAGAACCTAAAGCAATGCAAGATCGGATGTAAAATCCTCTACCCCAAAAGTTTGATTTTGATGTATTTCATTGCGATAGGGAAAGAACCTAAAGCAATGCAAGTATCGGATGTAAAATCCTCAACCCCAAAAGTTCGATTTTGATGTATCTCATTGCGATAGGGAAAGAACCTAAAGCAATGCAAGTATCGGATGTAAAATCCTCAACCCCAAGAATTTGATTTTGATGTATTTCATTGCGATAGGAAAGAACCTAAAGCAATGCAGTCTCGGATGTAAAATCCTCAACCCCAAGAATTTTATTTTGATGTATTTCATTGCGATAGGAAAGAACCTAAAGCAATGCAGTCTCGGATGTAAAATCCTCAACCCCAAGAATTTGATTTTGATGTATTTCATTGCGATAGGGAAAGAACCTAAAGCAATGCAGTCTCGGATGTAAAATCCTCAACCCCAAAAATTTGATTTTGATGTATTTCATTGCGATAGGGAAAGAACCTAAAGCAATGCAGTATCGGATGTAAAATCCCAACCCCAAGAATTTGATTTTTGATGGTAATTGATTTTGCAAAGATTTGTAGTGTTGATTTGAAAAGTGTGGAATTTTGGTGTTTCGAGAATTTCATGAAAGTTGTAAAAGATTTTTGTGGAAAGAAACAAATTAGGAGGGAATATATAGATGCTACATATCCCATTCAAAAGAGTTGATCAAAAGTTGCTGGTTTGGATTGGATACAATTCCTCGCCATCACATCCGAATCGAAAACCTCATGGCTCCATGTCAATGGAATCGACCGCTTCCATCCCAGACAAGGGAGAGAGTAGAACCGATTGGATTTCAGATTTGGAAGGTTGAGTTTGAATTTGATTGAGATTTGATTTGAGATCTGGAAGGTTGAATTTGATTTTGATTAAGATTTGATTTAAAATTTGTGTTCATTTTGTTTGTCCTTTAACAATTCAAATTTATTTTATCGTTCATTTAATGTTCATGTGAATTTGGCGTTCATCATTTTTTTATTTAGATTTTTAAGGAAAGTTTTCTTTTATTCTTTTTGTTTCTTTTCTGCTCTTTGTTCGAAGTTCATTTAACTTTAATGGCGTTTCCCAGTCAGCTTGCACAAAAGAGGTGAAGGCCAAAAATGTGGCATGGTCACTTTCATTCCAATCATGTTGAAGATACATCATACAACTCGATCTGGAATACATCTCATACAATCCATGTAGACTCAAAGCGGACTATGTATGATCTTTGTCGATCCATCTAAAACGGCATCTGTCAAAAATCCATGTATGAATAGTGAGGTACATGGTCAATAACATCACCTTCCAAGCCATCCTTGGCAAGGATGTCATATGGATGTACGTTGGAGGTGTGATATTTTCCATGTAACTCACAGCTCGTAAGGCCGGAGGCTCTCCAGCTCTGGGTCTGGCTGGAAGTGGTAAGGTGCTTTCCTGTCATCCATCCTTCTGAAAGTAACTGAGATCCGCTTCATTGGTACTCCCGGTATGCAATGTTTAGCGACATCTGCTCCGTTGCCCTTTAGTATCATGACGGAACCTACCGGTAATGGCATCTTTATCGGCCCTCGGAACTCACCCGGGCTCGCTATCCGGAGGTCGGATCCGAACATGATATTACACTCATTCGAAAAGAAACCGTGCGTAAAGGTCCGACAAAGTCGTGGTGATCTATGTGCGGGGATATGCGATCACCCTTCTTGTAAATGTTAATGATGCAATCGTTGGGTATGCAATCTGCTGGCAGTACCCTCCATGTTATCATTCTCTTTACCATCCTTTTGATGACTAATGATATTGGATCTACCTTGCCATGACGGAGTATCCCCGGTGGGTTTCCCTTCCTGTCTTCTACGAAGTTGTAGCAGCATCCACATTGTATTGTAATTTTCCCTTTCCCTGGCGTCCATCTCCGGGGTTCCGAGTAAGTGTTTTCTCTTAGTCGGCCTGCTCGACCCATCCTTTTCAAATCCCGGATGCAGTCCATAATTTGTTGTTGTTCGTATTCTGAGAACATGTCTGTATGTAGCTCGAGGCCTTCTAGTATATTGATCCTCCTGCCTCTAATTCTCTCAAAGTATTCAAAAGTTTGCTTCTCAACATTCTGCATTCTTTCTAGCTCGTATTCTGGAATAATCTGCAAATGGCGAGGCCTGGTGACGTACTGTGGGATATATGGCTCAATCCCTTCGAGTTCTCCTGCATACCTCGGCTCCTCAGGGATGGTCTCTGTCGGAACATCCTCCGGGGTTGCTTCGCAACAAGGTCATGCATTACCGGTGGCTTTATCCGGTGGCGTGGTAGCCTTCCTTCTTCGATCTTTTCGAGATTTCCCCGCCTCTTCGTTATCCTCGGAGTCGGCCTCCTTTCTTCGAGTTCCCGACGAACCGGTATCCTCGAAGTATATGCACCGGCAGCAGCAATCGCCTCGTCGCACCGGTCCGCCGCTAGTTAGTTAACATCTTGCGGATACGGCCGATTTTTATTTCTTCACCGAGTTGCCGTGAGAGTAGCTCTTCATACTTCCCGAATCTCCGCGGGAGCGGCGCCGACAAGCCCGCCCTCCGTTGTAGCGACTACGGACTTGATTCTCTTGTCCTCCTCGTTGTTTGTTTTCCTTTTCGTCGTCTGGTTTGGTGGCTTGGGCCACCCACTTTCATTATCGTCCGATCGGGCGGCTCCTCTCGGTCAACCGGGACCCGCTCACCTTCCTCGTATTGCAAGCCCGCCGGTGCGAAGTCCGAGCCGGCCTCTATTATCGTTCCATCTTTCACCCTCTTTTCGTCGAGTGCAAGGCTTACGCCATTTCTAAAGTTCAGGACCAACCGCCCGTTCAACATTTCCCTGCGAAAAGACAAGGAAAAGGATCAGGGGCTGTACTAAGAACAAGAACATTAAGAAAATGTTTATTAGAGACAGTTTTTTTTCTCTTTTATTTATTATTCCTTTTGTATTTTTAAATTCAACAGGAATGAAGTGGGAAAAGATTGGAAAAAAGATTTTGATTTGGAAGAGAGGACAAGGAAAAATTTATTATCACAATTTTATTTATTTTAGCACATTTTTTTATTATTTTTGGGTTCGGACCCAGTCATAAGTAATTACTTCACCCGTGCTTCTAGGGATGAAAAATTCATTCCTTCGAAACATCAGGTAGAGTAATACGTCTTCAAGTATCGTCCGTTGATCGGAAGCATATGTCATTCTCCTTGGTAATTCACTAGATGGTAGGAGCCTCCTGAGTAGACTGCCTCAACCACAAATGGCCCTTCCCAAGTGGGTTCAAATTTTCCTCCTATCTTGCGGTGTGCAAGGATATGTCTCTTGAGAACAAGAACTAAGTCACCAACTTTGAAAGTTCTTGGGCGGACCAGTCTATCATGGGCTTGAACAATCTTAGCTTGGTATAGTTCTAAATTTTGCTGCACTGCAAGTCTTTTCCCTTCCAGGATTTCCAATTCCTCTAGTCGTAATTTGGCATTCTCTTCTATTGTGATTTTGTTTGCAACTGCAATTCTGAGTGAAGGACGCTGGACCTCTAAGGGTAACGCTACCTCGGACCCATACACGAGAGCGTAAGGTGTAGTTTGAGTAGGAGTTCTGAAGGTTGTCCGGTAGACCCATAAGGCTTCTAATAACTTCTCATGCCAATTTCTCTTATTATCGTCCAAAGTTTTCTTTAAAATTTGAATGAGAGTTTTATTAAAAGCCTCGACTGAGCCGTTTGCTCTTGGGTAGTAAATTGTTGAATACCGCCAGTCGATTCCGTGTCTCCTGACAAAATTGTTGATTTGCGTGCTTCTGAATGCTGACCCATTATCTGAGATGATCCTACGCGGCACTCCGAAATTGTAGACAACATGGTTCTTAAAAAAATGTAGCACGTGGTGTGCTTTCACTTCTCTGAGTGGAACTGCCTCTGCCCACTTTGAAAAGTAATCTGTAGCCGCAAGAATGAAGCGATGTCCTTTTGAAGATGGTGGTTCTATTGGACC
Source organism: Papilionanthe hookeriana x Papilionanthe teres (assembly GCA_022702705.1). NCBI lineage: Eukaryota > Viridiplantae > Streptophyta > Magnoliopsida > Asparagales > Orchidaceae > Papilionanthe > Papilionanthe hookeriana x Papilionanthe teres. The sequence goes on from CM040427.1 coordinate 116,073,513, forward strand.
CACTATATCTGTGCCCCGACATTCAAATGGCCACGATGCAATTGTCGGATGTAGCACATTTGGAGGTTGGTGTAGAACCACTCCGTGCACTTGGCATTGGTGACGGCTCTTGGCGATTTTCATGCGGTCGGTCATCATCGAGGGCCGATAGTACCCTAGTCTTTTAATTTTCATTTTCATCTTCGGACCCGACCGGTGAGCGCCACGCAGTCCCGAATGCACATCTTTAACAATTTCACGGGCCTCGGACCCGCTTAGGCACCTTAGCCACATTTGATCGAAAGACCTTCCGTATAACGTGTTGTTTATGAATGCGTAGGACGAGTGCTTTTCTTGATCCGATGGGCTAACAACCTATCATCCGGTAGTTTTCTTGTTTGCGAGTAGTCATTAATGGTCGTCGCCAATCTTCCGTGTTTTCCGCCATAGCCGCAATCGATTCTTCTTCTTTTTCGATTTGTGTATTGTGTCTATATCGAGCTGTGATAGGGCCTGACGTCCGTGAACTGACACATCCACTGATTCATCTTGCAAGCTGGCAAACTCTTTTGCGAGGCGGGCTAACGCATCTGCTAAAACATTTTTTTTTCTGGGAATTTTGTAGATCGTCACATTCGGAATCTGTTCCAACAACTGTATGGCATACTGGAAGTATTGCTCGAGTCTTGGCTTTAAAATTACGTACCGTCCCGCGATCCGTCGAGTGATTAACTCGCGAATCCCCGTAGATGTTAATGTTTGTTATCCCCATTCGAATAGTTAATTCCGATCTCGTTACGAGAGCTTCGTATTCGCTTCGTTGTTTGTACACGGCTCGTTAAGTGGTAGGAGTATCTTAACATCCCCCGCTCCGGTGTTATAAAGATTAGTCTGATTCCTGCCTTACCGGGCACTATCACTTGCGATTCTTCGTCTTTGTGTGCCGAAGATGCTCCATCGAAATATAATTCCCAACGTCGATCATCGGGGTCTTCTAAGCTCATTATTTGTTCATCTGGCAAGTCGTCATTGAGAGGAGATTCTGCCGGCGGAGGGTGTGCTGCGAGGAAGTCTGCTAGGACTTGTCCCTTTACAGCACGAAGAGGCACGAAAGTTATATCGAATTGTAATAATATCATTGACCACCTGACAAGTCTGCCAGAAAGCATTGGACGGGTCATCAAGTATTACAATGGATTAAATTTCGAGATCAGGTTGACCTTATGAGAAAGCATGTAGTGCCAGAGCTTTTGAGCGGTGAAGATCAGGGCCAAACAGTGATTTTCAATTGTGGGATACTTTATTTCCGTCGGAAGTAAATGACGGCTTAGGTAGTAAAGAGCATTTTCTTTACCCTTATCATTGACCTGGGCTAACAGGGCTCTGAGAGAGTCGTCTAAAGCCGCGGTATAAAGTATCAACGGTCTACCTGAGACTGGGGCTACTAAGACAGGAGGTGTCATTAAATATTGTTTAATGTCCTCGAAGGCCCTCTGGAATTTCTCTTCCCAAATAAATTTGGCGTTCTTTTTAACTAATGCCGAGAAAGGCTGACACGTACCTGACAAGTTCGAGATAAAGCGTCGAAGATATGCCAACTTCCCTTGAAAAGATCGTAGTTGTTTTAAGGTTTTGGGAGGTGGAATTTCTAAGATAGCTTTAATCTTTTCGGGGTCGATTTCAATTCCACGATGTCGGACAACGAATTTTAAGAATTTCCCGGAGGTGACGCCGAAGACGCATTTTAAGGGATTCATCTTAAGGTTAAATTGTCTTAATCGTTCGAAAACAATTCTCAAATCATACGAGTGATTTTCCTTTACTTTGCTTTTGATGACCACATCATCCACGTAGCATTCAACTTGATTGTGGATGAGATCATCAAAAATTCTTGTCATCGCTCTCCGGTAGGTTGCTCTGCGTTCTTCGATCCGAATGACATCACTCTGTGTAGCAATATACTCCGATCGGCATTCGAATGCCGTAAGTTTTTCATCTTCTCGGAGCCATTTTTATCCGGTTGTATCCCGAAGATCCATCCATGAATGAGAATATTTCATGTGTTGAAGCAATGTCGATCATTAATTCTGGGATTGGTAGAGGGAATTTATCTTTTGGACATGCCTTGTTTAAATCTCTGAAATCCACACAAATTCTGATCTGACCATTATTCTTCCTGACTGACACCACATTGGCTAACCAAGTCGGGTATTGTTCTTCACGGACAAATTTGGCGTCTATTAGCTTTTTAACTTCAGCTATGACTTGTTGTTCAATTTCTAAACGCATTGTTCCGGAACCTTGTCCGATTCGGAATGCAGTAGGATCCACTCCTAGCTTATGGAGTGCGACCTCTGGAGCTAATCCTGGCATCTCATAGTAGCTCCAAGCAAAACAGTCTTTAAATTCCATTAATAACTTGATTATTTCTTCGGAGTCTTCTTTATTGAGTATGGAGCTAACAAAGGTTGGTCTAGGCTCTTCGCTAGTATCTAAGTTAACTTTCGTTAACTCATATATTGTAGATTTGATCTCTTCTTCGAACTCTGGTGGGGCGTTTCCAATTTGTAAATCTTCAAGTTCTTCTGTAGCTTCCATGCAGTTTTCATTAGACTCGCAATTGACAACCAAGAAAAATTCAGTATCGTCAACTGTTCGTACTGTGCCGAATCCGAGACCATGCCTTGAATTGGGTGGACGACCGGAGTTATTCCATAAATTTTCAAAATGTTGTGATTGACCTTTTGTCCATTGTTGAGGTAAGAAACCACGCTGAATTAAATTTTGAACACAGGGAGAGTACCACTCAAAAGGCAATTCCATTAATTCTGATGAAGTAGCATCTTCAAATTGTACATTATTTTCAGTTTTGGAGGAAGGAGCAACACGGTAGAATTTGATGGGCTTTGCACCGCCGCTACATACCTCTTTGACCACCATACCCTTGATCTTATTAGAACGGATCAGGGTCAGGGTCATAGTATGTACATTGTGGTTAATCTTCTCCTACATCGATTTATATTCCTCGTACTTTTCATCTTCGAGAGAGATCCTGAATTGCGGCTTCTTTCGACTTATTGTCGCTGCTTCTTGCTTGATTTCTTTTTCTTCTTCAGAACTATCTTCCCAATCAACTTTGATGGCTGGTTTCCTCTGTCCAACTGTCCTAACGTCTCTGCCACGACCTCCTCCCAGGCCTCGACCTCGGATGCGAGTTGTGGAGAAACCTTCACCATCTCGCTGTAAGGGAGTGGTGAGTGACTGTTGGACTAGAATTTTGGGTTCTTCGTCGTGCCGAACTTCCTTTGCTTCATTTGTTATGGTATCTCTATAGAAGATTATTTTCTTCGGAGGTGCGTAATAAACTGCATCTTCATGGATTCCAATTTCATGTACGGAGAATGGTTGTAAGTCACCTTTGATACACTGTTCCCCTCCACCGTAGTATTTGATGCACTGATGTAGAGATGATGGTACCATCCGGTTTTCATGTATCCATGGTCGGCCCAGTAGAGCGTTGAATGATGTTTCTGAATCAATTATGTGAAATTTCGCGGTTGTCTTTGCTAAGTCACCGGTCTTCATTAGCAGTGTTATTGATCCGAGGGCTCTTTCTCCTTTCTGGTTAAATCTTCTTAATAACATTTTGTCCGCTTCGAGCTCGTGAGCATCAATTTCCAAGTAGGCTAGCGTTCGAAGATTCATTATATTGATTGATGCTCCTGGATCCACCAATACTGCGGTGAGTGTAAATTTTTTAATTATGAATCGAAATGTACAACGGTCGGTTGTGGTCGCATCGTCCCAGTAGTAGGTCGTTGTCCGTGAAGGTAACACCTCGCTGTTCCTTTAACGAGCAAACATCATCTAAGGAATCTCCGGTCATTTGAGCTATGCAAATTTCTGGATCAAGCAAGGCCTTGATCAGAGCTTCTCTCATCTCCTTTGATAAGATGAGAGCGTCGTAGATGCTCAGTTTGGCTGGTAGTTTCCTAAGATGGGCTAGCACGTTGTAGTCCACTTTATTTTCATGTGTCTCGGTTTCTTCCTAAATGGGTATTTCTTCTGCTGGGGTTGGTTCTTCTTGAACAACCACCTGCTTTCCTTTGTCCTTTGGACCCATTCTCGGAGGTAGAAGTCTTCCACTTCTTAAGTTGACTTCGTAATTTCTTCGAATCTAGTATTGAGTTTGCTTGGTGTCTCCTCCTGAATCGGAATGACAGGTTCTTCAGGATTAGCTTCAGAGTCTGAAGGCTCAAACTCTATTGTGACTGGAGCTCCTCGAAACTCTCAAATAGATTCTTTGCTTGTTGAACTCTCGTAGCCTCCTTGGTGGATGTCTTTTTTGTCATTGTGATCATCGAGATTGTGTATGATTTGAGAATTGTTACTTGTATCGGAATCGATGTCCGGATTAGGTTGGTTGTCGTTAGTTACATAATCGTTAGAAACAGTCAAAACGTAGCCAACGCCATAACCTCTATCATTATAAGATCCCACCGGAGTGAGCAAATAATCATACAGAGTCAAAGGTTCGAGGGGTTTCTTCCCCTAATCGGAAACAACCATCCTAGGATAAGCAGCACCTAGTCTAGCCTTAAGAGCCTCAGTCTTTTCTTCTTCATCAATTTTATTCTTTTCTTCAATCGTCTCTTGTTGAGGTGGTTCTTCTGTCGCAAGTGATAATGCCGAATTGACAGGTTTCGAACTCTGAATTGAGGCTCGCACCGAAGTGGTTTGGATGCGATCCAAAATCTTCTTCGAAAACTTTGTCCAAGCGGTAGTCCATCCATCACCAGTCGCATAGGGATCTATCAGAACAATGAGATCCGTCGAGATAACATTGACGGAACCTCCTTTCTGGGGTTCCTTCATGTATTCCTTCGGGATCGTTATGTTCCCTTTTCGGAGATTGTCGTTGAGCCAACTTTTGAAGGTAATACAATCTTCTATCTTGTGTCCAAGCATCCGGTGGTAAGGGCAAAAGTTGGGATCACCTTTATTATCGACTTCTTCTGGTTTCTTAGGCTCTGGCAGTTGGAAATCTGGAGTCTTCATCAGACTGCGGAACATTTTCAGCACTGCCTCATTCTTGAATGGATACTCCCTGCTTAGAAGCTCCCTTAAAGTACGTTGTGGACGAGGTGGTTGTTCATACTGTTGAGATGACTGATAGCTGGGTCGGGGTTGCTGGTAATTCTGTTGAATTTGCTGCGGCCGTTCTGGCGGTATTTGTATTGACTGCTTACCTTTATCGACTGCTGTGACGATCCCGAACTTCTTTTCAAAAGTTTTCACGGGCTTCTGTTTGTCTGTTTTGTCGGTGAAACTTAATTGCTTCGCCTCCTCTTGCAAGCTTCCGGCCTTGCTTAATAACTTCTCGAAATTCTTAATAGTAAATCCCTTGAGATGAAGTGCTATCAGGCCATGAATGCTCTTAAGTAAGATGCCGACTGCATGCTGTTCTTGTAGCTGTGGCTCACACTTCATACTTAGATTCCTCCATTGAAGTATGTAGTCCACCAAAGTTTCGTTCGGCTTCTGCTTCTCTACCACTAAATCACATATAGTGATGTGGTGCTGAGCTCCGGCAAATCGCTTGATGAAGAGGTTCTCTAATTCTGAAAATGTCTTCACCGAACCATTCGGTAATTCTGCATACCAATCAATGGCGATCCCTGATAGGCTGCTGACAAATTGTCTGAAGAGTAAAGCATCACTTCCTCCGGCATTGCAACAACTGGAACGAAAATGTGCAACATGCTGCCGGGGGTTTCTGGTTCCATCAAAGGTGTGGTACGAAGCCTTTCGGATATTGGACAGCGTCGAATTCTTTTGGGTAAGGCCTACCCGTCTGAATGGATGTCCCGCTCTTTGATTGTGCCAAGGCTTCTCGCACCTGCTGTTCCACCATGCTCTTGATATCATTTTCTGGAATCATGCTTTTTATTGCATCCTTTTTTAACTGATCATCCCCGTTGACGGATGTAATCTCTTTTCCTCTGTCTACAATGTGAATAACTTCTGGGGGTGTTTCTCTTTTGGGTTGAACCTGACTCTGGAGAGTGGCTATGGCTGCAGCGATCTCTTCTATCCTCTTTGACATTTGGGAGATCGTATCATCTTTCTCTTGAAGCTGCATTCTCATCACTTCCGGCTCCTCTCTTTCTGCGGCTGCAGGAGCACCTTGTGAAGCAGACGAAGCTCGTGTTTCAACCATGTTAATTTCGCATATTCATCATCCATGAACTCGACGAGTCGACTTCATCTCCGAATTTTTCTTCTCTTTCTCTTGCTAATCACTGAATATCTGTTCTTAGCTTTTCCATAGCATCTTCTAATGGTCTTTTCTGTACATCCTTGCAGTTGTCGTGCGATAATTGTCGGGTTTCCTTCTCATGAGTCCCCTTCATTGCGGTAGCACTTTCTTCAGACTCAAGTCTCCTGACGAGACTTTCCTTCTCAAGTTGTTGTTTTAATCTTAATTGTCCGGTAGTGGGACGCCATACCATCCTTCTAGCAAGACAAGGTCTAGGACCGGATGGTCCGTCGACCAAATGCTTGGAAGGTGGTATCCTCCCTAATTTGTAGTCCCGAAACAACGACAGGTGGACTAGCCTTCATTCTCTTATTCGGCTTTTCTGCAGCGATAACAGGTTCTACTCGCGGCCCAAGACGGGATTTGGCTGGCACCCGCCCTATCCTTCTTAAGATGTCTGATACAGGGCATTTTTCTTTCTTTGCTAACTTCTCTATCGTGGTCCGCAATCGAGCAAATGGCGTAATTCTAGCCCTTTTCTTACGGCCGTCGTTGCAATATGCGGGCTGAGGCAATGCAGAAGCAATCTTGCGGACATTTTCCTCGTCCTCTGCGGTGGAGAGGGGATGGAACCTACTTCCTCCCAAAAGTGGTATGTATTCGAGCAGCGGTGTATACTCGGGCAGTTCTGGGATTTCCTCCAGGAAAGCAACTTCAGCAGCTCTGGCTTCTTTAGCAATCCTTCTACTTCTGTTCCTCCTCTGAGTCCGTGTCAGTGGTGGAATTCTCGAGCTGGACCCTATCTCGAAAACGGAAGGTCTCACAGGATGATCTGTACCATCCACAGGTTCATCACAGTTCTGAATTTCCTTCCCCTTTAGTCCGGCGAGAGCCGGGGTAGGTACGAGACAACTAGGCCGGTGGGAGTAGCAACAACGGTCCTTCGCGAACAACGAGTACTCCTCTCGGTTGGAATCTTTTGCAGAGGAGGGAATTCATGAGTTGACTTGAGGTTAAACTCAATCAACGGCTTCTCAGTTTCCGGTACTTTGCTTGCTAGTGAAAAGAGAGTGACGTCGGGGATTTTGATGTTGGTGTCCCCGAATCCTTCTCCGAATCGAATGATTCCATTATTAGGCAGTTCGTCCTTGAACACGACCGGAGTCCGGTCCGTTGACGAAGGAGAAGATCAGTTTTGGGGCTTCCATTTCTGCAGTACAGATTCTAAGTGTTAGTCCCCGAATCGTGCTTCTTCTTGACGTAAAACTTATGATGAAAAAGAAAGAGTCCGAACACATTTCCATTTATCTTAGTGTATTTGTGGTATTAAAAGAAAATTTATTTAGATAATTATTTTTCGAAAAGATTTGTTCGCTAGGACGAAGAATTATTAAAAGAAGGAGAGTTGTAGGAAGGGTAAAGGAATTGATTAGGAACCGGAAAAGGAAGAGAAAGTCTTGTAGAAACTTCTCGACCCGCAAGACCGCTCCTAAACTAATACCTATTGGGGGTCCACCCCACCTCAGAAATGTGGTAAAAGGATCTCGGAACCTCTCTGTTTAGGGGTGTCTAAATAGTGGCTCCTAAATCCGAGAGAATGTTGGCTATACTTGTTCAAGGTAGAAATGAACATAGTATTCCAACAGAAAGAAGGGTAGTTTGATCCACTAGGGACATGGATATACTACCGATTTTTTTGAAAGCAGAATTATTTGATTAAAAATGGAGAGAGGAATTTTTCCCCAGCGGAGTCGCCAGAAATTTGTTGGCATATTTTTAGGTTGTGTGTTTTATTTTTGAAAAGAGGTCACCTACAGAAATTGTCGGCGAATTTTTTAGATTTTCAATTTAATTTAAATATATAATTTAGAAAGTAGCATTTGATTTTGGAAATAATTTTAAATTTGAAAATTTTAAGATATGAAATCAAACTGATCTCAAATCCCAAATAGTTTATATAAATGAGCGCCACATCACAAGCTGTGTATCTATCCCGAAGAATAGACACACTACTTGATGATGGGGCTCAATTAAATAAACTAGAAGATTTGTGACATCCTTTTGGTCTGCGAACCAATTTTATAAGCCGACAAGTTTCCCTGCTTAAGCATGGTTTATTTTACCTGGGTTCTTAAAATTCCCTATAAGGGCAAGCCCCTATAGTTAAATACATCTTAAATGACGGGAATCACTTAAGAAAACTCTCGATAATAATCTGTAATCCTGCTCTCAAGAATTTCAAAGTTTAAGTTTTCAAGGGATTGAATTTTGGAATTTCAATAGGGAATGGATCAAATTTGGAACATTTTGTTTTGGAAATTCAAAGGAAGTAAGGTAGGAGAAATTACAGATTCGAAGCGAACTTCGGTAATTTCCCGACCATCCTATTGTTTGACTTGAATTTAAGAAAATCCTAATGTTTATTTAATGTTTTGATCTTGCCAATTTTAATTAATTAAGACTTATATTTGTATGATGTGATCACATAAATAGCCTTGAAGATGTGAGCGTTTATGTCGTATCGGACGACTACCTTGGAATCCTAAGACCGGTTAGGGCTTAGTTTTCATGACATGATCATGCAAATGCCTAACGAAGAGTTGAGGATTTATGTTGCACTAAGCAAACTACCTCGAAGTTCTATGGCTTGGTTATTTAATTCTAAGAAATGTCTAGCTGATGTAGAGTTGTTTTGCTGACGAAGATGGCCGTGCTGCCCACCATGCTCCGAGCTCCTTGTTATTGCAGAGATTTAGTTTTAGAAGTCATAAATCAGGAGATGAGAGAAGTGTTCTGGTTTAGAGAAGGTCTTAATTTCCAAGTGTTTTTTATGTTTTAATTAAAACAAATCTTAAAGTTGATTATAACAACACCGGTTAAGATCCCACGGTTCCATCCTTCCGGCATCGTTATTTTTATCGGATTCACATAGTCCAGATAAATTTGCTAAACTCAACTAAATGAGTTCCACACTTTCATTTAGACCGTGGGAAATCCCGTTAGCAACACGTAGGTTACATCATCCGAGGTATTCCCGATCATCCAACAAGACGTTTTTATTTAGTTGTAGTTGTAGTTTTGTTGTTCTGTTTGTGATTATATTTTGAGTTGTTTTATATTTTGAAATATTGTGACGGTGAATTTTATCTTGTAATGACTTTTAATTTAGTTTTGGTTTCAGTTTTAGGGACTATCCTAGAGGTGTGGGTTTTCATGCAACAGTTGTTTATCATGCAAGAAAAGTAAAGTGCATTTGCAATAAATTAAATTGCAAGGAGGTAAATTGCAATGAAACAAAAGCGTACCTGGAGGGTCTTCCCGTCATCCCAAGCTGCACTTAAGCACAATTTAGAATATTTAAGCATTTAAAGCAAGTTCCTAGGTAAAGCTAAGGGAAGGGTTATGGTTTTCTACCAAGGTCCTACTCCTATAGCTAGTCATCTCCTATGACGTCTAGGTTCTTGTGTTTTGGTTTGAGGACGATTTTCATCATCAAAGAATAATTAAGTTCAATTGTTCTTATAAATATCCTATCATATTGAGGAAGTGCTTAAGACGAATCTTAAACATCTTTTCAATACCTCTAGGATTGTTTTAAGTCCAAGAGTATTTAATTATACAAATAAATTAATCATCCAGGAGTTCAAGTTTTGTTATCTTGCTCAGTGAACTAGGACATTTGAATATCCTATGAGTGAAGTAATACTTCACTTAACACTCCGTTTAGGAGTAATGACAACAAGAGCTTTTGAGGGCAAATTAATGTTCAAGTGATTTGTGATTTAATTTAATTTCAATTAATGGGTTTAAGTTTGGAATAGTGTTCAAGTTGTTTTAGATTTATTTTGAATTCTTTATGTCTTTGGTGATGTTATATTTAATTTAATTCAATTTAATTTAATTTTAGTTTAATTTAATTTGGTTTAGTTTTACTTTTAATTTAATTTAATTTAATTTAATTTAATTTTAATTTTATTTTAACTTGATTTTATTTTTTTATTTAATTTAATATGTTTTAATTTAATTTAATTTAATTTAATTTAATGTGATTTAATTTAATTTAATTTAATTTAATTTAAATTTAAATTTAATTTAAATTTTAATTTAATTTAATTTAATTTAATTTAAATTTTAATTTAATTAAATTTTAATTAAATTTTAATTTTAATTTTAATTTAATTTAAATTTTAATTTAATTTTATTTTTTATGCTTTAAGGATGATTTAATTTTAATTGTTAAAGTATTAATTTAATTGAAATCTTAGAAGGATTTAATTTAAATGTTTTAACTTTAATTTAATTTAATGATTAAGTCTTTTAGCATTTTAAATCTTGAATTTGGATTATCATTAGGAATTAAATATTATTGAGGTGATTAATTTGAGGATTCTTAAATTAAAGAACAAATCTCCTTCTAATAGTATCCCTATTTTAATAATTCTAATTTTTTTATTATTCTTCCAAATTTAATTAATTATTTAACTAAGGTTTATTTTAATTATTTTCAAATTATTTGGTAGGTTTCTACCCTTTAATTGCCTAAGTTTCAAACATCTAAAATCAACTTATTATCAAATATTTTACACACCCTTTTAATTAAACCTAAAATTTTTAATTATAGGTTAAAATTTTAATTACCATTTTGCCATTTAAACTTACTAATTTTATAACTCACTAAATTGAGCTTAAATGAATTTGAAATTTTTATGTGACTTCACTTATATGTCAATCAAGACATTAGAGGAGAAAATGTGATTTTTCTATATTTAATTTACTTATGTAATTATTTTTGGTGGAAAATAGGGATTTTCAAGGAAAATTTAATAATATGACCAAGGGAAAGTTTTTGTTCTTAAGAAAATTATAGACATTCCTAATGACCAGAGGACCACTTGGACCAATTTTGGTGATTTTTTTGAATTATATTATTTTTATTATAATTATTTTGAGTTTTGGAGTATTAACTAATTTAAAAATAAAATAAAGGTTAAAAAATGAATTTTATATTTTTCAAAAATCTCTCTGATATCAAGGAAACCAGAGAACTAATTTTTATAATTTTCTGATTTTTCTTTGATTTATTAGAATTATTTTTGTGGAGATGCTAGAAAATACATTTTTTTATTTTAAAATTACCTTAGGGCTTTAAAATTTGATATCTCATCATAGAGACTTAAGAAAAATATGGGGTTTGTTCCTTAGTGATTAAAATTCAAAATGTGACATTTTGGTGAATTTTTTTATTTTTGTGATTTTTATTATTTTGTAATTATTAAAAATATTAAAATAATGCAAAAAATCAACTTTTTTGGAAAATTGCAATTTTAATTTTCTTAAATTCCCCTGATATCAGAGAGGCTCCAAAACCAATTTGGTGAATTTTTGAGAAATATTTTGAAAGTTATGAAATTTTGAAGTTTAGGTTTGGCTAAATGGCTTAATCAACCCATTTGATAGGGCTAACTAAGTCCAATTGACTTCAAACTTTTATGGCGGGTTCCTCTGATCCTAAAGGTGAGTGGAGAATTGATTTCAAGTGAATTTGATGTATGATTAGCTCTAATTAATTAAAGCTCCATTTTGGGTGTTCAAGCCAATTAGGGTTATTACAAGTGAGTCAACTCAAAACCTATTTTCCCTAGGGTCCTCTGGTCATAAGAAACATCACCAAATTTTTCTTGAATTTATTTCACAACATGCTAATTATTGGAATTAAAATACTCAGAATAGTGACCTAGAATTCAAAAATCAATAACTTTTCATAGGGATGGCCTCTGACTTTGGAAAATTCAGGGAATGTCCCCAAATTCAGAGGCTTCAAAAGCCCTATGGTCTCATGCCATGGTGAATTGTATACATGCATGGAGAATTGAAATAGTGCAGAGAGTAAATAAATAATTAAAAATAAAATACTTGATAAAATTACATGATTTCTTGTCCACATTATTCTCCTCTGTTCACTGAGCAAGAGGATATTTTTATTTTATTTTTAGGATTTTTCTACACAAAGTTATGAATTTTCAAAGTTCTTGTAATTAAATAAATAGGAAATAGCCCTAATTTCCTACTTATCCACGCGGCGCTACGCCATCCTCGGCAGCTCCGAAAGGCCATGCGTCTTCGCCTGATTCGGCGCCGCCATCCGACTCAGCGCTCCAGGGACCCACGGTTCATGTACCATCGCGCTGTCCGGCTCGATCCAGACCGTCCACTCGATACACGCTCGATCCGACGGCTCCTAGTCATCGTCTACGACTGGTGTGCACCCGTGACCGTCAACCTTCTAACCCTAATTTCTCTCTCGATTCTCAACGGATTTTTGTGTTCTTATGCTCTATGGATTCGTCTTGAGGAGACGAACACATCCATATGGTAAACATTCATTGAAATTGATTCAAATTAAATGGAGAATATCTGTAAGCTCGGAAAGAAGAGTGAGTCCATACCTTTGCTCAGAGAAGTGAAGCTTCGATCTGAGAGTTATGTCACCTTCGATTAGGTCCAAGCAAGCTTCAGATGAAGTCCCTTGGCCTGGTGAATTGTCCAGGTATTATTTCGACCACAACCGATTACAAAGCTTGGAGTCTGGAACAGATGGGTGGCCTGGAGATGGGGGGCTTTCACTGGGGAGCTCCTTCTCTTTGTCTTGTGCAGGTGTGGGTGAGTTTAATTTGACTTTGGTGGAGGATTTGAGAGTGTCCTGTTCTGGCCTAAAAATTGAGCTCAGTTAGTGGGGATTAGGGCAAGAGAACAGTGGGGATCAAATGCTCTAAGTGTGGGGAAGAGTCTGGAGTGATTTTGGCATAGTTTCCTTAAGGTTGGTTCAACACCTCCTCATGGCCGAGAGGGGTGAGGTTTAAATAGGAGAGTTTGGAGGGCCTCCCAGGGGGGTTTAAGGTTTGGGATCAGCTGCTCCATGCAAGAGAAGAATAACCATGGTGGCCACTGGACTTGGGGCAGCTTAGCAAGGGGGAATTTCAATGTTGGCTCACATGTGAGCTTTCGGCCATGGTATTTTCCGGCGGCCTGGTGGCTTGCCGGTCAGGCATGTGTCACCCTCAGGTTTAGGTGGGTCAGGGCTTGATGTTTGTGAAGTCAATTGGTGGCTGCCATGTGTAAAGGGTTTGAATCAAAGTGGAATGGGGTAAGGGTGTATTTTGGCTCAAATTGGTCAAATGCATAGATTGGGCTAGGTGCACCTTCCCATGGCTAGTTTGGGCTGAAGATAAAGTGGTTTAGGTCAGCATAATTAGTGGGGAAGGGCCACCATCCAAGTACAATTAAGTTTAAGCAAGGTTTAGTGGAGTCATGGAAGTGTCTAATCCCTTAAGGGAATGTGGAAAGGGCCTCCGCCTCATGCCATCTTGGGTATGGTGAGGTGGAAAGTAGATCCCATGGCTCTCATGTGGCTCATGCATGGCTTCATGGCTCATCTTTGGCTTGGGAAAAGTTTAGTCAACTTTCATGAGGAAGGGTGTTGGAATTTTTGATGGATTTAAGGAGAATTGTCATAAGGCTCGATTTGGATTTATTTGGTGATAGATTTTAGAACTTAGGAAGTGTTTTAAATCAAAGGGATGATGAGAGAAATTTCATGTGGGCTTTGTCATGGACATTGGGCTTTTGAATTTGTCTTGGATGGGCATTTTTAGAAAGGTTTAAGAAAGTGGGCCTTGGGTTTTCTGGATGGGAATTTTTGTAGAAGGATGGGCCAAATAATTATTGGGTTTGCTTTAGGGATGTGTCATGAGTAATTTGAAATAAATTTAAGGTGGTTTGGGCTTGAATTGGGTTGGATTTGGGTTCATTTGGTACATGGGCCAATGTAGGTCAAATTGGGCTAATTTGGGCCAATGTTGGGCTAGGGTTGAAATTAATGTAAAATTAATGTTGGGAAATGTTTATGGGAGTGTTTCAAAGAGGTTTCAACTTTTGTTGGGGTTGGATTTTGGGGTTTGGGCCTATTTGGGTTAAGTTTAGGTTTAGGTCAAAATTGGGCTTTTTGGTTTTGGGTTGAATTTGAGTGGGGTTTGGGTCCAAATTTTGGGCAAATTATGTTAGTGTTTTGTTTGTGGGGATGTTAGGGAAGGTTTAGAAAAGATTTGGGGTTAATTGGAGTTGAATTGGGTTAGTTTGGGCTAAGTTTGGGTCATGGGTCCAAATTAGGCTTTAAGGTCAAAAGTGAAATTGGATTCAAATGTCAATCAAATTGGGCTTGTATTTGGTCTAGATTGGTGTTGGGGATGTTGAATTGAAGTTTAGAATTGAATTGGACCAGAATTTGGATCAATTGGGTAGGTTTGGTTTGACATTGGGTTCACTTTGGGTTAAAATGGGTCAAATTGGGGATTTTGCCAAAAGTGGGGTGAATTGAAAAAATTGGCCCATGGTGTAGTTGGACAAAATGAAATTGAGAATATTTGGGATTTGCTGGAATTTTCTGGGAATTTTCTGAATTTTTGGATTTTTGGGTCAAGAGGGGCATTTTGGTAATTTGGAGGGTATTGGGGGTATTTTTGGAATTTTGAGTATTTTGGGTAAAAATGGTCAATTTGAGTGGTGGGAGAATGTTTGAGATTGATTTTGTGGAATTTGGGTGATTTTGGAGAATTTTGAAAAATTTGGGTAATTTCAAGGGTTTTTGGGTAGGCTAGGCGGGTTTGGGGTCCCGGGGGTCAAAAATTTGAAAATTTGGAAATATGAAGATTGGGTAAATGTAAGTGGAATGAAATCATTTTTTTTGAGCCATGAAGCCATATCAAGCCCACATGAGCCATGAAGGGACTCATTTGAGGCATTCAGCTATGTTGTTCCTAACCCTCTGCGCGAGGGCTTAGGGGTTAAGGACCATCCATGTGAATCACCTTCATGAGTCGGGAGGTCAAGTTGGGTATAGGTATAGTTTTAGGAGGTGTGTGAAAGTGTAGTGTATAAGTGTAGTGTGCGTGTAAGTCAGCCCTCACTGGACCGAGCCACCTGAAGGCGATCCTAAGGCCAAAGAGTCCTATAGGAACTCATCCTTTAAACTTCCTCATTTGATTTCAACCCTCTAGGTGATTAGGGGTCTACAATCAAGTTTGTGGAGTTTGCAGGGAGTTTAAGAAGTGGTTGGAATTTCTAGGTGGTGGGTCCCAATTCTAATCCTCTAGGATAGTCAAAGGAAAAGCCTAACGCTAGATCTTAAGTACTGAAAAGAAGAAGAGAAGACCTCATAAAAAATGAGGTCAACATGGTCTCATGCCATGGTGAATTGTGTATGCAAATGAAGAATCAAAATACTCAAAATAGTAAACGATGAATTAAAAATAAAATACTCATCAAATTAACCCAATTTTTTTACACATTATTCTCCTCTATTCACTAAGCAAGTGGGTATTTTTATTTTATTTTTGTGATTTTTCTATGAAAAGTTATGATTTTTTGATGTTTATGTTCAAAAATAAATCAAAAATCCAATTTCCCTCTCAAACTATCGCTATCAAGGGGGCCACGTGTCGCTCCGTAATTGGCTGGCGCGTTTCTACTTATGGATGAAGCTCCCGTCCCACTACATCTTGGCCGTCCGTATGATACACATGTGATCGGACGGCTACTACTCTCTCCTAGTTCTATTGACCCAAAACCGTCTACCTTCAAACCTTGATATCTCACTCGTTTCTCAACAAAATTGAGTGAAATTTTTTTTTAAATGATCGTCTAATCGAGTAGCACACATCTATATGGTGATGATATACTTAAAGAATGTGAATATTTACAGAAATGTAAAATAAGCTCGGTTGGAGGAGAAAAAAATTGATACCTTTGTCCAAGAGGTGAGGCCTCAATTAGAAATGGTTGGATTGAGCTAAGGAGTGCTTTGAGAAGCTTTGGGAACAATTTGGTAGAGTTTCCCCAAGGTAATCTTTTGCATCTCTTCTCTTTGGTCATGAATGGAGCTTAAATAGAGGAGTTTAAGTTCAAATTGGTCAAAGCATGAGGTTGGGCTTGGTTCACCTTTCCATGGTCTGATTTGGGCTGAGCAAAGCTCCCTTGATTCAGCTTGATTAGTGGGGAGAAGTCACAATCCAAGTACAATTAGGCTTAAACATGGGTTAGGGGAGACATGAGAGTGCTTAATTACTTTAAGGGAATCAGGTAAGAGGCTCCTCCTCTTGCCCAATATGGTATGGTCACATGAACACCACTCACATGGCTTGCTTGGGGCTTAAGGATGGCTTCGTGGCTAGCCTATGGCTTGTCCATGGCTTGGTCAATTTTCATGAAAAAAGGTTATTTGGAATTTTTTGAAAACGTTGGATTTTTTGATTGGTTTTTTCATGATGCTATTTTGGTTTAATCAAAATAATGGGTTTTGGACTTAGGGGTGATTGAAATCACAAGGAATGTTGAGGGAAAATTTCATGTGGGCTTTGGAATGAAATTTGGGCTTTTGAATTTGTTGGGAGTGGGCTTTTAAAAAGGTTTAAGGAGGTGGGCTTTTAGGTTTTAAAACCAATTGGTAGATGGATATTTTGTAAAAGATTTTGTCAAACAAATGTTGGGTTTTGTTTAGGGATGTGTCATGAGTGATTTGGAACAAATTTGAAGTGATTTAAATTGAATTCGGTTTAATTTGGGTCTTTTTAGAAAAGGGGCCAAAGTGGGTCAAATTGGGCTAACTTGGTTTAAGGTTGGGCTAATGTTGGATTTGATGTAAAATTAATGTTGAGAAATGTTTATGAGGTGTAATAAAGAGTTTTCAATTTTAGTTGGGCTTTAATTTTGGGATTTGGGCCTATTTGGGTTAGGTTTGGGTTTAGGCCAATTTAGGGGATTTCGACTTTGGGTTAGGTTTGGGTGGAGTTTAGGTTCAAATTAAGGGTAGATCTTGTTAGTGTTTCGTTTGTGGGGATATTAGGAAGGTTTAGGAAAAGATTTGGGGATAATTGGAGTTGAATTGGGTTAGTTTGGGCTAAGTTTAGGTCATGGGCCAAAATTGGGCTTTATGCTTCAAATTGGAATTGGATCCAAATGTTAATAAAATTGGACTTGGATTTGGTCTAAATTGATATTAGTGATATTGAATTGAAGTTTAGAATTGGATTGGATCAACATTGAGGTTAATTGGAGTGGTTTGGTTTGACATTGAGTTCACTTGGGTTAAAAGTGGGTCAAATTGGGGGTTTTTGGTAAAAGTGGGTTACATTGAATAAATTGGCTTATGGTGTAGTTAAAAAAAATGACATAGGGAATATTTGGGATTTTTGTGAATTTTATGGGAATTTTTGGAATTTATGGATTTTTGGTTAAAAAGGGCATTTTGGGTGTTTGGAGGTATTCGGGGGTATTTTTAAAAATTTTGCTATATTTGGCTAAGGATGATCAATTTGAATGGTGGGAAATGTTTAGGATTGTTTTTGAAGAATTTTGGATAATTTAGGTAATTTTGCAAATTTTGGGTAGTTTCAAGGGCATTTGGTAGGTTTGGTAGGTTTAGGGCCCGAGAGGTCAAAAATTGAAATTTTGGAAAAATGAAGATTGATCAAGTTTGAGTAGAATGGAATCACTTTGGTTGAGCCATGAAGCCATATCAAGCCCGTAAGAGCCATGAGAGGATTCATTTGAGGCATTCACTATGTTGTTCCTAACCCTCTTAGCCAAGGGCTTAGGTGTCGAGGACCATCCATATGGATTACCAACATGAGTCAGAAAGTCAAGCTAGGTATGAATGGTTTTAGGATTTGGAATGTGTGTGAAAGTGTAATGTGTGCGGGTCAATCCTCACCAGACCAGGCCACCCAGGGTAGTCCTAAGGCCAAAGAGTCCTATAGGGAACTCATCTTCTAAACCTCTACATTTGATCTTAACCCTCCAAGTGACTTAGGGGTTTACAATCAAACTTATGGGTTTTGTAGGGAGTTAAGAGGTGTTTAAATTTCTAAGTGGTGGATTCCATTTCTAGTCCTCTAAGATAGTCAAAGGGAAAGCCTAAGGCTAGATCCTAAGTACTAAGGAGAGAGAAGAGAAATGTCCTCATAAAAAATGAGGTCAACAAATGGACGCCCAATAGGTGTGGTGTTCTAACCAAGCACACCACGCGTATTGGCGTTGACCGAAGAGATCAACAAAACCAACACAGACGTCTAAGTGACACACTTAGAACATAGTAGAAACAAATTTCCGCTGGAGAGTATCAAGTATATCTCCAAGACTGGAGACCCTGAACTCTCGCTGGGGAAAAGAGAAGGAGGTGAATTCCAGATCATAAGATCTGAGGAAATTTGATTTAGATTTCATTTCATTTTCTATTCCAAGTTTTCTTTTTTTTTTTTAATGTGTGAGTTTAGATTTTGATTTGTTTTGAGTTTCAATTTCGATTGAGGTTTAATTTAAAAAATCAATTCAAGGAAATCTGGATTTGAAATGAGAATTGGAACCTAGGTTCCAACCTCGGGATTGCGAAGAGAACTGGAATTTGGGGACCAGCCTCAGAGTGAGAATCAGAGTTGAAATCTGGTATCAATCTCGGGAAGAGAGTCGGAATTTGGTACCGACCTCGAAAGGAGAGAACTGGAATTTGGTACAAGTCTCGAAGGTTTAAAGAGAATTGGAATCTGGTTCCAGTCTCGAAGGTTTAAAGAGAACTGGAATCTGGTTCCAGTCTCGAAAGTTTTAAGAGAACTAGAATCTGGTTCTAGTCTCGAAGGTTTAAAGAAAACTGGAATCTGGTTCCAGTCTCGAAGGTTTAAAGTGAATCAAAATCTGGTTCCAGTCTCGAAGGTTTAAAGAGAACTCGAATCTGGTCCCAGTCTCGAAGGTTTAAAGAGAACTGGAATCTGGTTCCAGTCTCGAAGGTTTAAAGAGAACTGAAATCTGGTTGCAGTCTCGAAGGTTTAAAGAGAACTGGAGTCTAGCTCCAGTCTCAAAGGTTTAAAGAGAACTGGAATCTGGTTCCAGTCTCGAATGTTTAAAGAGAAATGGAAACTGATTCCAATCTCGAAGGTTTAAAGAGAACTGAAATCTGGTTCCAGTATCGAAGGTTTAAAGAGAACTGGAATCTGGTTCCAGTCTCGAAGGTTTTGAAGAGAACTGGAATCTAGTTCCAGTCTCGAAGGTTTAAAGAGAAATAGAACCTGGTTCCAGTCTCGAAGGTTTAAAGAGAACTGGAATCTGGTTCCAGTCTCAAAGGTTTAAAGAGAACTGGAATCTGGTTCCAATCTCGAAGGTTTAAAGGGTTGAAATTTGCTGTGGAGATTTGAGTTTATCAGAAGACTTGGAATGAGACGTGAAGGTGTTTCACGTCCCACGAGGATTGATCAAAGTCTGATTATTTGGCGAAGGATTTGAATCCATGCCATCAGAACCAAATCGAAAATTTTCGTGGTTCTGTGTCAGTAGATTCAATCGACCTTCTCAAAAGAGGTAAGGAAATATGGAGAGTCAAAAAGAGATTTGAGAATAGCCGAAAGCTGGGGATTTCAGATTCCGGAATTTGTCTTAGTCGCTTGTTGCGATTTGATTTTAGCTTAATTTTCAAATTAGGGTTCACATTTATTTGGAATTCGTGTTTATTGGTAGTTTTTTTTGACATTCAGATTTTTAAAAGAGTTGTCATTTATTTTTATTTTCCCTTTGTTCTTTGTTCGAAGTTCATTTAATCAGAACCAACCGCCCGTTCGACATTTCTCTGCGAAAACAAGGAAAGGATCAGGGGCTGTACCAAGAACAAGAACAATAGAAAAAAAGAAAAAAATTTGTTTATTAATTAAGAGATTTTTATTCGTTTATTTTGAATTTAAATAGGAGTAGGAAAAGGTGAAGAAAGATCAAGAGAGAGACTCGATTTGGAAGGAAGGATAAAGACTTTATTATCATGATTTCAAGTGTTTTCTTTTAACATTTTTTAAAACGATTTTCTTTATCATCCACTTTTTTATATTTTTTGGGTTCGGACCCAGTCATAAGTAATTACTGTGCCAGTGCTTCTAGGAATGAGGATTCATCCTTCGAAACATTAGGTTGTGTAATACTTCTTTAGATATCGTCCATTAATTGGAAGCATAAGTCATTCTCCACGGCAATTTACAAGCTGGTAGGAACCTCCTGAGTAAACATTCTCGACCACGAATGGCCCTTCCCAGGTCGGTTCAAATTTACCACCTATCTTGCGATGTGCAAGAATAGGTCTTCTGAGAACCAAAACCAAGTCACCGACTTTGAATGTCCTGGGAAGGACTAATTTATCATGGACTCGGATCATCTTGGCTCGATACGGTTCCAAATTCTCTGTCATGTCGAAAGTCTTTTCCCTTCCAAGCTTTCTAACTCTTCTAGTCGTAGTTTAGCATTTTCTTCTGTAGTGATTTTGTTTCAGAACTGTAATTCTGAGAGACGGAAGCTGGACCTCTAAGGGTAGAACGACCTCGGGACCCGTACACTAAGGCGTAAGGTGTAGACTGGGTGGGAGTTCTGAAAGTCGTCCTGTAGGCCCATAAGGCTTCTAACAACTTCTCGTGCCAATTTCTCTTGTTGTCGTCCAAAGTTTTCTTTAAGATTTAGACGAGAGTTTTATTAAAAGCCTCAATAAAGCTGTTCGCTCTTGGGTAGTAGATTGTTGAATAGCGCCAGTCGATCCCGTGTCTTCTGAGAAAATTGTTGATCTTCGTGCTTCTTAATGCGGACCCGTTATTTGAGATAATTCGTCGCGGTACCCCAAAATGGTAAACGACTTGATTCTTGAAGAACTGTAGCACGTGATGTACTTTCAGTTCTCTAAGAGGTATTTCTTCTGCCCACTTAGAAAAGTAATCTGTAGCTGCAAGAATGAAGCAATGTCCTCTTGAAGAAGGCGGTTCTATCGGACCCACAATATCTGTGCCCTGACTCGACCCGCAATAACGCAGTAATATTTGCTTCTAAAAGATGGCAAAAAACTTGACCCAATTTTTTAATAGCGGCTAGTGTATAAAATCAAAATGTTGTAAAAGTTTAGAAAATATTTTATACACTAGGGGTACTACGCAAGTATATGTATCGTTTCAAGTAATATAAGGTTTTCTTTTATAACCCCAGTATCGATCCCACGGGGAAAAATTATAGTAATAAATTTTCCAAATATTATATTTCAAAAATATATATTTTTATCTTTTAATTTTTTATAATTACTATTAATTTACTAGATGCAAATAAAGAAAATAATAATAAGAAAATGATTTATGAAAACTATATAAAATAAACAACTTTCTTCCATTCAATTAATTTAAGATTTTTAAGATAATTTAATATTCATTGGAGAATTTGATTTATGGTATTGTACCAAATAGAAGCATTCCTATTCTTTACCCTTTGATCCAGGTGCAATGAACATTGACTAATTTACAGATTAGGTCCGGATGTATTGTTAGTAGAATGGGTTAATCTAGACTCACACTACTATATGTCTAAGGGTGGCTATGGTCGGCCCTACTAGTCACCCTTTCCTAATCTATAAATCAAATTATAAGAATTTAGTCTGTCACTCTAAAAACTTATTAATTCTACGCCCTTTAAATCTTATCTTCCTATTTATTTGCACTTCACCTTGAATAGCCCGCACATGGACTTCGATTACCCAAGGATTCATGTGACATTTACAAATTAAGAGTTCTTCTCCTTCTAGGTCTCAAAACTCTTCAACAGGTTTTAATAATTTTAATGGCCAATTTAAAAAGTAAAGTAAGATCAAGTATTAATGTCATCACAATGTTTTGAAAATATTTTGAATTTCAATTCTCCATCGAATCTTTATATTATCTTATCTATCTCTTCATAATTGAAGGAAGAAAGTAAACTAACTACTCAGAACACATTGAATATAAACATCAAAACATAATAAATAAACTTTGAATCAAATATAAAATACTTATCTCAAATATTCCTTCTACAGATCTTCTGATTCCTACTGACTCCACAGTGTAATGAACTCTAGATGCAACAACTTGAAAATAAACTCACTAAACTAAAAATAAGTTGCCCTAAATTTCTCTCTCTATTTCTCTCTCTAAGGATGAGAGGTCCTTAAGTGGATAAGAGAAAGGGTTACAATGGGAGGGGCACCTTTTCTGAAGAAATGGACGCCTATTTATAGGCTTCAAGGGTTGCCTTGAGGCACCTCTTCAAAACATGTCCACATTCAATGAATATTCTAGAAGGTCTGTCTGTCGCCTAGGCGCCGGAATCTGGCGCCTTGGCGCCGGACACCGCGTCTAGTTCTGCGCACCTCTTCGCGATTAAAACCATTTTGGAGCGTCCAAATGCAATGTATCACATGTCCTATTATCAAGGAACAACTGCCAGTCTTCTAGAATGTCCAATAACCGCTCACTCCGTCAAAATAACAGTTCAAACGTTGTCAAAAACTTGACAGTTTCTGTATCGAGTCTGGCACTTAGGCGCCAACTTCTAGCGCCTAGGCACCAGGCCATACTTTTTATACTTTTTGTATTTTGCTCCATTTTTGCTCTTTTTGCTCCTTTTTTCTCATTTTTGCTCCTTTTTCATTTTTAGACCTTTTTACATCACCTACATCCAAAAACACAAAAATTACCTTTCATTAAAGCATAATATCCTTAGAAATTAATAAGAATTAAGACATAAAGAAATAGGTATTTTTTTATAGATCAAAATCCCCCAAACTTAAATGTTACTTGTCCTCAAGTAACTCTTTCTACTATATAAAATATATAATCTTTGGAATAAAAGATAAATATTTAAGATTCCTTATAATTTTTTATTTTATAAATTTTTTAGTAAATTATTAACCCAATTTCACTAACTAGGTTTAATTTTAAGAATTTAAAGAATAATTAACTACCAAATCATTAGATTTCAAACTTTTCATTCATTTTGAAAATAATAGAAGTCTATTATATTAAGATCTCATAGAATATTTACAAGAAAAAGATCTTCTTGAAAAATCTTTTCTAATAAATATTCATGTATAAAAATTAAGTAAAATATGTAACTAGTTTTCTTCCTATAAGATAATTCAAGTGAAGCCAATTTTTGATTAGACATTTCCTCAAGCTTCTCCTCTCTTCTTTTTTTTCTTTTTCTTTTCTTTTCTTCTTTTCTTTTTTTTTTCTTCTTTTTTTTCTCTTTTTTTTTTAATATATATAGAGAGGATTACTATATCTGGATAGTCTGTTAATAGTTTTGAACTTCACTATCCTTAACTTATATTTTCAAAACTTATACATTTCCACTTAATTATTATAACATAAATAGGAATTCAAAAAGATTTCCAATCTTTTCTTTTTCAAGTGATAATTTTTCATTACTTAATATTTCTAAAATTCTATTATTTCTATCATGAATAGAAAAATTCTTTAATCTTATTCTTCTTTAAGTTAAATAATTCTATTCTTAAAATCAATCAAAGTTATTAAAATATAGGTTAATTTCACTAAATTGTTTATAATTTCAAAAATAAAACTGATCTAAAATAAATTCTTCATTCCTTAAGTTATGTTAAAAAGTTTTTATTTTTAAGAAAATATTAGCTCTTTAAGGACAAATAAAATTTAAATTTGAATGTATTTTCCCTTCCCCCAAACTTAAGTTTTGGTATACTATGATAATTTGAAAGTATGAGAGAAAGAAATCATAAGAATTTTTATAAGTATGTAAAAACAATCTTAAAAAGAAAAAAATTAACTTCTACTCATGCTTTTATGAATAATTAAGATAAAATTGAAGCATGTATATAAAAAAAATGTAAGCAGGCTAATTTTTATGATTATACTAAATTTGAAACAAAATTAAAGCAAAGCAAAATTACTAATTACTAAACAGTAGACTAAAACAAACATATAAAATAACTATAACTTCAGTCTCAACACAATATACTAAGAATATTTTAACAACAGAATCTTAACAGTAATCAATCCATACAGATATTTAAACAAATCAACATACATCACACACAAAACTAAACAATCAATCTAAACAAAACAAACTAACAGAGTAGCTCATCATAAAGATCTATAACTACTAGTCACTAGCTGTAGCCTCATCATCATCATCATCACCAAAGGAAAATTCTACGTCCTTAGGATCAACAAATGGTGTGAAACTAGGAAAAGTAGGGAAACTAACATCATGTTCACCCTTCGGAAATCTGACTAGGGCTTCATCATACTCAGCATCATAACTACTCTTCCTCTGGGTATAATCAGATAAATGATCTAATTTCATATCAATAGTTTCAGTCCTGCAGTGAGTTTGAAATAACTCCTGCTGCTGCTCTAAAAACGGATCATGCATTGATTCCCAGAAACTTGATGGTGGCTCAGCAGAAGTAGAGGGTCGAGAAGTAGAAGGTCTACCTGGAGTATGTGCAGAAGTAGAAGGAGCGGTCAATCTCTTCCCTCAAAGACGATCATAGATACTAACACTCTCCTGCCCAATTGGGTTAGTAGACTTTAACTTCTCCTCATAAATATTAGCAGTGACTCCATTACTAACACATAATGAATAAATTAGAGATGAGAATCCCAATCCAACAGAAGTGCTGGATCTTGCAGTAGAATCCATAGAATCATAAATAATACTACCGACATAAATAGGCTTCCTCTCCTGAATGCAGTAGTTTAAGATCGCTCGATCTCTAGTCACTTCACTAAGGTGGTTGGAAGGTAACAATCTTGCAGAAATAAAATAGTGCCATGCTTTAGAAATACCATTTAATTTAGAGGATTTGAAGTTTACCCTTTTTTCGTTCCTGATCTTCCAAGATCCAGTACCGTTAGTCAAATAAGCAATGATCATATCCAAATCTCCCTCAGATGGTGATAATCCGGAATAATAGCATTCAATAGTTGGTGGCAGGCCATAAAATATATTGATTCTTTCAGGACTAAATCCTACTTCGATACCTCTGACAAAGACTTCATAATCTTCGACATCCAGAAAATTTGCATAAAATTCTCGAATAATAGGGATAACAGCAACATCAGTGAAATAACAGAATCGTTGCCAACTGTGTGCAACGATAGTATTTTCGATCATTTCTCCAGGATGATAGAAACTTCGTTCTGAAATGAACTTTCTGGACGTCACAAATTCATGGAAGCGAAAATGCGCAGCCGCGGTAGAAAATTTGCTGCTATCAAAGTTATCTCGTGCCTTCCTGCTTTTAGATTTTGGAGCCATCTAAACGTGAAAGAAAACAAAACAAATTTAGGAATCAAAGATTTAAACTCTTTTTAAGTTTATAAAACTTAAAATAAGTTTAAAAATCCAAAAAAATCACTAGAAATCAAATTTTTTTTTTAAAATTTCGGTTCTTAGCAAAACTAGGGAAATCTATGGTGAAAATAAAAAATAAATGGTTTAAATTGTAGATCAGACCATGCGACGAAGAAATCGAGTGGTTTTATGCTCAAATCCTTGAAATTTTGAACTCAAAATGGATCTAAAAGGTGTATTTTCGCGAAAATGGGGAAGAAGTTGAAGCTTAAGCGTCAAAAATGGCTTTTAGGGGTTATTTAAGTAAATTTTCGGGTACAGGCCGAACTGGCACTTAGGCGCCGAATTCTGGCACCTAGGCGCCAGACTCGCCTGTCAAAAAAAATTATTTTTTAAATTTAATTTTCCACCAAAATTCATAAATTCAACTTCCAATTACTCATATCATAGTAGGGCTTCAATTTCTATCTTCCACAACATTTCTAAAAAATTTATAAAAATTAAATATTTAATCCACCTATCAAACAATAAGGTTTAAATCAAACTCACTAAATTCCATTTATAATCTTCAATATTGACTCAATACATTCCAGATAAGTATTACACTTCATTCAAGTTTCTAATACACACTCAAACATAACAATTTCTAAGCAAAAACAACACACATTGAACATGAAAGCAAATACACAAACAAACACAATCGATTCTCTAAATCGATACAACGACTCAACAAACCATATAATAACTATCTCATTACCAGAATATTCTAATCTTCACAAGGGAAATTGTGTATTCCACTTGGAAAGAACACTAATGCTCTCGGGAAATCCGTAGCTGTCTTTTCGTCAATCCACTTGTTCTTCGCATACATTTCAACTTGAGCATCTTGATAAGCCGCAAAATGATCAAATTAAAGTTTCATATGCCATTCTAGATGTTTAATTTGATGAAACATCTCATGAAGGCGATCTCCAATGCTTTTAAACTCCGCTTCAAACTTATCCAAACGACTAGAAATTTTCTCTAAACTTACAGCGATGAAACCATTAAAGTAGGGTTGAGGATCCTTTGAGACCTTGTCCCTAGCTTCTTCTCCATGATTTCTTCCTTCCATTTCTTCAAAATTTTCTTAAATCTCTCAAGAATGAAGTGCAAGGGACGTAATTTTGATTGCTTGATGGTTAGGGAAGAAGATAGGTTGGTTTAAAAGGGAAAATCGTGTGAAAAATTGAAAATTTTCAGTTTTTGCACGACCCAGTAACCGTGGCGCTTAGGCACCGAATCTGGCGCCTAGGCGCCGAACCTATTGATACATAGTTTGATTATAGCGCTTAGGCGCCGAATTCTGGCGCCTAGGCGCCAGAACTATGTTCAACTCCGTTTCGCCTAATCGTCAAATTTCAAAATTTTGTTCTCTAAGATAGGTATATTATACTGGTAAGAGTAATTTAGACTCAATAACTCACATTGTAAACAATCATAATGAAGGTTAACTTGATCTCCTTTTTACTCATATTCAAAATAGAGTGATCCTATTTTTAAATCTTACATACTTTAAAATAATTTTCAGCCTAAGTCATCAAAGACTTATAAGCATCAAATTTTTCTAAAGTAATATAAAATTAATCAAGATCGAGGCATAACCTTACATTAAAACACAAAAACACTCATAACACAATATAATTATGGGTTGCCTCCCATAAAGCGCTTAGTTTAACGTCGTCAGCATGACTTAAGTAAATCTTTAATCAGGTTGACTCAATTCATAAGCCTCTTTATAAATCTTTTTAATATCTCCCAAATAAGGCTTCAATCTTAATCCATTTACTTTAAAAATTTTTCCTGTTTTGGGATCTTTAATATCCATAGCTCCATAATGGTATACTTTCTCAACTATATAGGGTCCAATCCATTTAGATCTTAATTTTCCAGGAAAAAGTTTTAAACGAGAGTTAAACAGAAATACTTCTTGTCCAGGCTCAAAAATATTTCCTGAAATTTTCTTATCATGCAACATCTTCATTTTCTCTTTATAAATCCTCGCATTTTCATATGTTTCATTTCTTATTTCTTCCATCTCATTTAATTGCAATAATCGCTTTTCTCCTGCTTTATTCAAATTAAAATTAAACTCCTTTATCGCCCAATAAGCTTTATGTTCAAGTTCTACAAGTAAGTGACAATGTTTACCATAAATTAACCGGTAAGGTGACATTCCGATTGGTGTCTTATAAGCTGTTCTATAAGCCCATAATGCAGAATCAATTCTATCAACCCAATCAGTTCTTTTAGGATTAACAGTCTTCTCTAAAATTCTTTTAATTTCTCTGTTTGATACTTCAGCCATTCCACTTGTTTATGGGTGATAAGCAGTTGCAATTCTATGTTTGATTCCAAATTTTTGTAGTAATAATTGAATTCTTATATTCTTAAAATGACTTCCACCATCAGTGATAATTACCTTAAGCATTCCAAATCTTAAAAATATCATTTTCTTTAAAAATTTAGAAACACTTTTGGAATCACAGTTTGGTAAAGCAACAGCTTCAATCCACTTTGAAACATAATCAACTGCTTCTAAAATATAAATTTTTCCAGATGATGGAAGAAATGGTCCCATAAAGTCTAAACCCCATATATTAAAAATTTCAACATCCAATATATAGTTTAAAAGCATTTCATTCTTCCTAGATATATTTCCCATCCTTTGACATCGATCACATGTTTTCACATAATGTCTCACATCTTTAAATAAGGTAGGCCAATAAAATCCAGAATT
The DNA here is from genome assembly GCA_022702705.1 of Papilionanthe hookeriana x Papilionanthe teres. Lineage (NCBI taxonomy): Eukaryota > Viridiplantae > Streptophyta > Magnoliopsida > Asparagales > Orchidaceae > Papilionanthe > Papilionanthe hookeriana x Papilionanthe teres. The sequence goes on from CM040427.1 coordinate 116,101,736, forward strand.
TAAAATTTTAAATGCAGTTTTATCTATGCCAAAGTGTCCTCCAAAATCAGAATCATGACATTTTTGAATAATAGCAAAAGTTTCCTCATAAGGTACACATCTTCGAATCATAGAATCTTTACCAATTTTAGATAAATGAGGTTCTTCCCAAATATAAGATTTAACATCATATTTAAATTTCTTAATAAATTTGTTATCCAAGTCATAAGGCAAAATATTGCTAACTAAATAATTAACAATATCAGCATACCAAGGTGTTTTGCATTCTTGAATAACATATAAAGATTCATCAGGAAATTTCTCATTTATATTTTCTTCCAAAACAATATCATTTTTAATTATAGACAAATGATCAGCAATTTGGTTTTTAGTTCCTTTTCTATCTACTATTTGAAAATCAAATTCTTGTAGAAGTAAAACCCATCTTATAAGTCTAGGTTTAGAATCCTTCTTAGATAAAAGATATTTAATAGCAGAATGATCAATATGAACTATGCATTTAGTACCAAGAAAATAAGGTCTAAATTTATCAAAGACATATACTATAGCTAGAAGCTCTTTCTCAGTGGTTGTGTAATTTCTTTGTGTTTCAGTGAGAGTTTTACAAGCATAATATACAACTTTGTAAATTTTCTCATATTTTTGTCCTAATACAGCTCCAATTGAAAAATCACTTGGATCACACATTAACTCAAAAGATTTATTCCAATTAGGTGCAAAAATGATAGGTGCAGTTATTAATTTTTCTTTTAGAATATTAAAAGCTTTAATACATTCTCTATTAAATTTAAATTTTGCATCTTTTTCCAATAAATGACAAAGAGGTTTAGCAATTTTAGAAAAATCCTTTATATATCTTCTATAAAATCCAGCATGACCTAGAAAACTTCTCACATCAGTAACAGTAGTAGGTGGTTGCAATTCAGCAATAATTTTCACTTTTGCTTGATCTACTTCCATCCCTTTTTGTGATACTTTGTGACCAAGTAAATGCCTTCTGTGACCATGAATTGACATTTTTCCCAGTTAAGAATTAAATTTGTTTCTTCACATCTTTTTAGAACTTTGGCTATGTTTTCCAAACAAGATTCAAAAGAAGTTCCAAAGACTGAAAAATCGTCCATGAATATTTCAATTCCTTTGTCAATCAAATCACAAAATATTGACATCATACATCTTTGAAAAGTTGTAGTTGCATTACATAAACCAAAAGACATTCTTCTAAAAGCAAATGTTCCATAAGGACTTGTAAATGTTGTCTTTTTTGGTCCTCAGGAGCAATAAGTAATTGATGATAACCAGAATATCCATCCAGAAAACAGAAATATGAGTGTCCAGACTAATTTATCGAGCATTTGATCCAAGAAAGGTAAAGGAAAATGATCTTTTCTAGTGGCTTTATTTAATTTCCTATAGTCAATACAAATTTGCCATCCAATTAACTTGTCTTGTAGGAATAAGTTCATTTTTATCATTAACAATGACAGTTACACCTCCTTTCTTCGAAACATAATGAATAGGACTTACCCATTGACTATCCGAAATAGGATAAATAATACCAGCATCTAACCACTTAATAATTTCTTTTTTAACAACTTCTTTCATGATAGGATTTAATCTTCTTAGCGATTCTATAGTAGGTTTAAAATTTTCTTCCATTAAGATTCTATGCATGCAAATGGAAGGGCTTATTCCTCTTATATCAACAATAGTCCAACCAAAAGCTTTCTTATAATTCTTTAACACACCTTGTAGTTTTTCTTCTTGATCTCTACTCAGTTCAGAAGAAATAATAATAGGTAAAGTTAACGAATTTCCAAGAAACGCATATTTTAAATGTGAAGGTAACATTTTTAATTCCAATTTAGGGGCTTTTTTAATTGATGGTAAAAATATATCATTTTGAGTTATGTCTAAAGTTTCCCAATTATCTTTTATAAAATGAGTCTCTTCTTCTTCTACTACTTCATCTTCATCAGTTAAAAATTCAAATTTTTCTTCAGAAATGACTTTACATTTTTCTTGATAATATTTTTAAATTAAATAATCAATTATATCCATTCGATAACATTTCTCTTTATCAGGGTACTTCATTTATTTAAGAACATTGAATTTAATTTCTTGATCATTAACTCTCATGGTTAGTTCTCCCTTTTGCACATCAATCATAGCTCGTCCGATAGCTAGAAAAGGTCTCCCTAAAAAAATAGGTATCTCTTTATCTTCTTCCATATCAAGTACTATGAAATCTACAGGGAAGATAAATTTATCCACTTTAACAAGGACATCCTCTATAACTCCTTTAGGATAAGTAATAGATCTATCGACTAATCGAAGGGTTACAGTGGTGGGAGTAATATCTCCTAAATCCAATCTTTTAAAGATAAAAAATGGCATGAGATTAATACTTGCTCCTAAATCACATAAAGATTTTCCACAAAAATTTTCTCCAATAGCACAGGGTATAGTGAAACTTCTAGGATCCTTAAGCTTTTCAGGTAATTTCTTTTAAATTATTGCACTACATTCTTCACTTAATGCAACAGTTTCCAAAGCTTCAAATTTTTTATTTTTTGCTTAAAATATCCTTCATAAATTTTGCGTAAGTTGGCATTTGTTCCAAAGCTTCAGCAAAAGGTATGTTAATAGTAAGTTTCTTAAAAATTTCAAAGAACTTAGAAAATTAATGATCTAATTTCTGCTGTTTAAGTCTTTGAGGAAAAGGTGGTGGTGGTTTTTCAACTTCCACATTAATAGGTATAACAGTCTGATCTTGACTAGGAGAGAGAGTTTCTTTAGGTTTTTCAATCTCTTCAACCTCAATCTCTTTTTCAATTTCATTATGCATTCTTTCTTTTGATTCCTTTCCACTTCTAAGTTGCACAACTTTAACTTGTTCATGTTCTTTTCCAATTTCCTTTAGATTAATTTCAACATTTCTAGGAAGTGTTCCTACAGGTCTGTTATTAATTAAAGTAGCAATTTTCCCATTTGATTTTCAATATTATGAATAGCAGTATTTTGATTTTGTAATTGATTATTCATTTGTAAAATTATACTTCTATTGATAACTTTTTCTGTTGATTATTAAATCCAGGAGGTTTATAATTTGGATTAAATTGATTATTCCAATTTCCAGTGGGATGAGATTGATTATTACCCCATTGTTGTTGTGAATTATTCCAGTTAATATTAGGATGATTTTTCCACCCAGGATTATAATAATTTGAATAAGGATTATTTTTACTTGCAATAGCTTGTAAAGTTTCAATAGTTTGAGAATCTTCAATATTAGCAGAGTTATTATGGGAAATATTAATTGCAAAATTATCTAATTTCTTAGTCATTGCTGCTACTTGTGAAGCTAAGATAGAAAATGCTTCATTATCGTGAATACTTGCCATCTTTTTAGGATTAATCCTTTCGGAAGGCCATTAAAAGTTCTTATTAACCATTTCTTCAATTAAAGTGTAACCTTCTTCAAATGATTTAGACATTAAAGAACCTCCGCAGCAGCATCAATAATTGATTTTAAAGATCTAATTAATCCATTATAAAATGTTTGAATAATTAACCGATAAGGTAAAGCATGATGAGGATATTTTCTTAAGAGTTCTTTAAATCTTTCCCAAGTTTCATATATTGTCTCCCCGTCAAATTGACTAAACGAAGTAATATCATTTCTTAATTTAGCAATTTTAGAAGGAGGAAAATTTTTAGCAAGGAATTTTTGTGCCATTTCAGCCCATGTTTTAATAGAACCAGTTGCTAATGAGTTTAACCACATCTTTGCTTTATCTCTTAAAGAAAAAGGAAAGAGTCTAAGTCTAATAGCGTCATCAGAAACATTATTATATTTAGAGGTAGCACAAAGTTCTAAAAAACTAACAAGATGTAAATTTGGATCCTCATTTGGTGTTCCACCAAATTGATTGTTTTGCACCATTTGAATAATAGATGGTTTAAGTTCAAAAGAATTAAGCATCTACGAGTGGGTATTTGAATACTAGTATGAAGTTCATCAACTGTAAGGTTAGCATAATCCCTTAATGGTTTATAAACATTTTGATCATTAAGTTCAATTGGATTTTGTAAAGTAGCCATTTCTTGAAATTTTTGAATTTGTTTTCCCTTTTTAATTTTTCTAATTGTCCTTTCTAATTCAGAATCTAAAGGTATTAATTCTTCAGAACCAAATCTTCGAATAAAACAAGGAATAAAATATATATCTTTTTTTATATTTTATATTTTATATAATTTTTTTTTATTTTTTTATATTTTTAGCAATATAATATTTTTTACAAAAATTTATAACTATTTTATTTCTTTCCCTGGCAACGGCGCCAAAAACTTGTCCGGACCCGCAATAACGCAGTAATATTTGCTTCCAAAAGATAGCCAAAAACTTGACCCAATTTATTAATTGCGGCTAGTGTATAAAATCAAAATGTTGTAAAATTTTAGAAAATATTTTACACACTAGGGGTACTAGGCAAGTATACATATCGTTTCAGGTAATATAGAGTTTTCTTTTATAACCCCAATATCGATCCCACGGGAAAAAATTATAGTAATAAATTTTCCAAATATTATATTTCAAAAATATATATTTTTATCTTTTAATTTAACTATAATTACTATTAATTTACTAGATGCAAATAAAAAAAAACAATAATAAGAAAATGATTTATGAAAACTATATAAAATAAACAATTTTCTTCCCTTCAATTGATCTAAGATTTTTAAGATAATTTAATATTCGTTGGAGAATTTGATTTATGGTATTGTGCCAAATAGAAGCATTCCTATCCTTTACCCTTTGATCCAGGCGCAAAAAACATTGGCTAATTTACAGATCAGGTCCGGATGTATTGTAAGTAGAATGGGTTAATCTTGACTCACACTACTAGATGTCTAAGGGTGGCTATGGTCGGCCCTACTAGTGACCCTTTCCTAATCTATAAATTAAATTATAAGAATTTAGTCTATCACTCTAAAAACTTATCAATTCTACACCCTTTAAATCATATCTTCCTATTTATTTGCACTTCACTTTGAATAGCCCGCACATGGCCTTCGACTACCCAAGGATTCATGTGACATTTACAAGTTAAGAGTTCTTCTCCTTCTAGGTCTCAAAACTCTTCAACAGGTTTTAACAATTTAAATTGCCAATTTAAAAAGTAAAGTAAGATCAGGTATTAATGTCATCATAATGTTTTGAAAATATTTTGAATTTCAATTCTCCATCGAATCTTTATATTATCTTATCTATCTCTTCATAGTTGAAGGAAGAAAGTAAACTAACTACTCAGAACATATTGAATATAAACAACTAAACATAATAAATATACTTTGTATCAATTATAAAATACTTAACTCAAATATTCCTTCTACAGATCTTCTGATTCCTACTAACTCCACAGTGTAATGAACTCCAGATGCAACAACTTGAAAATAAACTCACTAAACTAAACAAAAGTGGCCCTAAATTTCTCTCTCTATTTCTCTCTCTAAGGATGAGAGGTCCTTAAGTGGATAAGAGAAAGGGTTACAATGGGAGGGGCACGTTTTCTGAAGAAATGGACCCCTATTTATAGGCTTCAAGGGTTGCCTTGAGGCACCTCTTCAAAACATGTTCACATTCAATGAATCTTCTAGAAGGTCTATCTGGCACCTAGGTGCCGGAATCTGGCGCCTAGGCCCCGGACACCGCGTCCAGTTTTTTGCACCTCTTCACTTTGGCTCGCACCTCTTCGCGATTAAAACCATTTTGGAGCGTCCAAATGCAATGTATCACATGTCCTATTATCAAGGAACAACTGCCAGTCTTCTAGAATGTCCCATAACCGCTCACTCTGTCAAAATAACCATTCAAACGTTGTCAAAAACTTGACAGTTTCTGTATCGAGTCTGGCGCTTAGGCGCCAACTTCTGGCACCTAGGCGCCAGGCCATATTTTTTATACTTTTTGTATTTTTGCTCCATTTTTGCTCATTTTTGCTCCTTTTGCTCCTTTTTCCTTTTTAGACCTTTTTACATCACCTACATCCAAAAACAAAAAAAATACCTTTCATTAAAGCATAATATCCTTAAAAATTGATAAGAATTAAGACATCAAGAAATAGGTATTTTTTTATAGATCACGCCCCAACACGCAAACGGCCATGCCGCGATTGTCGGATGTAGCACATTTGGAGGTTGATGTTGAACCACTCCATGCACTTGGCATTGGTGACAACTTTTTGGCAATCTTCATGCAATCGGTCATCATTGAGGGCCAGTAGTACCCTAGTCGTTTGATCTTCATTTTCATTTTCGGACCCGATTGATGAGCGCCAGAAAGTCCTGAGTGTACTTCTTTAACAATTTCATGAGCCTTGGACCAGCTCAGGCATCATAGCCACATCTAATCAAAAGACCTTCTGTATAACGTGTTGTTTATTAATACGTAAGATAGATTTCTTTTCTTGATTTGATGGGCTATTGACTTATCGTCCGGTAGGTTTCCTATTTGCAAGTAGTTCATTAGTGGTGCCGCCGCAATCTTCACGTATTTTCCATCACCTGCTGCTAACTGTTTCTTCTGCTTTTTCTGATTTGTGTATTCTATCCATGTTGAGTTGTGAGAGAACCTGCTGTCCCTGAACTGACATTTCAATTGACTCATCTTGTAAGCAGGCAAATTCTTTTGGAAGGCAGGCTAACTCATCTGCAAGAGTATTTTCTCTCCTGGGAATCTTATAGATCGTTACATTCAGAATTTTCTCCAACAGTTTCATGGCATACTGAAAGTATTGTTCGAGTCTTGGCTTTAGAATTCTGTATTGTCTTGCAACTTGCTGAATGATCAACTGTGAATCCCCATAGATATTGATATCTATTATTCCCATCTAAATAGTTAACTCCAATTCGGTTATGAGGGCTTCGTATTCTTCTTCGTTATTTGTACACGGTTATGAGAAAGCATGTAGTTCCTGAGCTTCTGTGCGGCGAAGATCAAGGCCAAACAGTACTTCTCAATAGGAGGATACTTTACTTCCGTCGGAATTAGACGACGGCTTAAGTAGTAGAGAGCATTTTCTTTTCCCTCATCATTGACCTGAGCTAACAGGGCTCCGAGAGAGTCGTCTAAAGCCGCGGTATAAAGTATTAACGGTCATCCCGAGACTGGGGCTGCTAAGACAGATGGTGTCATTAGGTATTGTTTGATGTCATCGAAGGCACGTTAACATTTGGAGTCCTAAGTAAACTTGGCATCCTTCCCAACCAAAGCGGAAAAAGGCTGACACCTTCTTGACAAATTCGAGATAAAGCGTCGAAGATATGCCAATTTCCCTTGAAAGGATCGTAGTTGTTTCAAGGTTTTGGGAGTCGGCATTTCTAAGATAGCTTTAATCTTCTCCGGATTGATTTTAATTCCACGATGTCAGACGACAAATCCTAAGAATTTCCCAGAGGTGACGCTGAAGGCGCATTTCAGGGGATTCATCTTAAGGTTAAATTGTCTTAATCGCTCGAAAATAATTCTCAAATCTTACAAGTGATCTTCCTTTAATTTGCTCTTGATGGCCACATCATCCACGTAACACTCGACTTGGTTGTGAATGAGATCATAAAAAATCTTTGTCATTGCTCTTTGATAAGTTGCTCCTGCGTTCTTCAATCCAAATGGCATCATTGTGTAGCAGTACACTCCAATTGGCATTTTGAAGGCTGTGAGCTTTTCATCTTCTGGTGCCATCTTTAACTGGTTGTATCTTGAAGATCCATCGATGAATGAGAAGACTTCATGTGTTGAAGCAATGTCGATCATCAATTCTGGAATGGTAGCGGGAACTCGTCCTTTAGACATGCTTTATTCAATTCTCTAAAATCTACGCAGATTCTGATCTGTCCATTCTTCTTTCTGACTGGTACCACATTGGCTAACCAAGTTGGATATTTCTCTGCACGGACAAATTTAGCGTCTATTAGCTTCTTAATTTCAGCTATTACTTGTTGTTCAATCTCTATACGCATTCTTCTCGGAGCTTGTCTGACTGGAACAGCAGTGTGATCCACTCCTAGCCTGTGAACTGCAACCTCTGGAGCTATTCCTGGCATTTCATCGTAACTCCGAGAAAACAGTCTTTGAATTCCATTAATAGCTTAATTATGTTTTCGGAGTCTTCTTTATTGAGTAAGGAGCTAACAAAGGTCTGCCTAGGCTCTTCGCTAGTACCTAAGTTAACTTCCATTACCTCATCTATTATAGATTTAACTTCTTCTTCAAATTATGGCAGAGCATCTCTGATTGGTAGATCTTCGAGATCTTCTGAAGTTTCCAAGAAGTCTTCATTAGGCTCGCAAGTGACAACCAAGCAAAATCCCGTATCGTCAACTGATCCTACTGTGCCGAATCTGAGACCATGTTTTGAATTGGGAGGCCGGCTGGCATTATTCCATAATTTTTCAAAATGTTGTGATTGGCCTTTTGTCCATCATGGAGGTAAGACACCACGTTGAATTAAATTCTGAACACAGGGAGAATACCACTCAAAAGGTAGTTCCATTAATTCAGGTGAAGTAACATCTTCAAATTGTACATCATTTTCAGTTTTGGAGGAAGAAGCACCACGGTAAAACTTGATTGGTTTAGTAGCACCACCATGCACTTCTTTGACCACCATACCCTCGATCTTATTAGAATGGATCGGGGTTAGGGTCATAGTTTGTACATAGTGGTTAATCTTCTCGTACATCTATTTGTATTCTTCATTCTTTTCATCTTCGAGAGAGATCTTGAACTGGGGTTTCTTTTGATTTACTGTTGCTGCTTCTTTCTTAATTTCTTCTTCTTCGGAACTGGTCTCCCAATCAACATCGATGACTGGTTTCTTCTGTCCAACTGTTCTAACGTCTCTTCCACGACCCAGTCCCCGGCCTCGTCCTCGGGAGCGAGTTCTGGAGAAACCTTCACCATCTCGCTGTAAGGGAGTGGTGAGTAACTGTTGGACTAGAATTTTAGGCTCTTTATCGTCTTGCACTTCTTTTGCTTCATTTGGTATGGCATTTCTGGAGAATATTGTTTTCTTCAGACGCGCGTAATAGGCTGCATCTTCGTGAATTCCGATTTCGTGTACGGAGAATGGTTGCAAGTCAACTTTGATACACTATTCTCCTCCTTCGTAATACTTTATGCACTGGTGCATAGACGACGGTACCATCAGATTTTCATGGATCCATGGCCGACCTAGTAGAACATTGAATGATGTTTCAGAATCAATTATGTGGAATTTTGCGGTTGTCTTTGCTAAATCACTGGTCTTCATTAATAGTGTTATCGATCCAAGGGCTCTCTCTCCTTTTCTGTTTGAAGCCTCTCAATAACATCTTGTCTGCTTCAAGCTCACGAGCATCAATTTCCAAATATGCTAGCGTTCGAAGATTCATTATGTTGATTGATGCTCCTGGATCAACCAACACCCTAGAGAGCGTAAACTTTCCAATAGTGACTGAAATGTACAACGATCGGTTGTGATCAGCTGTTCCCAGTAGTAGATCATTGTCCGTGAAGGTAACACCTCGCTGTTCTTTTAACGAGCAAACCTCGTCGAAGGAATTACCGGCCATTTGAGCTAAACAAACCTCTGGATCAAGTAGAGCCTTGATCATAGCTTCTCTCATCTCCTTTGACAGGATCAGAGCGTCGTATATGATTAGTTTGGCTGGTAGCTTCCTAAGATGGGCTAGCATGTTATAATCCACTTTATTACCATGTTCCTCGGTTTCTTCCCGAATGAGAAATTCCTCTGCTGGGGTTGGCTCCTACAGAGCAACCACCTGCTTTCCTTTTTCATTTGGACCCATTCTCGGGGGTAGAACTTTTCCACTTCTTAAATTGACTTCAGTTATTTTTTCTGAATCTGGTGTTCAATCTGCTGAAGTCTCCTCTTGAATCGAAATGACTGGCTTTTCTTGAGTTGCTTCGGAATTTGATGACACTAATTCTTTTGCAATCAGAGCTCCTCAAAATTCACAAATAGACTCGCCGCTTATTGAGCTTTCGTAGCCATCCTTGTGAACGTCTTATCCTTCATCGTGGTCAATGAGGTTTAGTATGATTTGAGAATCGTTATTTGTATTGGAATCAAGATTCAGATTAGCTTGGTTTTCGTTAGTTACACAATCGTTAGAAACAGTCAAAACGTAGCCAACACCAAAACTCTTATCATTATAAGATCCCACCGGGCGAGCAAATAATCATACAGAGTCAGAGGTTTGAGGGATTGCTCCCCTGAATCAGAAACAACTATCCTAGGATAAGCAGCTCCTAGTCTACCCTTCGGAGCCTCAGTTTTCTTCTCTTCTACAATCTTCTCCTCCTTCTGAGGCGGTTCTTCGATCACAAGCGATAGTGCCGGCTCGGTAGGTTTCAAACTCTGAGTTGAAGCGTGTACCGAAGCGGTCTGGATGTGATCCAAAATTTTCTTTGAAGATTTTGTCCAGACGGTACTCCATCCATCATGGGTCGTATACGGGTTTATCGGAACAAGAGGATCCATTGAAATAACATTGATGGAACCTCCCTTTTAGGGTTCCTTCATGTATTCCTTCGGGATCGTTATGTTCCCTTTTCGGAGGTTGTCGTCAAGCCAAATCTTGAAAGTGATGCAATCCTCTATCTTATGACCGAGCATCCGGTGGTAAGGGCAATAGTTTGGATAATCTCTCTTGTTGACTTCTTCTGGCCTCTTGGGCTCTGGTAGCTGAAAATCTGGTGTTTTCATTAAACTACGGAACATCTTCGCTACTACTTCAGTTTTGAATGGGTATTCCTTATTCAGAAAATATTTTAGGGTACGCTGTGGATAAGGTGGTTGTTCATAATGCTGAGGCGGCTGATAGCTCGGTCGAGGCTGTTGATAACCTTAATGAGTTTGCTGATAAGTACACTGCGGTGGTTGATAGCTAGGTTGTGGCCGCTCTGGCTGTATCTGTACTGGCTGATTGCCTTTATCGACTGCCACGACGATTCGAGACTTCTTTCCGAATGTTTTCACTGGTTTCTGTTTATCGGTCTTGTCCACGAAACTTAACTGCTTTGCTTCCTCTTGTAAGCTCCCGGCCTTGCTAAGCAGCTTCTCGAAAGTCTTGATTGTAAATCCTTTAAGGAGAAGTGCTATCGGGTCGTGGATACTCTTAAGCAGGATACCGACTGCATGCTGTTCTTGAAGCTGTGGTTCACACTTCATGCTTAAGTTCCTCCATCGAAGTATGTAATCTACTAGAGTTTCGTTCGGTTTCTGGTGCTCCACCACTAGATCACCGATGGTGATGTGGTGTCGAGCCCCGACAAACTTCTTAACAAAGAGGTTCTCTAATTCTGCAAAGGTTTTAACTGAACCATTTGGCAATTCTGCATACCAATCGAAGGCAATCCCTGATAAGCACTAACGAACTGACGGAAGAGTAAAGCGTCACTCCCACCGGCATTGCATCCACTAGCACAAAAATGTGTGACATGCTACCGGGGGTTTCCCATGCCATCAAAAGTCTTAAACAGAAGTGATACGAAGCCTTTCGGGTATTGGACGACATCGAACTCTTCGGGGTAAGGCCTACCCATCTGAATAGATTCTCCACTATTGGATTGTGCTAAAGCTTCTCGCACCTGTTGTTGTACCATGTTTTTAATGTCCTTTTTGAGAATCATGCTCTATGCAAAATTCTTCTTTTGTGGCTCATCTCCGTTGATAGATGTGATCTCTTTTCCTCCATCTACAATATGGATGATCTCTGGGGGTGTTTCTTTCTGAGGTTGCACCTAACTCTGGAGAGTGGCTAAAGCAGCAGCCATCTTTTCCATCCTCTTTGCCATATGGGAATTTGTGTCATCTCTTTCTCGAAGTTGTGCTCTCATTACTACCGGTTCATCTCTTTCCGTAGCTGCCAGAGCACCTTGCAAAGCTGATGTTGCTCGTGTCTCAACCATATTGATCTCAACATATTCCTCATCCATGAACTCTGATGAATCAACTTCATTTTTTAACTTTTCTCCTCTTTCTTTTGCTAACCGTCGGATATCCATCCTTAGCTTTCCTATAGCATCCTCGAGGTGTCTCTTCCAGACGGTCTCGCGGTTGTCGTGTGATGGCTGTTGAATTTCTTTCTCGGGAGTTTCTTTTATTGCAGTAGCACTTCCTTCAGATTCAAGCTCTTTGATGAGGCTTTTCTTCTCAGGATGTTGTGTTGGTCTCGGCTCGGTAATAATAGGTCGCCACACCATCCTTCTTGCAGCAGAAGGCCTAGGACCGGACGGTCTGCCGGCTATATGCTGGTAGGTGGTGTCCTCCCTAATATGATGGCCCGTTACAACAACAGGTGAACTAGCTTTCATTTTCTTCCTTGGTTTGTCTATGGCAGTGACAAACTCTACTCGCGGTCCGAGGCGGGATCTAGCTGGCACTCGTCCCATTTTTCTTAGGATTTCTGACACGGGGCATCTTTCTTTCTTTGCCAATTTTTCTATCACGGCTTGTAGCCGAGCAAATGGCGTAGTCTTAACCCTTTTTCTTTTGTAGTTACTATAGCTTGCAGGTCAGGGTAATGTAGCGGCAATCCTTCAGACGTCTTCTTCATCCGATGTAGCAGAGAGGGGGTGAAACCTACTCCCTTCCAATAGAGGTATGTACTCAGGCAGTTCTTCTCTTTCCTCAGGAATTTCCTCTGGAAAAGCAACTTCAGCAGCTTTGGCTTTCTCGATCTTGGCGATCTTTCTACTTCTATTTCTCCTTTGAGTCCGAGTTAGGGGTGCAATTCTTGAACTGGACCCAATCTCGAAAACAGATGGTATTGTAGCAAAATTTGTACCCTCCATGGTGACAGGCTTATCACAGACTTGGATTTCCTTCCCCTTTAGTTTGGCGGAAGCCGGGGTAGGCGCAGAGATGACTAAACTGGTGGGGGTAGAGACAACAGTCCTCCTATGAATAGCAGTACTTCTTTCAGCTGGAACCTTTTGCAGGGGAGGGAATTCTTGAGCCGACTTCAGGTTGAACTCAATTACGGGCTCCTCAGTTCCTGACACTTTGTCCATTAGTGTGAAAAGAGTAACGTCAGTGAACTTAATATCTGTATTATCGAATCCTTGTCCAAAATAGATGATTCCATTGTCGGAAAGTTCATCCTTGTAGATGGCAAAAATCCATTCCATTGGTGAAGGAGAAAATTAACTTTGGCGCAGTCATTTTCTGCAGTGTAGATTCCAAATGTCAGTCCCGAATTATGCTTCCTTTTGTCACAAAACTTAGAACAAAAAAGAAAGAGTCCGAACACATTCCCGTTTATCTTAATGTATTTGTGATTTTTAAGAGAATTCATTTATTAGAAGGTTGTTTATTAGAGTATTTGTTTTTTAGGAACAAAATGATTAAAGTATAGAAAAGGAGAAGGACCCGATTCAGAATTGGAAAGGAAGAGAAAGTCTCCTAAGACTCTTCAATCCGAAGGACCGCTCCTAAGCTAACACCTATTGGGGTCCACACCACCTCAGAAAAGAGGTAAAAGGATTTCAGAACCTCTCTGTTTAGGGGTGTCTAAACAGTGGCTCCTAAATCCAAGAGAAGTTGACTATACCCGTTCAAGATAGAAATGAATGTGGTATGCCAACGGAAAGAATGGTAGTTTGCTCCACTAGGGACATGGATACACTACCGATTTATGAAAGCAAAACCATCTGATCAAAATGGAGAGAGGAACCAGTCCCCAGCGGAGTCGCCGGAATTTGTGCGGATTATTTTTAGGTTATGTGTTTTGAAAAGGGGTCGCCTACAGAAGTTGTCGATGAATTTTTAGATTTTAAATTTAATTTAAATATATATATATAATTTAGAAAGTAGTATTTGATTTTGAAGAAAAATTTGAGTTTAAAAATTTTAAGATATGAAATCAAACTGATCTCACATCCCAAATAGTTTATATAAACGAGCACCGCACCACAAATCGTATATCTATCCCGAAGAATAGACACACTGCTTGATGATGGGGCTCGATAAAATAAACTAGGAGATTTGTAACATCTGTTTGGTTTATGAACCAACTTTATAAGCCGACAAGTTCCCCTGCTTAATATAAAAAAATTAACAGGGTTTATATTACCTGGGTTCTTAAAGTTCCCTATAAGGGCAAGCCCCTAAAGTTATTTACATCTTAAATGACAGGAATCATTTAAGAAACTCTTGATAATGATCAGTGGTTTTGCTCTGAAGAATTTCAAAGTTTAAGGTTTTCAAACAATTGGATTTTGGAAATTTCAATTGGGAATGGATCAAATTTGTTACAGTTAATTTTAGGAGTCCAAAGGAAGAGAAGTAGGAGAAGCTCAAGATCCAAGAAGAATCTTGGCAACTTCCCAAACTATCCTATGGTTTTGGTTTCAATTTGAGAATTTATTTAATATTGCAATCCTGACAATTTTAATTAATTAGGACTTATATTTATATGATATAATCACACAAATAGCCTTGAAGATGTGAGGGTTTATGTCGTACCAACAACTACCTCGGAGTCCTAAGACCAGTTAGCGCTTAATTTACATGACATGATCATGCAAATGCCTAACGAAGAGTTGAGGATTTATGTTGCACTAGGTAAACTACCTCGAAGTCCTATGGCTTGGTTATTTAATTCTAAGAAAGGTTTAGATGGTGTAGATCCGAGTTTTGCTGAAGTAGATGGTCGTGCTGCCCACTATGCTCCAATCTCCTTGTTGTTGCAGAGGTTTAGTTTTAGAAGGTGAAAATCAGGAGATGAGAGAAGTGTTTTGGTTTAGAAATCTTAAAGTCCAAATATTTTTAATACTTTAATTAAAACAAATCTTAAAGTTGTTTAAACAGAACCGATTAAGATCCCACGGTTCCGTCATCCCGACACCGTTATTTTCATCGAATTCACTTAGTCTAAATGAATTTGCTAAACTCAACTGAATGAGTTCAACACTTTCATTTAGACCGTTGGAAATTCCGTTAGCAACACGTGGGTTACATCATCCGAGGTATTCACGATCATTCAACGAGACGTTTTAATTTAGTTGCAATTGTAGTTTTGTTGTTCTGTTTGTTATTAAATTTTGAGTTGTTTTATATTTTGGAATGTTGTGGCGTGAATTTTATCTTGTGGTGACTTTTAATTTAGTTTTGGGTTTCAGTTTTGTGACTCTCCTAAAGGTTTCAGTTTTTATGCAACAATCTTGTTTAATATGCAAGAAAAAGTAAAGTGCAGTGCATGTAAGTAAATTGCAATAAAATAAAAGCGTACCTGGAGGGTCTTCCTGTCATCCCATGCTGCACTTAAAACACATGTTAAGACATCTAAATATTTCAACAAGTACCTAGGTAAAGCTAAGGGAAGATTCTGGTTGTCTACCAAGGTCATAATCCTATAACTAGTCATTTCCTATGACGTCTAGGTTCTTGTGTTTTGTTTATGGATAATTTTCTTCACAAAAGAACAATTAAGTTCAATTGTTCTTCTAAAACATCTCATCATATTGAGAAAGTGCTTAGGACGAGTCCTAAATATCTTTTTAATACTTCCGACATTATTTTGAGTCTAAGTAAATTTAGTTGCACAAGTGAATTAATCATCCAGGAGTTTAGTTAAGCTTTGTCTCTTACTCAGTCAACTTGGGCATTTGATTACCTGATGAATGAAGTGACATCTCACTTAATACTCCATTTAAGAGTTATAATAATTAAAGCCTTTAGGGGCAAGTTTGTTTGTTGAGAATTTTAACCATTTTTAATTTGATGTTTGAGTTAATGGTTTAAAGTAATTTAGTTTAATTATGAGGTTTTAATTAATAATTTTAAGTTTGAAATAGTGTTCAAATTATTTTTGGTTTAAATCTTTTATACTTTAAGTGATCTTAATATTTTAAATTAATCTTTGGTGTTTCAAATTCACTTAGATTATTCATATATCTTAATGATTTGGTTTAGGTTAATTATGATATTTTAGGTTAATCTTGATTAGTTTGATTTTTTATATTCTTAATTATGAATTGTCTTAATATTTCAAATTTGTTTTACTTTTATTATTGAGTGATGTTAATTTAATATAATTTAAATTTAATTTAATTAAATTTAACTTAATTTAATTTAATTTAATTTTAATATTTTAAATTTAATTTAATTTAATTGTTAAAATGTTAATTTAATTTAATTTAATTTTAATTTAATTTTTACTTAATTTAATTTAATTTAATTTAAATTTAATTTAATTTAATTGTTAAACCACTTAATATTTTGAGCTTTCCTTTAATTTAAGGGTTATTTTTTTTTTAATTTTTAATTTACTTAGTTTGGATTATCATTTTAATCTTAATTAAGAGTTAAATATTATTGAAGTGATTTATTTTGAAATTTTTTTATTAAAGAATTAATATCCTCTCAAGTTATATCCCTATTTTTAATAATTCAAATTTTCATTAATCTTCCAAAATTTAAATTATTTAAATAATTAAAGTTTCATTTTTGGTTTATTAAAAGTGATTAATGGGTTCCTACCCTTTTAATTTCCCAAATTTTCAATCATCCAAGAAAGTTAAAATCAAATATTTTACCCTCCATTTTAACTAAACCTAAAATTTTAATAAAGGGGTTTAAATTCTTTAATTACCTTTATGCCCTTTTAGGCTTATTTATTTCATAACTCACTAAATTTAGTTCAAATGAACTTGAAATTTTTATGTCACCTCACTCACATGTCAAATAAGACATTAGAGGAGAAAATGTGATTTTTCTGAATTTAGTTTAATTTATATAATTATTTTAATAGAAAATAGGGATTTTTAATGGAAATTCAACAACATGACCAAGTTAAGGTTCCTATCTATAAGAAAGTTATGAGATGTTCCTAATGACCAGAGGACAACTTGGACCAATTTCAGTGATTTTTTGAATTATATTTTATTTATCATAATTATTTTAAGTTTTAGAGTGCTAATTAATTATAAAATAAGATTAAAGTTGAAAAATGGATTTTATATTTTTTTTAAATCTCTCTGACCTCGAGGAGTTCAAAGAAACAAATTTTACAATTTTCTGATTTTTCTTTGATTTATTGGAATTAATTTAGTGAAAAGGTTGGAAAATACATTTTTTAATATTAAAAATTGTTTTGAGCCTTTAAAATTCAATATCTTAACTTAGAGAATTAGGAAAAATATTTCGTTGGTTTCTAAGTGATTAGGAGTCAAAATGTGACATTTTTATAATTTTTCTTATTTTTTTTATTTTTATTATTTTTAATTATTTAAATATAAAAAATATCATTAAAAATGAAAAATTTTAGAAAATTCTAATTTTAATTTTTATAGACTCCTCTGATATATGAGAGCCTACAAAACTAATTTGGTGAAATTTTGAAATGTAGTTTTGGAGTTATAAATTTTTAAAGTTTAATTTTGATCATGTGGCTTAATTAATTCATTTAGTGGGGCTAATCATTTTTAATCGACTTCAAATTTTTATACAGGGTTCTCTGTATCCTAAAGATCAATGGAGAATTAATTTCAAGTTATTTAGATGTGTGGTTAACCCTAATTAATTAAAATTCAATTTTGAGTTTTTAGGCTAATTAGGGTTATTCTTAATGAATTAAGCATAACCATAATTATCATGGGGTCCTTTGGTCCTAAGAAATTTCCTCAAATATTTCTAGAATTTATTGAGAAATATGCTAATTATTGGAATTAAAATACCAAAATAGTGACATAAACTTGCAAAATACATAACTTGCCATAGAGATAGCTTCTGACCTTGAAAAATTCAGGGAATTTTCCCAAGATTAGAGGCTTCAAAAGCCCTATGGTCTCATGCCATGGTGAATTGTGTATGCAAATGGAGAATCAAAATACTCAAAAGAGTAAATAATTAATTTAAAATAAAATACTCATCAAATTAACCCAATTCTTTTTACAAATTGTTCTCCTTTGTTCACTGAGTAAGTTTCTATTTTTATTTTATTTTTGTGACTTTTCTATGAAAAGTTATGATTTTTTGAAGTTTATGTTCAAAAATAAATAAAAAATCCAATTTCCCTCTCAAACTATCGCTATCAAGGGGGGCCACTGTTGACCTCATTTTTGATGAGGTCTTCTCTTCTCTCTTTAGTACTTAGGATCTAGCCTTAGGCTTTTCCTTTGACTATCTTAGAGGACTAGAATTGGGATCCACCATCTAGAATTTCAATTCACTTCTTAACTCCCTGCAAACTCCACAAACTTGACTGTAGACCCCTAATCACCTAGAGGGTTGAAATCAAATGTGGAAGTTTAAAGGATGAGTTCCCATAGGACTCTTTGGCCTTAGGACTGCCCTGGGTGTCCTGGTCTGGTGAAGGGGCTGACTTACACACACACTACACTCATACACTACACTTTCACACACCTCCTAAAACTACACCCATACCTAACTTGACCTCCTGACTCATGTAGGTGATTCACATGGATGGTCCTTAATCCCTAAGCCCTTGGCTAAGAGGGTTAGGAACAACATAGTGAATGCCTCAAATGAGTCCCTTCATGGCTCATGTGGGCTTGGTATGGCTTCATGGCTCAACCAAAATGATTTCATTCCACTCAAATTTACCCAATCTTCAATTTACCCAATCTTCAATTTTCCAAATTTTCAATTTTCCAAATTTTCAATTTTCCAAATTTTCAATTTTCCAAATTTTCAATTTTCCAAATTTTCAATTTTCCAAATTTTCAATTTTTGACCCCCGGGACCCTACACCCGCCTAACCTACCCAAAGCCCTTGAAATTACCCAAATTTTTCAGAATTTCCAAATCACCCAAAATCCCCCAAAATCAATCCCAAGTATTTCCACATCACTCAAATTGACCATCCATACCCAAAAATACCAAAAATTCCAAGAATACCTCCCAATACCCTCCAAATACCCAAAATACCCCTCTCGACCTAAAAATCCAAAAATCTCGAGAAAATTCCCGGAAAATTCCAAAAATCCCAAATATTCCCAATTTCATTTTGTTCAACTACACCATGGGCCAATTTTGTCAATTTACCCTACTTTTGTCAAAACCCCCAATTTGATCCATTTTAACCCTAAGTGAACCCAATGTCAAACCAAACCTACCCAATTGACCCAAATTCTGGTCTAATTAAATTCTAAAATTCAATTCAACATTCCCAACACCAATCTAGACCAAATCCAAGTCCAATTTGATTGACATTTGGATCCAATTTCACTTTTGGCCTTAAAGCCCAATTTGGACCCATGACTCAAACCTAACCCAAACTCACCCAATTCAACTCCAATTAACCCCAAATCTTTTCTAAATATTCCTTAGCATCCCCACAAACAAAACACTAACATGGGTTGCCCAAAATTTGGACCCAAACCCCACTCAAATTCAACCCAAAGATAAAAGGCCCAATTTTGACCTAAACCCAAACCTAACCCAAATGAGCCCAAACCCCAAAATCAAAGCCCAACCAACGTCAAAACCTCTTTGAAACACTCCCATAAACATTTTTCAACATTAATTTTACATCAATTTCAACCCTAGCCCAACATTGACCCAACTTGGCCCACTTTGACCTATATTGGCCCATTCACCAAAAGAGCCCAAATTCAACCCAATTCAAACCCAAATCACCCCCAATTTGCTTCAAGTCACTCATGACACATCCATGAGCTAAACCCAACAATTATTTGGCCCAACCTCTTTACAAAATTCCCATCCATAAACTCATTTTTTAAACTTAAAGGCCCATTCCTTAAACCATTTTAAAAGCCCATCTTTTACCACATCCAAAGGCCCAAAATTGGTCTCAAAGCCCATATGATATTTCCCCTCATCATACTTTCAATTAAACTCAATACATAAGTCCTAAATTCATCATCAAATCATTCCAAATCAAGTTTCATATAAATTTCCATCAAATTACCAAAAATTCCTAAAACCCATTTTTATGAAATTGACCAAACTTTTTCCAAGCCAAATGTGAGCCATTGAGCCATGTACAAGCCACATGGAAGCCATGGAGACCACTTTCCACCTCACCAAGCCATTAATGGCAAGAAGAGGGGATCCTTTCCTAATCTTTCTTAAGCCTTTTTTACCTTAAGCATGTCACACTCTAAACCATGCTTTGCCACCTAATCCTTGATGGAGACTCCACCACACATGAGAGATTGACCCATCTGACCTCCTCAGCACAAAACCAGGTCTTGGGGAGGTGCACCCAACCCATTTGCATGGGTTGACCAAAATAAGCTAAAATGGCCCCTTCCCCTTTCTACTTTGATTCAACCACTTTACACATGTCAAACCTCAATTGAATGCACCAAACTCCAGCCCCGACCCATCCGAACAAGATGGTGACCAATGCTCGGCCGGCCGACCACCGTGTCGCTGGAAAACACCATGGCCGAGAGCTCACATGTGAGCCAACTTTGGGATTCTACCTTGCTGAGCTGCCCCATGCCTAATGGCCACCATGGTTGTTCTGCCCTTGACCTAAGCAGCTGATCCCAAGCCCTAACTCTCCCTGGGAGGCCCTCCACCCTCTCCTATTTAAACACCACCCCTCTCGGCCATGTGAGGTACTGAAAAAAACCTTAAGGAAACTCTGCCAAAATTGTTCCAGACTACTCCCCATACATAGAGAACTTGATCCCCACTGAAATCCCCCTGCCATTTCCTCTCTGTGAGCTCAATTTCAGAGGTGAAATCCAAGCCCAAAACCAGGACACTTCTCCACGGTGAGCCAATCCCCAAATTGATTGGTCCTACACCTTCACCAGACCAAGAGAAGGTGTCCACCAGCAAAAGCCCCATCTCCAGGCCACCCAGTTGCTCCACCCTCCAAGCTTTGTGATCGGGTGTGGTCAAAATCCTACCTAGGCAATTCACCAGACCGGGAGACTTCATCCGGAGCTTGCCGGGATCCAATCGAAGGTGAAACAACCCTCGGATCGAAGCCAAACTTCTGCGAGCAAAGGTATGGCCTCACTCTTCTTCCCGAGCTTCTGAACATTCTCCTTTTTTATTGAGTAAATTTCATTCCACATAAACCGTATGGATGTGTTCGTCTTCTCAAGACGAATCCATAGAGCATAAGAACACGAAAATCCATCGAGTATCGAGTGAGATATTAGGGATTTAGTGTGGACGGCTCTCGGGTGAGGACGCTCGGGGACGATGAATGGATGCCGTCTATTTAATACACGAGCGGACGGACGGCTCGGATGGCGTCGGACCAGGAGATGGTACGTGAACCGCGGGACCCGGAGTACTGAGTCAGATGGCGGCGTCGAATGGGAGCGCGACGCGTGTGCATTCGGAGCGGCCGAGGTTGACGCGGCGCAGCGTGGATAAATAGAAAATTAGGGAATTTTTCTATTTATTTAATTCCTTAAACTTCAAAAATGCATAACTCTGTGTAGGAAAATCATAAAAATAAAATAAAAATACCTTCTTGCTCAGTGAACAGAGGAGAATAATGTGGAAAAGAAATCATTTAATTTCAACAAGTATTTTATTTTTAATAATTTATTTACTGTCTGCACTATTTTAATTCTCCATGCATGTAGGAAATTCACCATGGCATGAGACCATAGGGCTTTGAAGCCTCTGAATTTGGGAACATTCCCTGAATTTTCCAAAGTCAGAGGCCATCCCTATGAGAAGTTATTGATTTTTCAAACTCATGTTACTATTTTGAGTATTTTAATTCTAGTAATCAGCATGTTGTGAAATAAATGCTAGGAAAATTTGGTGATGTCCCTTATGACCAGAAGACCCTAGGAAAAATAGGTTTTGAGTTAGTTCATTTAAAATAACCCTAATTGGCTTAAACACCCAAAATAGATCCCTAATTAATTAGAGTTAACCATACATCAAATTGACTTGAAATCAATTCTCCACTGACCTTTAGGATCAGAGGAACCCACCATAAAAATTTGAAGTCAATTGGACTTGGTTAGCCCTACTAAATGGGTTGATTAAGCCATTTAGTCAATTTAAACTTTAAAAAATCATAACTTTCAAAATACCTTTCAAACATTCACCAAATTGGTTTTGGAGCCTCTCTTATATTAGGGGAATTTAAGAAAATTAAAATTTCAATTTTCTGAAAAAGTTGATTTTTAATATTATTTTAATATTTTTAATAATTAAAAAATAATAAAAATCACAAAAATAATAAAATTCACCAAAATGTCACATTTTGAATTTTAATCACTTAGGAACAAACCCCATATTTTTCTTAGGTCTATTTAATGAGATATTAAATTTTAAAGCCCTAGGGTAATTATAAAATTAAAAAAATGTATTTTCTAGCATTTCCACTAAAATAATTATAATAAATCATAGAAAAATTAGAAAATTGCAAAAATTGATTCTCTGATTTCCTTGATGTTAGAGAGATTTTTGAAAAATATAAAATTCATTTTTCAACCTTTATTTTATTTTTAAATTAATTAACGCTCCAAAACTTGAATAAATTATAATAAAAATAATATAATTCAAAAAATCACCAAAAGTGGTCCAAGTGGTCCTCTAGTCATTAGGAATGTCCCCTAATTTTCTTGAGGACAGAAACTTTCCCTTGATCATGTTATTAAATTTTCTTTGGAAATCTCTATTTTCTACCAAAAATAATTATATAATTAAATTAAATACAGAAAAATCACATTTTCTCCTCTCATGTCTTTATTGACATATGAGTGAAGTCACATAAAAATTTTAAGTTTATTTAAGCTCAATTTAGTGAGTTATGAAATTATTAAGCTTAAAGGGCAAAATGATAATTAAAATTTTAACCCTTAATTAAAACTTTAGGTGTAATAAAATTAACAAGTAAAATATTTGATCTTAATCTGATTTGGATGATTGAAATTTAAATAATTAAAGGGTAGAAACCCATTAAACAATTTAAAATAATTAAACCTTAATTAAATAATTGATTAAAATTGGGAAGAATAATAAAATTGGAATTATTAAAATAGGGATATTGTTAGGAAGAGATTTATTCTTTAATTTAAAAATCCCTATATTAATCATCTCATTAATATTTAATTCTTAATTAAAATGATAACTCAAATTTAAAATATCAAAAGACTTAATCATTTAACTAAAGTTAAATTATTAAACTCTTTTAAAATTTTCAATTAAAATTAAATAAATTAAATTAAATTAAATTAAATTAAAAATTAAATTAAATAATTAATTAAATTAAATTAAATTAAATTAAATTAAATAAACAAATTAAATTAAATTAAATGAATAAATTAAATTAAATTAAATTAAATGAATAAATTAAATTAGACTTAATTAAATTAAAACAAATTAAATTAAATTAAATTAAATTAAAGGAAATTAAATCAAATTAAACTAAATTAAATTAACATCAAATCAAACTAAATTAAATTAAATTAAATTAAATTAAAATTGAAATTAAATTAAATTAAAGTTAAAATTAAATTGAATTAAATAACATCACCTAAAACGAGAAGAAAATTAAATATAAAGCAACTCTGAACACTATTCCAAATTTAAACCCATTAATTGAAGTTAAACTAAATCACAAATTATTGGAACACCAATTTGCCCTCGAAAACTTTGATTATCATAACTCCTAAACGGAACATTAAATGAAATGTTATTTCACTTATAGGACATTCAAATATCCTCGTTCACTGAGTAAGATAATAACAAAACTTAACTAAACCTCGAACGATTAATTCATTTGTGTAATTGAATTCATTTGGACTTAAAACAATCCTAGAAATATTGAAAAGATGTTTAAGATTTGCTTTAAGCACTTCCTCGATATGATAGGATGTTCATAAGAACAATTGAACTTAATTGTTCTTTGATGAAGAAAATCGTCCTCAAACCAAAATACGAGGAACCTAGACGTCATAGGAAATGACTAGCTATAGGATTAGGAATTTGGTAGAAAACCATAACCCTTCCTTTAGTTTTACCTAGGAACTTGCTTAAATATTCTAATTGTGTTTTAAGTGCAGCTTGGGATGACGGGAAGACCCTCTAGGTACGCTTTTATTTTATTGCAATTTACTTTCTTGCAATTTACATTATTGCAATTTATTTAATCGCATTGCACTTACTTTTTCTTGCATGATAAACAACTGTTGCATGAAAACCCACACCTTTAGGATAATCCCTAAAACTTAAACCAAAATTAAACTAAAATTCATTGCAAGATAAAATTCACCGCCACAACACATCAAAATATAAAACAACTCAAAATTTAATCACAAACAGAACACAAAACTACAATTACAACTAAATTAAAACGTCTTGTTGGATGATCGGGAATATCTCGGATGATGTAACCTACGTGTTGCTAACGGGATTTCCCACGGTCTAAATGAAAGTGTGGAACTCATTCAAGTTGAGTTTAGCAAATTCATCCGGACTAAGTGAATCCGATAAAAATAATGATGCCGGAAGGATGGAACCGTGGGATCTTAACCGGTGTCGTTATAATCAACTTTAAGATTTGTTTTAATTAAAACACAAAAAACACTTGGAAATTAAGATTTTCTCTAAACCAAAACACTTTTCTCATCTCCCGATTTATGACTTCTAAAACTAAACCCCGCAACAACAAGGAGCTCGGAGCATGGTGGGCAGCACGGCCATCGTCGTCAAGAAACCTGAATCGTCATCAGCAAAACTGTCTTAGAATTAAACAACAAAACCATTGGATTTTGAGGTAGTTTGCCTAGTGCAACATAAATCCTCAACTCTTCGTTAGGCATTTGCATTGCAAATTAAGCCGTAACCGGTCTTAGGATTCCGAGGTAGTCGTCTGATACGACATAAACCCTCACATCTTCGAGGCTATTTGTATGATTCTATCGTATAAATATGAGCCCTAATTAATTAAAAATTGACAAAATCAAAACATTAAATAGACATTAGGACTTTCCTAAATTCAAGCCAAACAATAGGATAGTCGGGAAATTACCGAAGTTCACTTCGAATCTGTAATTTCTCCTACCTTTCTTCCTTTGAAATCCCAAAATAAAATCTTCTAAATTTGATCCATTCCCTATTAAAATTCCAAAATTCAATCCTTTGAAAACTTAAACTTTGAACTTCTTGAGAGCGAAATTATCGATTATCATCGAGAGTTTTCTTACGTGATTCCCATCACTTAAGATGTAATTAACTATAGGGGCTTGCCCTTATAGGGAATTTTAAAGAACCTGTGTAATATAAACCCTGTTTAATACTTTCATATTAAGCAGGGGAATTTGTCGGCTTATAAAATTGGTTCACAGACCAAACAGATGTCACAAATCTTTTAGTTTGTTTAATCGAGCCCCACCATCAAGCAGAGTTTCTATCCTTAGGGATAGATACACGGTTTGTGGTGCAGTGTTCGTTTATATAAACTATTTGGGATGTAAGGTCGGTTTGATTTCATATCTTAAAATCTTCAAATTTAAAAATTATTTTTAAAATCAAATACTACTTTTCAAATTATTTATTTTGAATTAAATTAAAAATTTGCCGACAACTTCTGTTAGGCGACCCCTTTTCAAAATACCACACAACCCTAAAAAATAGTGCCGACAGCTACGTGTCGCTCCGTAATTGGCTGGCACGTTTCTACTTATGGATGAAGCTCCCGTCTGACTGCATCTCGGCCATCCGTGCGATAGACATGTGATCGGACGGCTACTGCTCCTCTCTCCTAGTTCTATTCACCCAAAATCGTCTACCTTCAAACCTTGATATCACACTCGTTTCTCAACGAAATTGAGTGAAATGTTTTTTTAAAATGATCGTTTAATCGAGTAGCACACATCTATATGGTGATGATATACTTAAAGCATGTGAATATTTACAGAAATTTAAAATAAGCTCGGTTGGAGGAGAAACAATTTGATACCTTTGTCCAAGAGGTGAGGCCTCAATTGGAAATGGTTGGATTGAGCTTAGGATTGCTTGGAGAAGCTTTGGGAACAATTTGGCAGAGTTTCCCCAAGGTAATCTTTTGCATCTCTTCTCTTTGGCCATGAATGGAGCTTAAATAGAGGAGTTTAAGTTCAAATTGGTGAAAGCATGAGGTTGGGCTTGGTTCACCTTTCCATGGTACGATTTGAGGCTGAGAAAAGCTCCCTTGATTCAGCTTGATTAGTGGGGAGAAATCACAATCCAAGTTCAATTAGGCTTAAGCATGGGTTAGGGGAGACATGGGAGTTCTTAATTACTTTAAGGGAATCAAGAAAGAGGCTCCTCCTCTTGCCCAATACGGTATGGTCACATGAACACCACTCATATGGCTTGCATGGGGCTTAAGGATGGCTTCATGGCTACCCTATGGCTTGTCCATGGCTTGGTCAACTTTCATGAAAAAAGGTTATTTGGAATTTTTTGAAAACTTTGGATTTTTTGATTGGTTTTGTCATAATGATATTTTGGTTTAATCAAAATGATGGTTTTTGGACTTAGGGGTGATTTAAATCATAGGGAATGTTGAGGGAAAATTTCATGTGGGCTTTGGAATGAAATTTGGGCTTTTGAATTTGTTGGAAGTTAGCTTTTAAAAAGGTTTAAGGAGGTGGGCTTTTAGGTTTGAAAACAAATTGGTAGATGGAAATTTTGTAAAAGATTTGGTCAAAAAAATGTTGGCTTTAGTTTAGGGATGTGTCATGAGTGATTTGGAACAAATTTGAAGTGATTTTGAATTGAATTGGGTTTAATTTGGGTCTTTTTAGTAAAGGGGCCAAAGTGGGTCAAATTGGGCTAACTTGGTTTAAGGTTGGGCTAATGTTGGATTTGATGTAAAATTAATGTTTAGAAATGTTTATGGGGTGTAACAAAGAGTTTTTAATTTTGGTTGGGCTTTAATTTTGGGATTTGAGCCTATTTGGGTTAAGTTTGGGTTTAGGCCAATTTAGGGGATTTTGACTTTGGGTTAGGTTTGGGTGGAGTTTAGGTTCAAATTTGGGCAAATCTTGTTAGTGTTTTGTTTGTGGGGATATTAGGAAGGTTTAGGAATAGATTTGGGGCTAATTGGAGTTGAATTGTGTTGGTTTGGGCTAAGTTTAGGTCATGGGCCAAAATTGGGCTTTAAGATTCAAATTGGAATTGGATCCAAATGTTAATCAAATTGGGCTTGGATTTAGTCTACATTGATATTGGGGATATTGAATTGAAGTTTAGAATTGGATTGTATCAACATTGAGGTTAATTGGAGTGGTTTGGTTTGACATTGGGTTCACTTGGGTTAAAAATGGGTCAAATTGGGGGTTTTGGTAAAAGTGGGTTAAATTGATAAAATTGGCTTATGATGTAGTTGAACAAAATGAAATTGGGAATAGTTGGGATTTTCTGGAATTTTCTAGGAATTTTTGGAATTTATGCATTTTTGGTTAAAAAGGGCATTTTGGGTATTTGGAGGGTATTGGGGGGTATTTTTGGAAATTTTGGTATATTTTGCTAAGGATGATCAATTTAAATGGTGGGAAATTTTTAGGATTGGTTTTGAGGAATTTTGGAAAATTTAGGCAACTTTGCAAATTTTGGGTAGTTTCAAAGGCATTTGGTAGGTTTGGTGGGTGTAGGGCCCCGGAGGTCAAAAATTGAAATTTTGGAAAAATGAAGATTGATCAAATTTGAGTAGAATAGAATCACTTTGGTTGAGCCATGAAGCCATATCAAGCCCATAAGATCCATGAGAGGACTTATTTGAGGCGTCCGCTATGTTGTTCCTAATCCTCTTAGCCAAGGGCTTAGGGGTTGAGTATCATCCATATGGATTACCTACATGAGTCAGGAAGTCAAGCTAGGTATGAATGGTTTTAGGATTTGGAATGTGTGTGAAAGTGTAATGTGTGCGAGTCAACCCTCACCAGACCAGGCCACCCAGGTTAGTCCTAAGGCCAAAGAGTCCTATAGGGAACTCATCTTTTAAACCTCCACATTTGATCTTAACCCTCCAAGTGACTTAGGGGTTTACAATCAAACTTATGGGGTTTGCAGGGAGTTAAGAGGTGTTTAAATTTCTAAGTGGTGGGTTCCTTTTATATTCCTCTAAGATAGTCAAAGGGAAAGCCTAAGGCTAGATCCTAAGTACTAAGGAGAGAGAAGAGAAAAGACCTCATCAAAAATGAGGTCAACAAATGAATTGGACTTACCCAAGTACTATCCAAAATAAGTTATATAATTCCGACATCTAACCCTTTTAGAATCTCTTTTTTAACTACATCTTTCATAATAGGGTTCATTCTCCTTTGTGGATTAATTCTTCGTTTATGTTCTTCATTTAATAAAATTCTGTGCAAATAAATCAAAGGACTACTTCCTTTAATATCAACTAGTGTCCAACCTAAAGCTTTTTTATATTTTTTAATGTATCCATTAATTTTTGTTCTTGAATTTCATTTAAGTCTGAGGATACAATTACTGGTAATTTTGAAAACTCTCCTAAAAATACATACTTCAAATGATTTGGAAGATTCTTTAATTCTAGTTTAGCGGGTTTTACAACAAATGGAATTAATGTTTAATTTTCTGGTGCTGTTGAATTGAGCGTTTCAAATTTCTCTTGAATATAATCAGCATCTTCGCTATTAATTTCATCGTAATTATCTTTTTTAATATCTTCTTTTTCTTCATAATTTTCTTTAAAATATTCATTTTTCAGATAATCACATATATCCATTCTGAAACATTCACCATCTTTTTCTATTGAACCATATTTCATTGACTTTGAAATGTTAAAGATGACTTCTTGATAATTTACTCTCACTGTCAATTCTCCTTTTTAAACATATATCATGGCTCTTCCTGTGGCTAGGAATGGTCTTCCTAAAATGATTGGAATTTCTTTATCTTCTTCCATATCTAAAATGATAAAGTCCACAGGAAAGATAAACTTATCAACCTTGACCAGAACATCTTCTACAACTCCTTTAGGATGTGTAATAGATCGATAAGCTAACTATAGAGTTACAGAAGTTGGTGCAATTTCTCCAATTCCCAACCTTTTAAAAGTTGATAGAGGCATCAAATTTATGTTAGCTACCAAATCACATAATGCTCGCCCACAAAATTTTTCACTAATATCACACAAGATAGTGAAACTGCTAGGATCTTTATGTTTTTTAGGAAGCTTTCTTTGATATGTAGCACTACACTCTTCACTGAGTGTAATGGTTTCATGATCTAGTA
This sequence comes from Papilionanthe hookeriana x Papilionanthe teres, assembly GCA_022702705.1. Classification (NCBI taxonomy): domain Eukaryota; kingdom Viridiplantae; phylum Streptophyta; class Magnoliopsida; order Asparagales; family Orchidaceae; genus Papilionanthe; species Papilionanthe hookeriana x Papilionanthe teres. The sequence goes on from CM040427.1 coordinate 116,130,970, forward strand.
ACTTCCTCTTTTTGTTTAGTATATCCTTAATAAATTTAACATAATCAGACATTTGTTCCAAAGCTTCAACAAAAGGAATATTAATTGATAATTTTTTTTAAAATGTCTAAGAATTTAGCAAATCTTTTTCCCATCTTTTGTTGCTTTAGTCTTTGAGGAAATGGTGGTGGTGGTCTTTCAACAGTAATTTTCATAGGTTTCAGAAGAAAATCATGATATAAACTTTCGCTTTCTCCTTTAGTTTCTTATTTTTCCTTTTTAACTACAGTTTCTTTATGAACTCTTGTTTTCAATTCTTTTCCACTTCTCAATTGAATATCCTTAATTTGTTCTTTTCCTTGATCTTTAGGATTTACTTCAACTTTGCTAGGTAAAATTCCAACATGTATAATGCTTAGTGCAGTATCAATTTGCCCCAATTGGTTTTCTATGTTTTTAAAAACAGCTCCTTCACTTTGTAATTGATTACCTATATTCAAAAATAATTCTTCCATAGATAACTTCTTCTCCTTAAATTGTGAATTATTATAAAAACCTGGCGGATTAGAAGGTCTATAATTAGAATTACTCTAGTTGTTTATATTTCCTAACCCCACTAAGGATTAACAGGATTAGCATTACCTTGATTATTTCAATTAAAGTTTGGATGATTCTTCCAACCTGTATTATAATAGTTTGAATAAGGGTTATTCTGTCTATTATTTATTAAATTTATTGTTTCATATGAAGATTGAGCATCTACAATTTGTCCTAATGAATTTTCTTCTAACACTGGTGATGGCGATGAAAAATCTTTTTTTTGTCGACTTTGCATCACTATCAATTCCCGTATCATGTCAATATCAAGGAGTCTCCACTCTGTATAATATTGCCCTAATCTTATTTTTATAAATCCTATAAAGGAATTAAGAAATTTAGGGCTACTAAAAAACAATAGAAAAAGGATGTTTATGATAATCCTTATAGAAGAAGATTCTAGAATATCATATTCTAAAATTTCTATATAAGGAAAATCATGGAGTTTTAACCAGTGATTTCTAGATGTGATATCTATCGTGGGTTCTTTTAATCTCCTATAGAAGCAAGCTTCTATAGTTAATTACATCTTAGGCAATTTATAATTGTCTAAGAAAACTTATAATTAATGTTGATCACTTATTTTCTGGAAATTTTTGTTTTTTAAGGAAAGATGTACCCACTATCAATCTAAATGTCATTTTTTCATGTCAATTTGTTTTGTTGTTCATTATTTTTTTTAATGACTATCATTTTTGTGGCTATTTGATGTTGTGTTTTGTTGTGTTTTGTTTTGTCAATGTTGTTGTTTTGATGTCGTTGTTGTTTGTCTCATTTCCATAATTTCATCCTGCAAATAGAGTTGGCACACCCTATAACATGCAAAGGAAATCGAAGCGCAACTTGTCTTTGTGCTGCAAAGAAAACATTATCAGAAAATATGTTCATTGTCTCAAAATTTATAAGATTTCCAAGTTTGATATGAAATGTTGAATGTCAATTTATGTCAATTTATGTTGATTTAGATTTGAAATTTTATGTCGAGCTAAGTTTGACATGGATCAAACTTAAGTTTTAACTGAGTTTTAAACCTAAATTTTAAGTTCAAGTCCATTTGGAAAGTTAAATTCAATGTAGCTTGAATCTAATTAACTTAAGTTCATGTCTGCTTTAACTTAATTTAAAATTACGTTCAATGTGGATTGAATCTAATTAACTTGAGTTCAGTTTTGTTTGAACTTAAGTTAGATTCAATTAAAATAGACCTAATTAAGTTTTAAGCCTTGTTTAAATAGTACTTAAAGGTTAATTAAGTCTGAATAGATTAGACTTAATTAGAATGTTAGACCATTCAAGACCTTTTTAGGTAAGGCTTAAGGTTTAATTAAGTCTAATTTAATTTAACCGAGGTTTATTTGAGTAAGGTTTAAACATTAATTAAGTCTTAGTAGCTTAGACTTAATTTAATTAAACCTTAGTTAATTAAGTCTAATGTGGTAGACTTAATTATGTTTGATTAAATCTTAGTTAGTTAAGGTTTAATAGTTTAATTAAGTCTAATATGGTTGACTTAATTATAATTTAGGTTTGATTAAACCTTAGTTAGTTAAGGTTTAATAGTTTAATTAAGTCTTATATGGTAGACTTAATCAAGGTTTTTATTTGATTTAACCTTAGTTAGTTAAAGTTTAATAGTTTAATTAAGTCTAATATGATATACTTAATTAAGGTTTATGCTTGATTAAACCTTAGTTAGTTAAGGTTTAATAATTTAATTAAGTCTAATGTGGTAGACTTAATTATGGTTTTTGTTTGATTAAACCTTAGTTAGTTAAGGTTTAATAGTTTAATTAAGTCTAATATGGTAGACTTAATTATGGTTTATGTTTGATCAAACCTTAGTTAGTTAAGGTTTAATAATTTAATTAATTCTAATGTGGTAGACTTAATTATGATTTAGGTTTGATCAAACTTTACTTAGTTAAGGTTTAATAATTTAATTAAGTCTAATGTGGTAGACTTAATTAAGGTTTATGTTTGATTAAACCTTAGTTAGTTAAGGTTTAATAGTTTAATTCAATCTAATGTGGTAGACTAAATTAGGGTTTATGTTTGATTAAATCTTAGTTAGTTAAGGTTTAATAGTTTAATTAAGTCTAACGTGGTAGACTTAATTAAGGTTTATGTTTGATTAAACCTTAGTTAGTTAAGGTTTAATAATTTAATTAAGTCTAATGTGGTAGACTTAATTATGGTTTAGTTTTGATTAAACCTTAATTAGTTAAGGTTTAATAGTTTAATTAAGTATAATGTGGTAGACTTAATTAGGGTTTAGGTTTGATTAAACCTTAGTTGGTTATGGTTTTTATATTTAATTAAGTCTAATGTGGTAGACTTAATTGTAGTTTAAATGGGTTGAACCTAGACTTAAGGTTAACTTTAGTTCAATGTGGGTTGAATTCAAGTTAAGGTTTAAGTTTGAGTTACGTTAGGTTCAAGCTAGGTTGAACCTAGACTTAAGGTTAACTTAAGTTCAATGTGGGTTGAACTCAAGTTATATTTAAGTTTAAGTTATGTTAGGTTCAAGTTAGGTTGAACCTAGACTTAAGGTTAACATAAGTTCAATGTGGGTTGAACTCAAGTTAGATTTAAGTTTGAGTTAAGTTAGGTTCAAGTTAAGTTGAACCTAGACTTAAGGTTGACTTAAGTTCAATATGGGTTGGACTCAAGTTAAGGTTTTAAGTTAACTCAGGTTGACTTTATGTTTAGTTTGTTGACTTAAGTTCAATATGGATTAAACTTAAGTTAGTGTTTTAAACTTGGGTTCATGTTGTGTTGAATCCAAGTTAAAGGCCGAACTTGGGTTCAAGTTGGGTTGAGCTTAAGTTAAAGATTGAACATGGGTTCAAATTGGGTTGAACCTTAAGTTAAAGGTTGAACTTAAGTTAGGTTTAATTTAGATTTGAGTTTGACTAAACCTTTGTTGGTTAAGGTTTAATAGTTTAATTAAGTCTAATGTGATAGACTAAATTAGGGTTTAAGTTTGATTTAAACCTTAGTTGGTTAAGGTTTAATAGTTTAATTAAGTCTAATGTGTTAGACTTAATTAGAGTTTAAGTTTAATTAAACCTTAGTTGGTTAAGGTTTAATAATTTAATTAAGTATAATGTGACAGATTTAATTAGGGTTTAAGTTTGATTAAACCTTATTTGGTTAAAGTTTAAAAGTTTAACTAAGTCTAATGTGGTAGACTTAATTAAAGTTTAAGTTTGATTAAACCTTAGTTTGTTAAGGTTTAGTAGTTTAATTTAACTCTAATGTGATAGACTTAATTAGAGTTTAAGTTGAATTAAGTTTTATTTAATTAAGATTTTTAGGTTTAATTAAGTCTAATTTAGTTAAGACTTAATGATTTAATTAGGTCAAATTGGGTTAGACCTAATTAAGGTTTAGGTTTGATTAAGTCTAATTTAGTTAAGACTTAATGGTTTAATTAGGTCTAATGAGTTTGACCTAATTAGGGTTTAGGTTTGATTAAGTTTAATTTAGTTAAGACTTAATGTTTTAATTAGGTCTAATGGGTTAGACCTAATTAGGGTTTAGGTTTTATTAAGTCTAATTTAGTAAAGATTTAATGGTTTAATTAGGTTTAATGGGTTAGACCTAATTAGGGTGGCTAATTTGTCATAAACCTAATGTAATTTAGGTTTAAGGTGTTAATTATGTTTAACATGTTCTTAAACTCAATTTAAGCTTGATTTTGTATTAAACCTAATTTAGTTAAGGTTTAATAATTTAATTAAGTTTAATATGTCCTTAAACTTAATTTAAGTTTGATTTTGTATTAAACCTAATTTAGTTAAGGTTTAATGAATTTATTAAGTTTAATATGTCCTTAAACTTAATTAAAGTTTGAATTTGTATTAAACCTAATGTAATTAAGGTTTAATAAATTACTTAAGTTTAATATGTCTTTAAACTTAATTAAAGTTTGATTTTGTATTAAACCTAATATGATTAAGGTTTAATGAATTAATTAAATTTAATATGTCCTTAAACTTAATTAATTTTTGATTTTGTATTAAACCTAATTTAGTTAAGGTTTAATGAATTAATTAAGTTTAATATGTCCTTAAACTTAATTAAAGTTTGATTTTGTATTAAACCTATGTAATTAAGGTTTAATAAATTAATTAAGTTTAATATGTCTTTAAACTTAATTAAAGTTTGATTTTTTGTTAAACCTAATGTGATTAAGGTTTAATGAGTTAATTAAATTTCATTTGTCTTTAAACCTAATTAAAATTAATTTTTGTATTAAACCTAATGTAATTAAGGTATAATGAATTAATTAGGTTTAATTTGTCATTAAATCTAATTAATGTTTAATTTTGTATTAAACCTAATTTAATTAAGGTTTAATGAGTTAATTAGGTTTAGGTTGTCTTTAAACCTAATTAAAGTTTGGTTTAATTTTATTTGGATTTAGACTCCTCATTGGCTTAATCCATTATGAAATGGGTTAAGTAAATGAAGAAAATGTTTTTGAAATATTAATTTTTAATTAATAAATCTTAATCCTATTTTAAAATGTCTTTTAAAATTGATTTTATGGCTTAAGAATTATTATTTAGGATTATTGTCTGTCACCATAAAATTCTTAACCATTTTAAATTTTAATTTTCCAATTTTTCAAATTTTATAATTATTTTTGAAAATAATTATAAAGTGTCATGAGAATTAGAAAATCATATCCTAGAGAGCTATCCCAGCCATAGAAAAATCAGGGGATGTGTCTAAGGACATAAAGGTTCTTCCATAAAATTTTCATATTTTTCTGGTCTGTAAATAATTTTTAATAATTAAAATACTCCAGAGAGTATTTAATTATTTAAAAATTAAATATAGAGAATAAAATTATGATTTTAATTTCATAATTTTCTTCTCTTCAAGAGCTTTCTAGAGGTATTTTTATTTTATTTTTAGGACGTCCGTTGGAAAAGTTATGTTTTTTTATTTGTTTAAAGTTAATTTGAATTAACCTTAGCCCGGAATTTCCAGAGCCTAACGCGTGTCCTCGTACGGGTTGAAAGTGCGTGACGATCCTATGCGCAGATCCAGACAAGAAACACTGCAGCGTGTGATCAACGCCATTCATTCCAAAACACGGGAATGGACGACGAAGATTAAATCAAAAAAATTCAAAAAATTTATGAACCGTCCACCTTCTAGGCTTAATATCTAAATCATTTCTCAATGAAATTGAGTGATTTTTGAACCTAAGGAATCATCTGGAGATTTAAATCACATCTATATGGTGACCATAATTTTCTGTGCTAGTTTAATCCATGATTTTTTTATTTTATAAATTATTTTGGATTAAAAAAATCCATACCTTGGCCACAATAGTCTTGAGCTTGATTAGACTTGTTGGTCAGCCTCTAGTGCTCCCAAAGAAGTTCTTTGTCACTTCAATTTGGATTTATAGCTAGCCTTGGTGAGTAATTTTGGCAAAGTGGCTTGATTTGGGTTTAGTTTGGGTTTTAGCAAAATTGGCTCGATCGGGCTGATCTTATGGATTGATTTTGGCTAGAATGGATTACTAAGATCCTTAGCAAGATTTTTGGTGTTGAGAGCTAAGGGATTTGGGCAGCCTATAGGTCTCTATGAAATTTTTTTCTTCTCCTTCTGGGTTTCGAGTAGGGGCTTTTTATAGCCATGGGAATGGCTATGGATAAGTTTTAGGCTGGTTAAGCTCACTTTGGGGAGTTGCTATCTCATCCATAAATGTTTTTGAAATTAAATTTCAGTTGTGATAATGATAAGTTGGTAATTTCCATGCTTAATCACCATGAACTTAACCATAGTATAGAGGGGTGGTGCTTCTTGGATTTTCCCATAGCTTCCTTCATTGGAGAGCTTGGGAGGTGGACATGGCTGTAGGAGAATGCCTTGGATCAGCCTCCCCCAAGTAATTCATTTAGCACCTCCAATGAATTGAATGGTAGGATGACACATATGCCAGTTTTCCCTCATTCCCATGTCTTAGCCATAATTGCTCCAAAATTGTCATGATGAATTTTTCATTGTTTTGTTTCACTCCTATTGGGTAGAGAGGAGGTTTGTGGTGACTCAAAGGGCTAAGGCCTCCATCATCCACCACCTCACATAAAGATTCATTGGGAGATGACACATACCCCTTTAATTTCTTTAATTTTCCCAATCTTAATTTATGAGATCACCATATGAGGTAATGGTGATCTAAGCTCTCCCCCTCTCCTATTGGTGAAGATGTGAGGTGTTAGATGAGTCACCAAAGGTTCTCTTAGGGTTGCATGAGGAGGCGACACATCATTCTTTCATAATGATGAAGGCATCATCACATGTGTTTACCATGGTTAATATGATACATGATGGGTCATCCATGGGTTATTTTATTTTTAATGGGTTATATGGGTTGTGTCTAACCCATATGAGGTCACGTGTGATGTCATAAAGGAGATTTGGAATTTTTGGAAAACCATAATGTCATAGGTTAAAATTCCATTTAATACACCTTTCTTAATTTAATTTCCATTTTAATTAATTATGTCATTAATTAAAATATTGGAAATTATTTTATTAATTAATTATTATTTGGAAATAATTCCAAATTAATTATTTGATTAATTTTTATGTCATTTTTCTTTAAAATTGGATGGTTGTCTCATTTCATGACTTTTTAATTTAATTTTCATTTTAATTAATTATGTCATTAATTAAAAATTTAAAAATTAAATTATTAGTCAATTAATTAATCAAAATAATTTTGAAATTAATTATTTGATTAATTTTGTCATTTTTATTTCATTTTGGTGCATTTCGGTCATTTTATGACTTTTGATTTAAATTTCATTCTAATTAATTATGTCATTAAAATAATGAAAATTAAATCATTAGTGAATTTAATTAATCAAAATAATTTTGAAATTAATTATTTAAATAATTTTATCATCTTGGGGTTTTAAACAGGTCATTGGGTCAATAATTGGTCATTTGGTCAAAAATTGACCACTTTGACCAAAGTTGATTTTTTAGGTCAAGGGTTGATTTGCTGGGTCAGTAGGTTTGGTCATTGAGTCAAGATTGACCTTTTTGACCAAAGTGGACTTTTTAGATCAAGGGTTGACCTGTTGGGTCAGTAGGGTTTGGTCATTGGGTTAGAATTGACCATTTTGACAAAAGTTGTCTTTTTGGGTCAAGGGTTGGGGTTGGTCATTGGGTCAGAATTGACCATTTTGACTAAAGTTGACTTTTTAGGTCAAGGGTTGGCCTTTCGGGTCGGTAGGTTTGGTCATTGGGTCAGATTGACCATTTTTACAAAAGTTGACTTTTTGGATTAACGGTTGACCTGTTTGGTCAGTAGGGTTTGGTCATTGGGTCAAGATTCACCATTTTGACCAACGTTTACTTTTTGGGTCAAGGGTTAACTTCTTGGGTCCGTAGGGTTTGGTCATTGGGTCAAAATTGACCATTTTGACCAAAGTTAACTTTTTGGGTTAAGGGATGACTTATCATAAAAATGAGGTCAACAACTGGAGGTGTTTGAGAACGATTAATTCCGTTTTGATCTATTTTCTTTGAAAGAGCAGCAATTTGAAAAACTATCATAGTTAAAGCATCTGAATCATGAATACTGGCTATTCTCTCAGGATTTAACCTTTCAGCAGACCATTGAAAATTATTGGTAGACATTTCTTCTATTAACGCATAGGCTTCTTCAAAAGGTTAGACATTAGTGATCCACCAGCAGCAGCATCAATAATAGATCTAAGAGATCCTACTAATTTATTATAAAATGTTTGAAAAATTAACCAATCTGGTCAAGCATGATGTGGATATTTCCTAAGAAGTTCTTTAAATCTATCTCAAGATTCATATATCGATTCTCACTCATACTGACTGAAAGATGTGATATCATTTCTAAGCTTAGCAGTCTTAGATGGTGAAAATTATTTTGATAAGAATTTTTGTGAAAGTTTGTTGACCTCATTTTTGATGAGGTCTTCCTTTCTTCTTTTTAGTGCTTAGGATCTAGCCTTAGGCTTTTCCTTTGACTATCTTAGAGGACTAGAATTGGGACCCGCCTTTTAGAAATTCAAACCACTTCTAAACTCCCCGCAAACTCCACAAGCTCGACTACAGACCCCTAATCACCTAGAGGGTTGAAATCAAATGTGGAAGTTTAAAGGATGAGTTCCTATAGGACTCTTTGGCCTTAGGACCGCCTCGGGTGGCTCGGTCCAGTGAAGGGGCCGACATACACTACACTTACACACTACATTTCCACACACTTCCTAAAACCACACCCATACCCAACTTGACCTCCCGACTCATGTAGGTGATTCACATGGATGGTCCTTAACCCCTAAGCCCTCGCTAAGAGGGTTAGGAACAACATAGTGAATGCCTCAAATGAGTCCTTTCATGGCTCATATGGGCTTGAAATGGCTTCATGGCTCAACCAAAATGATTTCACCCCACTCAAATTCACCCAATCTTCAATTTCCCAAATTTTCAATTTTTGACCCCGGGACCCTACACCTACTAAACCTACCCAAAACCTCGAAATTACCCAAATTTTTGCAAAATTTCCAAATTACCTAAAATTTTCCAAAATCAATCCCAAACACCTCCACATCACTCAAATTGATCATCCATACCCAAAAATACCAAAAATTCCAAGAAAACCTCCCAATACCCTCCAAATAACCCAAAATACCCTTCTTGGCCTAAAAATCCAAAAATTCAAAAAATTCCCAGAAAATTCCAGAAAATCCCAAATATTCCCAATTTCATTTTGTCCAACTACACCATGGGCCAATTTTGTCAATTTACCCTACTTTTGTCAAAACCCCCAATTTGACCCATTTTAATCCAAAGTGAACCCAATGTCAAACCAAACCTATCCAATTGACCCCAATTTTGGTCCAATTCAATTCTAAACTTCAATTCAACATTCCTAATACTAATTTAGACCAAATCCAAGTCCAATTTGATTGACATTTGGATCCAATTCCACTTTTGACCTTAAGGCCCATTTTTCGACCTAAGCCCAAACCTAACCCAAATGAACCCAAACCCCAAAAATCAAAGCCCAACCAAAGTCAAAACCTCTTTGAAACACTCCCATAAACACTTCTCAACAATAATTCTACATAAATTTCAACCCTAGCCCAACATTGGCCCAACTTGGCCCATTTGGACCTATATTGGCCCATTCACCAAAAGAATCCAAATCCAACCCAATTCAAGCCCAAACTACCCCAAATTTGCTTCAAGTTACTCATGACACATCCATGAGCTAAACCAACAATTATTTGGCCCAACCTTTTACAAAAATTTTCATCCATGAACACATTCATAAACTTAAAAGCCCACTTCCCTTAAACCTTTCTAAAAGCCCATTTCCTTCAAAATTCAAAAGCCCAAATCTACCCTAAAGCCCACATGACATCTCCATTTGTCATCCATTTAATTAAATCCATTACCTAAGTCCTAAAATCACCATCAAATTATTCCAAATCAAGCCCCATACAAATTTCCATCAAAACATCCAAAATTCTTAAAACCCATTTTCATGAAATTGACCCAAGCTTTTCCCAAGCCAAATGGAGCCAAGGATGAGCCATTCACAAGCCATATGAAGCCATGAAAGTTTGGCATGTGACCATGCCATTAATGGCAAAAGGAGGAGGTCCTTTAACCATCTCCTAAAAGTCATTAACCTTAAGCATGTCTCCCCTTAACCAAGATTTAATCCAAATATTCTTGGATAAGGACATCACCACCTCTCGACCAGCTAGCTCTAGCTGATCTTCTCAGCCAAGACCAGCCATGGGGAGGTGAACCCAACCCAAACCAATGGGTTGACCAATTTCAAGCCAAAATGACCCCCTCCCCATTCCATTTTAATTCAAACACTTTACACATGTCCAAACCCAATTGACTTCACCATTGCCAAGCCCTGACCTCCCTGGTCAAGATGGTCCCATACTGCCGGCCAGCCACACAGATCAATGAGGAAACACCACATGAGAGCTCGCATGTGTGCGACTTTGGAATTCCACCTTGCTGAGCTGCCCCATGCAGTAAGCTCACATGGCTGTTCTTCTCCTCACCCGGAAACGCAGTGATCCCAAACCCCAACTCCCCTGAGGCTCTCCCAGCCGACTCTATTTAAACTCCACTTCCCCTCTCGGCCATAAAAAAGAAGCACAAACCTTGCCAAAACTACGCAAAGATGTTCTGAACCCTTCTCCACCCTTAAGGCACTTGATCCCCAGTGGAATTCCCTGCCATTTCTCCTCTTGGCTTCGATTTCGGAAGTTGAAATTCAGCTGAAAACCAGGACACTTCTCCGCGACAGGCCAATTCCCGAATTGATTGGCTCTACACCTTCACCGAGACCCGAGGAGAAGTGTCCCATAGTAAAGCCCATCTCAGCCATGATGAGTTGCTCCAGCCTCCAAGCTTTGTGATCGGGCTTGGTCGAAATCATATCCGGACAATTCATGAGACCCGGAGACTTCATGCGGAGCTTCTTGGGACTTGATCGAAGGTGCAACGACTCTCGGATTGAAGCCGCACTTCTCGAGCCGAGTATGAGCTAACTCTTCATCCGACTTCGAGAAGATTCTCTATTTCAAATGCCTTAGTTTGACTGCATGTTAAACGCATAGATGTGTTCGTCTCTTGAAGCGAATCGAAAAATAGAGCATAAGAACATAAAAATCCATTGAGAATCGAGTGAGATCTTAGGGATTTGGTGTGGACGGCTCTCGGGCGAGAACACTTGGGAACTATGAACGGATGCCGTCCATTGATACACGCGCGGACGAACGGCGCTCGGATGGCGTCGAACCGAGGAAACGGTGCGGCGCCAAGCGGGGCCGGGTGGCGACTCGAATGGCGGCGCTGATGCGGCGCGACGCGTACCCCTTCGGAGGCTAGATGTTTGTTGGCGCCGCGTGGATAAGTAGATAATTAGGGTATTTAATGTATTTATTAAATATCGAAACTTCAAAAATCCATATCTTTGTGTAGAAAAATCACAAAAATAAAATAAAAATACCCTGCGCACCATTGAACGAGAGGAGAATAATGTGGAAAAGAAATCATTCGATTTCATCGAAGTATTTTATTTTTTCAATTTGTTACTCTCGCATACATTTAATTCTCCATGCATGTATACAATTCACCATGGCATGAGACCATAGGGCTTGCAGAAGCCTCGAAGACTAGAGGAACATTCACGGAATTTTCCAAGGTCGAAGGCCATTTACGTGAAAAGTTATTTATTTTTCAAATGCACATGTTGCTGTTTTGAGTATTTTAATTCCAAAAATTAGCATGTTGTGAAATAAATTCTAGGAAAATTTGGTGATGTTCATATGACCAGAAGACACAGGAAAAATAGGTTTTGGCTTGGATTAAATTCCAACAACCTACCAATTGACTTAAACACGCAAAATAGGTCTTTAATTAATTAGAGTTAACCAGGTATTAAATTGACTTGAAATCAATTCTCCACTGATCTTTAGGATCAGGGGAACCCACCATAAAAATTTGAAGTCAATTGGACTTGGTTAGCCCCATTAATTGGGTTGATTAAGTCGCTAGCCATTTTAAACTTTAAAAATTCATAACTTTTAAAATACTTTTCCAAAAATTCACCCGAGTGGTTTTGGAGCCTCTCTGATATCAGAGGCACCAAAAAATTAAAATTTCAATTTAAAAGGTGATTTTAATAATATTTTAATATTTTTAATAATTAAAAATAATAAAAATCACAAAAATAATGAAAATTCACCAAAATGTCACATTTGAATTCTAATCACTTAGAGACAAAATCCCACATTTTTCCTAGGTCTATTTAGTGAGATATTGAATTTTAAAACCCTAGGGTAATTTTAAAATTTAAAAAAAAAATGTATTTTCTAGCATTTTCACTAAAATAATTATAGTAAATCATAGAAAAATCAGAAAATTGCAAAATTTGTTTCTCTGGTTTCCTTGATATCAGAGATTTTGAAAAATATAAATCATTTTCAACATTTTATTTTTAAATTAATTAACACTCCAAAACTTAAAATAATTATAATAAAAATAATATAATTCAAAAAATCACCAAAATTAATTCTAAGTGCTTCTCTGGTCATTAGGAATGTCCCCTAATTTTCTTAAGGACAGAAACTTTCCTTTGGTCATGTTATCAAATTTTCCTTGAAAATCTATTTTCCATAAAAAATAATTATATAAATAAATTAAATACGAAGAAAAAAAATCATTCTCCTCTCATAATATTTGTGACATATGAGTGAGATACATAAAAATTTCAAATTCATTTAAGTTTAATTTAGTGAGTTATGAGAATTATTAAACTTAAAGGGTAAAATGGTAATTAAACTTACTAACCCTTAATTAAAACTTTAGGTTTAATAAAAATCAACAAGTAAAATATTTGATCTTAATCTGGTTTGGATGATTGAAATTTAAATAATTAAAGGGTAGAAACCCATTAAACAATTTTTAAATGATTAAACTTTAATTAAATAATGGATTAAATTTGGAAGAATAATAAAATTGGAATTATTAAAATAGGGATATTTATTAGGAAGATTTATTCTTTAATTTAGAAATCCTAAACTAATTATATCATTAATACTCAATTTTTAATTAAAATGATAACTCAAATTTAAATATTAAAAGACTTAATTAAATTATTAAACTCTTTTGAAATCTCGAATTAAAATCAAAAATAAAATAAATTAAAGATAAATTAAATTAAAATTAAATTAAATTAAATAATTAAATTAAATTAAAACAAATTAAATTAAATTAAACTAAATTAAATTAAATTAAATCAAATTAAATTAAATTAAATAAAGCAGTGCATTAAATTAAATTAAATTAAATTTAATAATTAAATTAAATTAAAATTTAATAATTAAATTAAATTAAATTAAATAATTAAATTAAATTAAATTAATTAATTAAATTAAATCAAATTAAATTAATTAAATTAAATTAAATAATTAAATTAGATTAAATCGATAAATTAATTAAATGCAGATAAATTAAATTGAACTATGTTAAATTAAATCAAACTTCAATTAAATTAAATTAAATTAAATATAAAACAACTTGAACACTATTCAATTATGCTTTAACCCAAATGTAAATCATTTGAATACGATTGCAACGAAAGTTTTAGTTATCATAACTCTAAACGAACATTAAATGAAATGTTACTTCGGCACATAGGATATTGAAGTGTCTAGTTATTTGACGAAGATAATAACGATAAAACTTGAAATTCTTGGACGATTAATTCATTTGTATAATTAAATTCATTTGGACTTAAAACAATCCTAGAAATATTGAAAAGATGTTTAAGATTCCTCTTAAGCACTTCCTGTTATGATGAGACATTTATAAGAACAATTGGGTTTAAGCTATTCTTTGATGAAGAAAATCGTCTTAAGCAAAAACCTGAGCACAGAACGTCGTAGGAGATGGCCCAAGTTTATAGGATTAGGAATTTGGTAGAAAACCATAACCTTTCCCTTAGCTTTACCTAGGAACTTGCTTAAATATTCTAATTGTGTTTTAAGTGGCTTGGGATGACGGGAAGACCCTCCGGGTACGCTTTTTATTTTTATTGCAATTTGCTCTCTTGCAATTTACTTTCCTGCAATTTACTTTCTTGTAAATGTACTTTATTTTTCTTGCATGATAAAACAACGGTTGCATGAAAACCCACACCTTTAGGATAGTCTAAAACTAAAACCAAATTAAGTTAAAAGTCATTGCGAGATAAAATTCATAAGCCACTGACATTTCAAAATATAAAACGACTCAAAAATTTAATCACAAGCAGAACACGAAACTACGATTACAACTAAATTAAAACGTCTGTTGGATGATCGGGAATACCTCGGATGATGTAACCTACGTGTTGCTAACGGGATTTCCCGCGGTCTAAATGAAAGTGTGGAACTCGATCGGTTGAGTTTAGCAAATTCATCTGGACTAAGTGAATCAGATAAAAATAATGATGCGGAAGGATGGAACCGTGGGATCTTAACCGGTGTCGTTATAATCGGCTTTAGGATTTGTTTTAATCGAAATACCAAAACACTTGAAGTGAACTTCTCTAAGCCAAAACTTTCTTATCCCACGATTTATGGCTTCTAAAGCCAAGCCTGCAGCAAAGGGGCTTGGAGCATGGTGGGCGGCACGGACATCGTCGTCGACGAAGCTTGAACCTATTTCAACCATGGCTTCCTAGAATTAAATAACGGCCATAGGACTTGAGGTGGTGCCTAGTGCAACATAAATCCTCAACCTTTTCGTTAGGCGCTTGCATAATCGTTTTATGCAAATTAAGCCCTAACGGTCTTAGGATGAGGTAGTCGTCAGATACGACAATAAACCCTCGCATCTTCTAGAACATTTGTTTGATTTACATGTACGAATACAAGCTGATAATTAAATTAGCGAGATTGAAATACTAAATAAACATTAGGACTCACATAGTAAGGCAACCGATAGGATAGTCGGGAAATTACGAAGTTCACTTCGAATCGATGTTCTCCTTGCCTCTTCCTTTTGGATTCACAAAGCAATGTTCCGAAATTTGATCCATTCTATTGAAATTTACGAGAATTGATCTTTGAAAACCTTAAACTTTGAAATTCTTGAGGGCGAAATTGTGGTTATTATCGAGGTTTCTTGGTGATTCGATCACTTAAGATGTAATTAAGCATAGGGGCTTGCCCTTATAGGGGTACAAGAACAGGTAATATAGCCATTTTGATACTTCCGTATTAAGCGGGGGGGAATTTGTCGGCTTATAAAATTGGTTCGCCGGACGACGGATGTCGCAAAACTTCTAGTTTGTTGATCGAGCCCCCTTAATCGAAGCGATTGTGTGTGTCAGCAGGGATGATATGCGGTTTGTGGTGCGGTGCTCGTTTATATAAACTGTTGGGGATGTGAGATCGGTTTAATCTCATATCTTAAAACTTTCAAATTTAAAAATTATTTTCAAAATCAAATACTACTTTCTAAATTATATATATTTAAATTAAATTTAAAATAAAAATTCGCCGCACAACACGATTGGCGACCACTTTCAAAATAAAACACCTGACCTAAAATAATGCGACGGAGTTGACGCGGCGCCGCGTGGATAAGTAGATAAATCCCTATTTGAATTAATTAAATACCCGAACTTACAAAATTCATAACTTTTCATAGAAAAATCACAAAAATAAAATAAAAATATCCTCTTGCTCGGTGAACGGAGGCAATGTGAATAGAAATAAAGTTAATTGGATGAGTATTTATTTTTAATGTAATTTATTTATAACATTTCATCTTTTGATTCTTCATTTGCATCAGATAATTCATGACATGAGACCATGGGGATTTTTGAAGCCTCGATCTTGGAAACATTCCTTTGAATTTTTTTAAAGGTCGGCCATCTCTGTGAAAAGTTATTGAATTTTCAGGATTCATGTCGCTGTTTTAGGTGATTTTAATTTAATAATTAGCATGTTGTAAAATAAATTCTAGGAAAATTTAGTGATGTTTCTTAGGATTAAGAGGATATACGAAAAATTTATTTTGAGTTAATTAGATTCATAATAACCTTAATTGGCCTAAACACATAAAATTGGATTTACCAGAAATAATTAAAGTTATTACACTTCAATTGACTTGAAAACAATTCTGTTGCTCTTTAGGGTCGGAAGACACTTATATAAATTTTGGAAATCAATTGAACTTGAATCCAACCTCAAATGGATTGATTAAGCCTCATAAGAAAAAAATGGAATTTTAAAAATTCATAACTCCAAAAAATACTTTTTAAAAATTCAAAAATGATTTTAAAAGAACTACCGATATCGGGGAGTTTGAAAATTAAATTGGAATTTTCTAAAAAAATTGATTTTTATGATGTTACAATATTTTAATGAAATTAAAAAAATATCATGAAAATCATAAAAATATTAAAAAATATAAAAATGACACATTTTAACTCACAATCATAAAGTCCAAAACAAATATTTTTCCTATGTCTATAGGATAGAATATTAATTTTAAAGGCTTAATGTAATTTTAATATTAAAAAATGAATTTTTGTGCTTTTTATTTAAATAATTGCGATAAATCGAAAAAATCAAAAAATTATAAAATTTGTTTCTGCGAACTCCTTGAGGTTGAGAGAAATTTAAGAAAAATAAAATCTATTTTTCAGCTTTAATGGTATATTCCACAATCCCAATAAATACTCTAAAACTCAAAATAATTATAATAAATAAATATAATTCTAATCACCCCGAAAATTGGTCAAAGTGGTCCTGCGAGTCATTGACACTTTATAAATTTTATTAGAATAGAAACCTTTCTTGGTCGTATTGTTGAATTTCTTTGAAAACTCTATTTTTATACTTAAATAATTATATAAATAGAATTAAAATGAAAAATCTCGTTTTTCTCCTACGAAATATATTAATTCACATGTAGTGAGGTGACATAAAAATTTCAAATTCATTTGAGCTCGATTTTGTGAGTTATGAAATAAATAAGCAAAGAGGCATAAAGGTACATAAAATTTTAACCCTTAATTAAAACTTTAGGTTTAGTAAAATGGTGGGTAAAATATTTGATTTTAACTTTCTTGGATGATTGAAACTTAGAGAAATTAAGGGGTAGAAATACATTAAACACTTTGAAAATATCAAAATAAAAACTTTAATTAATTAAATGATTTAAATTTTGGAAAGAATATATTTTAAAAACTTGGATTATTAAAATGGGGATATTATTAAAGAGGATATTTATTCTTTAATTTAAAAATCCTAAATAAATCACTTTAACAATATTTAGTTCTTAATTATAAAAATTAAGATAATAATCAAATTAACAATTAAAACTAAAATTAAAACTAAAATTAAATTAAATTAAATTAAAATTAAATTAAAATTAAAGTTAAATTAAATTAACGATTATAATTAAATTAAAATAAAACAAAAATTAAAATTAAATAAAATTAAAATTAAATTTAAATTAAACTAAAATCAAATTAAATTAAAATTAAATTAAATTAAATTAAATTAAATTAAAAATTAAATAAATAAATTAAAATTAAATTAAATTAAAATTAAACTAAAATTAAATTAAATTAAAATTAAATTAAATTAAAATTAATTTAGATGCAAGTTAAAATAAAATTAAAATTAAATTAAATTAAAATAAAATTAAATTAAAATAAAATTAAATTAAAAATTAATTAAATGAAATTAAATTATATTAAGTCAAAATTAAGTAAGAATCAAGTTAAATTAAAATCATTTAACAACGAGCCTAAATGAAATCATTAAGAATTAAATCAAAATATATATTAATTTGACACCTCTTTACATCTAAGTAAATTTGAAACATGAATATCAATTTGAAATAAGATAATTAGCGATGTAAAGATTTAAATCGGAAATATTTAAGATAATTCAAAATGTAAAGATTTAAATCAAATCTAAAATGTTGAACAACATTAAACTTGGGAAATTATTAAAATTAAAACCTCGCCAATTAAATTAAAACACTTTAGCCATTAACTCGAACTTTAAATTAAGAATAATTAAAATTCTCGATAAACCAACTTACCACTTAAAAGGTTTTAATTATCATAACTCTTAAATAGAGTATTAAGTGAGATGTCACTTCATTCATCGAGTAATCGAATACTAAGTTGTTGAGCGAAAATAAAGTTTAACTAAACTCTGGATGATTAATTCACACATTGCAGAAATTTAGAATTTACTTGGACTCGAAAACAATCCCGGAAAACATTGAAAAGATGTTTAGGACCCGTCTAAGCACTTCCTCGATATGAGAGGATGTTTTGAAAAACAATAGAGATTTAATTGTTCTTTGATGAAAATGTATGCTTAAATCAAACAAGAACCTAGACGTCATAGGAGATGACTAGTTATGGGATTAGGAATTTGGTAGACAATAAAAACCCTTCCTTAGCTTTACTGCCTCTGTTGAAACATTTAAATGCATAACATGTATTTTAAGTGCGGCTTATAATGTGGGGAAGACCCTCAGGAGTAAACTTTTATTTTATTACAATTTACTTTATTCGCAGTTACTTACATGCCATGCCCTACTTTGCACGTGATAAATAAGGCCAATGCATGAAAACCGAAACCTTTAGGATAGTCACGATGCGAAGCAAAAACTAAATTAAAAGTCATTGCAAGATAAAATTCACCGCCACAACATTCCAAAATATAAAACGACTCGAAATTTAATCGCAGAAACGAGAACAAAAAAACTACGTCAGCTAGAATTAAAGCGATCTCGTTGAATGATCGGGAATACCTCGGATGATGTAACCAGCGCTTGTTGCTAACGGGATTTCCCAGTGCAAATGAAAGTGTGGAACTCATTACGATTGATTTTAGCAAATTCATACGGGTAAGTGAATTCGATGAAAATAACGGTGCGGGATGACGGAACGTGGGATCTTAATCGGATTCTGTTTCGAAAATAACTTTAATATTTGTTTTAATTAAAATATTAAAAAACACTTGGATTTTAAGATTTTTCTCAGTAAAATACTTCTCATCTCTTGATTTATGACTTCTAAAGCTAAACCTCTTAAACCTTGAGGCTTGGAAGAGCGGTGGGCAGCACGACCATGTCGTCGGCCATGACTCTACATCGGCTAAACATTCCTGGGAATTAAATAACATAACCAAACCATAGGATTTCGAGCAGTTTTTCTTAATTGCAACATAATTCACGAACTTTTTGTTATGCATTTGTATAATCATGTTATGCGGGTCGTAACGATCTTAGGACTCGAGGTAGTCGTGTGGTACGACATAAACCCTCACATCTTCGAGGCTATTTGTATGATGTGTCATACGAATATAAGTCCTAATTAATTAAAATTGGCGAGTTGCGACGTGCAGCGAGCTCCGAGCGGAAATATAATAGGATAGTTTGAGAAGTTGCCAAGATTCTTCTTGGATCCTCGGCTTCTCCTACTTCTCTTTCTTTGGACTCTTAAAATAAATTAATTCCAAATTTGATCCATTCCCCATTGAAATTCAAAACTCAAATCCTTTGAAAATACCAAACTTTGAAATTCTTGAGGAAATAAAACCCTTAATCATTAGAGTTTTCTTAAATTGACCATTTAAGATGTAATTAACTATAAGGGCTTTCCTTATAGGGAACTTTAAGAACCCGAGTAATATAAAGCACGCTTAATTCGTTTATATTAGCGGGAACTGTCGGCTTATTAAATTGGTTCGCGAGCCAAAGCAGATGTTACAAATCTTCTAGTTTATTTAATCGAGCCCCATCGTTAAACGATGTGTCTATTCTTCGGGATAGATACACGGTTTGTGATGCGGTGCTCGTTTATATAAACTTATGAGATATTGAGATCGGTTTGATTTCATATCTTAAAATTTTCAAACTTAAATTATTTTAATCAAATACGCACGAATTATATATTTAAATTAAATTTAAAATTCGCAGCAACACGCCAGGAGACCTTTTCAAAAATACACTCTTCTCTCTCCCTAAAAATATGTTGACACTCCTCTCTCCCTCTCCCCCTCGTTTTCTCTATCTCTCTCTCTCTCTCTCTTATTCCCTCTCTCTTGCTCTCTCTTCCTCTCTTTTTCTTTCTCTACTGCGCTCATTCTCTCCCTCTCATGTTATCTCATCCCTCACTCTTTCTCGCTCTCTATTCCCTCACACTTTCTTCTCTCTATTATCTCTCACACTCTTTGCATTTCTCTCTCCCTCATTCTCTCTTCAGTTTCACTCTCACTCTTACCACTCCTCACCGCACTCTTTCTAACTCTATGTTCGCTCTCGTTTACTCACTTTCACTTATGTTGCTCTCCCTTCAATCTCTTCAATCTTTCTCTCCCTCTCTCCCTATCTCTTGCTTCCTTCCCCCATCCCTCTCTTACCATCTCTCAGTCTCCCTTGTCTCTCTCGAGTGCTATCCTCTACCCCTCTGCATTCTCCACCTTTCTTACCTTTAGATGATCTCATTCTCTACACCTCCTTCCCTTTCAGTCATTCTCTCTATACCCTGATTCTATCTTTTCTCTCTCTCACACACTCTCTATTCCCACACACTCTCTTCTCTCTATTTGTCTCTCACAGCCTCTCTCTTTTTTACTCCCTCTTTTTCTCTCTTAAATTTCACTCTCACTCTTACTCCCTCTCTCCCTCACTCATTCTAGCTCTATTTTGCCTTAACCTCTCTCCATTTCTCCCTCCCACTCTCTCTTCAATCTCTTTCTGTACTCCATCTCTTGCTCCCTCTCACTCTTTATTTCATCACTTTTTGTTGTTTCTTTGCTCTCAGTGCCCCCTGCATCTCACTCTTGCTCGCCAATTCTTTATCTCTCTTACATCTCTTTGCAACCTTTCTCCTCCTCTATCTCTCACTTACTCTCCCTCACACGCTCCTACTCAAATGCTCTCACATCTTGCTCTCTCCCCTTATATCCATTTCATTATTTATTATTTTGCTCATATCTCTCTTACCTCCTCGATCACTCCCTCTTCCCGATCCCTCTTACCATCACTTTATGCCTCCCTCCTACCTTAACTCTTCACTCACTCTTGCACTTACTCATTCAGTCCCTCTCCCCCTCCCCATTTTCTCTCTCTCATTCTAGTATCTTGCTTTCTCTTCTCCCAACCTAGACTTTTCTCTTGCTATTTGGCTCTCTCCCTCTCTCGCGTGCCTCTCCCCTCACTCTCTCTTCACTCTGTTTCTCTCTCACTTTCTCTTCCTTTCTCGCTCCCTCTTCTTATCTCTTCAGTTTTACTCTCACTCTTTCTCCCTCACTTCCTCTCTCTTTCGCGATCCATTTTCACTCATCACTTTCTCTTTGATTGCTCGCTTTACCTCTCCCTTCCTCGCACGATCCTCTCATTTTTTTCTCTCGTATATTCTTTCCACTCCAGCATATTCATCTCATTGTTTCTTATTTTATCTCATGGATCTCTCTTTCCTCTTAAATCCCACCATTTCAATCCCCCGATCCTTTTTCTTTTCTTGTCTCCATACTTCACTCTTCTCTCTCACTCTTATCGAACACACTCATTGACTCCTCTCCCTGCCTCTCATTTCTGACCTTTCTCTCTCGCTCCCTCTCTCTTGCTCTCTCCTCTCACTTTCTCTTTTCTCTACTTCTCTCTCACTCTTCCTCTCCCATTCTCTCACTCTCTCTCATCCTTTCTCCCTTATTATCCCCTGCCACATCCTGCTCCATTTCTGCATGTCGATCTCTCTCCTCTCTCCGTCTCCTCTCTGCTTTCCTCGACTCATTCTTTTAATATCCTCGCTATCTCATTCTTGCTCCTACCTTTCGTTCTCGCTTTCTATTTCTCTCTTAAATCTTTCTTTCTCTCTCCTGTCACTTCTGTTCGATTCGATCTCTTTCTAGCCCATCTCCCATCATCTCCCTGGAGTTCTGCTTTCTTTCACATCTCTCTTTCTCGCTCTCTGCCTTTCTGTATGTTTCACTCTCTATTATGATTCTCTCTCTAGCTCTCAGCTCCTCTCTGCTCTCTTGTTCTCTCTCTTTACTCACTCATCTTTGATATCCATCACTACAGCTCTCTCCTTCCTCTCATTCTCTCTCTTCCTCCTTCCCGTCCCGCTCTTTTCTTTGTGTTCATATCCCTTTAACTCCCTCCCTCTCTCCGCTTCCTCCTTCTTTTTTGCTCTCTTTGCCTCTGCGGCTCCTTTCTCTTGCCATCTCTTACGTCACTCCGTTTTCTTTCTCTCTTTCTCTCTCGCTTTATTACTTTCTCCCCTCCTTGCTCCCTCACTATCTTTAATTTAACCTCATCTTACTTCATCGCTCGCTTCATCTCTCTTTCTCACTCTCTCCCACTTTCCTTTTTTGGGCGCTCCCTCACTCTCCATCTTTCTATCACACACTCTCTCTCCATTTTTCTTATTACGCACTCCTCGCAATCTCTTGCTCACTCTTTCTCTCTCGTACCCTTCCTCCTTTGCTCCCTTCCTCTCGCATTCTCACTATTTGTTCTCTCCCTTTCTTCTTTGTCGCTTACACTTCTCTAACTCTTTCTCTAATGTTTCTCTCTCGCTCTCTTCCTCTCTCTCACACACACAGTCTCTCTCTTTGCTCGATCTTTCTCTCCGCGCATTATCTCTCGCATGTACTCTCTCTCGCTCCAACTACCGTCCTTCTCGTATCCTTTGTCTTCTAGCGTATTAATTCTCACATTCTCTCACACTTCTCTCTCTCTTTATCTCACCCTCTCCTTCCCTCTCTCTACCTCCTCTATCTCTCACTATCTTTTCATGACTCTTGTTCCCATCTTTTTACTCTCACTCCCATATTTCTCTCTTGCTCTTTTCTAACTTTCTCCTTCATTCTCATGCTCTCTATCTCTCTCTTCACTTCCTCCCTTCCTAACTCACACTTTTCTCATTTCACCCTCCTAATATCTTTTCTTCTCCTTTGTCTGTCTCTCATTCCCTTTCTTATATCCTCTTGTTTCCCTCAGTCTCTTTTCTTCTATTTCTCTAGATCTCGTTAACTCTCTCCCACTCTTGTTCTCCTTATCGCTCTCAATCTCTTCCTCTATCATTCTCACTTCTAATTATTACCCTCTCTAGGTCTCCGTATGTTGCTCACACTTCTCTCCATCTCATACACTCATACGCTCTGTCTTCTCGATCTCTTTCGCTCGCCCTCTTTAGTTCAGCCCGCTCATCTCGCTCTCTCTCATTATCTTATTCTTTCTCGCTCAATATCTCCTCTCGTCCCTTCGCTTCATCTTTCTCCCTTCACTCTCTATCCTCTTCTCTATTATTCTATCTCCCTCTCTTTAACTTTCTCAGTCTCTCTTCCCTAATTTTTTTTATCTCCATTGCTCCCTTCACTCTTTATTCTCATACATCTTCCCTCAGTCTCTCTTCTCCCCTCATTGTCTCGCACTCTCTCCTCTCCCTCCCGCTCACTCTTCAATCCCTCTTTTGCTCTCTTTCTCTCTGTTTCATCTCTCTTGATTTATTTCTTGCTCTCTATTACCACCTCTCTCTTTGTCTCTCTGTGCTTTTGTTATCTCGCCTCGTTTCTTTCACTTTACTCACTTTACTCCGCTCTCTCGGTCTGTTGTTCTCACTGTAATTTACTCCTTCTCCCTCACTCTCCTTTTCTCTATTGCTCTTTCTTTTTCCCTCTCCATTGCTCTCTACTCTCACTAACTTTTTTTTCAATTTCTCTCTCTCTTCCCCTACCATTTTCTCTCTCATCCTTTCTCTATCATTCTCTCCCTTCGGCTTCCCCCTCCCAATCCCCTATCTTAATCTCCCTCCTTCTCTCTCCCTCTCTCCCTCTCCGCATCTCCCTCTCATTCCTTCTCATGCATTCTCTTAATCTCCCTCCTTATCTAAATTATTGCTCAGTATCTTTTGTGCTCTCTCAATTCCTATCTGTCTCTTAAATCTTTCTCTCTCTCTCTCTCCCTTTGTCACTCCCTCTCTCTCTTCAATCTCTCTCACTCTTTCCCTCTATCTTCCCCTCTCACTCTATCCCTTACACTTGCCCTCTATCTCTCATTCTTACTCTAGTACTTTTTCCTTTATGTCTTCTCTCTTTTATGTTTTCTCTCTCACTCTCGGAGCTCTATCTGACTCTCCCTTTCTCTCTTTACTCAGCTCTTGATCTCTATGTCCATCGTGTCTCTCTTTTCTCTCTCTAGTTACCCCCTCTTCTCTCACATTGTTTATTAATTTCTCTCATCCCTTCCGTCCCTCCCCCTTATTTTGCTCTCTTTTCTCTCTTTAGCACCCTCTCTCTTGCCACATCTTTCTCGCTCTCCCCATTCTTTATCTATTTCACTCTTGCTTTGTCTCCTCTCTCCCTCCTCGCTCTCTCCTCTTTAATATTTTTCACTCTTACTCCCTCACTCACTTCTCTCTTTCTCTCTTGTAGTCTCTCTCTAACTCACTTCTCTTTGCTCCATCTATCATTCATTCTTTGTCTCTTCACTCTGTCCCTCTCTTTTTCTCTTTCACACTCTACCCTTCCTCTAATCCTCTCTTTAGCTCATTTACACTCTCTTATTCTCTCTGACTTTCCATCGCTATCTCTTTCACACTCTCTTAATACATTTTGTTCTACCTACCCGAGTCTCTCTTCTCTCTCATTATGTCTTACCCAGCTATCCTCTTTCCTCCTGTAACTCGTTCTTTAATCCGTATCTTTATTCCCTCTCTTGCTCTCTCTCATTGTATATTTCATCTCTCTTTCTTGTTTTCTTTTTCTTGCTCTTACCCCCTCTCTATCTCTCTTTTGTTCTTTCATTATAACCCTCTCTTCTCTATCTTTCTCACTCTTTCTCACATCTTACCCCACACTCTTTCTTATTCTCTCTGTCTCTCTATCTCGATTATACATCTACTTCCCTCGCCCTTATCTCCATTTTGTTAATTAAAATTTTCTCTCACACATCTCTCTCTCCTCCATTGTCCCTTCCTCTTTCACTCCCCTCCTTCCAACTCTTTGTCCTTTCCTCATCTATTTATACTCTCTCTCTTCTTGTACTCGCTAGATCTCTAGTCTTCCCGCTTTTTCTAAATCTCATTCTCTCTCATTCCCCCTCTCTTTTTCTTTTTTATCTCATTTCACCTTTCTCTATTTCTATCTTACTCTTCCTTCCCTTTCTCTCACACTCTCTCTCATTCTCTCCCCCGCTATCCTCTCTCCCACACTCTCTATGTCGATTTCTATCCCTCTTTCTCCCTCTCACCATCACTATCCCACTCTCTCCTTATCTCCTTCTCACTCATTCTCTTACTCTCCCTCCCCATCTGAATCACTCCCCTTTTCACTCCCTCCTTCCCACTATTTCTCCTTTTGTCTCTATCTCTTTGCTCTTGCATTAACTTAATCTCCCTCCCTCCTTCTATTTTTTCCATTGCTCACTCACATTCCCTTTCTCTTCTCTCACTTTCTCTTCTCGCTATTTCCCTCTCACTCTCCTTCATCCACTCTCCCTTCCACTCTCCCTCCCACTCTCTCCACTTCTCACCCCCACTCTCTATGTCTCAATCTCTCTTCCTCTCTCCCTCTATCTCCCTCTCTCCATCTCTCTCCCTGGAATTTCATTATCTTATGTCTCTCCCCAACATCTGCATCTTGCTCCTTATCTTTTCCTCTCACACTTCATCCCCTCCCTCTTAAATCATTCAAGCTCTCTCTCTCTCTCCTCCCTCCTCTCTTTAATCTCTTGCTCTCTCCTTATCTCCCCAAATTTCTCACTCACATTAGTTACATGCCCCTCATCTCTTTCTTTCTCACTCTCTCCCGCTTTCTTCACCATGTCACTTGCCCACAATACATTTTTCTCTCTATCCCTTTCTTACTTTCCCTCATCTATCTTTTCTATCTCTATGCTCTTTCCATCTATCTCTCTTTCTCTCTAACTTTCCATTTCTCACTATGTCTCTCAATCTCTATTGTGTTCCTCTTTCTTGCTTCTTGCTCTCTCTTTCTCCCTATTTTTTCTCTTCATCTCTCTATATCCATCATTCAATCTCTCTCTACCTTCCTCTCATTCTATCTCTTTTGCTTCTCACACCCTCTTCTCTCTTTTAGTTTATTACTTCCCCTCCATTCCTCCTCATTTCTCTCTGTAGCTCCCTCTCTCTCTTCCCTCTCTTTCCTCACTCTCAACTCTTTCTCCATCTCTCTCTTTTTACCTCTCTCTCCTTCCTAACTCACCAATCTCCTCGATTGCACTCTCACTCTTACTCCCTCATCTCTTCTCTCTCCTTCTCTCTTGCTAACTCTCCTCTCTCTCCCTCCCTCCCTTTCGCCCTTTCCTCTCTAACTCTCTCTTTCTCTATCCCATTGTTCCCTCGCACAGGTTCTCTCTCCATTTTTTGACTCACTTAATCTCATTCTCTTCTCTCTCTCATTGTTTCTCACTTTATCCCTCTTTCTTTCTGCCTCCTTCCATCTTTAACTCTCTCCCTCCCTTCGTCTCACCCCAATCTCTCGAAGCTTTTTTCTTTACTTATGTTCTCGCTCTCTCCTTACATCACATATATCATTTGCTCCCTTTCTCCAAATATTTCTTTCATTCTCTAACTCATTACCTCACTCTTCTCTATCTCCCTCCCTCACATTCTCTTCTCTTTCCACTCTTCTAATATCACTATTTCTCTCTTGTCCCTCTCTCATTGGTGCAAGCTAGACCTCACCGTGCACTGTAACATCCAGTGGTACTCCTAAGCGCCGCAGAGTCCTATAGGAAACTCATCCTTTAAACCTCCACATATTGGTTTTAACCCTCCAAGTGGCCTCAGGGGTTTACAATCAAACATGTGGGGTTTGAAGGAATCAAGAAGTGTTTGGAATTTCTAAGTGGTGGGTCCCATTTCTAGTCCTCTAGGATTAGTCAAAGGAAAAGCCTAAGGCTAGATCCTAAGGACTAAGAAGAGAGAAAAGACAATACCTCATCAAAAATGAGGTCAACACTCCCCAAAGAGGCGAGGTAGACCCCCAATAGGTGTGTTAGACTAGGGTGCTCTATTGAAGTGAGTTCGATGCAAATTCAACCTCCTCTAAATCTCGGACTGGGTCCGATACTTCACGTCTCTTTGTGTTTGACTTGTTGGTCAAACTGAAACTTCACTCTAACAACCTTCCAATAAACTCTAAACAAAATAAAATTTTGTTAAAATTTTAATTCAAAATAAAATTCTCAAAACCCATCAAATAAACAATAATAAAACAAAATGCAGAATTTTGAAATAAAAAAAAAATTCACATGAATAAATTTTAAAGACTTCCCAGTTTACAAGACAAGTGTGTTAACTTGAGTATTATCGCTGAAATTACAAGGAAAAGGGCGTCATTGACTTCTGAATGTTCTTTAAAAGACGATCTATACATCCTTCGAAGGACTGTCTCGTGACAAAGCTGCCAACAAGTTCAAATGCTATGGATTGACAATCAAAATGGATATGTGAATGATAATGGGTTCCGACCCTCCCACCACAAAACAGTTAAAAGAGAACAACTTGATGATGAATCGTGGGTCCCAACCCTCCCACCACAAAAAAAAAATGATAATAATATGCTCAAGGACGTTCAAAGTTTAGCAGAAAGACAATCAAGAAGGGGGTGATACACGATGAAACTTCAACATTTTAATAAGAATATGACTTTAGGGGAGAATGAAATTAATGTCCTAATGACTAGGTCCTTAACTTTAAGAAATTCGGATTGGGTCCTAAGTAGATTTTGGAATGAAGCATTGTGGTTGAAATATGAGTAATTTATCAGGGATATCAAAGGTCTTTTAATTTTCTTCCATGTGACTGGGTCCAAACTTCTGGATGAGTTATAATATCCTAGGTTTCATGTTAAGAAACATTTCAGATTTATTAATTAGGGGAGTTTCAACATTCAAAATCTTTAACAGAAATATGTCTTACCAGATACAGTAATTCTCAGAAAACAAAAGGAGAAAAAAAAAGAAAGAAAAAAAGAGAAGTATTCCTGAGGAGAAGCTTGAGGTGAGCACAAAATAAAAAATTGGTGTCACAATCTAAACATTCAAAATTTTTAACATGTGCTCCACTAGATATAGTAATCCTGAATAGAAAAAAAGAAAAAAAAGAGAAAAAAGAGAAAAGCTAAAAAAAAGAAAAGAAAAGGAAATAAAAAGGCTCCCTGAGAAGAAGCTTGGGCAAGCATATAATCAAAAATTGGTGTCTTAATCCTCCCCCGATTAATGAAACTTGAAAGACTATCTTAAGAAGTTTCCTTTAATATTATGCTTTGAAAAGAGTCAAGTGATTTTATGTCTTTTGGTCGGTCATTAATTGACTCAGAAATATCTTTGACCAATGAAAAATATTTCTATCATATGAGCATAAATTTTGAATCTACTTAGGCCCAGAAAGGAAGAATTGAAGTAAAAGGGCCTAGTTATTAAAAATTAATAGAAATTCGAACTTGAAGTCATGTCTTCAGTGCCCGAGAAATACTTATCCAATGTTAGATCAAAGAGCATCAACTGTACCTAGCAGATACAACTCGAACATCAATTCGAAGGGCATCAGGGCAACTTTGCAAAGACAGCCTAAACAATCCTCCTAAATCAACAATAAAGAGTGACGACTGTTACAGACGAAGCTACGAAGTTCCTGTCCCTTCAGCTGTGGTGTCTGTAGAAATAACACATCTTTATAGGTACTTTAAAGGATATAATTTCAATAGTACCTCAAAGAATAGGTCATTTTCTACAAACTTCTTCGGTCAGTGGACGATACCTCAATAAGTCTGAGCATCGTGATATTTCAAAGACAGCCTCGTTCTACGAAGCACAGATGCTGTACTTGCTTATGACTAGGTCCAAAACTTAACTAAAAAATTAATAAAAATAAAAAAATAAAAATTTATGAAACATAAATGAATAAAATAAAACTTCAAAAAAAAAACCAACAATAAATCCCTTAATGAATGACAACAAATAAATAAAAAATGAAAAATGAAAACTTTTCTTAAAAAAAAAATCGAATAAGATAACTAAACAAACCTTAAGTCAAAAAAAAAATTTAAATCAAAATGAAATCCGAAATCAAATTGAAATCTAAATCAAAACAAACTTAAATCATCGAAACAAAAAAAAGAAGAATCTCAATATTAAAAATAAACCTCAAATATGAATCTCCAATTTGTACTTTCAAATCCAATCTCAATTTGAATCTCAAATCAAATCCCAATCGAATTCAAATTCAAACTTCCAAATCTAAATTTCAATCCCTTCAAATCTCTTCCTTATTTGAGATAGGAGCAGTCGATTCTTTTGACACGGAGCCACGAGGTTTTCGATTTGGTTCTGATGGAGATGAATCGTATACAATCCAAACCAGTAACTTTTCGATCAACTCTTTTGAATGGGATATGTGACATCCTCATATTCCCTCCTAATCTGTTTCTTTCCACAAAAATCTTTTACAACTTTCCTGAAATTCTCAAACACTAAAATTCTACACTTCCCAAATCAACACTACCAATCTTTGCAAATCAATCGTGAAATCGAAAATCAAACTTTAGAGGTTGAGGATTTTACATCCGATACCGCATTGCTGTAGTATCTTTCCCTATTGCAATGGTTCAAATTGAAAATCAAACTTTAGAGGTTGAGGATTTTACATCCGATACAGCATTGTTTTAGGATCTTTCCCTATTGCAATGACTCAAATCAAAATCAAATTTTAGAGGTTGAGGATTTTACATCCAATACCGCATTGCTTTAGGATCTTTCTCTATTGCAATGGTTCAAAATCAAAATCAATTTTAGAGGTTGAGGATTTTACATCCGATACCGCATTGCTTTAGGTTCTTTCCCTATCGCAATGGTTCAAATCAAAATCAAATTTTAGAGGTTAAGGATTTTACATCCGATACCGCATTGCTTTAGGTTCTTTCCTTATCACAATGGTTCAAATCAAAATCAAATTTTAGAGGTTAAGGATTTTACTTCCGATACCGCATTGCTTTACGATCTTTCCCTATCGCAATGGTTCAAATCAAAAATCAAATTTTAGAGGTTGAGGATTTTTCATCCGATACCGCATTGCTTTAGGATCTTTCCCTATCGCAATGGTTCAAATCAAAAATCAAATTTTAGGGGTTGAGGATTTTACATTTGATACCTCATTGCCTTAGGTTCTTTCCCTATAGCAATGGTTCAAATCAAAATTAAATTTTAGAGGTTGAGGATTTTACATCTGATATCACATTGCTTTAGGTTCTTTCCCCATCGTAATGGTTCAAATCAAAAATCAATTTTAGAGGTTGAGGATTTTACACCCGATACCGCATTACTTTAGGTTCTTTCCCTATCGCAATGGTTCAAATCAAAAATCAAATTTTAGAGGTTGAGGATTTTACATCCGATATCGCATTGCTTTAGGATCTTTCCCTATCGCAATGGCTCAAATCAAAAAAATTAAATTTTAGAAGTTGAGGATTTTACATCCGATACTGCATTGCTTTAGGTTCATTTCCTATCGCAATGGTTCAAATCAAAATCAATTTTTTCAGGTGGAGGATTTTACATCCCGATACAGCATTGCTTTAGGTTCTTTCCCTATCAAAATGGTTCAAATAAAAATTAAATTTTAGAGGTGGAGGATTTTACATCCGATACCACATTGCTTTAGGATCTTTACCTATTGCAATGGTTCAAATCGAAAAGTTCAAATTTTATAGATTGATGATTTACATCCGATACCGCATTGCTTTAGGTTCTTTCCCTATAGCAATGGTTCAAATCAATATCAAAATTTTGAGGTTGAGGATTTACATCCGATACCGCATTGCTTTAGGATTCATTCCTGTCGCAATGGTTCAAATTCAAAACTTCCAATTTTAGAGGTTGAGGATTCCAACATCTGATATCGCATTGCTTTGCAATGATCTCCTTTCAAGTTTTAGAGGTTGAGAATCACATCATCCAACACCGCATTGCTTTAAGATCATTTTCTATTGCAATGGTTCAAGTCAACGTTCTCATCGTAGAACATCAATTCTTGAGGCTAGAGCCGAACTTCCAGTTTTCAAATCAATTCTCGAGGCAGGAGCCGAACTTCCATCTCTCATTCAAATTCAATCAATTCATCTTACAAAATTCAAACTTTTCTCGCGAACTTTTGCAGAATGGAATTATTTGAAATCTCAAATTCAGATTCAAAATCAACATTTTCAACTTAAATGAAATCACACATAAACTAAACTAAAATTCCAAACTTCAAATTCAAAATAAAATT
Organism: Papilionanthe hookeriana x Papilionanthe teres; assembly: GCA_022702705.1. Classification (NCBI taxonomy): domain Eukaryota; kingdom Viridiplantae; phylum Streptophyta; class Magnoliopsida; order Asparagales; family Orchidaceae; genus Papilionanthe; species Papilionanthe hookeriana x Papilionanthe teres. The sequence goes on from CM040427.1 coordinate 116,162,414, forward strand.
TCAAACTTCAAATTTCAAACTCCAAATCTTCAACTCAAATCTTGAAATTTTCAATCTTAAGCTCTAAATCAAATCCGATTGTGTCCCCCTTTGTAATGTGAAATTTTAAATTCTTTTGCTTCATTTTGAAGGATTTCACATTTCATCCCCAGCGAGAGCCCGATATTCTTCCATAGTGAAGATCCACCAGATACTCCCGAGCAAAAACTTTCTTCGCTCCCTCCGTTTATTCTGAGAGAGTTGTTTTTAAAGTATGTGTTGGTTCAGTTGATCTCTTAGGTCAACGCCAATACGCTCGGTGTGCTCCTTTAGCACACCACACCTATTGGGGGTCCATTTGTTGACCTCATTTTTTGTGAGGTCTTTTCTCTCCTTAGTACTTAGGATCTAGCCTTAGGCTTTCCTTTGACTATCCTAGAGGATTAGAGATGGCACCCACCACCACTTAGAAATTCAAAACACTTCTTAACTCCCTTCAAACCCCACATGTTTGATTGTAAACCCCCAGGCCACTTGGAGGGTTAAGACCAATATGTGGAGGTTTAAAAGATGAGTTCCCTATAGGACTCTTTGGTCTTAGGACTACCCTGGGTGACCTGGTCTAGTGAGGGTTGACCTGCACACATTACACTTTCACACACATTCCAAATCCTAAAACTATTCATGCCTAGCTTGACTTCCTGACTCATGTAGGTAATTCATATGGATGGACCTTAACCCCTAGGCCCTTGGCTAAGAGGGTTAAGAACAACATAGTGAATGCCTCAAATGAGTCCTCTCATGGCTCTTATGGGCTTGATATGGTTTCATGGCTCAACAAAAGTGATTCCATTCTACTCAAATTTGAACAATCTTCATTTTTCAAAATTTCAATTTTTGACCCCCGGGGCCCTACACCCACTAAACCTACCAAATGCCCTTGAAACTACCCAAAATTTGCAAAATCACCTAAATTTCCCAAAATTCCTAAAAATTAATCCTAAACATTCCCCCCACTCAAATTGATCATCCATAGCCAAATATACCAAAATTTCCAAAAATACCCCCCAATACTCTCCAAATACCCAAAATGCCCTTCTTAGACAAAAATTTCATAAATTCAGAAAATTTCCAAAAAATTCCAAAAAATCCCAAATATTCCCAATGTCATTTTGTTCAACTACACTATAAGCCAATTTTGTCAATTTAACCAACTTTTACCAAAACCCCCAATTTGATCAATTTTTAACCAAAGTGAGCCCAATTTCAAACCAAACCACCCCAATTGACCTCAATTTTTGTCCAATTCAATTCTAAACTTCAATTCCATGTCCTTAATATCAATCTAGACCAAATCCAAGCCCAACTTGATTAACATTTGGATCCAATTTCAATTTGAAGCCTAAATCCCCTAAATTGGCTTAAACCCAAACCTAACCCAAATTGGCCCAAATCCCAAAATCAAAGCCCAACCAAGTTGAAAACTCTTTATAACACTCCCCTAAACATTTCTCAACATTAATTTTACATAAAATCCAACCTTAAACCAACATTAACCCAAGATAGCTAAAGATAGCCCAATTTGACCCATTTTTCGCCCCATTACCAATAAGGCCCAAATTAAACCTATTTCAATTCCAAATGAAACCAAAACTTCTCCAAATCACTCATTCCACACTCCTAAACTAAAATTATTTAGCCCAATATTTCACAAAATCTCCATCCACCAATTTGCTTTCAAACTTAAAAGCCCACTTCCCTAAAGCCTTTAAAAGCCCACTTTCCATCAAATTCAAAAGCCCAAAATCCATCCCCAAGCCCACATGAAACCTTTTCTTCAGCATTCCTTTGATAATCCTATTTGACCAAAGTCTTAAACCTTCATGAAATCAACCTATTTGTAGCATCATGACAAATCCCATCAAAGGAATCCAAAGTTTTCAAAATTCCAAATAACCCTTTTCCATGCAAGTGAGCCAACCTTTTCCCAAGCCATGAGCAAGCTAAATGAAGCCATGGAGCCATGCATAAGCCATATTCAAGCCATGGGGAGCCCTTTCCACCTCACCATGCCACTTATGGCAAGAAGAGTGGAGCCTTTCCTAAGCCTTCACTAAACCTTTTTTAACCCCATCAATGATACACTTTAACCAAAATTGGCCACCTCACCTTGGATGGGGACTTCACCACACATGTGAGGCTGACCCAAATGATCTCACATCAGCCCGAATCAAACCTTGGTGAGTGAACCAAGCCAAAACCATGAATTGACCCAAATTGGACCAAAAATGCTCCTTACACCCATGCCATTTAAATCCTTGACTTTAGACATGGCAATCCCAAATTGATTGCACCAAAATCAAACTCTAACCTCCCCTCCACCTAAAAACATATTTTGAACCCACTAATCAACCCCCATGGCCACCCAAAGCTCCACCATAACCTTCCTTATTTAAACCCCACCTCCATGGTCAAGAGGAGGAGATGCAAACATTACCTTGGGGAAACTCTGCCAAATTGTTCCCAAAGCTTCTCCAAGCACTCCTAAGCTCAATCCAACCATTTCTAATTGAGGCCTCACCTCTTGGACAAAGGTATCAAATTTGTTCTCATCCAATAGAGCATGTTTTAATTTTCTGTAATTATTCACATGCTTTAAGTATATTATCACCGTATAGATGTGTTCTAGTCGATTAGACGATGATTTAAAAAAAATCATTCAATTTTGTTGAGAATCGAGGGAGATATCAAGGTTTGAAGTTGGACGGTTTTGAGTGAATAGAATAAGGAAAGAGGAGCAGTAGCCGTCCGAACAGGCATGTATCCAACGGACGGCGCTAATGGATTTGGACGGCAGCTTCATCCGTGAACAGGCAACCACGCCAGCCAGTAGCAGCGCGACACGTGTCATTTGAGCGGGAAATGGATTTTTCTTGATTTATTTTTGAACCTAAACTTGAAAAACTCATAACCTTTCATAGAAAACTCGAAAAAATAAAATAAAAATACCCTCTTGCTCACTGAAACGAGGAGAATAATGTGGAAGTGATTTCATATTTATTTAATGTTTATTTTATTTTTAATTAATTAAATAGTGTTTTCAATCATTCAATTCTCCATGCATGTATACAACTCACCGTAGCATGAGTCCATAGGGCTTTTGAAGCCTCTGATCTTGGGAACATTCCCTGAATATTTCAAAATCATAGGCCATCTCTATGAAGAGTTATGTATTTTCCAAGTTTATGTCACTTTTTGTGATATTTTAATTCCATAAATTAGTATATTACCAAGAAAATTCTAGAAAAATTTGGAGATGTTTCTTAGGATCAGAGGATCAGAGGACCCTAGGATAATCAGAGGACCCTAGGATCAGAGGACCCTAGAAAAATAATCCTAATTGGCCTAATTACTCAAAACTAAATTTTAATTAATTAGGGTTGAGCACACATGGAAATGACTTTAGAATAATTCTCCACTGATTTTTAGGATTAGAGGAACCTAAAATAAAAATTTGAAATCATTTGGAAATGTTTAACCCCACTAAATGGATTAATTAAGTCACATGGATAAAATTAAACTTTAAAAATTTATAACTCCAAAAGTACATTTAAAAAATTCACCAAATTGGTTTTGGGACTTCTCTGATATCATAGGAGTCTAGGAGAATTAAAATTAGAATTTTCTAAAAATTTTCATTTTTAAGCTTATTTTAATATTTTTAATAATTAAAAAATAATAAAAATTACAAAAATATTAAAATTCATAAAAATGCCACATTTTAACTCCTAATCACTTAGGAACAAACCAAATATTTTTCCTAATTCTCTAGGATAAGATATTGAATTTTAAAAGCCTAAAACAATTTTTGAATTAAAAAATGAATTTCCAAACATTTTCACTAAATTAATTCTAATAAATCAAATAAAAATTAGAAAATTATCAAATTTTCTTCTCTAAGCTCCTTGAAGTTAGAGAGATTTTTGAAAAATACAAAATCTATTTTTCAACTTCTATTTTATTTTTAAATTTATTAATACTCCAAAAATCAAAATAATTATAATAAATAAAATATAGTTAAAAAAATCACAAAAATTGGTCCAAGTGGTTCTCTAGTCATTAGGAATACCATATAATTTTCTTAAAGATAGAAACCAATCCTTGGTCATGTTGTTGAATTTTCTTTGAAAACCCTTATTTTCTACTAAAAATAATTATATAAATAAATTAAATTCAGAAAAATCACATGTTCTCCTCTAATGTCTTAATTGACATGTGAGTGAGGTGACTTAAAAATTTCAAATTCATTTGAGCTCAATTTAGTGAGTTATGAAATAAATAAGCTTAAAAAGGCATAAAAGTAATTAAAAACTTTAACCCTTAATTCAAACTTTAGGTTTAATCAAAATGGGGGGTAAAAAATTTGATTGTAACTTTCTCTTGGATGATTGAAACTTAGGGAAATTAAGGGGTAGAAACCCATTAAATACTTTGAAAATATCAAAATGGAACTTTAATTAATTAAATGATTTAAATTTTGGAACGAATATATTTAAAATTTGGATTATTAAAATAGGGATATTATTAAGAGGATATTTATTCTTTAATTTAAAAATCCCTAAACAAGTCACTTTAACAATATATAATTCATAATTAAAAATTAAAATAATAATCCAAATTAACAATTAACACTAAAATTAAAATTAAATTAAAATTAAATTAAAATTAAATTAAAATTAAATTAAAATTAAATTAAAATTAAATTAAAATTAAATAAAATTTAAATTAAACTAAATTTAAAATTAAATTATATTAAATTAAAATCAAAATTAAATAAAATTAAATAAAATTTAAATTAAACTAAATTTAAAACTAAATTAAATTAAAATTAAATTAAAATTAAATTAAAATTAAATTATAATTAAATTAAAATTAAATTAAAATTAAATTAAAATTAAATTAAAGTTAAATTAAATTAAAATCAAATTGAATTAAATTAAATTAAAAAATCATTTAATAACAAACCTAAATGAAGTCATTAAGAGTTAAAGCAAAACATATCAATAATTTCAACACCTCATTCTATCTAAGTGAATTTGAAACATGAACATCAATTTGAAATACTAAGATAATTGAAAATGTAAAAATTTAAATCAAATATAAAATAATTTTAACACTATTCCAAACTTAAAATTATTAATTAAAACCTCACAATTAAATTAAAACATTTTGAATCATTAATTCAAACTTTTAATTAAGAATAATTAAAATTCTCGATAAACCGAATTGCCTTTAAAGGCTTTAATTATCATAACTCTTAAATAGAGTATTAAGTGAAATGTCACTTCCTTCATCAGGTAATCAAATACCTAAGTTCACTGAGCAAGAGATAAAGTTTAACTAAACTCCTAGATGATTAATTCACTTGTGCAACTAAATTTACTTGGACTCAAAAACAATCCCAGAAATATTGAAAAGATGTTTAGGACTCGTCCTAAGCACTTCCTCAATATGAAGGGATGTTTTAGAAGAACAACTGAATTTAATTGTTCTTTGATGAAGAAAGTCATCCTTAAATAAAACCAAGAACCTAGACGTCATAGGAGATGACTAGCAATAGGATTAGGAATTTGGTAGACAACCAAAACCCTTCCCTTAGCTTTACCTAGGTAGTTGTTATAAATATTTAAATGCCTTAAAATGTGTTTTAAGTGTAGCTTGGGATGACGGGAAGACCCTCCAAGTATGCTTTTATTTTATTGCAATTTACTTTATTGCAATTTACTTACATGCACTGTGCTTTACTTTTCTTGCATGATAAACAAGACTGTTGCATGAAAACCAAAACCTTTAGGATAGTCCCTGAACTGAAACCAAAACTAAATTAAAAGTCATTACAAGATAAAATTCACCTCCACAACATTCCAAAATATAAAACAGTTTAAAAATTAATCACAAACAGAACAACAAAACTACAATTACAACTAAATTAAAATGTCTTGTTGAATGATCGGGAATACCTAGGATGATGTAACCCACGTGTTGCTAACGGGATTTCCTACGGTCTAAATGAAAGTGTGGAACTCATTCAGTTGAAAATAACGGTGCCCGGATGACGGAACCGTGGGATCTTAATCGGTTCTGTTTAAATAACTTTAAGATTTGTTTTAATTAAAATATTAAAAACACTTGGATTTTAAGATTTTCTCTAAACCAAAACACTTCTCTTACCTCTTGATTGTCACCTTCTAAAACTAAACCTCTGCAACAACAAGGAGCTTGGAGCACAGTGGGCAGCACGGCCATCGTCACCAGCAAAACTTGGGTCTACTTCAACAAAACTTTCTTAGAATTAAACAACAAAACCGTAGGATTTCGAGGTAGTTTTCCTAGTACAACGTAAATCCTCAACCCTTTTGTTAGGCATTTGCATAATCATGTTATGTAAATTAAGCCCTAACCAGTCTTAGGACTCCGAGGTAGTTGTTTGGTACAACATAAATCCTCACATCTGCGAGGCTATTTGTATGATCATGTCATACAAATATAAGTCCTAAATAATTAAAATTGGCAGAATTGCAACATTAAATAAAATTCCAAATTGAAGCCAAACAATAGGATAGTTTGGGAAGTTGCCAGGATTTCTTCTTGGATCCTCAGATTCTCTTACTTTTCTTCATTTGGACTCTTAAAATAACTGTTCTAATTTGATCATTTCCCTATTGAAATCTCCATAATTCAATCCTTTGAAAATTTAAACTTTGAAATTCTTGAGAGCAAAACCACTGATCATTATCGAGAGTTTTCTTAAATGATTCCCGTCATTTAAGATGTAATTAACTATAGGGGCTTGCCCTTATAGGGAACTTTAAGAACCCGAGTAATATAAATCTCGCTTAATTTCTTTGTATTAAGCCAGGGAACTTGTCGGCTTATAAAATTGGTTCGCAGACCAAACGGATGTCACAAATCTCCTAGTTTATTTAATCGAACCCCATCATCAAGCAGTGTGTCTATTCTTCGGGATAGATACACGGTTTGTGATGCGGTGCTCGTTTATATAAACTATTTGGGATATGAGATCAGTTTGATTTCATATCTTAAAATTTTCAACTTTAAAATTAATTTCAAAATCAAATACTACTTTCTAAATTATATATATTTAAGTTAAATTTAAAATTTAAAATTCGCCGACAATTTCTATAGGCGACCCCCTTTTTAAATTACAACACATAACCTAAAAATATGCCAACAGTGTTAGTTGCTGCAATCCCGGTGGAAGCGACGCTCTACTCTTCCGCCAGTTCAAAGCAGATTGTTAGGGAATGCCTTCGACTGGTACGCAGAATTGTAGAACGGCTCAGTAAAGACCTTTTCAGAACTAGAGAATCTCTTCGTTAAACGATTTGCCGGGGCTCAACACCACATCACTATCGGTGATCTAGTGGTGGAGCAACAAAAGCTGAACGAGACTTTAGCGGATTACATACTTCGATGGAGAAACTTAAGCATGAAGTGTGAACCACAGCTTCAAGAACAACATGTAGTCGACATCATGCTTAAGGGTATCCATGGCCCGATAGCAATCCTACTTAAAGGATTTACAATCAAGACTTTCGAGAAGTTGCTTAGCAAGGTCGGGAGCTTGCAAGAAGAGGCAAAGCAGTTAAGTTTTGCGGACAAGAACGATAAGCAGAAGCCAGTGAAAACATTCGAGAAGAAATCTGGTATCATCGCGGCAGTAGATTAGGGCAAGCGACCAATGCGAGATACGATCGGAGCGGCCGACGGCACTAGTTACCAACCACCGCAACGAACATACCAACAACCTCAGCAGGGCTATCAGCAACCTCAGTAGGGCTATCAGCAACCTCATCCGAGCTATCAGTCGCCTCAGCATTATGAACAACCGTCTCGTTCGTCACGTACTTTAAGAGAACTTCTGAATAAAGAATATCCATTCAAAACTGAAGCAGTAACGAAGATGTTCCGCAGCTTAATGAAGACACCGAATTTTCAGCTGCCAGAGCGCAAGAAGTCGGGGGAAGTCAATAAGAAAGATCATCCAAACTATTGCCCTTACCATCAGATGCTCGGACACAAGATAGAGGATTGCATCACTTTTAAGAGTTGGCTTGATGATAATCTTTGGAAAGGGAACATAACGATCCCAAAGGAATACATGAAGGAACCCCAGAAAGGAGGTTCCGTCAATGTTATTTCAACGAATCCCATTGTTCCGATAGACCCTTACACGACTGATGATGGATGGAGTACTGTCTGGACAAGATCATAGAAGAAAATTTTGGATCACATCCAGGCCGCTTCGGTACGCGTTTCAATTCAGAGTTTGAAACCTGTCGTGCCGGCACTATCACTTGTGATTGAAGAACCGTCACAGAAGTAGGAGAAGATCGTGGAAGAAAAGAAGACCGAGGCTCCGAAGGGTAGACTAGGGGCTGCTTATCCTAGGATGGTTATTTCCGATTCGGGGGAGAAATCCCTCAAACTCCTGACTCTGCATGATTATTTGCTCGCCCCGGCGGGATCTTATAATGATAATGTTTATGGTGTTGGCTACATTTTGACTGTTTCTAACGATTATGTAACTAATGACAACCAGATTAATCTGGATCTTGATTCCAATACAAATAATGATTCTCGAATCATACAAAACCTCGATGAACACGACGAAGAAGATGTTCACAAAGGAGGCTACGAAAGCTCGATAAGCAATGAGTCCATTTATGAATTCCAAGGAGCTCTGATCACGATAGAATTAGAACCATCAGACACTGAAGCAACATCAGAAGAGCCAATGGTTCCAATTCAAGAGGATACACCGACAGATTCAACACCAAACTCAGAAGAAATAACTGAAGTAAATTTAAGAAGAGGAAAAGTTTTACCTCCGAGAATGGGTTCGAAGGATAAAGGAAAGCAGGTGGTTGCTCAGGAAGAGCCAACCCCGGCAGAGGAATTGCCCATTCGGGAAGAAATCGAGGAACATGGTAATAAAGTGGACTACAACGTGCTAGCCCATCTTAGGAAGCTACCAGCCAAACTAAGCATATACGACGCTCTGATCCTGTCAAAGGAGATGAGAGAAGCTCTGATCAAGGCTTTACTTGATCCAGAGATTTGTCTAGCTCAAATGGTCGGTAATTCCTTCGACGAGGTTTGCTCGTTAAAAGAACAGCGAGGTGTTACCTTCACGGACAATGATCTATTACTAGGAACAACTGATCACAACCGACCGTTGTACATTTCAGTCACTATTGGAAAGTTTACGCTCTCCAGAGTGTTGGTTGATCCGGGAGCATCAATCAACATAATGAATCTTCGGACGCTAGCATATTTGGAAATTGATGCTCGTGAACTTGAAGCAGATAAGATGTTATTAAGAGGCTTCAATTAAAAAGGAGAAAGAGCTCTTGGATCGATAACATTACTAATGAAGACCGGTGATTTAGCAATGACAACCGCAAAATTCCACATAATTGATTCTGAGACATCGTTCAACACTATACTGGGTCAGCCATGGATCCCTGAAAACCAAATGGTACCGTCATCTCAAAGTATTACGAAGGAGGGAAACAGTGCATCAAAGGTGACTTACAACCGTTCTCCGTGCATGAAATTGGAATTCATGAAGATGCGGCCTACTATGCGCCCCCGAAGAAAACAATCTATTATAGAAATACTATACCAAATGAAGCAAAAGAAATTCGAGATGATGAAGAACCTGAAGTTCTAGTCCAACAGTTACTCACCACTCCCTTAAGGCGAGATGGTGAAGATTTCTCCAGGACTCACACCCGAGGTCGAGGCCGGGGACGAGGACGTGGAAGAAATGTTGGAACAGTTGGACAGAAGAAACCGATCATCGATGTTGATTGGGAGAACACTTCCGAAGAAGAAGATGAAATCAAGAAAGAAGCAGCGACAATAAGTCAAAAGAAACCCCAGTTCAAGATCTCTCTGGAAGATGAAAAGAATGAAGAATATAAATCAATGTACAAGAAGATTAACCATCATGTTCATACTATGACCCTGACCCCGATCCATTCTAATAAGATCGAGGGTATGGTGGTCAAGGAAATGCATGGTGGTGGTACCAAGCTAATCAAGTTTTACCGTGGTGCTTCCTCCTCCAATACTGAAAAAGATGTACAATTTGAAGATGTTACTTCTTCCGAATTAATGGAACTACCTTTTGAGTGGTACTGTCCCTGTGCTCAAAATTTAATTCAACGTGGTGTCTTACCTCGACAATGGACAAAAGGCCGATCACAACACTTTGAAAAATTATGGAATAATGTCGGTCGACCTCCCAATTTAAAACATGGTCTCGGATTCGGCACAGTAGGATCAGTTGATGATACAGAATTTTGCTTGGTTGTCACTTGCGAATCTAATAAAGACTGCTTCGAAGCTTCAGAAGATCTCGAGGATCCGCCAATCGGAGATGCTCCACCAGAATTCGAAGAAGAAATCAAATCTACAATAGACGAGTTAATGGAAGTTAACTTAGGTACTAGCAAAGAGTCTAGGCCAACCTTTATTAGCTTCTTACTCAATAAAGAAGATTCCGAGGAAATAATCAAGCTACTAATGGAATTCAAGGACTGTTTTTCTTGGAGTTACGAAGAAATGTTAGCATTAGGTCCAGAAGTCGCAGTTCACAAGTTAGGAGTAGATCCTACTTCTGTTCCAGTCAGACAAGCTCCCAGAAGAATGCGTCTAGAAATTGAGCAACAAGTAATAGCCGAAGTTAAGAAGCTAATAGACGCTAAATTTGTCCGTGAAGAACAATACCCTACTTGGTTAGCCAATGTGGTACCAGTCAGAAAGAAGAATGGTCAGATCAGAATCTGCTTAGACTTCGGAAATTTAAATAAAGCATGTCCAAAGGATGAATTTCCACTACCAATCCAGAACTGATGATCGACATTGCTTCAACACATGAAATATTTTCATTCATGGATGGATCATCAGGATACAACCAGATAAAGATGGTACCAGAAGACGAAAAGCTCACGGCATTCAGAACGCCGATCGGAGTGTATTGCTACACAGTAATGCCATTCAGACTAACGAACGCAGGAACAACATACCATAGAGCGATGACGAAGATTTTTGATGATCTCATTCACAACCAAGTTGAGTGCTACATGGATGATGTGGTCATCAAAAGGTACTGAAAGAAGATCACCTGTATGATTTGAGAATTGTTTTCGAGCGACTAAGACAATACAACCTTAAGATGAATTCCTTAAAATGCGCCATCGGCGTCACCTCTGGGAAATTCTTAGGATTTGTAGTCCGAAATCGCGGGATTGAAATCGATCCGGAGAAGATTAAAGCTATCTTAGAAATGCCACCTCCCAAAACTTTGAAAGAGCTACGATCCTTTCAAGGAAAATTGGCATATCTTTGATGCTTTATATCGAATTTGTCAGGAAGGTGTCAACCTTTTTCTACTTTGGTTAAGAAGGATGCAAAGTTTACTTGGGACACCAAATGTCAACATGCCTTCGATGACATCAAACAATACTTAATGACACGTCCTATCTTAGCAGCCCCAGTCTCAGGTAGACCGTTGATACTTTATACCGCGGCTTTAGACGACTCACTTGGAGCCCTGCTAGCCCATGTCAATGACGAGGGAAAAGAAAATGCTCTCTACTATTTAAGCTGTCGTCTAATCCCGACGGAAGTAAAGTATCCTCTTATTGAGAAGCACTGCTTGGCCCTGATCTTTGCCGCTCAGAAGCTCAGGCATTACATGCTTTCTCATAAGGTCAACCTTATTTTGAGAGTTAATCTGTTGCAATACTTGATGACCCGACCGACGCTCTCTGGCAGACTTGCCAGGTGGTCGATGATACTATTGCAATTTGACATAACTTTCATTCCTCTTCGCGCCGTAAAGGGACAAGTCCTAGCTGACTTCCTTGCAGCACACCCTTTACCGGCAGATTCGCCTCTCGACGACTATTTGCCTGACGAGCAGATAATGGGCCTAGAAGACACCGATGATCGACGCTGGGAAGTATACATTGACGATGCGTCCTCAGCATTGAAGAACAAAGAATTGCAAGCGATAGTGCCCGATAAGGCAGGAATCAGACTATTCTTTAGAACACCGAAGCGGGGGATGTTAATATACTCTTACCACTTAACAGAACCATGCACAAACAACGAGGCAGAATACAAAGCCATCATAACAAGACTGGCACTAATCATTCAAATGGGAGTAATGGACATCAACATCTACGGGGATTCTCAGTTGATCATTCAGCAGGTCGCCGGACAGTACAGGATTCTAAAGCCATGACTCGAGCATTACTTTTAGTATGCCATGAAACTGTTGGAACATATTCCGAATGTAACGATCTATAAGATCCCAGAAAAGAAAATGCTCTTGCAGATGCGCTAGCTCGCCTTGCAAAAGAATTTGCCTGCTTACAAGATGAGTCAGTTGAAGTGTCAGTTCAAGGACGACAGGTCCTATCACAGCTTGACATGGATATGATACAGAAATCAGAAAAAGTAGAGGAATCAGTTGCAGTAATGACAGAAAACACAGAAGATTGGTGTCAACCGCTAATAGACTACCTGCAAACAGGGAAATTACCGGACGATAAGTCGTTAGCCCATCAGATCAAGAAAAGAACTCTGTCTTACGCATTAATAAACAATATGTTATACAGAAGGTCTTTTGATCAAATGTGGCTATGGTGCCTAAGCTAGTCCGAAGCTCGTGAAATTGTCAAATAGGTACACTCAGGACTCTGTGGCGCTCATCAGTCGGGTCCAAAGATGAAAATGAAGATTAAGAGACTAGGGTACTACTGGCCCTCAATGATGACCGACTGTATGAAGATCGCCAAGAGCTGTCACCAATGCCAAGTGCATGGAGTGGTTCTACATCAACCTCCAAATGTGCTACATTCGACAATTGCGTCGTGGCCATTTGAGTGCTGGGGCACAAATATAGTGGGTCCGATAGAACCACCATCTTCAAGAGGACATCGCTTCATTCTTGCAGCTACAGACTACTTTTCTAAATGGGCAGAAGCAGTTCCACTTAGAGAAGTAAAGGCACATCACGTGCTATAGTTTTTCAAAAATCAAGTTGTCTACCGTTTCGGAGTACCGTGCAAAATCATTTCAGATAATGGGTATGCATTCAGAAGCACAAAAATCAACAATTTTGTCAGAAGACATGGAATTGATTGGTGATACTCAACAATCTACTACCTAAGAGCAAACGGCTTGGCTGAGGCTTTAAATAAAACTCTCGTCTAAATTATAAAGAAAACCATGGATAACAACAAGAGAAATTGACACGATTGTTAGAAGCCTTATGGGCCTACAGGACAACTTTCAGGTCTCCTACTCAGTCTACGCCTTACACTTTAGTGTACGGGTCCGAGGAAGTTTTACCATTGGAGGTTCAACTTCCATCACTCTGAATTGCAGTTGCAAATAAAATTACTATAGAAGAAAATGCCAGATTATGACTGGAAGAATTGGAAAGCTTGGAAGGGAAAAGACTTGCAGCACAGCAAAATTTGGAATTGTACCAAGCTAAGATGATCCAGGCCCATGATAAACTGGTCCGCCCAAAAACTTTCAAAGTTGATGACTTAGTTCTTGTCCTCAAGAGACCTATTCTTGCACACCGCAAGATAGGAGGTAAATTTGAACCGACTTGGGAAGGGCCGTTCGTGGTCGAGACAGTCTACTCAGGAGGCTCCTACCAACTTATGAATTTCCAAGGAGAACGACAAATGCTTCCAATCAACGGACGATATTTGAAGAAGTATTACGCAACCTGATGTTTCGAAGGAATGAATTCTCATCCCTAGAAACACGGGTGAAGTAACCACCTGTGACTGGGTCCGAACCCAAAAACATAAAAATGGATGAAAAAAAATCATTGACAAAAAAAAAATGTGCTAAAAAAATATGTGAAATCATAATAATAAAGTTTTACCCTTCCTTTCAAATCAACTGTTGTTCCTGATCTTTCCTCATCTTTTCCTACTTTCCTTAAAGTTAAAATAAGTGAATAAGAATCTTCAGTGATAAATATTTTCTTAATGTTCTTGTTCTTAGTACAACCCCTGATCCTTTCCTTGTCTTTTTCGCAGGGAAATGTCGAACGGGCGGTTGGTCCTAAACTTTAGAAATGGCGTGAGTCTTGCACTCGATGAAAAGAGGGTGAAGGATGGAGCAGTGATAGAAAATGATTCCGACTTCACACCAGCTAGCCTACAGTACGAAGAAAATGATTGGGTCCCAGTTGACCGAGAAGAGCTTCACAACCATACAGTGATGAAGATGGGTGGCCCAAGTCACCAATCCAGCAACAAGAAAAGAAAGACAAACATCGAGGAAAGCAAGAAAATCAAGTCTATAGTTGCTACGGTAGAGGGCAGGCTCGTTAGCGCCGCGCCCGCAGAAATTCAAGGGGTAAGGAGAGCTACTCTCACTGCTACCCAAAGAAGGAATAAGAATCACCGTATCCACAAGATGTTGACTAAACTAGCAGCAGATCAACACGAGGAAATAGCCGCTTTTGCCGACACACACATTTCAAAGATATCGGTTCGTCAGGAACCGGAAAGAAGAAAGTCAACGCCAAGAAAATCAGAACAAATCAAAGAAGTGCCAAGAAGAACAGGAATAGAGTCAGTGCCTCGACGCTGGACAGAGATACCAGATTTGAAGAACCTTATTGCGGAAGCAACCGCGGAGGATGTCCCGATAGTGACAATCCCCGAGGAGCCAAGGTATGCAGGAGAACGTGACAGGATTGAGCCATACATCCCGCAGTACGTTACTAGGCCTCGTCACTTGCAGATCATCCTAGAATAAGAATTAGAATAAATGCAAAATGTTGAGAAGAAGACTTTCAAATACTTTGAAAGGATTAAAGGAAAGAGAATCAACATTTTGGAAGGCCTCGAGTTACACATAGATGTATTCTCAGAATATGAGCAACAACAGATTGTGGATTGCATCTTAGAACTTCAGATGATGGGTCGAGCAGGCCGTCTGAGGGAAAAGACTTATTCAGAACCCCAGAGATGGATGCCAGGGAAAGGAAAAGTCACAATACAGTGCGGATGTTGCTATAACTTCGCAGAGGACAGAAAAGGAAATCCACCAGGGATACTCCGTCACAGTGAGGTGGATCCAATGCCGATGATAATTAAAAGAATGGTGAAAAGAATCATAATGCGGAGGGTACTGCCAGCAGACTGCATACCCAACAGTTGCATCATCAACATTTACCAGAAAGGCGACTGCATACCTCCACACATAGACAATCACGACTCTGTCAGACCTTTTTGCACAGTTTCGTTCATCAACCAATGCAATATCATGTTTGGATCTGACCTTCAGATAGCAGGTCCGGGTAAGTTCTGAGGGCCGGTGGAGATACTATTTCCGGTTTGTTCCGTCATGATATTAAAAGGAAATGGAGTAGACGTCGCAAAACGTTGTATACTGGGAGTGCCAGTGGAGCGGATCTCCGTTACTTTTAGATGGATGGACAACAGAAAGGCGTCTTACCACTTCTAGCCAGATCCAGAATTGGAGAGTCTCCGGCCCTACGAGCTATGAGTTACATGGGAAATAGCACACCTCCAATGCACATCCATGCGACATTCCTGCCAAGGATAGATTGGAAGGTGATGTTATTACCCAATTTTCTTACTATTCAGACATGGATTTTTGATAGACACTTTTGAATGGATCAGCAAGAAGTTTATACAGTCCGTTTTGGAGTTACATGGATTGTATGAGACATTAAATTTCTGAGAAAATGTCATCATGACTAGATCAAGTTGTATGATGTACTTTCAGCAAGTTGGAATGAAAACGACTACATCATATTCTGCCTTCACCTCTTTTTGTGCAAATCGATTAGGAAAAGCCATTAGAGTTAAATGAACTTTGAACGAAGAATAGAAGAGAAAAGAAAATAAATGAGAACTTTCCTTAAAAATCTAAATATTAAAATGAACTCCAAATTCACATGAACACTAAATAAACAACAAAAATAAAATTAGATGGCTAAAGGACAAATGAAATGAACCTAAATCTCAAATTGAATTCCAGTCTAAATCCATCTTTTCAAACCCTCCAATTCTTCTTCAAATCAAGATCTACTTTAGACCTCCATTGAAACCCTCTCTCGGGATGATTTCAGAACCACGAAAAATTTTTGATTTGGTTCTGATGGCATGGATTCATACCCTTCGCCAAATAATCAAACTTTGATTGATTCTCGTGGGATGTGGAACACTTTCACATCTCATTTCAATCTCCCGCTAAATCCAAATCTCCACAGTACATTTCAATTCAAAATTTTCGAGACTGGTACCTACATTCCAGTTCTCATTTTGAGATCGATACCTACATTTCGATTCTCATCTAAATTGATACCTACATTTCAATTCAAAATTTTCGAGACTGGTACCTACATTCCATTTCTCATTTCGAGATCGATACCTACATTTCGATTCTCATCTGAATTGATACCTACATTTCAATTCAAAATTTCCGAGACTGGTACCTACATTCTAGTTCTCATTTCGAGATTGATACCTACATTTCAATTCAAAATTTTCAAGACTGGTACCTACATTCCAGTTCTCATTTCTAGATCGATACCTACAATTCGATTCTCATCCGAATTGATACCTACATTTCAATTCAAAATTTCCAAGACTGGTACCTACATTCCAGTTCTCATTTCAAGATCGATACCTACATTTTGATTCTCATTTGAATTGATACCAACATTTCAATTCAAAATTTCCGAGACTGGTACCTACATTCCAGTTCTCATTTCGAGATCGATACCTACATTTCGATTCTCATCTGAATTGATACCTACATTTCAATTCAAAATTTTCGAGACTGGTACCTAGATTCCAGTTCTCATTTCGAGATCGATACCTACATTTTGATTCTCATCTGAATTGATACCTACATTTCAATTCAAAAAATTCCGAGACTGGAACCTATATTTCAGTTCTCATTCTGAGATCGGTACCTACATTCCGACTCTCTTTTCGAAATCAATACCTAAATTTTGATTCTCTTTCTAATTGACATCTAAATTTCAATTCCAAACTTTTGGGACTGGTACCTAAATTCTAGTTCTCTCTCGAGATCAGTACCTAAATTCTGATTCTTATCCTTTTCAATCGACACTTAAACTCGGATGCTTACTTCGAGGCTGCTACCTAAAATCCAGTTTTCTTCGCAATCCCGAGGTTGGAACTCGGGTTTCAATTCTCATTTTAAATCCAAATTTCCTCAATCTGATTTTAAATCAAACTTCAATCTAAATTGGATCTCCAAATAAAAAATCTAAACTCACATATCAAAACTTGAACATGAAATGAAACGAAATCTAAATCAAAATTCCTCAGATCTTGTGATTTGGAATTCACCTCCTTCTCCTTTCCCCAACGAGAGTTCAGGAACCTCCAGTCTTGGAGATATACTTGATACTACCCAGCAGAAATTTTTCTACTTTGTCCTAAGTTTGTCACTTGGACATCTATGATTGGTTTTATTGATCTCTTCAGTCAACGCCAATACGCACGGTGTGCTTGGTTAGCACACCACACCTATTGGTGGTCCATTTGTTGACCTCATTTTTGATGAGGTCTTCTCTTCTCTCTTTAGTACTTAGGATCTAGCCTTAGGCTTTTCCTTTGACTATCATAGAGGACTAGAGATGGAACCTACCCCTTTAGAAACTCAACCACTTCTTAACTCCCTGCAAACCCCACAAGCTTGATTGTAAACCCCCGATCACCTAGAGGGTTGAGATCAAATGTGGAGGTTTAAAGGATGAGTTCCCTATAGGACTTTTTGGCCTTAGGATCACCCTGGGTGGCCTGGTCTGGTGAGGGCTGACTTACACATACACTACACTCTCACACACACCTTCCAAATCCTAAAACCCACACTCTCACCCAAATTGACCTCTTGACTCATGTAGGTAATTCAAATGGATGGTCCTTAACCCCTAACCCCCTGGCTAAGAGGGTTAGGAACAACATAGTGAATGCCTCAAATAAGTCCTCTCATTGCTCCTATGGGCTTAATATGGATTCATGGCTCAACCAAAATGATTCCATTTCACTCACACTTGCTCAATTTTCATTTTTTCAAAATTTCAATTTTTGACCCCTGGGGCCCCAGACCCACCAAACCTACTAAAAACCCTTGAAACTACCCAAAACCACCAAAATTTTCAAATCACCCAAAACTTTTCCAAAATCAACCTTGAACATTCCCAACCATTCAAATTGATCATTCATAACCAAAAATACCAAAATTTTCAAAAATACCCCCAATACCCTCCAAATTAACAAAACGCCCCTCTTGACCCAAAAATTCAAAAATTCCAAAAATTCCCAGAAAATTCTAGAAAATCCTAAATATTCTCAATTTCATTTTGTTAAACTAAACCAAGGGCCAATTTTGCCAATTTACCCCACTTTTACTAAAACCCCCAATTTGACCCATTTTAACCCAAAGTGAACCCAATGTCAAACCAAACCACCCCAATTGACCCCAATTTTGGTCCAATTCAATTCTAAACTTCAATTCAATATCCCCAATATCAATCTAGACCAAATCCAAGCCCAATTTGATTGAAATTTGATCCAATTTCAATTTTAAGTTTAAAGGCCAATTTTGACCCATGACCTAAACTTAGCCCAAACCAACCCTACTCAACCCCAATTGACCCCAAAATTTTTCTAAATTGTCCCTAAAATCTCCATAAACAAAACAGTAACATAATTTGCCCAAATTTTAGACCCAAACCCCACTCAAATTAATCCCAAACCCAAAATCCCCAATTTAGCCTAAACCCATGCTTAACCCTAACTTAGCCCAAATCCCAAAATTGAACCCCATACAAAGTTGAAAACTCTTTGTAACACACATATAAAAATTTATCAACATTATTTTTACATCAAAACCAACTTTAGCCCAACCTTTGCCTAAGCTAACCCAAATTGACCCATTTTTGTCCCCTTACCAAAGAGACCCAAGTTTAACCCAATCCAACTCCAAGCCTTACCAAATTGACTTCAAATAACTCATGAAACATTCCTAAGCAAAATTCAACACTCATTGGGCTCAACCATTACAAGGCTCCTCATCCTAAAAATCCATTTTAAAATTTAAAAGCCCACCCATTTAAGTCATTTAAAAGCACGTTCCTAACCAAACTCAAAAGCCCAAAAATTCATCCAAAGCCCATATGACACTCTCCCCCATCATACATTCAATTTAAAATCATCTCTAAAGTCCTAATTTATCATCAAATCATTCCAATTTTAGCCACATGACAATCTCCTTAAAATTCGTCAAAAATGCCTAAAACCCATTTATATGAAACCAAGTCAAGCCATCCTAAGCCATAGGCAAGCCATGAAGCCAGGCATGAGCCACATGGGAGCCATGAAAGCCCATTTACATGTCACCATTCTATCTTGGGCAAAAGGAGGAGGTTCTTTCCATATTCCCTTAAAGTGATTAACCACTCTTATGATTCCCCTAAACCATGCTTAAGCCTAATTGTACTTGGATGGTGACTTCTCCGCACTAATTAAGCTGAGCCAAATAGCTTTCTCTTCAGCCCAAGCAGGCCATGGGGAGGTGAACCTAGCCTAAAACCATGGGTTGACCCAAACCAAGCTAAAATCAGCCCTTTCCCATTCTATTTCAATTCACCACCTTTACACATGGCCAACTCCAATTGACTTCACCATTGCCAAGCCCTGACCTCACTGGTCAAGATGGTGACCTGACCCTGGCCGGCCAGCCACCACAGCCGCTGGAAAACCCCATGGCCTAGACCTTGGGAGGAGCCCAACATTGAAATTCTTCCTTGCTGAGCTACCCCATGCCCAATGGCTGCCATGGCTGTTCTTCCCTTGACATAAGTAGCTGATCCAAGCCATCAAACCCCCCTGGGAGGCCCTCCAGCCACTCCTATTTAAACCCCACCCCCTCTCAGCCAAGAGAAGAGTTGCACCAAACCATACAGAAACTCTACCAAAATTGTTCCAGACCATCCTCCACACTTAGAGCAATTGATCCCCAGTGATAATTTGCCCTAAGCCCCATCCACAGAGCTCAATTTCTCAGCAAAAATTCCACCCAAAACCAGGACACTTTCCAATTATCCACCAAACTCAAATTAAACTCACCCACAAGATCAAGAGAAATAGTTCCCCAGTGGAAGCCCCCTCTCCAGGCCACCCATTTGCTCTAGCCTCCAAGCTTTGGAATCGGGTCAGGACGAATTCAAGTCTAGACAATTGCCCAGGGCCAGAGGCTTTATCTGGAGCTTACTTAGACTCAATCGAAGATGACACAACTCTCAGATCGAAGTCACACTTTTCTGAGCAAAGGTATGAGTTCTCTCTTCTTCTCGAGCTTCTGAACATTTTCTATTTTGATTGGGTTAATTTCATGCCACATAAACCATATGGATGTGTTCGTCTCTTCAAGACGAATCCTTAGAGTATAAGAACGTAGAAATCGGTTAATAATCGAGAGAGATATCAAGCATGGAAGATGGACGACTCTCGGGCGCGGTCGATCAGGGACGATGAACGGATGTCGTCCATTCGTGCGTGTATTGGACGGACAGCTTAGATGGCGTCTGACCGGGAGATGATACGTGAACCGTGGGCCCCAGGGTAGCTGAGTTGGATGGCGACGCCGAACTAGGAGACGACGCATGGCCTTTCGGCGAGGTTAAGGATGCGCTGGCGCCGCGTGGATAAGTAGATAAATAGGGTATTTAATGTATTTATTAAATATCATAAACTTTGAAAATTCTTAACTTTGTGTAGAAAAATTATAAAAATAAAATAAAAATACCCTCTTGCTCAGTGAATAGAGGAGAAAAATGTGGAAAAGAAATCAAGTCATTTCATCAAGTATTTTATTTTTAATGATTTATTTACTCTCTGTGGTATTTTAATTCTCCATTTTCATAGACAATTTACCATGGCATGAGGCCATAGGGCTTTTGAAGCCTCTGAATTTGGAAACATTCCCTGAATTTTCCAAGGTCACAGGCCATCCCTATGAGAAGTTATTGATTTTTCAATTGCATGGTACTGTTTTGAGTATTTTAATTTCAATAATTAGCAAGTTGTGAAATAAATTCTAGGAAAATTTGGTGATGTTTCCTATGACCAGGGGAACCTAGGAAAAATAGGTTTTGAGTTAATTCACATGGAACAATCCTAATTGGCCTAAACACCCAAAATTTAACTTTAATTAATTAGGGTTAATTACACATCAAATTAACTTAAAAATAATTCTCCACTGATATTTAGGATTAGAGGAATATCACATAAAAATTTGAAATCAATTGGAAATGTTTAACCCCACTAAATGGATTAATTAAGTCACATAACCAAAATTAAACTTTAAAAATTCATAACTCACAAAATACTTTTCACAAATTCACAAAAATAGTTTTAGGGCTTATTTGTTATCAGAGGAATTTAGGAAAATTAAATTTGTAATTTTCTAAAAAAGTTGATTTTTATCAATATTTTAATATTTTTAATAATTAAAAAATAATAAAAATCATAAAAATATTAAAAATCACCAAAATGTCACATTTTGAATTCTAATCACCTAAGAACAAACCAAATATTTTTCCTAAGTCTCTAGGGTAAGATATTGAATTTTAAAGGCTTAAAACAATTTTTGAATTAAAAAAATGAATTTCCAAACATTTTCACTAAATTAATTCTAATAAATCAAAGAAAAATCAAAAAAATATAAAATTTGGTTCTCTGATTTCCCTGAGGTCAGAGAGATTTTTGAAAAATATAAAATCTATTTTTCAACTTTTATTTTATTTTTAAATTAATTAACACTCCAAAACTAAAAATAATTCTAATAAATAAAATATTATTAAAACAAAATCACCAAAATTGGTCCAAATGGTCCTCTGGTCATTAGGAACATCCCATAATTTTCTTAAGGAGAGAAATATTTCCTTGGTCATGTTATTGAATTTTCCTTGAAAACCCCTACTTTCCATTAAAAATAATTACATAAATAAATTAAATACAGAAAAATCACATTTTCTCCCCTAATGTCTTAATTTATATGTGAGTGAGGTTACATAAAAGTTTCAAGTTCATTTGAGTTTAGTATAATGAGTTATAGAATTATTAAGCTTGAAGGGCAAAAAGGTAATTAAAAATTTCAACCCTTAATTAAAATTTTAGGATTAATCAAAAATGGGAGGGTAAAATATTTGATTTTAAACTGATTTTGGATGATTGAAACTTAAATGATTGAGGGTAGAAACCTACTAACCATTTTAAATATAATTAATATAAAACTTTAATTAATTAATTAATTGAAATTTTGGAAGAATAATAGAAATTGGAATTATTAAATTAGGGATATTATTAAGAGGATATTTATTCTTTAATTTATGAATCCCTAAATTAATCACTTCAATAATATTTAATTCTTAACTAAAAGGATAATCCTAACTTAAAATTTAAAATGTTAAATTAAATTAAATCAAATTTAAGATGTTGAGATTAAATTAAATAAAAATCTAAATCAAGTTAACACCTTAACAATTAAATTAAATCATATTTAATATTTTAAGATAAAAATTAAAATTAAATTAAATTTAAAATTTAAATTAAATCAAATTAAATTAAATTAAATTAAATTAAATTTTAATTTAAATTAAATTAAATCAAATTAAATTAAATTAAATTAAACTAATGTAAATTAAATTAAATTAAATTAAATTAAACTTAAATTAAATTAAAATTAAATTGAATTAAAATCATATAACAACACACCTAAATGAAATCATTAAGAGTTAAACCAAACACTTAAAGTAAACTTAAAACATAAAGGACTTGAACACTATTCCAAACTTAAACTAATTTTTTTAATTAAGTCAAAATTAAAATTAAATCATTAAGTTTAAATCATTAAAATACTTAATAAGTTGATTTTCCGTTTTAAAGCTCTTATTATTATAACTCTTAAATGAAGTATCAAGTGAAGTGTTACTTCACTTATAGGATATTCAAATGTCCTAGTTCACTGAGCAAGGGAACAAAACTTAAACCCCTCGATGATTAATTCACCTGTGCAACTAAATTTACTTGGACTCAAAACAATCCCAGAAATATTGAAAAGATGTTTAGGACTCGTCCTAAGCACTTCCTCAATATAACGGGATGTTTTAGAAGAACAATTAAATCTAGTTGTTTTTTGATGAAGAAAATCATCCTTAAACCAAACCAAGAACCTAGACGTCATAGAAGATGACTAGTTATAGGATTAGGAACTTGGTAGACAACCAAAACCCTTCCCTTAGCTTTACCTAGGTATTTCTTGCAAAATATTCAAATTCCTTAACATGTGTTTCAAGTGCAGCTTGGGATGACGGGAAGACCCTCCAGGTACGCTTTTATTTTATTGCAGTTTACTTTATTGCAATTTACTTATATGCATTGTACTTTACTTTTTCTTGCATGATAAACAAAACTGTTGCATGAAAACCAAAACCTTTAGGATAGTCCCTAAACTGAAACCAAAACTAAATTAAAAGTCATTGCAAGATAAAATTCACCGCCACAACATTCAAAATATAAAACAACTCAAAATATAAAACAACTCAAAATTTAATCACAAACAGAACAACAAAACTACAATTATAACTAAATTAAAACGTCTCGTTGAATGATCAGGAATACCTCAGATGATGTAACCCACATGTTGCTAACGGGATTTTTCACGGTTTAAATGAAAGTGTGGAACTCATTCAGTTGAGTTTAGCAAATTCATCTGGACTAAGTGAATTCGATGAAAATAACGGTGCCGAGATGACTGAACTGTAGGATCTTAATCAGTTCTGTTTGAATAACTTTAAGATTTGTTTTAATTAAAATATTAAAAAACACTTGGATTTTAAGATTTTCTCTAAACCAAAACACTTCTCTCATCTCCTGATTTATGACTTCTAAAACTAAACCTCTGCAACAACAAGGAGCTCGGAGCACGGTGGACAGCTCGGCCATCGTCATCAGCAAAACTCGGATCTACTTCAGTAAAACTTTCTTAGAATTAAACAACCAAGCCATAGGACTTCGAAGTAGTTTGCCTAGTGCAACATAAATCCTCAACTCTTCGTTAGGCATTTGCATGATCATGTCATCTAAATTAAGCCCTAACTGGTCTTAGGACTCCGAGGTAGTCGTTTGGTACGACATAAACCCTCACATCTTCGAGGCTATTTGTATGATCATGTCATACAAATATAAGTCCTAATTAATTAAAATTGGTAGGATTGAAACATTAAGTAAATTCCCAAATCTAAGTCAAACAATAGGATAGTTTGGGAAGTTGCCAAGATTCTTCTTGGATCCTCAGCTTCTCCTACTTCTCTTCCTTTGGACTCTTGAAACAAACTATTCCAAATTTGAGCTAATCCCTATTGTAATTTCTAAAATTCAATCCTTTGAAAACCTTAAACTTTGAAATTCTTGATAGCAAAACCATAGATCATTATCGAGAGTTTTCTTAAATGATTCCCGTCATTTAAGATGTAATTAACTATAGAGGCTTGCCCTTATAGGGACCTTTAAGAACCCAGGTAATATAAACCCTACTTAATTCTTTTATATTAAGTAGGGGAACTTGTCGGCTTATAAAATTGGTTCGTAGACCAAACGAATGTCACAAATCCTCTAGTTTATTTAATCGAGCCCCATTATCAAGCAGTGTGTCTATTCTTCGGGATAGATACAGGGTTTGTGATGTAGTGCTCGTTTATATAAATTATTTGGGATGTGAGATCGGTTTGATTTCATATCTTAAAATCTTTAAATTTAAAAATTATTTTCAAAATCAAATGCAACTTTTCAAATTATATAATTTTTAAATTAAATTTAAAATATAAAAATTCGCCGAAAACTTCTGTAGGCGACCTCTTTTTCAAAATACAACACTCAACCTAAAAAGATGCCGACATTGACTAATTAGACTTAATTATGGTTAAGTCTTATTATGTTAAGGTTTGTTAAAACTTATTTTGGTAAGATTTAATTGATTAATTAGACTTAATTGTGGTTAAGTTTAATTAGGTTAAGGTTAATTAAACCTAATTTAGGTAAGGTTTAATTGTTTAATTAAACTTAATTGTGGTTAAGTCTAATTGGGTTAAGATTAATTAAACTTAATTTGGGTAAGGTTTAATTGATTAATTAATCTTAATAGTGGTTAATTCTAATTGGGTTAAGGTTAATTAAACCTAATTTGGGTAAATTTTAATTGATTAATTAGAATTAATAGCAGTTAAGTCTAATTGGGTTAAGGTTAATTAAACCATATTTAGGTAAGGTTTAATTAATTAACTAGACTTAATTGTGGTTAAGTCTAATTAGGTTAAGGTTAATTAAACCTAATTTGGGTAAGGTTTAATTAATTAACTACACTTAATTGTGGTTATGTCTAATTTGGTTAAGGTTAATTAAACCTAATTTGGGTAAGGTTTAATTGATTAATTAGACTAATAGTTGTTAAGTCTAATTGGATTATGGTTGATTAGGGTTAAATAGATCTAATTAGGGGTTAGACCTAATTAAGGTTTATTAAGTTAAACCTCATGTGATTAAGATTTGACTTGGTTTAATTATGTCTAAATGGTCTCTTAGACCTAATTATGGTTTATTAAGTTAAACCTAATGTGATTAAGTTCTAACTTGGTTTAATTAGGTCTAATTGGTGTCTTAGACCAAATTAGGTTTATTAAGTTAATCCTAATGTTATTAAGGTCTAATTTGGTTGAATTTTTTCTAACTGGTGTCTTAGACCTAATTAGGGTCTATTAAGTTAAACCTAATGTGATTAAGGTCTAACTTGGTTGAATTAGGTCTAATTGGTGTCTTAAATTTTGTCCTAATTAGGGTTCATATTAAGATTTTGTTAATCTTAATTATTTCTTCCCTGAAATATGAAATTTTTTAGTATTTAATTTATAATTTTCAAATTTATAAATTTTACCTTGAAAGTTAAAAATGTCATTTTAAATTTTTAAGAGTTATAAAATGTCATTTTTAGGATCCAAATTCATCACCAAAAAGTTTGTGAGGATTTCCAAATTTATTTTAAAATTCCTAATTAATGTAATTATTTTTGAAAATAATCACAAAATAGGGTTGTAAATTGTATATTTCATCTTAGAGACTTTCCCTAAACTTGGAAAAAATCACAAAATGTCCACAAGGATGAGGGAATTATTTTGTGAAAATTTCATAATTTTTATGTTTATAAATAATTTTTAATAATTAAATTACACCAGCGAGTAATTAATTAATTAAAAATTAAATTCAACTTGTTAATTCCAAATTTTGTTTTTATAATTTTCTTAATTTTCTCCTGAATCCAGAGGTATTTTTAGTTTATTTTTTGTGATTTTTCAGTGTTAAGTTATGAATTTTCAAAGATTTCAGCAATTAATTAAATAAGAAAATCCAAGTTTTGTTATTTATCCCTGAAGGCACTGACTGGATCATCGGATCCATTGAACGTATACGCGGTGCCATTTGATTGGGCAGGGATTCCTCGCGGACAGGTGGCTCGCGGTTTCATCAGTTTTATCTGGATGAATCCCATGTCCGAAAAGATCTTGACCGTCCATTTTTAATACATAAAAATGGACGAGATTCCGTCGTCTTCCCCAGCCTGGAGTTTCTTATAGACTATCCATGATCCAGGCATTAGATCTCGCTCGGATCTTAAAGAGACTTCATGGGGTTGTTCCATGAGCTTCATCGTGGCAAGACGAACTCATCCATATGGATTTATGGATGGTTTGAACTACTTCACTTCATAAAAGGGTCAAACTGAGCAAAAATTGAGTTGTGGCCATACCTTGGTTTGATGAGGTGAAGCGTCAATCAAATTTGATAGAAACGATTGTTAAGTCATTGTGGAGCTCCTGATATGTCCAATTTAGGGTGAAATTGAGTTTGAGTAGGAGTTCACCAAATTGGGTTCGCGGCTTGATGTGGAACTAGGTTGGAGCTTACGGGAAGATCCAATTTTGATTAAAATCTTCTTCGTACACCTCAGAGAAGGTGTACGAAAAATTAATCTGAGGATTGGGAGAGATTTATTGAGGACCCAAAAAATGTCATGTTTTGGGGTGTTTCGCGATGTCTAAATTGGGTAAGGACAGTGGGTTTGAAGGCTTGATTCTATGGGGAATCAATTGCCTATAAGATGGAGAGAAAGTTTGCTGTTGAAAGCTTTTAGAATGGGGCAGTGTGGTTGGATCTCTCCTCTCTTGGGAGCTCTCGGGTTATGCTTATTTATAACCATGGAGGGGCTATGGCTGAGCTTGGATAGGCTTGGGCTCACTTGGGGATGAAGGTAACTATGTCATGATGGCTTAGGGATAACATTTCAGCTAGGGAATGATCATGGCTGAGTTCCCTAAGGCTAATCCATGGTGAGTTTACTCGTGGTGAAGGCTTGGTTCTGTGTACTGGTTTCCCTCCATTGGTTACCTCATGAGGTGGATAGGGACTTCAAGATATGTTGAATTCACCTTCCCCATATGAGTTTTACCAATCATGTTATGAAGTTATGAAGGGAATGACACTTAATCCCTCTCCTTCCTCATTCTTCATGAAATGTCATGATGAGATCAATTATGATGGAAAGAATGATTTGGATAAGCTTTTCTTCTATTGGATTAAAGGAGAGGTGAGTGTTGACTCACACACATCATTCCTTGAGTATAACATGAAGGAATGACACCTTTTGCTTCTATTCATCAAGTTGGCATGATTAATTTAACCTTGGTTACCATGGTGGCTAGTGAGTTTGTCATAGGGTTAGTGATCTACCTAAAAAATACCCTTTTTTATGCCTTATTTATGATTTGATTCTTAACGATATTATGCTTTAATGAAACGTATTTTCATGTTTTTGGATGTAGATGATTAAAAAAGAGTACAAGAAAGAACAAGAAGGAAAAATGAGCAAAAAAGATAAAAACTGGAGCTTATTGAGCAAAATATTGGAGTTACTGGCCTGGCACCTAGGCGTCAGAATCCGGAGCCTAAGCGCCAGCTCGATACAGATGCTGTTAAGATTTTTTGATGATTTTGGGGAGTTATTTTAATGTAGTTAAGCGGTTATTGGAGCTTCTAAAAGACTAGAAGTTATTCCTAATATATAGGACATGTGATACAATGCATTTGGACACAAGGAAACGGTTTTAATCGCGAAGAGGTGAGATCCAAAGAGAAGAGGTTTGAAGACCTAGTCACAGAATTCGGCGCCTAGGCGCGAGATCCAGGCGCCTAGGTGCGACAGTTACCTTCTAGAAGATGCATTGAATTTGGACGAATTTTGAAGAGGTGCCTTAAGCAACCCCTAGTCAAATTCAGAGCTCTATAAATAGGAGCCCATTCTACAGAAAAAAATTGCACCCCATAGTCCTCAGACACCTTCTCTCTCCCCTCTAGTTTTACTTAGTCTCTTCCACACATAGGGTGCCACTTTACTTTGTATCTAGTGAGTATATTTTGAGTATTTATTGTGTGTTGTTGTTTTTGGAGTCTTTAATCATTGTATCTAGTCAGTAGAAGTCAGCGGATCACTTGAAGGAACACTTCAGATAAGTATTTGAACCTTGGTTCAAAGTTTTATAAATATGTTTTGTTGTGTGATTTCAATGTGTTATGAGTAGTTAGTTATCTTTCTCCTTTCAACTATGAAAAAATAATAAACTAATTAAATTTTGTAGGGGAATTAAATTTAAAATACTTAAAACATTGTTATGATATTAATACCTGATCTTAGTTTACATTTTAAATTGGTCTTTTAAATTGTTAAAACCTGTTGAAGAAATTTGAGACATATCCGAAGATAAATTCTTAACTAGTAGATATCACAGGAATCCTTGTGTAGTTGAAGGCTTTATGTGGGTTATTCAAGGTGAAGTGCAAATAAATAGGAAGATATTATTTATTGGCCATAAAATTAATTAGTTTTTAGAGTGACAGACTAAATTCTAATAATTTGGTTTATAGAAAGGGAACGGGTCACTGGTAGGGCAGACCAAAGCCACCCTTGGACATCTAGTAGTGTGAGCCTAGATTAACCCATTCTACTAATAAAACATCATGAACCAATCTATAGATTAGTCAATGTTCTTTGCACTTGGACCAAAGGGTAAAGAATAGGAATGCTTCTATTTGGCATAATACTATAATCTAAATTCCTCACAAAAGATAATTATTCTAAAAATCTTGGTTTAGTTGAAAAGGAGAAAGTTGTTTTTATACTTTCATTGAATTTTAATTACTGCTTACTTTACTTTACTACTGTTTACTGTTTACTTGCTTATAGTAAAAATTATTAGTAAATTAAATTTTAAATAATATATATATATATATATATATATATATAGATACACTATATAAAAATTACTTTTAATTTGATAAATTCCAAAATATTTTTTTTTACTTTTTATAAAAACACTATCCCTGTGGGATCGATAATCATAACTCCACTAGAGCCCTGTATTACTTGAATGATACGTATACTTGCGTTTAAAATTGTGACTTTTACAATAATTATTATAAAATATAAATATAAATTCATATGTAAAAGTAAACATCACACATCAAGTTTTTGAAGCCACTTGCCAGGAATTAATCATTCTAAAAAGTGGTATCAAATTCTTGTATTTAAAAGCATATATAAAGTCACACCGCATCAAGTTTTTGGCGCCATTGCTGGGGATAGGATATAATAAAAGTAAAATTTTTTTTTTTAAATAATAAATATAAAAAAAATAAAAACAAAACAAAACAAAAATATTTTAAATTTTATGCGTAGTTCTAGATCTGAAGGATTACTGCCTTTTGATTCTGATATAGAAAGAACAATTAAAAGAATTAAAAAAGGAAAACAAATTTCAAAACATCACGAAATGACTAACTTACTTAATAATAATAAAAAATCAATCGAAATTAATGAACAAAATATTTATAAACCATTAAGGGAATATGCAAACCCTACAGCTGACAAACTTCATGTTAGTATTCAAATGCCAGCTGTAGATGCTAATTCTTTTGAGCTTAAACCTTTTATTATTCAAATGGCTCAAAATAATCAATTTGGAGGAACACCTAATGAGGATCCAAATTTACATCTTGCTAGTTTTTTAGAACTTTGTGCTACATTTAAATATAATAATGTTTCTGATGATGCTATTAGGCTTAGACTCTTTCCTTTTTTCCTTAAAAGATAAAGCAAAGATGTGGCTTAATTCATTATCAACTTGTTCTATTAAAACATGGGCAGATATGGCACAAAAATTCCTTGCTAAATATTTTCCTCCTAAAAATGCTAAATTGAGAAATGATATTACTTCCATTACGCAATTTGATGGAGAAACAATTTATGAAGCTTGGGAAAGATTTATAGAATTATTAAGAAAATGTCCTCATTACGCTTTACCAGCTTGGTTAATTATTTAAACATTTTATAATGGACTTATTGGATCACTTAGATCTATTATTGATGCTGCTGCTAGTGGTTTTTTAATGGCTAAGACATTTGAAGAAGCCTACACCTTAATTAAAGAAATGGCTAATAATAATTTTCAATGGCCTTCTTAAAGGGTTAATCCTAAAAGAAGGGCCAATATTCAAGATAATGAAGCATTTTCTATTTTAGCTTCACAAGTGGCTGCGATATCTAAGAAATTAGATAATTTTGCTATTAATATATCAGATGTAAGTAATGATTATTCTGTAAATTCTGATGATTCTCAAACAATGGAAACTTTGCAAGTTATTGCTAGTAAAACTAATAACCCTTATTCTAATTATTATAATCCTGGTTGAAAAAATCATCCTAATTTTAATTGGAGTAATGGACATCAACAATGAAATAATAATCAAATTAATCCAAATTGGAACAATCAAGGAAATTCAAACTATAGACAACATTATCCTCCTGGTTATAACAATCAGTAGAAAAAGTTGTCTGTAGAAGAATTAATCTTGCAACTAAGTAATCTGCTACAAAGTTAAAGCACTGCTATTCGTAATATTGAGAATCAGATGGGTCAAATCGCTAATTTTATTAATTACAGACCTCAAGGAACACTGCCTAGCAACGTCGAAATTAATCCTAAAGAATCTGGAAAAGAACATGAACAAGAAAAAGCTGTACACTTCAGAAATGGAAATGAATTAAAAGAGAAAACACGGAATGAGATTGAAAAAGAGAAATAAGTTGAAGAGATTGAAAAACCTAAAGATACCCTTTCTCCAAATAAAGATCAGACTGTAGTACCTAAAGATACCCTTTCTAGCTTTTCTAGTTACCGGATGAGCTATGATTGATGTGAAAAAAAAGAATTAACGATGAGAGTTAATGATAAAGAGATAACATATAATATTCTACAATCAATGAGGTATCCTGATAAAAAAAATGCTATCAGATGGATATTTTTGATTATATAATTGAAAAACATTATCTAGAAAAATGTAAGGTTATCTGTGATGATAAAGATAAAGAATCTATGCTATATAATGAGTTAATAAATGAAGAAATTGAAAAATTCAAATTAAGAAAATTTATTTGAAGAAACTCATTATATTCATGAAAATTGGGAAATTTTAGACACAACTAAAAAATGATACACTTTTACCATCAATTGAAAAAGCCCCTAAACTGGAATTAAAAATGTTAACTGCAGATTTAAAGTATGCATTTCTTGGAAATTCATTAACTTTACCTATAATTATATCTTCAAAATTAAGCAAAGATCATGAAGAAAAATGTGTACCGTTTGAAGAAACTTTTGCAATTATTCAAAAATGTCATGATTCTGAATTTGGAGGACACTTTGGAGTAGATAAAACTGCATTTAAAATTTTAAATTCTGAATTTTATTGGCCTACCTTATTTAAAGATGTTGGACATTATGTGAAAACTTGTGATCGATGTTAGAGAATGGGAAATATATCCAGAAAAGATGAAATGTCTCTAAACATTATATTAGAACCCGAAATTTTTGATGTATGGGGTTTAGACTTTATGGGACCTTTCGTACCATCA
Source organism: Papilionanthe hookeriana x Papilionanthe teres (assembly GCA_022702705.1). NCBI lineage: Eukaryota > Viridiplantae > Streptophyta > Magnoliopsida > Asparagales > Orchidaceae > Papilionanthe > Papilionanthe hookeriana x Papilionanthe teres. The sequence goes on from CM040427.1 coordinate 116,194,610, forward strand.
TATGGAAAAAATTTATATTTTATTAGAAGTTGATTATGTTTCAAAGTCGATCAAAGCTGTAGCTTTACCTAACTGTGATTCCAAAAGTGTTTTGAAATTTTTAAAGAAAATGATTTTTACAAGATTTGGAATGCTCAAGATAGTTATCACAGATGGGGGAAGTCATTTCAAAAATATAAGAATTCAATCATTGCTGGAAAAATTCAGAATTAAATGGAGAATTGCAACTGCTTATCATCCTTAAATAAGTGGAATGACTGAAGTATTAAATAGAGAAATTAAAGAGTATTAGAAAAGACTGTTAATTTTAAAAGAACTGTCTGGGTTGATAGACATGATTCTGCACTATGGGCTTATAGAATAGCTTATAAGACACCTATCGGAATGTCACCTTATCAGTTAATTTATGGTAAACATTGTCACTTACCTATTGAACTTGAACATAAAGCTTATTGGGCGATAAAAAAATTCAATTATAATTTGAATACTGCAGGAGAAAAATGATTATTACAACTAAATGAAATGGAAGAGATAAGAAATGAGTCTTATGAAAATGCAAGAATTTATAAGAAAAGAATGAAGAAATTGCGTGAAAAAATAATTTCAAGAAAAATATTCGAGCCTGGACAAGAAGTATTATTATTTAATGCTCATTTAAAACTTTTTCCTGGAAAATTAAAATCTAAATGGATGAGACCATTTATAATTGAGAAAGTATACCCTTATGGAGCTGTGGATATTAAAGATCCCAACACTGGAAAAGTATTTAAAGTTCACGGAATAAGACTGAAGCCTTATACGGGAGAAATGAAATGAAATAACAAAGAGTCTTATGAGTTGAGTCTACCCGATTAATTCAATTAATTAGGTCGGGCTGACGACGTTAAACCAAGCGTTATGTGGGAGGCAACCCATATTTATTAGTGTGAGTTAAATTATTGTTGTACGGTTATGCCTTGGTCTTGACTAAATATGCATATAACTTCTGGAAATAGAAGACTAACAAGTTTATATTGGCTTAAGCTAAACATTATCTTAAAGTATATTGAATTTGGACTTGGACCACTTCATGTCAAATGTGAGTAAAAAGGAGATCAAGTTAACCTTCGTTTGTGATTGTTTGTGATTTAAATTTTTCGTAATTGTGTTTTTGTGTTTATCATAACCATTTGTTAGACTTATTTTTACGACTGAAACTTGCAAAATTTGACGATAGGCGAATCAGAGTTGATCGAGGTTCCGGTGCCTAGGCGCCAAAAGTTGGCGCCTAAGCGCCAGAATGGCCTGCATATCGATGATCCGGCGCCTAGGCGCCAGATTCCGGCACCTAAGCCCCACGGTTGCAGATCGTGTAAAAACAAAAAATTTTCAGTTTTACACACGAAATATCTTTATATATTGCCTTATTTTCATTCCCAATCCCATAGAAACCTTAATTTCGACCAGAGCAATCCATTTTGGAGGAGTTAAGACGGATTTGGAGGCAATGGATAGAGGAAATCATGGAAATGAGGTAAGAGAAAAATCTCCTAAAGATCCTCAGCCTTATTTTAATGGTTTTATTTCTGTTAGTATGGAGAAATTGTTCAGTCAATTAGAGAAGTTTGAAATGGAACTTCAAAGTATTGGTAATCATCTCCATGAGATGTACCACCAATACGAACACTTGGAATGGCAAACCAAACTTCAATCTGATCATATGACGGCCTATCATGACGCTCAAGTAGAAATTTACGTGAAGAACAAGTGGATCGATGAAAAGACGGGTTTGGAATTCCAAGGGCGTTGGTGTTCTATCACTTCGGTCCTAGTGAATTTCATTGCGAAAGAGATGGTAATTGAAGATCGGTGATAAATAGATCTTATATGTGTTTTAGGTGTGATCGAGTCATGTGTTAATGTGTTTAATATCAAATTTGTGTGTTTTCTTAATTGTTCAATGTGTGTTGTTAGATTTGAATATTTGCTTTGAATATATTGTTGTTTGTGTTATTTATAAAACTATGAACCTTGATACAGTCTTGTACTGAAATTTATTGAATTTGGAATAGAAGTTATGGATTGGAATTGAAGAATTTGGATATATTTTTGTGGATCTAAACTATCATTTTAAATTGATTGTGAAAATGTTTGGAGGATATAAATTGGATTAATACTCTCATAAGAGTAATTAGGAGTCAAATTTGATATGATTTGGTGGAAAATATAAAATTTAAATTGAATTTTTGGAAAGGCGAGTTTGGCACCTAGGCGCCGGTTCAGCCTGAACCCAAAAACTCATCTTCTTGAAAACCCCCCTCGCCATTTTTGACGCTTAAGCTTCCTTCTCCACTATTTTTCACGAAAATACTCTCTATAGATACCATTCAAAGCTGGATTTTCAAGTTTTTGAGCTTGAAATCACCCGATTTCTTCATCTCGAGGTCAGATCTACATTCTAAACTCATTATTTTTTATTTTCACCATGGATTTTGATCTCATTGAGAAAAACTGAAATTTTAAGAAAAATTTTGATTTTTTAAGGTTAAATCCATGAAAATTTTAAGCTCTTTCAAGTTTGAAAAGCTTAAATTAGTTTATGTTCCTAGGTCCGTTGAATTTATTTCGTGTTTTTATTTCACGTTTAGATGACACCCAAATCTAGGAGAGGAAAGGAATGGGAAAATTTTGATTGTAGCAAGTTCGTCACTGATGCTGCACACTTCCGATACAATGATTTTGCTACAACTCAGAAATTTATCTCGGAGTGAAGCTTTTACAATCCTGGAGGAAGAATTGAGGATACAATCATTGCGCTCAACTGGCAACGATTCTGCTATTTCACTGCTGTTGCCGTTATCCCGGTTGTTAGAGAGTTTTATACTAATTTTGTGGATGCTGAATATTATGAGATTTTTGTTTTAGAGTAGGATTCACTCCTGAACGTATCAATATTTTCTATGGCCTGCCACCAAACATTTTGTGTTATTACTCCATATTATCTCCATCTGAGGGAGATTTGGATATAATCATTGCCTACCAGACTGATAGTACTGGAGCCTGGAAGATTCAGAATGGAAAAAGGGTAAAATTTTATCTTATAAGCTTAATGGTGTTTCAAAGGCATGACACTACTTTATTTCTGCTCGTCTTCTTCCATCAAATCATCTGAGCAAGGTTACCAAAGATAGAGTTATCCTCAACTACTGCATTCAAGAGAGGAAGCCTATTTATGTAAGGAGCATTATTTATTATTCTACAGAGGCTACTGTTCATTCTAGCACTTCTATTGGACTTGGTTTTCCATCTCTGATCTATTCTCTATGTCAAAGTGCTGGAGTAGTTGCTGAGCTATCTGAGGAAAAGCTCAAGTCGTGTAAGAGTTCTACTGCACCTTCTAGTTCATTACCTACTCAGGTAGAGCTTCTACTTCTAGACCATCTATTTCTACTGAGCCACCGTCTACTTTTTGGGAGACCATGCATGATCAGTTTATAGAGCAGAAGAATGAGTTATTCCTAACTCATTGTAGAGTAGATATGACCGATCATCTTTCTGAGTATACACAAGGAAAGAGTGATTACGATGCTGAGTATTCATAGTCTTTAGTGAGATTTCTGAAGGGTGAACATGATGTTCAGTTCCCTACTTGTCCCAGATATTCACCATATGTTGATCCAAAGGATATGGAGTTTTCTTTTGGTGATGACGATGATGAGGCTACAGATAGTGATTAGTAGCTTGACTTACCTCTGGAGATGTGTTGATTCTGTTTTTAGTATGTTTTTTTTGTTTCTTGTGGTGTTTAGTGTGATTTATTTGTTAGTATTGATGTGAACTTTTTATGTTGAAACTGTTTTTAGATTATTTGACATGTGTTTGAGACTGAAATATGAAAGAATTTTTATAAAAGTTTATTTCTGTGTCAGTCTACTGTTTTGTGCTCATGATAGTTAGTAAGTTTGCATGTTAAAAAATAATAAGAAAAAATTAAAATTAATTAACTCCTGCTCTGCAATACTTTTCTATATATGCTTAATCATTTCTGTTATATTTATATTAAAGCATGTGTAGAAGTAGAAGTTATTTTTTCTTTACTACATCATTATTGTACTTAGATTAATTCCTGTTTATTTCTTTCTCTCAAGCTTTACAAAATTTCATGATTATTATTTATACTAAAGCTGAAGTTTGGGGGAAGGGAAAACATTTATCAAATTTAAACATTATTTGTCCTTAAATTACTAATATTTTCTTTAAAAATATATGAACATAACATATGGAATAAAAAATCTGTTTAAGATTACCTAAATTTTTGAATTTATAAATAATTTTGTAAACTTAACTACAATTTTAAAATTTTGATTGATTTTAAGAATTATTTAACTTAAAGAATAATAAGATCAAAATTATTCTTTTTATAATAAAGAGAATTGTATTTTTGAAATACTACGTAATCAAGATCATTGCTTGAAAAAGAAAATATTTAAATAAGTTTTGAAAAATAATAAAAAATATCATATTTATTAAGTAAGAATGTATATGTTTTTGAAAATAAGTTTAGGATAGTGAAGTTCAAAATCATTAACAGGCTATCCAAAAATAGTAATCCACACTTAAAAAAAAAAAGGATTGAAAAACAATCCAATAGAAAAAAAAGAAAAGAAAAGAAAAAAAAGAATGTGAGGAGAAGCCTGAGGAAATGCCTAATCAAAAATTGGCTTCACTTGAATTATCTTATAGGAAGAAAACTGATTACATTTTTAAATTAATTTCTATGTTCAATTATTTTTACTTAAAAATATATATTTCATGAAAATCTTTTTCTTGTAAATATTCTATGTGACCTTAATCTGATGAACTTCAATTATTCTTGAAATAAAAGAAAAATTGGAAGTCTTATGATTTGGTAGTTAAATGTTCATTAACTCTTAAAATTAAACTTAATTAGTGAAATTTTGTTAATGATTTGCTAAAGCATTTATAAAAAAAATATAAGGAATCTTAAATATTTTAAATTCAATCCAAATGTTATCTGTTTGATGTAATTAAAAGGGTTACTTGAGGACAAGTAACATTTATGTTTGAGGGAATTTGATCTACCTAAAAAATACACATTTTTATGCCTTATTTATGATTTAATTCTTAAGGATATTATGCTTTAATGAAAGTTATTTTCATGTTTTTGGATTTAGATGATTAAAAAAGAGTCTAAGAAAGAAAAATAAGGAAAAAGGAGCAAAAATGGAGCTTATGGAGCAAAATATTAGAATTATTGGCATGACGCCTAAGCACCAAAATTCGGCGCCTAAGCGCCGGCTCGATACAGACGATGTTAAGATTTTTTGATGATTTTGAGGAGTTATTTTAACGGAGTTAAGCGGTTATTGGAGCTTCTAGAAGACTGGAAGTTACTCCTAATATATAGGACATGTGATACAATGCATTTGGACACAAGGAAATGGTTTTAATCACCAAGAGGTGTGATCCAAAGTGAAGAGGTGCGAAGACCTGGTCACGGAGTCCGGCGCCAGATCCCGGCGCCAGGCGCGACAGTTACCTTCTAGAAGATGCATTGAATTTGGATGAATTTTGAAGAGGTGCCTTAAGCAACCCTTAGTCAAATTCAGAGCTCTATAAAAAGGAGCCCATTCTACCGAAAAAAATTGCACCCCATAGTCCCCAGACACCTTCTCTCTCCCCTTTAGTTATACTTAGTCTCTTCCACACTTAGGGTGCCACTGTACTTTGTATCTAGTGAGTTTATTTTAAGTATTTATTGTGTGTTGTTGCTGTTAAAGTCTTTCATCATTACTTTGGAGTTAGTAGAAGTCAGCGGATCACTTGAAGGAACACTTCAGATAAGTATTTGTACGTTGATTCAAGTTTAATAAATATGTTTTGTTGTGTGATTTCAATGTGTTCTAAGTAGTTAATTACCTTTCTCCTTTCAACTATGAAAAGATAATAAATTAATTAAATTTTGTAGGGGAATTAAATTTAAAATATTTAAAACATTATGATGATATTAATACCTAATCTTAGTTTACTTTTCAAAATGGCCATTTAAATTGTTAAAACCTGTTGAAAAAATTTGAGACCTATCTGGAGATAAATTCTTAACTAGTAGATATCACATGAATCCTTGTGTAGTTGAAGGCTTTATGCAGGTTATTCAAGGTGAAGTGCAAATAAATAAGAAGATATTATTTATGGGTGTAAAATTAATTAGTTTTTAGAGTGATAGACTAAATTCTAATAATTTGGTTTGTAGAAAGGGAACGGGTCACTGGTGGGGCCGACCAAAGCCACCTTTGAACATTTAGTAGTGTGAGCCTAGATTAACCCATTCTACTAATAAAACATCTTGAACTGATCTATAGATTAGTCAATATTCTTTGCATGTGGACCAAAGGGTAAAGAATATGAATGCTTCTATTTGGCACAATACAATAATCTAAATTCCCCACAAAAGATAATTATTCTAAAAATCTTGGATTAGTTGAAAAGGAAAAAGTCGCTTTTATACTTGCATTGAATTTTAATTACTGCTTACTTTACTTTTCTACTGCTTACTGTTTACTTGCTTATAGTAAATATTATTAGTAAATTAAATTTGAAATATAAATATAAATATAAATATATATATATATATATATATATATATATATATATATATATATATATATATACATTATATATAATTTACTTTTAATTTGATAATTTCTAAAATATTTTTTTAACTTTTTATAAAAACACTATCGTTATGGGATCGATAACCAGGACTTCACTAGAGCCCTGTATTACTTAAACGATACATATACTTGCGTTTAAAATTGTGACTTTTACAATAATTATTATAAAATCTAAATATAAATTCATAAGTAAAAGTAAACATCACACATTAATTTTTTGAAGCCATTTTCCAGGAATTAAACATTCTAAAAAGTGGTATCAAATTCTTGTATTTGAAAACATATATAAAGTCGTATCGCATCAGTTAGTCAAGTCATGGTGAAATCCATTGGGTCATGGGTGACCCATGGGTGGCCATCCATGAATTGAATTTATCTTAAAGAAAATTAATTACGGATTTTTTTGATATAATTTGTGGTGCGATAATTTCAAATTCAATATAGGGTTATTTAATTGTAATTCAATTTTTAGTTAATTATGTAATTAATTAAAAATGTAAAAAATTATAATATAAACCCATAAATTGATCAAAATGATTTTTAAGGTTAGTCATTTGATTAATTTTATTAATTTGGTTCAAAATTGAGTATTTTAACCAAATTTAAATTTGACAAAAGTTGACCAGGATTGACCATGTTTGACCATGGTTGACCAATCCAAGACCAGGGTTGATCCAAGTGATTTATTTAACCTTGTCGTGGTTAATTTAATCATAAGGTCATTAATTTTGATAATGGGACTTAGGTTTGACTAATGTTAATCAAATGATCAAGTTTAATCATTTTAATGTCTTAAATTAATTAAATGAGTCAAATTTGACCTATTGGCTATTTGGTGTTTAGGTTGACTTGGTGGTCAATGGGGTTGACATTGGGTCAATGTGGTGGTCATTGAGTCATGAATTGATAATTTTGACCTAATTTGACTACTTGGGTCAAAGGTTGACTAATTTAGTTAATGTGATGATCATGAGGTCATGGTATGACCATTTTGACCTAATTTGGTCATTTGGGTCAAAGGTTGATCAGTTTGGTCAATGGGGTGGTCATTATATCAAGGATTGACCATTTGTCTTAATTTGACCATTTGGGTCATGCGTTGACCAGTTTGGTCAATGTGGTGGTTATGGGATCATGGTTTGAATATTTTGACCTAATTTGACCATTTGGATCAAAGGTTAACCAATATTGTCATTGTGGTGATCATTGGGTCATGGATTAACCATTTTGACTTATTTTGACCATTTGGGTCAATGGTTGACCAGTTTGGTCAGTGGGGTGGTCATTGGATCAAGGATTGACCATCTCGACCTGGTTTGACCATTTGGGTCAAAGGGTGACCAGTTTGGTCAATGGGGTGGTGAATATGTCAAGGATTGACCATTTTGACCTAGTTTGACCATTTTGGTCAAAGGTTGACCAGTTTGGTCAATAGGGTGGTCATTGGGTCAAGGATTGACCATTCTGACCTAGTTTGACTATTTGGGTTAAAGGTTAACCAGTTTGGTCAATGGGGTGGTCATTGGGTCAAGGATTGACTATTTTGACTTAGTTTAATCATTTAGGTCAAAGGTTGGGCAATTTGGTCAATGAGGTAGTCATTAAGTTGAGGATTGACCATTTTGACCTAGTTTGACCATTTAGGTAAAAGGTTGACCAGTTTGGTCAATGTGATGGTGATGGGGTCATGGTTTGACCATTTTGACCTAATTTGACCATTTGGGTCAAAGGTTGACCAGTTTGGTCAATAGGGTGGTCATTGGGTCAAGGATTGACCATTTTGACCTAGTTTGACCATTTTGGTCAAAGGTTGACTAGTTTGGTCAGTAGCTAATTAGATCAGGGTTTGTCCTTGCTAATTTGATCATTTTACGGTGTTAATAAGGTATAGGATAGAGGGGCTTCATTAGGTTTTACCCTAGCCATTAGGGTTTAGTGACCATTGGTAAGATTTAAGAGGTCAATATTGGTAGACTTCCTTTCTTAAAATGATTTATAAATGATCCTCACAAAAGTGAGGTCAACGAACCTTGTAGAATTTTATTTTATATTAGAGCTAGTTATTTATTTTGAACTGTGAAATTTCTTACTTGCTTAAGCATCCTTTCAAATGTTTGAGCTTTTGATTTTTGGTTCTTTTACACATTTAAGACTATTTGATGGTTAGCCAAGTTTGTATCTGTGAGATTGAGATTTTGAATCAGAAGATGGAGTGTCATTTCATTGTATTACCATTGATTGAGTTTGATGTTATCTTATGTATGGATTGTTTGAGTAGGTATTGAGCTTTTAATGACTGTAGTCGGAAGAGGGTGGATTTATGTGTTAGAGATGAAATATTTTATTTTCATGATATCATAGGTGTTCTATCATCTTTAATATCAACTTTATAGGTTGATAAATTATGGAGGAAGAAAAATGATGTTTTTTTTTTGTTATGTGAAAGATGTTAGTAAAGCCATAATAATTATTGAGGAGGTTCATATGGTAAATGAGTTTCTAGATGTTTTTCTAGAAGAATTGGTGAGTTTGCTTGTTGAGAGAGACGATTAGTTTTATATTGAGGTTGTACTTTGTACATCTCCTATGGCGAAGGCTCTTTATAGAATAACACTTAAAGAACTACATTAGTTAAAAATATAGTTTCAAGTTTTTTGATTGTGTGTTTATCAGACCAAGTATATCTTCTTGGGGTACACCTTTGTTGTTTGTGTGAAAAAAAGTTGGTATGATGCATAGGTGGATTGATTATTAAGATCTAAAAAACTGGCCATCTAGATCAGGTATCTATTACCCAGGATTGAAGATTCATTTGACCAGGTTGAAGGTACATTTATGTTTTTGAAGATAGATTTGAGATCCAGCTACATTAGTTGATGGTGGAGGAGGAAAATGTAGTGAAGATAGCTTTTTGTACTTATTATGACCACTATGCGTTCTTGGTCATGCCTTTTAGTGTAAATAATGCCGCAACATTATATATGGATCTAAAGAATCATATTTTGAAAGCTTATCGAGATCAATTTGTTATTTCCTTCACTAATGATATATTGGTGTGTTCAAGTGTGAAGATGATCATGTAATTTATTTATGATTGGTGTTAAGGAAATTAAGTCAACATGAATCATATGCTAATTTTTTGAATGTCAATTTAGGTTAAAAGCCATTTCTTTTCTAGGCCATGTGGTTTGTAGCAATGACATTTTTGTTGATCCCTAGAAGGTTCAGGAAGTTGTTGTTGGATAAGACCAACCATAGTGTCTAATGTTCCTAGCTTTTATGGTATGACAGGATATAATAGGAAGTTTGTTAAAGGATTGTAGTTCCTTTGACAAATTGAATTAGAAGGTAGTTCTTTTTGACTCGACTCGTAAGTGTAAAGCTGATTTTCTAGAGTTGAAGGATTGCTTGGTATCAGTGTTAGTATGATAATTTTGACTGTTGTTGAGGATTTTCAGATGTTCACTGATCCTTCTTTGAGAGGATTGGGTTGTGTACTGTAGCAGAATGGGAAGGTTATTATGCATCCAGACAGTTGAAGCTGCACAAGAAAATTATCATACATATGATTTAGAGTTGACATCAATTACATTTGCATTAAACATTTGGAGATATTATTTATATGGAGGGAGATGTGATATCTATAATAATCATCAAAGATTGTAGTTTATTTCACTTGGAAGGAGCTAAACTTAAGATAAAGGAGGTGGTTGGAGTTGATAAAAAATTATGATCTCAACATTATATATCAACCCGATAAGGCAAATGTGGTAGTTGATGCTTTGAGTAGAAAGTCTATTGGTCTAGTAGCTTGTTTGTTACATCTGCTGTGATTTTAATTTGAGAATAGAGAGTTTAGAGTTAGAAAGTATTCATTATGGTGTAGTGGTTATAGTAGTTTCATAGATTATTCAGTCTTCTTTATAGGAAAGGATTAAGGAAGACTAGAGGCTAGATGATGAGTATGCCAAATTTTTTTAATCATATTCAATTAGGGAGTTGAGCTAGATGTAGACAATCACAGGGTGGTGGCATGTGGGCATCAACTTTGGGTTACATCTAATGGTGATCTAAGAAAAGAGATATTGCATGAGGGTTATTATTTTGGATATACAATTCATCCAGGGAGCAATAAAATATTTCATGATTGAAGTTAATGTATTGTTGGTCTAGGTTAATGTATGAGGTGGTTATGTTTATTTTGAAATGTGAGAAATATCATCTGGTCAAAGCAGAGCATCCAGGACCTAGTGGTTGCTGCAACCTTTGTATATTCCAAAGTGGAAGTGGGACGATGTCATTATGGATTTTGTTATGTGTGTTCCAGGGTCCAGCCATGGTCAGAATGTAATGTGGGTGTGGTTCGACTATTTTCCCTTTTTATTTTATTTTTAAGGAGTCGCCAACTTGTCTCTTTATAATCATCACATTATTACCTTGTTCAATAAAATCTCTCTCTCGGATAAAATGAATGATTCAAACAAGAGAGGAATCGAAAGGAGGGTTAGATGACAGGTACTAGACAAATGAGAGAGGGAACCTAATCACATTCAAGGCCATGCATGATCGATCTCGATAATTTAAGATAGAGTGGGTTGTTCTTTATCGTGAGTGTAAGGCCTTATGACATAATTATAAATCAAGTTGCCTAGGTACGTGCGATATGAATTATGTCCTAAGAATATTGCAAATATATTTTGAAATTTTATATTTAAATGGTTTTATACCTCAACACACTAAAATATTAAATTTTAATTGGTGTTGAGTGCAGTTGTGTACTTCATGCAAGTTCTTGATGATGAATGCATTAAAGGTCTGGTTCAAAAGGCCTATTGATATGCTTGTGCAAAATTCACTCTATAAGGTATTGGTTCTCATGGGTCCAACCGCCCCTTTTTATGAAATGAGTGAGTGCCTGAAGACAAGGAATAAGAGCAACATGTCATTCATATGTCTACATATCATGTTAATGTTCATGTTCCAAAATCGAAAAGGTGTTTATACTCAATTTTATTTTAGTGTCAATTGAGGTTGTTTAGATGCATGATGTTTGTATGATTGTGAATGCAGTGATTTATGTAGTTTTGGTTGTGAATTTCATTTGAAAAAAGTTAAATTGAAATTATTTAGGTTGAGCTTGAGGGTTTAGTTATTAAGTGAGCTTGCCGGTAATCCAAGTAAAAGGCAGAAATGTAAATGTCAGCCTATAATTTCGGCAGAACTATCGAATGAACACAGGCAAACTGATAATATGTGTACCAACCCTAAGTTATGTCAAACTCATCAACTAACATCTTCCGTGCTATCGTTGATGGTGTAGTTGAGGTTCATCCTTTTCTTCTAGTTTTGCCTTCTTTTGAATAGCTTGAACATTTATAGCCAGTTGAGCATAACACTTTGTAACTCTACAAAAGAAAAAAGATTCAAAGAAAAATAACCTAAGTTACTACAATATTTATGTCTTCTTACAAGACAGAGTTAGTACACTCTAATAACATGTAAAGTAAATCTAAGGAGGTATTTTTTATGTCATCACTGTAAACAGTCCTGCAAAATAGAGTTATATATATATATATATATAAGAAGCTTCGAGAAGAGAACGGAGGGATTTAGGGAGCGGCAACTCGTCGTTAGGGTTCGTACGGAAGTTTCGACCTAGCATTTGTGGTTGATTTATTCGCAGAATGAGGGGTAGAGGGTACAACAGCTATAGTCCTTCTCCACCAAGGGGTTATCGTGGAAGAGCTCGAAGCCCGAGTCCAAAGGGCCGGTATGGTGGACGTAGTAGAGACCTTCCTACAAGTCTTCTTGTAAGAAAACTTCGCCATGATTGCAGGCCCGAGGATCTTCGTAAGCCTTTTGGGCAGTTTGGTCCTCTCAAGGACATTTATCTTCCACGTGATTACTACTCGGGAGAACCTCGCGGTTTTGGCTTTGTTCAATACGTTGACCCTGCTGATGCGGCAGAAGCCAAATATCAAATGGATGGTCAGATTCTTCTTGGTCGCGAGTTAACTGTTGTATATGCAGAGGAGAATAGGAAGAAGCCGTCTGATATGAGGGCAAGAGAGAGAGTCAGCAGACCGTACGGATCTCGGAGGTCAACTCCACGGTATTCTCGTTCAAGGTCACCACCAGCTCGCCATCCTTCGAGATATTCTCGTTCCCCTCGCCGTCCAAAGTCTCGCTCTCGTAGCCCAGTTTACCATCATTATTCCCCATCACTGTCTCCAAGGCATGGACGACGGTCCAGATCAGCTTCTTCTGAGGATCTCCGAACTCGTAGGGAAAGATCTTTCTCCCAATCTCCTTATGCTGCCGAGTCGAGGAGCAGGAGCCCCATTCAGGAGGAAGATGATGATGCTGAATACGCAAGGAGGAGCTCTCGCGGGGAAAGATCCCGTTCTTATAGCCGATAAACGAGAGAAAGTGTGGCCTTTAATAGCGGAGTTATTTTGTCTCGTAATCCTTTTTATTCGTACTAGTGTTTCGGCTTTAACATAAAGGCAATTGTAATGAATATTATGCAATATACTCACCCGCCTTCTTCGAATGATTTTGATGTTGGTTGGCTCTGTACTGCAGATTTCTGAGGGTTAGCTTTGATATGTTAAATGAACTCGTAGGCTTGCTGCTGCTTTCTTTTTTTAATATATATATATATATATATATATATATATTTAGTTGGTTATTATTTTTTTTAAAACAACATGGTCAAGATGCTGATGGTTTTTTGTTATCCCAAGGTTGTTGAGTTCCCTGATCTACTTAGTCTAGAGAGGTGGTGAAACAGACTAGAAGATTCTTAAAATCAACCATGAGTTACGTCCTCAAGAGAACTTCTTAGAACTATGTATTAGGGTTAAAGTTGCATTCAATGATCTTTATTTGCTAAATTTTTGTTTAAGTTTTAATGTCTTTTTCATAATTTAAGGGTTTGATAATTTTAGGTTCCTTAAGACTACTTAATAAATTACATTTTTATTATTTTTATATTTATTTTGATTTTGGAATGACTCGATCGGGATTCCATAGTTTCGTCCTCTCAGGGTCATTAATTTTTGTGGTTTAATTGGTTACGAGTAACCAAAAGGTAATTTCGTTAGTAGCTATGAGTTAGCTCCTCTGAAATTTCTTCTCAAACCAGGTTGTATTTTATGGTTGAAGTTTAAGTTTAAGTTTTTATGATTTTAAGGTGTTTATGTTATGTCTTTTATTCTTATTTTCCATTCCAATCCATGTCATCCTCGGGTGGCATTACATGTGCTTTGCTTTTCTTACGAGAATTCAAACACTTCTTAAATTAGGTTTAGTTTTATTTTTGGCTAACTTAGGCTAGTCTACATCAGTTTAAGTCGATTAGGGTCAGCCCAAGTTGGGCCTGGTCAGCCCCCAGATTAGTTTAAGTTTAGTTTATGTTGACCTGAGTTAGACCAAGTTAACCCTGAATTGGTTCAAGTTGATTAAGGTTAGCCCAAATTAGTCAGGTCGATCTAAGTTGTTTGTTGATTTGGGTTAACTTGAGTTAGGTCGGGTTGATCTTGGTTCGATTTAAGTTATTTTTTGGTTAACCCAAGTTGGATCCGGGATTGTTTCCTGATGGTTTGGGTTAATCCGAGTTAGGTTGGATTAACTCAGATTTGATTTAGGTTGGTTTGGATTATCCAGAATTAGGTCGAGTTGACAAAGGTTTAATTTAAGTTATTTTTGGGTTGACCCGTGTTAAGTCAGGTTGACCCGTGTTGTTTAAGTTGGTTTGGATTTACTCGAGTTAGGTTGGGCTGATTAGATTTGATTTAAGTTGGTTTGGGTTAACTCGAAATAGGTGAGGTTAACCCAGGTTTGATTTGAGTTGATTTTTATTTAACCTAGGTTAAGTCGGGTTGACCAAAGTTGTTTAAGTTGGTTTGGGTTAACTCAAGATAGGTCGGATTGACCTAAGTTTGACTAAAGTTGTTTTGGCCTAGGCTAGGTTAGGCCGGCTTGACCTAATTTTATTCGAGTTTGATTTGGGGTAAGCCAGGTTAGGCTGAGTTGACCCAAATATGTGCTAAGTTGATTTGGTTGAGTCAAGTCTAGATTAGTTTAGACTTGGATTAAGTTTTAGGATTCAGTCAAGTGAAATTTGGGTTGGATTAGGCTTGAGTTGAATTACGTTTAAACTTTGGCAGAATTAAGTCTTGGTGGGGTTAGACTTGAGTTAAGCTTTGGGGTTTAGGGTTTGAATTAAGTTGTACTAAGCCTAAATTAGGTTAGACCTGAGCTTTGGGGTTTAGGGTTTGAATTAAGTTGTACTAAGCCTAAGTTAGGTTTAGGACAGGTTAGACCTAAATTATGTCATAGTTAAGTTAGTTCAGACCTAAAATAGGTTTAAAATTTGAGTTAATTTAAGTCAGGTCTTGGTTAGGCTAGACTTAGGCAAGTTTTTAGGGATTGCATACAGTTTAGTTAGGTCTACGTTGGGCTACCAAACTTAAGTTAGAGTTAATGTTTCAATTGGGCTAGGTGTTGACCTCACTTTTTTAAGGAGATATCTTAAACATACATTGACAACCAAAATTAGCCTAAGATATTAGGAATTCTTCTATAAGTCCAAGGCTATCATAATCATCAACTCTACCTTAGAAAGGAAGTCTACCAAAATTGACTCCTTGAATATATCTAGGGTCCCTTAAACCCTCAAATATAGGAAAAAACTCTAATATACCCTTTTTGAGCCCAAATTCTGAGGACATCCCAGATTGGTCAAATAAATGAAAATAAACCCTGATTTGAGACTATAGTGACCATATGGTCACCCAAATGACCATTTGGTTAATCCAAACAACAAATTGGTCAAACCTGAACATTTGGTCAACCCAATTGCAAAAATTGGTCAAACCTAACAGTTTGGTCAATCCAAACACCAAATTGGTCAAACCTGACAATTTAGTCAACCTAATTAACAAATTGGTCGAACCTGACCATTTGGTCAACCCAAACACCAAATTGGTCAAACCTGACAATTTGGATAACCCAAACACTAAATGGATCAAATATTGATCAATTGGCCAATCCAAGACCATATGATCATTCCAATAATCATAAGGTCAACCGTATACACTATGGTTGAGCCAATTACCAAGACATCACAATTTGGTCAACCTTAAAACACTCTGGTCAACCATACACTATTATGGTCAATTCATGGTGTTTTGATTAAAGTTTGAATTCTTTTAACTAATTAATTATTTAATTAATTAAAGGAATGAAATTAGGGCTTATCAGACCTAAAATTTAAGTCCTAAAATCATGACCTAAGCCCATGGAAACCTAAGCTTATGGCAACCTAAACCCATGCTTCACACCTAAAATCTTAAACCCAATCTATGGTTCATTGATAATGGGTAACCCAAGACCCATTAATAGCCTTTATGACATGGGCGACTCATTTACAACCCATAAGATCACTATTCTTAACCTAAGTTAAAGGCCAGCAAGAAGGAAGAAATAGGTGTCATTCCATTCCGAATCTATTGCATGACTTATAAGCTTAGGTGGAAGTGTATAATTCAGCTCATTTTTGAAGTCCTTATCCACCTCACTCCACATCCAAAATGAAGAAAACATACCACATACATCATCTTCACCATTTTTAAGCTCATGATGAAGGAACCATGGAAATGTGAGAAGAGGGATATCTACAACATAAAGAGCTAACCCGAGAGCCCCCCATGAGAATAGTACCCTATATAGAGTCCTCAAACTTAGTAACTTTCAACAACAAAGTTACCCCCCATATCTTAGGCAACTAATTCCCTATAGTTTTTACTCTTGAAATCCACCATAGAGCTTCGATTTCCTACCCCAAAACCAAGACAACTTTTTGTGTTGCTATAAACCATATCAAAACCATAATTAAATCATCCTATCACCATCATTGAGCCTCACGAGGAAGTTCCTAATTAAAATTAGCCCTTCCAGCAAGCTCTAACTTACGGTTAGATGAAACCGTGCCACCATTCCATTAAGGATATTACTGAGATCCATTTCAACTCAAATTGGATGAAGGGAAAGCTTTATGAGGTCAAAGTGAAGCTTCACAACATTTTCAATTGAGGCTACTCCTCTTGAACTAAGGTATGAACCTCTAAGCCTAATTTCTTTCTTGTGTTTGGAACATTATGAAGAATATCATCACATCATACCCACATATTTGTATGGATGTGTTCGTCTCTTTGAGATGAAGCTTTAGGAACAAATTTCGTGAAAATCCATTAAGATTTGAGTGAGGTCTTAAGGTTTAAACCTGAGCAATTTACGAGTTAATTTATATCGGAGACGATGATCGAATGCCGTCGATCTCCGTGTATTGGAAATGGACAATTGTGATTCATTCGGACCACAAGAATGTCCATATGAAACTGACGAAATCACGGGCCACACAAGCAGGCACGCGTAAATCCCCATGAATTGAAGCTCGTCACGTGTGATTTTGATGCGTCTGATGATGATGTGGCGCCGCGCTAGATAATCCTTAAGTAAAGATTTAATAAAATCCAAAAAATTCTAATAACTTCAAAAATTCATAGCTTTTAAAGATAAATCATAAAAATATGATAATAAAATCTTTGGATTTAAGAAAAAAGTGGAGAAAATTATAAAAATAAAATAAAAATTTAATAAATTATATTTAATTTTTAATTATGTAATTACTCTTTAAGGTAATTTAATTATTAAAAATTAATTATAAATCCAAAAATCATGAGATTTTCAGGGATCACTCCTCTCATTCTTTGGAACATTTCATGATTTTTCTAGAGTCAAATTTACCCATTTTCATCAAACTTTGTAATTATTTCCAAAAAAAATTATAATGATAAGAAAATTGGAAATTAAATTGAAAATTGGTTAGAAAATATAGGGTGATGAATTCAAAACTTAAAATAACAATTTATAACCATTGTTAAATTTAAAATAACATTTAAACCTCTTATGGTAAAATTGCATATTGCCAAATTTGCATATATAACCCTAAAAACTTTGAGGCTTGAAGGATTGCTTTGAATGACCATTAGGATTGACCTAATCCTAATCCTTAGGTTTAATTCCTAATTAGACCTAGGGTAAAACTAAGCCTTAACCAAAATTGGGCTTAGTTACACTCTTGAACCTTTGAGTTCAATCCAAATTAACCCACATCATACTATAAATACATAGGTTCAATCTAAATGAACCTAAATCAAAATAAAAAATCTTAGGGTCTAACCCAAATGGACCAAAATCAAATTTTAGGCACCCGAGTTCAATCCATATGAACCCAAAACCAAAATCAAAACTCCTTAGGTTCAACTCACGTGAACTCAAATCAAACCAAAACCTTTAAACCTAATTAGGTTTATCCCGAATTAGACCTAATTAACCCTTAAACCTTAACTACATTAGGTTTAAGTAACCTATTAACCCTAATTAGGTCTAATCCTAATTATATCTAGTTAATCAAATTAAAACTTACTTACATTATGTTAAATTAACCTTAAACTATAATTAGTTATAATCCTAATTAGAACTAATTAATCAAATTAAACATTACTTAAATTAGGTATAATTAACCCTTAAACCCTAATTAGGTCTAATCCTAATTAAACCTAGTTAAACCTTAATTACATTAGGTTTAATAAACCTTAAACTATAGTTAGGTCTAATCTCAATTGGACCTAATTAATCTTATTAAACCTTACTTACATTAGGTTTAATTAGTCTTAAACTCTAATCAGTTCTATACCTAATTAGACCCAATTAATCAAATTAAACCTTAAATTTGGTTTAATGAACCTTAAATACTAATTAGGTTTAACCTTAATTAGACATAATTAATCTAAATAAACCTTACCTACAATAGGTTTAATTAACCATAAACTTTTAGTAGGTCTAATCCTAATTAGACCTAGTGAATCTAATTAAAGCTTACTTAGGTTTAATTAACCTTAAACTATAATTAAGTGTAATTCTAATTAGACCTAATAAATTAAATTAAATCATCCTTACATTAGGTTTAATTAAACTTAAACCATATTTATGTCTAACCCTAATTAGACCTAATTAATCTAATTAAACCTTACTTAAATTAGGTATAATTAACCCTTAAACCCTAATTAGTTCTAATACTAATTAGACTTAATTATTCTAAGTAAACATTACATATATTAAGTTTAATTAAACTAAAAGGTCTAATCATTAATCTAATTAAACCTTACTTACATTAGGTTTTATTAACCTTAACCTATAATTAAGTGTAATTCTGATTAGACCTAATAAATCAAATTAAAGCATCCTTACATTAGGTTTAATTAAACTTTAACCATATTTATTTCTAACCCTAATTAGACCTAATTAATCTAATTAAACCTTACTTAAATTAGGTATAATTAACCCTTAAACCCTTATTAGTTCTAATCCTAATTAGACTTAATTAATCTAAGTAAACATTACATATATTTGGTTTAATTAACCTTAATAGGTCCAATCCTAATTAAACCTAATTAATCTAATTAAATCGTACTTACATTAGGTTTAATTAACCTGAAACTATAATTAGTTATAATCCTAATTAGACCTAATTAATCTAATTAAACCTTACTTACATTAGGTTTAATTATTCATAAACCCTAATTAGGTCTTACCCTAGTTAGACCTAATTAATCGAATTAAACCTTAGTTACATTCGGTTTAATTCACTTTTAAACCCTAAGTAGATCTAATCCTAATTAGATCTAATTAATCTAATTAAACCTTACTTAAGTTAGGTTTAATTAACCTTAAACTATAATTAAGCTAAACCGAATTAGACTAATTAATCTCTAAGTCTTAACTAGATTAGGCTTAAGCAAACATAAACCTTAATTAAGTTTAATTCTAATTAGACTTAATTAATACTTAAAGGCTTACTTACATTAGGCTTAAGTAACCTTAAACCCTACTTAAGTTTAACCTAAATTAGACTTAAATATTTATTATGGTTTACTTTTTTTTTACTTAATGAGCATTATACGACTCCAATTTTATTACCACAAAAGGAATTACAAAAGAAAATTTAGGAACCTAATCCTACACCATATACAACTCGGACAAAAAAAAAGAAACGGTTCCTATTAGAAAAAGAAAAATACAACACACCCAAACCACAACACAAAAGAAAACTAGTTTAATAAAGATCTTTGAAGGCTAAATCCAATAACTCATCATAATAATGGAAAAACACCTTAGCAGAAAAAAACCTTAACCCAAACTTAGCATTCCAACGAGCCACATAAATGCCTTCACGACTAACATGAGTTCAAATCACATTAAAACAATCAAATAAAGCTTTAATCTTTCTAATTGCAACAAAATACTCCAAGGAGTCTCCAAGTCAAACCTGCAACACTTCCCAAGAATCGGAGAATCCGCCTCCACCACCAAATCCCTAAGTTCCAACCTCTTAGTATCCATAAGTCCAAACACAGCCGCATCTACTTCAATAGATAAAGGAGAACAAGGCATAACAGAAGTTTCAAACCAACAAACAAAAGAACCAAAAAAATTAAGGCAAACTCTCCCAGCACTAGCATAATCAAGCTTCCAACAACCATCAGTATTAATTTTGAAGAAAGGAGCATAGGGCTTACACCAGACAACTCGACTGGAAGAGCAAGGAGAAGTATTCAACATGCAGAGTTGCTGCAAACACCCATTCAACTTATCCAAACCACTACTTTTAAATTTATTAAAAGTAATTGACCCTCGATCCGTAGCAATGCACCAAAAACTTGGTTTGCAATGATATATATATATATATATATATATATATTGCGATGATATTAATATATATTTTAAACATGATATATATATAGTTTAATTAAGATCTTAATATATATTTTAAATTAAGATCTTAATATATATTTGCTAATGGTAAATTAAGATCCGGTATTAATATCATCTTAATGATATATATATATATCTTATAAAAATTGCGATGATATAAATATATATATCAATTAAGATCCGTAGCAATAAAATATGATAGACATGCCCTCAACCCCTCCTTTCTGCCTGATCATCAGAATCACCTCCAACAGCTATCTCTTACTCATGCCCCCACTGAACAAGAAATTTGGGAAGCTGTAAAATCTATTGACAGCAACAAATCTGCAGGCCCTGATGGGTTCACTGCAGACTTCTATAAAAAGTCCTGGGAAGTTATTAAATCTGATGTGGTAGCTGCCATCTCCAGCTTTTTCACTGGGCAGGATCTTCCACAATATTTCATAGCCTCAAGAACTGTTTTAATCCCCAAAAACAATAATCCTACTAGTTGGGACATGTTCAGACCCATCAGCTTAACCTCAGTCATCAACAAAACAATTAGTAAGATCATTACTGCCAGGCTCCAACCTCACCTTGGGAATTTGATCTGCTTAAATCAAACTGCATTTGTTAAAGGAAGAGTCATTGCTGATAATGTTCTTTTGGCCCAAGAATTAATCCTAGATTTGGACAAAAACTGTAGGGGTGGTAATATGATTTATAAGTTGGATATTAAAAAGACCTATGATACTCTTAACTGGGAGTTTCTGCTTCAGCTTCTCTCTGCCAGGGGTTTCAACCAATCTTTCTGCAACCTTATCAACAGATGGCTGAAGAATAATTCACATTCCATCCTCATCAATGGTTACAACTGGGGACATTTTAATGCTACCAGAGGACTAAAGCAAGGGGATCCGCTCTCTCCCACTCTTTTCATTCTTGCCATGGATTATCTCTCTTTAATCTTGAATAAACAGCTGAGCTCCAATCAATCATACAGGTACCACCACAGGTCTAACATATTAATAACTCATCTTATCTATGCAGATGATGTTATGATTTTTTCAAATGCATCAAAACCTGTTGTCAAGCTCATCTACAAGTGTCTTCAACACTTCCAAGATACATCTGGATTACAGTTCAATCCTTCTAAATGTCAAATTCTTTTTCCAAAGAAGCTTCCTCCTAAAGTTAAGCACTGGGTCCTCAGCTACACTGGTTTCTCCTCTGCCAACTTGCCTTTGAAATATTTAGAGTTCCAATTATCTGCAGGCAGGACCAAACAAAATCATTTTGATGAAATCCTTAACAAATTAAACAGTTATCTTTCCAATTGGACTCATTTGTACCTCTCTTCTGGAGGGAGACTCACTTTACTCAAGAGCATCCTCACTACCCTCCCCTCCTATGTGATGCAGATGACTGCCATGAAGAAAAGTACCCAAGCTCAATTTGAAAGGCTTTTTAACAGATTTCTGTGGTCGAGTCAAAAGAAGCAGATCCACTGGGCCTCTTGGGCTAAACTGGCTAAACCTGATTGGGCTGGGGGGTTAGGTTTCAAAAGTCTAAATCAGATTTTCCAGATTAATTTCTGTAAGCTTTGGATAAGATTCAGATCTCAGAATTCCTTATGGTTTCAATTCCTCAATGGTAAATATTGCAAACACTCACATCCTGCCTTGGTCACCAGTAAAGTGGGGGACTCCAAGCTAAGAAGGCCATGCTGAAAAATAGACAACAAGCTGAAACAATTTATCTCTGGAATCTTGGAAAGGGTACCATTAATTTTTGGCTTGACCATTGGTGTCCTCTTGATTGGCTTCAACCTTGCACTACCCAGCTCAATCTTAATCTGCAGGTTTCTGAGTGCTGGGATGGAGACTAGTTGTCTTTACCTCTTCTCCACACCATTTTACAAGCCCCTTCTGCCAGAAAAGTTGCTTCCATTACATTTAACAGAACTTTTGCTGATTCTATTAATTGGAAGGCTTATACAACTCAAAGTCTTTCTAAGGCTATTTATTCCCAAATTTTTCATTGGGAGACTGTGGATTGGACTAAAATTCTCTGGAATAGACAACTTTCTCCTTCTATGAATTTTTTCAACTGGAGGCTATTCAAGAAATTCCTACCTACTGATGATATATTAAAAATGAAAGGACTGAGGGGACCCTCTTGCTGCAGCCTTTGCCATCAGGCTGAAGAGTCAATCCCCCCACCTTTTCTTTACTTGTCATTTCTCTCAACAGGTCTGGCAGAGGCTTATTGAGAAGTTGAATATAAACACCATGCTTCTTCAATGGTTGGATCTTTCTGGATGCTTCGGACCGATTGGTATAATTGGGGAGCTGGTGTTGTTCCTTTGTCAACTGCCTAGTTCCTGTGGATGGCAAGAAATAGTGCAATTTTTTATAATCAAATTCCCACAGTGGGGGCAGTGACCAGGAATTGCCTATCGTACCTGTTGACCTCATTTTTGATGAGGTCTTCTCTTCTTCTCTTTAGTACTTAGGATCTAGCCTTAGGCTTTTCCTTTGACTATCTTAGAGGATTAGAATTGGGACCCACCTTTTAGAAATTCAAACCACTTCTTAACTCCCCGCAAACTCCACAAACTTGACTGTAGACCCCTAATCACCTAGAGGGTTGAAATCAAATGTGGAAGTTTAAAGGATGAGTTCCTATAGGACTCTTTGGCCTTAGGACTGCCCTGGGTGGCCTCGTCTGGGGAAGGGGCTGACTTACACACTACACTTTCACACACTTCCTAAAACTACACCCATACCTAACTTGACCTCCTGACTCATGTAGGTGATTCACATGGATGGTCCTTAACCCCTAAGCCCTCGCTAAGAGGGTTAGGAACAACATGAGTGAATGCCTCAAATGAGTCCCTTCATGGCTCATGTGGGCTTGATATGGCTTCATGGCTCAACCAAAATGATTTCACTCAACTTAAATTCACCCAATCCTCAATTTCCCAAATTTTTAATTTTTGACCCCCGGGACCCTACACCTACTAAACCTACCCAAAACCCTTAAAATTACCCAAATTTCTCAAAAATTTCCAAATTACCCAAAATTCTCCAAAATCAATCCCAAACATTTCCACATCACTTAAACTGATCATCCATACCCAAAAATACCAAAAATTCTAAGAAAACCTCCCAATACCCTCCAAATACCCAAAATACCCCACTTGACCAAAAAATCCAAAACTTCAGAAAATTCCCAGAAAATTCCAAAAAATCCCAAATATTCCCAATTTCATTTTGTCCAACTATACCATGGGCCAATTTTGTCAATTTACCCTACATTTGTCAAAACCCCCAATTTGACCCATTTTAACCCAAAGTGAACCCAATGTCAAACCAAACCTACCCAATTGACCCCAATTTTGGTCCAATTCAATTCTAAACTTCAATTCAATATCCCCAATACCAATATAGACCAAATTCAAGCCCAATTTTATTGACATTTGAATCCAATTTCACTTTTGACCTTAAAGACCAATTTTGACCCATGACCCAAACCTAACCCAAACTCACCCAATTTAACTCCAATTAACCCCAAATCTTTTCTAAATCTTCCTTAACATTCCCACAAACAAAATAATAACATGATTTGCCCAAAATTTAGACCCAAACCCCACTCAAATTCAACCCAAGGCTAAAAGACCCATTTTTGACCTAAACCCAAACCTAACCCAAATGGGCCCAAACCCCAAAATCAAAGCCCAACCAAAGCCAAAACCTCTTTGAAACACTCCCATAAACATTTCTCAACATTGATTTTATATCAATTTCAACCCTGGCCCAACATTAGCCCAAGTTAGCCCAATTTGACCTACATAGGCCCACTTACCAAATAAACCCAAATTCAAACCAATTCAACTCCAAATCACACCAAATTGATTCCAAGCCCTTCATAGAACATCCCTAAACCAATTATGACATTTATTTGACAAAGTTATTCACAAAATTTTTATCCAAATGCCCATCCTAAAATCAAAAGCCCATTTCCCTTAAACTTTCCTAAAAGCCCACTTCACCACATTCAAAAGCCCAAATCTACCCTAAAGCCCACATGACATCTCCATTTGTCATCCACTTAATTAAATCCATTACCTAAGTCCTAAATTCACCATCAAATTATTCCAAATCAATTTTCATAAAAATTTCCATCAAAACATCCAAAATTCTTAAAACCCATTTTCATGAAATTGACCAAACCTTTTCCCAAGCCAAATGGAGCCAAGGATGAGCCATTCACAAGCCATATGAAGCCATGAAAGTTTGGCATTCGACCATGCCATTAATGGAAAAAGGAGGAGGCCCTTTAACCATCTCCTAAAAGTCATTAGCCTTAAGCATGTCTCCCCTTAACCAAGATTTAATCCAAATATTCTTGGATAAGGACATCACCACCTCTTGACCAGCTAGCCTAACAGATCTTCTCAGCCCAAGACCAGCCATGGGGAGGTGAACCCAACCCAAACCAATGGGTTGACCAATTTCAAGCCAAAATGGCCTCTCCCCCATTCCATTTTAATTCAAACACTTTACACATGTCCAAGCCCGATTGACTTCACCATTGCCAAGCCCCGACCCCCCGGTCGAGATGGTGACCCATGCCTGCACGGCCAGCCGCCCTGGATCGCCGGAAAACACCACACCCGAGAGCATCATGTGAGCCCAAGCTTGGAATTCTCACTCGCCGAGTTGCCCCATGCCCAATGGCCACCATGGTCGTTCTTCTCCTCACCGAGAGCAGCTGATCCCATGCCTCAACTCCCGCAGGAGGCCCTCCACCCTCTCCTATTTAAACTCCACCCCTCTCGGCCATGAGAGGAGCCGAGCACGAACCTTGCCGAAACTCGCCAAAATTGTTCCGCACCCTTCTCCACCCTTAGAGCAGCTTGATCCCAAGTGTCAATTTGCCCTAATCCCCACCGACAAAATCCAATTTCCCAACCGAAATTCCACCCAAAACCAGGACACTTCTCCACAGTGAGCCAATTCCCAAATTGATTGGTTCTACACCTTCACGCGACCAAGGGAAGGTGTCCACCGACAAAAGCCCCATCTCCGGGCCACCCGGTTGCTCCAGCCCTCCAAGCTTTGTGATCGGGCTTGGTCGAAATCACATCTAGACAATTCACCAGACCAGGAGACTTCATCTGGAGCTTGCTGTGATCCAATCGAAGGTGCAACAACTCTCAGATATAAGCCACACTTCTCTGAGCAAAGGTATGAGCTAATTCTTTATCCCGAGCTTCTGGAGATTCTCCATTTCAAATGTCTTAGTTTCAATGCATGATAGCCGTATAGATGTGTTCGTCTCTTCAAGACGAATCCATAGAGCATAAGAACATGAAAATCCATTGAGTATCGAGTGAGATCTTAGGGATTTAGTGTGGACGGCTCTCGGGTGAGGACGCTCGGGGACGATGAACGAATGTCGTCCATTCAATACACGCGCAGACGAATGGCTCAGATGGCGTCGGACCAGGAGACGGTACGAGAACCGCGGGGCCCGGGCTGCTGACTCAGGTGGCGGCGTCGAATGGGAGCGCGACGCGTGTGCGTTCGGAGCTGACGAGGTTGATGCGGCGCCGCGTCGATAAATAGAAAATTAGGGTATTTTTCTATTTATTTAATTCCCTAAACTTCAAAAATTCATATCTCCGTGTAGAAAAATCAGAAAAATAAAATAAAAATACCCTCTCGCTCGGTGAACGAGAGGAGAATAATGTGGAAAAGAAATCATTTAATTTCATCAAGTATTTTATTTTTTATAATTTATTTACTCTCTGCATTATTTTAATTCTCCATGCATGCATACAATTCACCATGGCATGAGACCATAGGGCTTTTGAAGCCTCCGAATTTGGGAACATTCCCCGAATTTTCCAAAGTCGAGGCCATCCCTATGAAGAGTAATTGATTTTTCAAATTCAGAGTTACTCGTTTTGAGTATTTTAATTCCAATAAATAGCATGTTGTGAAATAAATTCTAGGAAAATTTGGTGATGTTCCTTATGACTAGAGAACCCTAGGAAAAATAGGTTTTGACTTAGTTCATTTAAAACAACCCTAATTGGCTTAAACACCCAAAATAGGTCTTTATTTAATTAGAGTTAACCAGGCATCAAATTGACTTGAAATCAATTCTCCACTGACCTTTAGGATCAGAGGAATCCACCATAAAAGTTTGAAGTCAATTGCACTTGGTTAGCCCCACTAATTGGGTTGATTAAGCCACTTAGCCATTTTAAACTTTAAAAATTCATAACTTTTAAAATACCTCTCAAAAATTCACTAAATTGGTATTGGGGCCTCTCTGATATCAGGGGAATCCGAGAAAATTAAAATTTCAATTTTCTAAAAAAGTTGATTTTTAATAATATTTTAATATTTTTAATAATTAAAAAATAATAAAAATCACAAAAATAATAAAATTCACCAAAATGTGACATTTTGAATTTTAATCACTTAGGAACAAACCCCACATTTTTCTTAGGTCTATTTAGTGAGATATTAAATTTTAAAGCTTTAAGGTAATTTTAAAATTAAAAAAAATGTATTTTCTAGCATTTTCACTAAAATAATTATAATAAATCATAGAAAAATCAGAAAATTGCAAAATTTGATTCTCTGATTTCCTTGATATCAGAGAGATTTTTGAAAAATATAAAATTCATTTTTCAACATTTATTTTATTTTTAAATTAATTAATACTCCAAAACTTAAAATAATTATAATAAAAATAATATAATTCAAAAAATCACCAAAATTGGTTCAAGTGGTCCTCTGGTCATTAGGAACATCCCCTAATTTTCTTAAGGACAGAAACTTTCCCTTGGTCATGTTATTAAATTTTCCTTGAAAATCTCTATTTTCTACGAAAAATAATTATATAAATAAATTAAATACAGAAAAATCACATTTTCTCCTCTCATGTCTTTATTGACATATGAGTGAAGTTACATAAAACTTTCAAGTTCATTTGAGTTCAATTTAGTGAGTTATGAAATCATTAAGTTTAAAGGGTAAAGTGGTAATTAAATTTTTAACCCTTAATTAAAACTTTAGGTTTAATAAAAAAATTAACAAGTAAAATATTTGATCCTAATCTGATTTGGATGATTGAAATTTAAATGATTAAAGGGTAGAAACCCATTAAGCAATTTTAAAATAATTAAACCTTAATTAAATAATTGATTAAATCCGGAAGAATAATAAAATTGGAATTATTAAAATAGGGATATTATTAGGAGGAGATTTATTCTTTAATTTAAAAAATCCCTAAATTAATTATCTCATTAATATTCAATTCTTAATTAAAATGATAACTCAAATTTAAAATATTAAAAGACTTAATTATTAAACTCTTTTAAAAATTTCAATTAAAATTAAAAATAAAATTAAATTAAAATTAAATTAAAATTAAATAATTAAATTAAATTAAATTAAATTAAATTAAATTAAATCAAAATTAAATAATTAAATTAAATTAAATTAAATTAAATTAAATTAAATTAAATTGAACAATTAAATTAAACTAAATTAAATTAAATAAATTAAATTAAATTGAATAATTAAATTAAACTAAATTAAATCAAATTAAATGAATTAAATTAAATCAAATTAAATTAAATTAAATCAAATTAAATTAAAATTAAATTAAATTAATTTAATGTAATATCAAATCAAACTAAATTGAATTAAATTGAATTAAATTAAATTAAAACTCAATTAAATTAAATTAAATTAAATTAAATATAACACCACCTAAGACATAAAGAATTCAAAATAAATCTAAAATAACTTGAACACTATTCCAAATTTAAACTCATTAATGGAAATTAAACTAAATCACAAATCATTTGAATACTAATTTACCCTTGAAAGTTTTAGTTATCATAACTCCTAAACAGAACATTAAATGAAATGTTACTGCACTTATAGGATATTCAAATGTCCTAGTTCACTGAGCAAGATAATAACAAAACTTAAATTCTCGGACGATTAATTCATTTGTATAATTAAACCCATTTGGACTTAGAACAATCCTAGAAATATTGAAAAGATGTTTAAGATTTGTCTTAAGCACTTCCTCGATATGATAGGTGTTCATAAGAACAATTGAATTTAATTGTTCTTTGATGAAGAAAATCGTCCTCAAACCAAAAACACAAAGACCTAGACGTCATAGGAAATGACTAGTTATAGGATTAGGAATTTGGTAGAAAACCATAACCTTTCCCTTAGCTTTACCTAGGAACTTGCTTAAATATTCTAATTGTGTTTTAAGTGTAGCTTCGAGATGACGGGAAGACCCTCCGTGTACGCTTTTATTTTATTGCAATTTACTTTCTTGCAATTTACATTATTACAATTTACTTTATTGCAAATGCACTTTACTTTTCTTGCATGATAAACAACTGTTGCATGAAAACCCACACCTTTAGGATATACCCTAAAACTGAAACCAAAACTAAATTAAAAGTCATTGCAAGATAAAATTCACCGCCACAACATTTCAAAATATAAAACAACTCAAAATTTAATCACAAACAGAACACAAAACTACAATTGCAACTAAATTAAAACGTCCTATTGGATGATCGGGAATACCTCGGATGATGTAACCTACGTGTTGCTAACGGGATTTCCCACGGTCTAAATGAAAGTGTGGAACTCATTCAGTTGAGTTTAGCAAATTCATCTGGACTAAGTGAATCCGATAAAAATAATGATGCCGGAAGGATGGAACCGTGGGATCTTAACCGGTGTCGTTATAATCAACTTTAAGATTTGTTTTAATTAAAACGTAAAAAACACTTGGAAATTAAGATTTTCTCTAAACCAAAACAGTTTTCTCATCTCCTGATTTATGATTTTCTAAAACTAAACCTCTGCAACAATAAGGAGCTCGGAGCATGGTGGGCAGCACGGCCATCGTCGTCAAGAAACTTGAACCTACTTCAGCAAAACTTTCCTAGAATTAAATAACCAAGCCATAGGATTTCGAGGTAGTTTGCACTAGTGCAACATAAATCCTCAACCTTTTGTTAGGCATTTGCCTTGCAAATTAAGCCCTAACCGGACTTAGGATTCCGAGGTAGTCGTCTGATACGACATAAACCCTCACATCTTCGAGGCTATTTGTATGATTCTATCATATAAATATAAGTCCTAATTAATTAAAATTGACAAAATCAAAACATTTAAATAAACATTAGGATTTTCCTAAATTTAAGCCACACAATAGGATAGTCGGGAAATTACCGAAGTTCACTTCGAATCTGTGATTTCTCCTACTTTTCTTCCTTTGGATTCACAAAACAAAATGTTCCAAACTTGATCCATCTCCTATTGAAATTCCAAAATTTAATCCCTTGAAAACTTAAACTTTGAAATCCTTGAGAGAAGAATTATTGATTATTATCGAGAGTTTTCTTAGGTGATTCCCGTCACTTAAGATGTAATTAACTATAGGGGCTTGCCCTTATAGGGAATTTTGAAGAACCCAGGTAATATAAACCCCGTTTAATGTTTTCATATTAAGTAGGGGAATTTTGTCGGCTTATAAAATTGGTTCGCGGACCGAACGGATGTCACAAATCTTCTAGTTTATTTAATCAAGCCCCACCGTCGAGCGGTGTGTCTATCCTTAGGGATAGATACACGGTCTGTGGTGCGGTGCTCGTTTATATAAACTATTTGGGAC
Organism: Papilionanthe hookeriana x Papilionanthe teres; assembly: GCA_022702705.1. Classification (NCBI taxonomy): domain Eukaryota; kingdom Viridiplantae; phylum Streptophyta; class Magnoliopsida; order Asparagales; family Orchidaceae; genus Papilionanthe; species Papilionanthe hookeriana x Papilionanthe teres. The sequence goes on from CM040427.1 coordinate 116,224,843, forward strand.
GTGAGATCGGTTTAATCTCATATCTTAAAACCTTCAAATTTAAAATTATTTTCAAAATCAAATACTACTTTTCAAATTATTTTAATTAAATTAAAAATTCACCGACGGATTTCTGTTAGGCGACCCCTCTTCAAAATAAAACACAACCTAAAAATATGCCGACAAGATTTACGGCGACTACCGTGAGGAAAATTCCTCTCTCCATTATAATCAGATAATTCTGCTTTCAAAAATCGGTAGTGCATCCATGTCCTTAGTGGATCAAACTACTCTTCTTTTCGTTGGAATACTATGTTCATTTCTATCTTGAATGAGTATAGCCAACATTCTCCCGGATTTAGGAGCCACTGTTTAGACACCCCTAAACAGAGAGGTTCCGAGATCCTTTTACCTCATTTTTGAGGTGGGGTGGACCCCCAATAGGTGTTAGTTTAGGGATGATCCTTCGAGTCGAGAAGTCTTGCTTAAGACTCTCTTTTCCTTTCCAACTCCGAATCGATTCCTTACCTTCTCTACACTTTTGAACATTCCGTTCTAAATAAACAAACCCTCTAATAAGTGATTCCTTTAACAAATGATTCTTTCTTATAAATACATGAACAAGAACGAGTTCGGACTCTTTTCAATTCCTTTCTTTTCGTCCTAAAGAAAAGAAGCATAACTTGGGACCGACAACCGAATCTACCTTGCGAAATGGAAGCCCCAAAGCCGATTTTCTCCTTCACCAACGGACGAGGACTTCGCCGTCTATAAGGATGAGCCGCCCGACAATGAGATCATCCGATTTGGACGAGGATTTGAAACACGAACGTCAAGGTCACCGACGTCTCCCTCTTTGCACTGACGAACAAGGTATCTGAAGCTGAGGAGCCACTGCTTGAGTTCAACCTTAGGTCGATCCAAGAGTTTCCTCCCCTGCAAAGGGTCCCGACTAGGAGGAGTACTGCTTTCCGCAGGAGGACCGTTCTTACTACCCCCACCGGTCTAGTTGTTTCGCACCTACCCGGACTTACGCCAAATCAAAGGGGAAAGAAATCCGGAATTATGGTAAACTCGTTACCGTGGAGGGTACGGATCTTCTCGTAAGACCTTCGTTTTCGAAATCGGGTCCAGGTTCAAAGATTCCGTCACTGACAAAGACCCAAAGAAGAAACAGAAGTAGAAGGATCGCCAGAGAAGCCAGAGCTGCTGAAATCGCTTTCCTGGAGGAAATTCCACAACTACCAGAATATACACCGCTACCAGAATATACACCGCTGTCTGACTACATACCACTTTTGGGAGGAAGCAGGTTCCATCCCCTCTCCGCCGCAGAGGATGAGGAGAATGTTCGCAAGATTGCTGCCACATTACCTCGGCCCGCATACTACAACGATAGCCGCAAGAAAAGAACTAGAACTACGCCGTTTGCTCGACTGCAAACTTTGGTAGAAAAGTTGGCAAGGAAGGAAAACTGCCCCGTATCGGAGATTCTATGAAGGATAGGGCGGGTGCCAGTCAAATCCCGTCTTGGGCCCCGGGTAGAGCCCGCCGTCATGACAGAAAAGCCAAACAAGAGAATGAAGGCTAGCCCGCCTCTCGTAGTCTCAGGACTACAGATTAAGGAGGATACCACCTTCGAGCATTTGGCCGACAGACCATCTGGTCCTAGACCTTCTGCTGCTAGAAGGATGGTGTGGCGTCCCACTTACTGGCGATTGAGATTGAAACAACGGCTCGAAAAAGAAAGTCTCGCCAGAGGCCGGAATCGAAGAAAGCGCTACCGCGATAAAGGGGACTCGTGAAAAGGGGACCCCGCAACTATCGTACGACAACCGCAAAGACACACGTAAAGCTCCGCTAGAAGATGCCATGGAAAAGTTGAGAACCGATATCCGACGGTTGGCAAAAGAAAGAGAAGAAAAGTTCGGAGATGAGATCGATTCATCGGAATTCATGGACGACGAATATGCGAGAAATCAATATGGTTGAAACACGAGCTTCATCGCCTTCGCAAGGTGCTCCCGCAGCGCGCAGAAGAGAGGAGCCATAACCGATGAGAAGACAGGCTTCGGGAAAAGACGACACGATCGCTCAAATGGCAAAAGGATGGAAGAGATGGCCGTAGCTCCGGCCACTCTCCGCAGTCAAGTACAACCACATGAGAGACACCCCGGAGGTCATTCACATTGTAGACGGAGGAAAGGAGATTACATCCGTCAATGGGGATGATCGACTAAAAGGATACAACACAAAGTATGATCCCCGAAAAGGATATCAAGAACTTGGTGGAACAGCGAGTGCGAGAAGCCTTAGCACAATCGAAGAGCGGGACATCCATTCGGACGGGTAGACCTTACCTAGAAGAATTCGACGCCGTCCAATACCCGAAAGGCTTCGTACCACCTCTCGTTCAAGACCTTCGACGGAACCGGGAACCCCCGACAAGATGTTGCACACTTTCGTGCCAGTTGTTGCAATGCCGGCGGGAGCGATGCGTTACTTTTCCGACAGTTCGTCAGCAGTCTGTCAGGAATCGCCTTCGACTGGTATGCAGAATTACCCAATGGCTCAGTGAAGACATTCTCAGAGCTAGAGAGCCTCTTCATCAAGCGATTTGCCGGAGCTCAGCACCACATCACTATAGGTGATTTAGTGGTAGAGAAACAAAGGCCGAATGAAACTTTGGTGGATTACATACTTCGATGGAGAAATTTAAGTATGAAGTGTGAACCACAACCGCAAGAACAACATGCGATCGGCATCTTGCTTAAAAGCATTCACGGCCCGATAGCACTTCTCCTCAAAGGGTTCACAATTAAGACTTTTGAGAAGTTGTTAAGCAAGGCCGGAAGCTTGCAAGAAGAGGCGAAGCAATTAAGTTTTGCCGACAAGACGGACAAGCGTAAGCCGGTGAAGACCTTCGAAAAGAAATCCGGGATAGTTGCAGCGAGCTGATAAAGGCAAGCAACCGATGCAAATACCACCGAATGGACGCAAAGAACCACAACAGAACTACCAACGAACCCCGGTCCAGCTATTAGTCGTCTCCGCAAGATGAACAACCGCCTCGTCCACAACGTACATCGAGGGAGCTTCGAGCGAGAGAATATCCGTTCAAAAATGAAGCAAGATCGAAAATGTTCCGTAGCCTAATGAAGACTCCGCATTTCCAGCTGCCGAACCTAAAAGACCGGAGGAAGTCAACAAGAACGGTGATCCCAACTTTTGCCCTTACCATCGGATGCTTGGGCACAAGATAGAAGATTGTATTACCTTTAAAAGTTGGCTCAACGACAACCTTCGGAAAGGAAATATAACAATCCCGAAGGAGTACATGAAGGAACCCCAGAAAGGAGGTTCCGTCAATGTTATCTCAACTGATCCCGTCATTCCGATAGATCCCTATGCAATTGACGATGGATGGACTACCACCTGGACGAGGTCTTCGAAGAAGATTTTAGACAGCATCCGAACCGCTTCGGTGCGAGCTTTAATTCAGAGTTCGAGACCTGTTAAACCGGTACTATCACTTGCGATAGAGGAACAACCTCGACAGGAGACGATCAAAGAAAAGAAGAAAATTGACGAAGAAGAGGGGACCGAGACTCCTAAGGCTGGACTAGGGGTCGCTTATCCTAGGATAGTTGTTTCCGATTCGAGGGAGAAATCCCTCGAACCTCTGATTTTGTATGATTATCTGCTCACTTCGGTGGGATCATATAATGATAAGGGTGATGGCGTTGGCTACGTTTTGACTGTTTCTAATGATTACGTAACTAGCGACAAGCCGAACATCGACTTCGATGCCAATAACAATTCTCAAATCATACACGATCTCGACGAGCAAAATAACGAAGAAAACGTCCATCAAGGAGGCTACGAGAGTTCGACAAGCAACGGATCTATCTGTGAGTTTCGAGGAGCTCCAGATACGATAGAGTTAGAGCCTTCAGATTTTGAAGATAATCCAGAAGAGCCTGTCATTCCGATTCAGGAGGAGACACCGACAAGTTCAACACTAGATTCAGAAGAAATTACAGAAGTCAACTTGAGAAGTGGAAAAGTTCTACCTCCAAGAATGGGTCCAAAAGACAAAGGAAAGCAGGTGGTTGTTCAAGAAGAACCAACCCCGGCAGAAGAAATACCCGTTCGAGAAGAAGCCGAGACGCATGAGAACAAAGTGGACTACAACGTGCTAGCCCATCTTAGGAAACTACCGGCCAAACTGAGCATTTACGATGCTCTCATCTTATCAAAGGAGATGAGAGAAGCTCTGATCAAAGCCTTACTTGATCCGGAAATTTGCTTAGCTCAAATGGCCGGAGATTCCTTAGATGAGGTTTGCTCGTTAAAGGAACAACGAGGCGTTACCTTCACGGACAATGACCTACTACTGGGGACGCGGATCACAACCGACCATTGTACATTTCAGCTTACAATCGGGAAGTTTACGCTCTCCAGAGTATTGGTGGATCCAGGAGCATCAATCAATATAATGAGTCTTCGAACACTAGCATACTTGGAAATTGATGCTCGCGAGCTCGAAGCCAACAAAATGTTATTAAGAGGATTCAACAAGAAAGGAGAAAGAGCCCTCGGGTCAATAACGCTACTGATGAAGACCGGTGACTTAGCAAAGACAACCGCGAAATTTCACATAATTGATTCAGAAACATCGTTCAACGCTTTACTGGGCCGACCATGGATACATGAAAACAGGATGGTACCATCATCTCTGCATCAGTGCATCAAATACTACGATGGAGGGGAACAGTGTATCAAAGGCGACTTGCAACCATTCTCCGTACATGAGATTGGAATCCATGAAGATGCAGCTTATTATGCACCGCCAAAGAAAACAATCTTCTCCAGAGATACCATAACAAATGAAGCAAAGAAAGTTCAGGACAACGAAGAACCAGAGGTTCTAGTCCAACAGTCACTCACCACTCCCTTACGGCGAGATGGTGAAGGTTTCTCCACAACTCGCATCCGAGGTCGAGGCCGGGGACGAGGTCGTGGTAGAGATGTTAGGACGATTGGACGAAGAAACCAGCCATCAATGTTGATTGGAATGATAGTTCCGAAGAAGAAAAGGAAATCAAGCAAGAAGCAGCAACAATAAGTCGAAAGAAGCCGCAATTCAAGATCTCCCTCGAAGATGAAAAGAATGAAGAATATAAATTGATGTACGAGAAGATTAACCACTACGTACACACTATGACCCTGACCCCGATCCATTCTAATAAGATCGAGGGTATGGTGGTCAAAGAGGTACATGGCGGCGGTGCAAAGCCAATCAAATTCTACCGTGGTGCTTCTTCCTCCAAAACTGAAAATAATGTACAATTTGAAGATGTCACTTCATCAGAATTAATTGAATTACCTTTTGAGTGGTACTCTCCCTGTGTTCAAAATTTAATTCAACGTGGTTTCTTACCTCGACAATGGACAAAAGGCCAATCACAACATTTTGAAAAATTATGGAATAACTCCGGTCGCCCACCCAATTCAAAGTATGGACTCGGATTCGGCACAATAGGGTCAGTTGACGATACTGAATTTTGCTTGGTTGTCACTTGCAAGTCCAATGAAAACCGCATGGAAACTACGGACGAACTCGAAGATTTACAAATCGGAGACGCTCCACCGTAATTCGAAGAAGAAATTAAATCTACAATAGATGAGTTAACGGAAGTTAACTTAGGTACTAGCGAAGAGCCTAGGCCTACCTTTGTTAGCTCCTTACTCAACAAAGAAGACTCCGAAGAAATAATCAAGTTATTAATGGAATTTAAAGACTCGTTTTGCTTGGAGCTATGATGAGATGCCGGGATTAGCTCCGGAGGTTGCGGCTCATAAGCTAGGAGTGGATCCTACTCGTTCCAGTCGGACAAGGTCCCGTGAAGAATGCGTCTAGAAATCGAACAACAAGTCATAGCCGAAGTTAAAAAGCTAATAGACGCTAAATTTGTCCGTGAAGAACAATACCCGACTTGGCTAGCCAATGTGGTGCCAGTCGAAAGAAGAATGGTCGGATCGAATTTGTGTAGACTTCGGAGATTTAAACAAGGCATGTCCAAAAGATGAATTCCCTCTACCGATCCCGAATTAATGATCGACATTGCTTCAACACATGAAATATTCTCGTTCATGGATGGATCTTCGAGATACAACCGGATAAAAATGGCTCCAGAAGATGAAAAGCTTACAAGCATTCGAACGCCGATCGGAGTATTTTGCTACACAGAGTGATGCCATTCGGATCGAAGAACGCAGGAGCAACCTACCGAGAGCAATGACAAGAATTTTTGATGATCTCATCCACAATCAAGTCGAATGCTACGTGGACGATGTGGTCATCAAAAGCAAAGTAAACGAAAACCACCTGTATGATTTGAGAATTGTTTTCGAACGATTAAGACAATTTAACCTTAAGATGAATCCCTTAAAATGCGCCTTCGGCGTCACCTCCGGGAAATTCATAGGATTCGTTGTCCGACATCGTGGAATTGAAATCAACCCGGAAAAGATTAAAGCTATCTTAGAAATGCCACCTCCCAAAACCTTAAAACAACTACGATCTTTTCAAGGGAAGCCGGCATATCTTCGACGCTTTATCTCAAACCTGTCAGGTAGGTGTCAGCCTTTCTCGGCGCTAGTTAAAAAGGACGCCAAATTTATTTGGGAAGGGAAATGCCAGAAGGCCTTCGAGGACATTAAACAATATTTAATGACACCTCCCGTCTTAGCAGCCCTGGCCTCGAGTGGACCGGCGATACTTTACACCGCGGCTTTAGACGACTCTCTCGGAGCCCCGTTAGCTCGAGTCAATGATGAGGGTAAAGAAAATGCTCTTTACTACTTAAGCCGTCGTTTACTTCCGACGGAAGTAAGGTATCCCGCAATTGAAAAGCATTGTTTGGCCTCGATCTTCGCCGCTCAAAAGCTCGAGCACTACATGCTTTCTCATAAGGTTAACTCGATCTCGAAGTTTAATCCATTGCAATACTTGATGACTCGTCCAACACTTTCCCAGCAGACTTGCCGTATGGTCAATGATATTATCGCAATTCGATATAACTTTCGTGCCTCTGCGTGCCGTGAAGGGACAAGTCTTAGCAGACTTCCTCGCAGCGCACCCTTTGCCGGCAGAATCTCCTCTCAATGATGATTTGCCAGATGAACAAATAATGAACCTAGAAGACCTTGATGATCGATGTTGGGAATTATATTTTGACGGAGCATCTTCAGCACACAAAGACGAAGAATCGCAAGTGATAGTGCACGGTAAGGCAGGAATCGGGCTAATCTTTATAACACCGGAGCGGGGGATGTTAAGATACTCCTACCACTTGACAGAACCGTGTACAAACAATGAAGCAGAATACGAAGCCCTCATAACAGGACTGGAATTAGCTATTCAAATGGGGATAACAGACATCAACATCTACGGGGATTCGCAGTTAATCATTCAACAGATCGCCGGACAATACGAATTTTAAAGCCAAGACTCGAACAATACTTCCAAGATGCCATACAAATTGTTGAACAGATTCCAAATGTGACAATCTACAAAATTCCCGTAAAAGAGAATGCTTTAAGCAGATGCTTTAGCCCGTCTCGCAAAAGAATTCGCCTGTTTGCAAGATGAATCAGTGGAAGTGTCGGTTCACTGGACGTCGGTCCTATCACAGCTCGACATAGACACAATACACAAATCGGAAAAGAAAAAGAATCGACTGCAACGAAGTGACGTAAAACACGTAAGATTGGCGACAGCCATTAATGTACTACCCGCAAACAGGAAAGCTACCGGACGATAGGTCGCTAGCCCATCGCATCAAGAAAAGAACTCGTCCTACACATTAATAAACAACACATTATACGAAGGTCTTTTGATCAAATGTGGCTAAGGTGCCTAAGCGGATCCGAGGCCCGTGAAATTGTTAAAGAGGTGCATTCGAGACTCCGTGGCGCTCACCGATCGGGTCCGAAGATGAAAATGAAAATTAAAAGACTAGGGTACTACTGGCCCTCGATGATGACCGACTGCATGAAAATCGCCAAGAGCTATCACCAATGCCAAGTGCACGGAGTGGTTCTACACCAACCTCCAAATGTGCTACATCCGACAATTGCGTCATGGCCATTTGAATGTTGGGGCACAGATATAGTGGGTCCGATAGAACCACCATCTTCAAAAGGACATCGCTTCATTCTTGCGGCTACGGATTACTTTTCCAAGTAGGCAGAGGCAGTTCCACTTAGAGAAGTGAAAGCACACCATGTGCTACGCTTTTTAAGAACCAAGTTGTCTACCTGTTTCGGAGTGTCGCGCAGGATCATCTCGTATAATGGGTCGGCATTCGAAGCACACAAATCAACAATTTTGTCGGGAGACACGGAATCGATCGGCGATACTCAACAATTTACTACCCAAGAGTAAACGGTCTCGCCGAGGCTTTTAATAAAAATCTCGTTCAAATCTTAAAGAAAACCTTGGACGATAATAAGAGAAATTGGCACGAGAAATTGTTAGAAGCCTTATGGGCCTACCGGACAACCTTCGAACTCCTACTCGAAGCCACACCTTACGCTCCGGTGTATGGGTCCGAGGCGATGTTACCTTTAGAGGTTCGGCCTTCCTTCACTCAGAATTGCAGTTGCAAACAAGATCACGACAGAAGAGAACGCCAAATTACGACTAGAAGAATTAGAAGGCTTGGAAGGGAAATGACTTGCAGCGCAACAGAATTTTGAACTATACCAAGCTAAGATGGTTCAAGCCCATGACAAACTGGTCCGCCCAAGAACCTTCAAAGTTGGTGACTTAGTTCTCGTTCTCAAGAGACCTATTCTTGCACACCGCAAGATAGGAGGAAAATTTGAACCCACTTGGGAAGGACCGTTTGTGGTTGAAGCAAGTATACTCGTGGAGGTTCCTACCAGCCTAGTGAATTGCCGGGGAGAACGACATATGCTTCCGATCAACGGACGATACTTAAAAAAGTATTACGCTACCTGATGTTTTGAAGGAATGAATTCTTCATCCCTAAGAAACACGGGCGAAGTAATTACTTATGATTGGGTCCGAACCCAAAAAATAATAAAATGTGCTAAAATAAATAAAATCATGATAATAAAGATTTCCTTGTTTTCTCTTCCAAATCAAAATCTTTTTCCTGATTTTTTCCCACTTCATTCCTGTTAAATTTGAAAATACAAAAAAAATATAATATAAAAAAAATGAATGTCTTTAATAAACATTTTCTTAATGTTCTTGTTCTTAGTACAGCCCCTGATCCTTTCCTTATCTTTTCGCAGGGAAATGTTGAACGGGCGGTTGGTCCTGAACTTTAAGAATGGCGTAAGCCTTGCACTCGATGAAAAGAGGGTGAAAGATGGAGCGATAATCGAGATTGACTTGGATTTCGCACCGAGCGGGCCTACGATACGAAGAAAGTGACTCGGGTCCCGCTTAACCGAGAAGAACTACCCGGGCGGACGAGTGATGAAAGTGGGTGGCCCAAGCCACCAATCCAACAACAAGAAAAGAAAAGCAAACACCGAAGAAGATAAGAAAATGAAGTCCGTAGTCGCTACGAGCGGAGGGCAGGCTTGTCAGCGCCGCGCCCACAGAGATTCAAGAAGTGCGGAGAGCTACTCTCACAGCCACGCAACGAAGAAATAAGAATCGCCGTATCCGTAAGATGTTAACAAAACTAGCTACGGACCAGCGCGACGAGACAATTGCTAATGCCAGCACACACACTTCAAGGACACCGGTTCACCTGGAACCTGAAGAAAGGAGGCCAGCTCCTAGGATAACAGAAAGAATCAGGGAAATCCCCAGAAGATCAGAAGAAAGAAGGCTACCACGCCACCGGATAGAACCACCAATAATGCATGACCTTGTTGCGTAAGCAACCCCGGGGATGTCCCGACGTGCATCATCCCCGAGGAGCCGAGGTATGCGGGGGAACGTAAAGGGATTGAACCATATATCCCACAATATGTCACAAGGCCTCGCCATCCGCAGATCATTCCGAATACGAGCTGGAGAGAATCCGAATGTTGAAAAGAAAACTTTTGAATACTTCGAGAGAATTAAAGGAAGAAGGATCAACATACTAGTAGGGCCTCGAGCTACATACCGACGTATTCTCGGAGTATGAACAACAACAAATCGTGGATTGTATCCGGATCCGAAAAGAATGGGCGGAGCGAGCCGCCCGAGGGAAAACACATACTCGGAACCCGGAGATGGATGTCGTGGAAAGGAAGAATCACAATACAATGCGGATGCTCGCTACAACTTTGCTTCGAAGACGAAAGGGAAACCCACCGGGATACTCCGTCATGGGCAAGTAGATCCGATGCCATTAGTCATCGGGAGAATGGTAAAAAGATTGATAACATGGAGGGTACCGCCAGCGGATTGCATACCCAATAGCTGCATTATCAACATCTACAAACAAGGTGATCGCATACCCCCACATATAGATCACCACGACTTCGTCGGACCTTTCGCACGCGTCTCTTTCTTGAACGAGTGTGACATCATGTTCGGATCCGACCTCCGGATAGCGAGCCCGGGTGAGTTCCGAGGGCCGATGAAGATACCTTTACCGGTGGGTTCCGTCATGATACCGAAGGGCAACAGAGCGGATATCGCTAAGCATTGCATACCGGGAGTGCCGGTGGAGCGGATCTCGCTTACTTTCGGGAGAATGGACGACAAGCAAGATACCTTACCATTTCCAACCGTACCCGCAGCTAGAGAACCTCCGACCTTACGAGCCGTGAGTTACATGGGAAATATCACACCTCCAACGTACATCCAATCGGCATCCTTGCCGGGGATGGCTTGGAAGGTGATGTTATTAACCATGTACCCCACTTATTCGTACATGGATTTTTTGACAAATGCTTCTTTTGATGGACCAACAAAGATCATACACGATCCGTTTTGAGTCTACATGGATTGTATGAAATGTATTCCAGATCGAGTTGTATGATGTATTTTCAACATGATTGGAATGAAAGTGACCATGTCACGTTTCTGGCCTTCACCTCTTTTGTGCAAATTGATTGGGAAACACCATTAAAGTTAAATGAACTTCGAACAAAGAACAGAAAAGAAATAAAGAAAGAAGAATAAAAGAAAACTTTCTTAAAAAAAAAATCTTAAAAATGACAAACACCAAATTCACATGAACATTAAATAAACGATAAAATAAAATTTGAACCATTAAAAGATAAACGAAATCAACACAAATCTCAAATTCCATTCTTCCAAATTTCAAATCAAATTTCAAATTCAATCTTTCCAAATTCCGAATCAAATTTCAATCTTTTCAAATCTCAAATCAAATTCTCAATCAAATTTCAAATCCAATCTCGATCAAATTTCAAATTTGATCTTTCAAATTTCAAATCAAATCTTAAATCAAATTTCAATCGAGTTCAAACTCATCCTTCCAAATTCCCAAATTCAATCTTTCCAGATTCCAAATCCAGTCTCAATCAAATTCAAATTCAATTTCTTCCAGATCTCGAATCAAATATAAATCGAATTCAAACTTTTGGGTCGAGGATTTTACATCCAAGACTGCACTGCTTTAGGATTCTTTCCTATCACATCGAAATACATCAAATTCAAACTTTTGGGTCGAGGATTTTACATCCAAGACCGCACCGCTTTAGGATTCTTTTCCTATTGCACCGAAATACATCAAATTCAAACTTTTGGGTAGAGGATTTTACATCCAAGACCGCACTCGCTTTAGGATTCTTTCCTATCGCACCGAAATACATCAAATTCAAACTTTTGGGTCGAGGATTTTACATCCAAGATCGCACTCGCTTTAGGATTCTTTCCTATTGCACCGAAATACATCAAATTCAAACTTTTGGGTCGAGGATTTTACATCCAAGGCTGCACTCGCTTTAGGATTCTTTCCTATTGCACTCGAAATACATCAAATTCAAACTTTTGGGTCGAGGATTTTACATCCAAGGCCGCACTCGCTTTAGGATTCTTTCCTATCGCACTCGAAATACATCAAATTCAAAATTTTGGGTCGAGGATTTTACATCCAAGGCTGCACTCGCTTTAGGATTCTTTTCCTATTGCACTCGAAATACATCAAATTCAAACTTTTGGGTCGAGGATTTTACATCCAAGGCCGCACTCGCTTTAGGATTCTTTCCTATCGCACCGAAATACATCAAATTCAAACTTTTGGGTCGAGGATTTTACATCCAAGGCTGCACTCGCTTTAGGATTCTTTTCCTATTGCACTCGAAATACATCAAATTCAAACTTTTGGGTCGAGGATTTTACATCCAAGGCCGCACCGCTTTAGGATTCTTTCCTATCGCACCGAAATACATCAAATTCAAACTTTTGGGTCGAGGATTTTACATCCAAGGCTGCACCGCTTTAGGATTCTTTTCCTATCGCACCGAAATACATCTAATTCAAACTTTTGGGTCGAGGATTTTACATCCAAGACCGCACTCGCTTTAGGATTCTTCCCTATTGCACTGAAATACATCAAATTCAAACCTTTTGGGTCGAGGTTTTTACATCCAAGACTGCACTGCTTTAGGATTCTTTTCCTATTGCACTGAAGTACATCAAAATCAAACTCTTGATGTTAAGGATTTTACATCCAACACCGCATTACTCTGAGATCTCTCCTCATTGCAACGATTCAATCTAATCAATTCAATTTTCTTTCGAGGTTGAAGATGTTACATCTACAGCCTCAGAATTCCAATTTTCATTTCAAATCAAATCCCTTCAAATTAATCTTGACAAACTTCAATCCAAATTGAAATTCCAAATTGAAATCTAAACTCACACATCAAAACTTAAATTGAAACAAAATAAAATCTAAGTCGAGATTTCCCCAGGTCATGTGATTTGGGATTCACCTCCTTTTCCTTTCCCCAGCGAGAGTTTTGGAATCTCCGGTTTCGCAGTTATACTTGCTACTCCCAGACGGAACTCTTCTACTTCGTCCTAAGTTCATCACTTGGACATCTGTGTTGGTTTTGTCGATCGTTTCGGTCAACACCAATACGCGCGGTGTGCTCCGTCAGCTCACCACACCTATTGGGGGTCCATTTGTTGACCTCATTTTTGATGAGGTCTTCTCTTCTTCTCTTTAAGTACTTCAGGATCTAGCCTTAGGCTTTTCCTTTCGACTATCTTAGAGGACTAGAATTGGGACCCACCTTTTAGAAATTCAAACCACTTCTTAACTCCCTGCAAACTCCACAAACTTGACTGTAGACCACTAATCACCTAGAGGGTTGAAATCAAATGTGGAAGTTTAAAGGATGAGTTCCTATAGGACTCTTTGGCCTTAGGACTGCCCTGGGTGGCCTCGTCTGGGGAAGGGGCTGACTTACACACTACACTTATACACTACACTTTCACACACTTCCTAAAACTACACCCATACCTAACTTGACCTCCTGACTCATGTAGGTGATTCACATGGATGGTCCTTAACCCCTATGCCCTTGGGTAAGAGGGTTAGGAACAACATAGTGAATGCCTCAAATGAGTCCCTTCATGGCTCATGTGGGCTTGATATGGCTTCATGGCTCAACCAAAATGATTTCACTCAACTTAAATTCACCCAATCCTCAATTTCCCAAATTTTTAATTTTTGACCCCCGGGACCCTACACCTACTAAACCTACCCAAAACCCTTAAAATTACCCAAATTTCTCAAAAATTTCCAAATTACCCAAAATTCTCCAAAATCAATCCCAAACATTTCCACATCACTTAAACTGATCATCCATACCCAAAAATACCAAAAATTCCAAGAAAACCTCCCAATACCCTCCAAATACCCAAAATACCCCTCTTGACCAAAAAATCCAAAAATTCAGAAAATTCCCAGAAAATTCCAAAAAATCCCAAATATTCCCAATTTCATTTTGTCCAACTACACCATGGGCCAATTTTGTCAATTTACCCTACATTTGTCAAAACCCCCAATTTGACCCATTTTAACCCAAAGTGAACCCAATGTCAAACCAAACCTACCCAATTGACCCCAATTTTGGTCCAATTCAATTCTAAACTTCAATTCAATATCCCCAATACCAATCTAGACCAAATTCAAGCCCAATTTTATTGACATTTGAATCCAATTTCACTTTTGACCTTAAAGACCAATTTTGACCCATGACCCAAACCTAACCCAAACTCACCCAATTCAACTCCAATTAACCCCAAATATTTTCTAAATCTTCCTTAACATTCCCACAAACAAAATACTAACATGATTTGCCCAAAATTTAGACCCAAACCCCACTCAAATTCAACCCAAGGCTAAAAGACCCATTTTTGACCTAAACCCAAACCTAACCCAAATGGGCCCAAACCCCAAAATCAAAGCCCAAACAAAGCCAAAACCTCTTTGAAACACTCCCATAAACATTTCTAAACATTGATTTTATATCAATTTCAACCCTGGCCCAACATTTGCCCAAGTTAGCCCAATTTGACCTACATAGGCCCACTTACCAAATAAACCCAAATTCAAACCAATTCAACTCCAAATCACACCAAATTGATTCCAAGCCCTTCATAGAACATCCCTAAACCAATTATGACATTTATTTGACAAAGTTCTTCACAAAATTTTTATCCAAATGCCCATCCTAAAATCAAAAGCCCATTTCCCTTAAACTTTCCTAAAAGCCCACTTCACCACATTCAAAAGCCCAAATCTACCCTAAAGCCCACATGATATCTCCATTTGTCATCCACTTAATTAAATCCATTACCTAAGTCCTAAATTCACCATCAAATTATTCCAAATCAAGTTTCATACAAATTTCCATTAAAAATCCAAAATTCTTAAAACCCATTTTCATGAAATTGACCAAACCTTTTCCCAAGCCAAATGGAGCCAAGGATGAGCCATTCACAAGCCATATGAAGCCATGAAAGTTTGGCATGTGACCATGCCATTAATGGCAAAAGGAGGAGGCCCTTTAACCATCTCCTAAAAGTCAATAGCCTTAAGCATGTCTCCCCTTAACCAAGATTTAATCCAAATATTCTTGGATAAGGACATCACCACCTCTCGACTCGGCTAGCCTAACTCGATCTTCTCAGCCCAAGACCAGGCCATGGGGAGGTGAACCCAACCCAAACCAATGGGTTGACCAATTTCAAGCCAAAATGGCCTCTCCCCCATTCCATTTTAATTCAAACACTTTACACATGTCCAAGCCCAATTGACTTCACCATTGCCAAGCCCTGACCCCCTGGTCAAGATGGTGACCCATGCCTGCCGGCCAGCCGCCTGGATCGCCGGAAAACACCACACCCGAGAGCATCATGTGAGCCCAAGCTTGGAATTCTCACCTGCTGAGTTGCCCCATGCCCAATGGCCACCATGGCTGTTCTTCTCCTCACCGCAGCAGCTCGATCCCATGCCTCAACTCCCCCGGGAGGCCCTCCACCCTCTCCTATTTAAACTCCACCCCTCTCGGCCATGAGAGGAGCCGAGCACAAACCTTGCTGAAACTCGCCAAAATTGTTCCGTACCCTTCTCCACCCTTAGAGCAGCTGATCCCAAGTGTCAATTTTCCCTAATCCCCACCGACAAAATCCAATTTCCCAACCGAAATTCCACCCAAAACCGGGACACTTCTCCACAAGTGAGCCAATTCCCAAATTGATTGGTTCTACACCTTCACCAGACCAAGGGAAGGTGTCCACCAGCAAAAGCCCCATCTCCGAGCCACCCAGTTGCTCCAACCTCCAAGCTTTGTGATCGGGCTTGGTCGAAATCACATCTGAGACAATTCACCGCACCGGGAGACTTCATCTGGAGCTTGCTGGGATCCAATCGAAGGTGCAACAACTCTCAGATTGAAGCCACACTTCTCTGAGCAAAGGTATGAGCTAATTCTTTATCCCAAGCTTCTGGAGATTCTCCATTTCAAATGCCTTAGTTTCAATGCATGATAGCCGTATAGATGTGTTCGTCTCTTCAAGACGAATCCATAGAGCATAAGAACATGAAAATCCATTGAGTATCGAGTGAGATCTTAGGGATTTAGTGTGGACGGCTCTCGGGTGAGGACGCTCGGGGACGATGAACGGAGGCCGTCCATTCAATACACGCGCGGACGAACGGCTCGGATGGCGTCGGACCGAGAGACAGTACGAGAACCGCGGGGCCCGGCCGCCGACTCGAGTGGCGGCGTCGAATGGGAGCGCGACGCGTGTGCGTTCGGAGCTGCCGAGGCTGACGCGGCGCCGCGTGGATAAATAGAAAATTAGTGTATTTTTCTATTTATTTAATTCCCTAAACTTCAAAAATTCATATCTCGTGTAGAAAAATCGGAAAAATAAAATAAAAATACCCTCTTACTCGAGTGAACAGAGGAGAATAATGTGGAAAAGAAATCATTTAATTTCATCAAGTATTTTATTTTTTATAATTTATATACTCTCTCGCATTATTTTAATTCTCCATGCATGCATACAATTCACCATGGCATGAGACCATAGGGCTTTGAAGCCTCCG
This sequence comes from Papilionanthe hookeriana x Papilionanthe teres, assembly GCA_022702705.1. Classification (NCBI taxonomy): domain Eukaryota; kingdom Viridiplantae; phylum Streptophyta; class Magnoliopsida; order Asparagales; family Orchidaceae; genus Papilionanthe; species Papilionanthe hookeriana x Papilionanthe teres. The sequence goes on from CM040427.1 coordinate 116,241,402, forward strand.
AATTTGGGAACATTCCCCGAATTTTCCAAAGTCGAGGCCATCCCTATGAAGAGTTATTGATTTTTCAAATTCAGGTTACTCGTTTTGAGTATTTTAATTCCAATAAATAGCATGTTGTGAAATAAATTCTAGGAAAATTTGGTGATGTTCCTTATGACCGGAGAACCTTAGGAAAAATAGGTTTTGACTTAGTTCATTTAAAACAACCCTAATCGGCTTAAACACCCAATATAGGTCTTTATTTAATTAGAGTTAACCGAGCATCAAATTGACTTGAAATCAATTCTCCACTCGACCTTTAGGATCAGAGGAATCCACCATAAAAGTTTGAGGTCAATTGGACTTGGTTAGCCCCACTAATTGGGTTGATTAAGCCACTTAGCCATTTTAAACTTTAAAAATTCATAACTTCTAAAATACCTCTCAAAAATTCACTAAATTGGTTTTGGGGCCTCTCCGATATCGTGGGAATCCAAGAAAATTAAAATTTCAATTTTCTAAAAAAGTTGATTTTTAATAATATTTTAATATTTTTAATAATTAAAAAATAATAAAAATCACAAAAATAATAAAATTCACCAAAATGTCACATTTTGAATTTTAATCACTTAGGAACAAACCCCACATTTTTCTTAGGTCTATTTAGTGAGATATTAAATTTTAAAGCTTTAAGGTAATTTTAAAATTAAAAAAATGTATTTTCTACCATTTTCACTAAAATAATTATAATAAATCATAGAAAAATCAGAAAATTACAAAATTTGATTCTCTGATTTCCTTGATATCAGAGAGATTTTTGAAAAAATTTATTTTATTTTTAAATTAATTAATACTCCAAAACTTAAAATAATTATAATAAAAATAATATAATTCAAAAAATCACCAAAATTGGTCCAAGTGGTCCTTTGGTCATTAGGAACGTCCCATAATTTTCTTAAGGACAGAAACTTTCCCTTGGTCATGTTATTAAATTTTCCTTGAAAATCTCTATTTTCTACCAAAAATAATTATATAAATAAATTAAATACAGAAAAATCACATTTTCTCCTCTCATGTCTTTATTGACATATGAGTGAAGTTACATAAAAATTTCAAGTTCATTTGAGTTCAATTTAGTGAGTTATGAAATCATTAAGTTTAAAGGGTAAAGTGGTAATTAAATTTTTAACCCTTAATTAAAACTTTAGGTTTAATAAAAAAATTAACAAGTAAAATATTTGATCCTAATCTGATTTGGATGATTGAAATTTAAATGATTAAAGGGTAGAAACCCATTAAGCAATTTTAAAATAATTAAACCTTAATTAAATAATTGATTAAATCTGGAAGAATAATAAAATTGGAATTATTAAAATAAGGATATTATTAGGAGGAGATTTATTCTTTAATTTAAAAATCCCGAAATTAATTATCTCATTAATATTCAATTCTTAATTAAAATGATAACTCAAATTTAAAATATTAAAAGACTTAATTATTAAACTCTTTTAAAAATTTCAATTAAAATTAAAAATAAAATTAAATTAAAATTAAATAATTAAATTAAATTAAATTAGATTAAATTAGATTAAATCAAAATTAAAAAATTAAATTAAATTAAATCAAATTAAATTAAATTAAATTGAACAATTAAATTAAACTAAATTAAATTAAATAAATTAAATTAAATTGAATAATTAAATTAAACTAAATTAAATCAAATTAAATGAATTAAATTAAATCAAATTAAATCAAATTAAATCAAATTAAATTAAAATTAAATTAAATTAATTTAATGTAATATCAAATCAAACTAAATTGAATTAAATTGAATTAATTTAAATTAAAACTCAATTAAATTAAATTAAATTAAATTAAATATAACACCACCTAAGACATAAAGAATTCAAAATAAATCTAAAATAACTTGAACACTATTCCAAATTTAAACTCATTAATGGAAATTAAACTAAATCACAAATCATTTGAATATTAATTTACCCTTGAAAGTTTTAGTTATCATAACTCCTAATCAGAACATTAAATGAAATGTTACTTCACTTATAGGATATTCAAATGTCCTAGTTCACTGAGCAAGATAATAACAAAACTTGAATTCTCGGACGATTAATTCATTTGTATAATTAAACCCATTTGGACTTAGAACAATCCTAGAAATATTGAAAAGATGTTTAAGATTTGTCTTAAGCACTTCCTCGATATGATAGGATGTTCATAAGAACAATTGAATTTAATTGTTCTTTGATAAAGAAAATCGTCCTCAAACCAAAAACACAAAGACCTAGACGTCATAGGAAATGACTAAGCTATAGGATTAGGAATTTGGTAGAAAACCATAACCTTTCCCTTAGCTTTACCTAGGAACTTGCTTAAATATTCTAATTGTGTTTTAAGTGTAGCTTGAGATGACGGGAAGACCCTCCAGGTACGCTTTTATTTTATTGCAATTTACTTTCTTGCAATTTACATTATTGCAATTTACTTTATTACAAATGCACTTTACTTTTCTTGCATGATAAACAACTGTTGCATGAAAACCCACACCTTTAGGATAGACCCTAAAACTGAAACCAAAACTAAATTAAAAGTCATTGCAAGATAAAATTCACCGCCTCAACATTTCAAAATATAAAACAACTCAAAATTTAATCACAAACATAACACAAAACTACAATTGCAACTAAATTAAAACGTCCTGTTGGATGATCGGGAATACCTCGGATGATGTAACCTACGTGTTGCTAACGGGATTTCCCACGGTCTAAATGAAAGTGTGGAACTCATTCAGCTGAGTTTAGCAAATTCATCCGGACTAAGTGAATCCGATAAAAATAATGATGCCGGAAGGATGGAACCGTGGGATCTTAACCGGTGTCGTTATAATCAACTTTAAGATTTGTTTTAATTAAAACGTAAAAAACACTTGGAAATTAAGATTTTCTCTAAACCAAAACAGCTTTTCTCATCTCCCTGATTTATGATTTTCTAAAACTAAACCTCTGCAACAATAAGGAGCTCGGAGCATGGTGGGCAAGCACGGCCATCGTCGTCGCAAGAAACTCGAACCTACTTCAACAAAACTTTCCTAGAATTAAATAACCAAGCCATAGGATTTCGAGGTAGTTTTCCTAAGTGCAACATAAATCCTCAACGTTTTGTTAGGCATTTGCCTTGCAAAATTAAGCCCTAACCGACTTAGGATTCGAGGTAGTCGTCCGATACGACATAAACCCTCACATCTTCGAGGCTATTTGTATGATTCTATCATATAAATATAAGTCCTAATTAATTAAAATTGACAAAATCAAAACATTTAAATAAACATTAGGATTTTCCTAAATTTAAGCCACACAATAGGATAGTCGGGAAATTTCCGAAGTTCACTTCGAATCTGTGATTTCTCCTACTTTTCTTCCTTTGGATTCACAAAACAAAATGTTCCAAACTTGATCCATCCCCTATTGAAATTCTAAAATTCAATCCCTTGAAAACTTAAACTTTGAAATCCTTGAGAGCAGAATTATTGATTATTATCGAGAGTTTTCTTAGGTGATTCCCGTCACTTAAGATGTAATTAACTATAGGGGCTTGCCCTTATAGGGAATTTTGAAGAGCCCGAGTAATATAAACCCTGTTTAATGTTTTCATATTAAGTAGGGAATTTTGTCGGCTTATAAAATTGGTTCGCGGACCAAACGGATGTCACAAATCTTCTAGTTTATTTAATCGAGCCCCATCGTCGAGCGGTGTGTCTATCCTTAGGGATAGATACACGGTTTGTGGTGCGGTGCTCGTTTATATAAACTATTTGGGACGTGAGATCGGTTTAATCTCATATCTTAAAACCTTCAAATTTAAAATTATTTTCAAAATCAAATACTACTTTTCAAATTATTTATTTTAATTAAATTAAAAATTCGCCGACGGATTTCTGTTAGGCGACCCCTCTTCAAAATAAAACACAACCTAAAAATATGCCGACAGTACCTTCACAAACTGATTCAAACTAGACAACTCCCTAATATCTGCAACACCCCTTCTCCCCCTCAGCTGCAGTCCCTCAAAATTATTCCAGTTTTCTAGCACCCCCCAAATCAGAATGTTATTAAAGTTAACACTGATGGGAGCTATAGAGATGATGTTGTTGGCATGGGAGGCTTATTCAGAAACTCTAAGGGAAATTGCTTACTATATTTCTCATCCCCTATCATTGCTTTTGACCCCTTGGAATCTGAATTGATTGCAGTCTATTGGGCTGTTAAACTTGGCCAGTTCTTTCATTGGAATAGATTGCTTGTTGAATGTGACTCTATGGAGATGATTGCCTTGATTCAATCTAACTGTTCTACCAATTGGCACCACTCTCAATGGCTAAGGAAGATCCAAACAATCAACAGCCAACTTGCAGTCCAGTTCCAATTCACTTACAGGGAAGGAAACAAACCTGCTAATTGGTTAGCTAAGACAGGAGCTAATGCAACTGATGTGTCCCTCTCTACCTCCCCTCCCCCCAGCTTAGATTACTGATTCTTGGGGACCTACTGGAGGCCCCCACCTCGGACTCGGTCTCACACCTCGCAGCTGAACCTAATCCACATCTGACTGCCTTTTCACTTTTGATTTTTTTTGATTTTCTGTTTGGTTACCTTTGTTGGGAGTGGGACCTGCTGTTGTTATGTAATGGGCTGAGAGAATTTCTGGCTTACACCTTATTGTCAGTTACTTCTTTTGTGAGGTTTTGTGGGCTGCACCCATTGGGGGGAACTTTTTGTAATTTTTCCATCATATTAACATGTAAGGGACTCTGAGCCTTTTTTTTAATATATATATATATATATATATATATATATATATATATATATATATAGTTTTTAATTCTCCAACAAATTTTATATTATCTTATTTATCTTTTCATAATTGAAAGAAGAAAGTAAAGTAACTACTCAGAACACATTGAATTTAAACAACAAAACATATAAATAAAAATTTGAATCAAGATACAAATACTTATCTCAAGTGTTTCTCTAACTGAACCTCAGAATCATTCTGACTCCAAAGTAAATATACTTCAAAAGTACCGACTTTCCAAATATTCTCAATACAAACTCTAAATAAACTCACTAATTAATAAAAGAAACTATAAATATGACCCTTAAAATATTTCTCTAATTTCTCTCACTAAATGGAACTATAGGGCTAGGGGACCAGGTTGGGCATTGGTGGTTTGTGGACCGTTTTTCTCTGAAGGAGTAGCCTCTTATTTATAGGTTTTAAGGGTTGCCTTGAGGCACCTATTCAAAATGTGTCCATGTTCAATGAATCTTCTAGAAAGTGTGTCTGGTGCCTAGGCCCTGGACTCTACATCCAGTTATTCGCACCTCTTCACTTTGGATCGCACTTTTTCGTGATCCTAACCGTTTCCAAGCTTCCAAATACAATTTATCACATGTCCTATAATCCAGGAATAACTTCCAATCTTCTAGATGGTCCAATAACCGCTAACACCGTCAAATTAACCATACAAAAGTCGTGTAAAATCTTACAGAATTCTGTATCGAACTGGTGCTTAGGCGCCAGATTCTGGCGCCAGGTCAATTATTTTGACAATTTTATATTTTGGCTCCATTTTTGCTTCATTTTGCTCCTTTTTCATCCTTTTTTTCTTCTTGAACATTTTTGCATCACCTACATCCAAAACACAAAAATACCTTTCATTAAAGCATAATATCCTTAAAAATTTGATAAAAATCAAGGCATAAAAATAGGTATTTTTTTCATGGATCAAAATCCCCCAAACTTAAACGTTACTTGTCCTCAAGTAACCCTTTTTACTATATGAAATGTATAACAATTGGAACGAAAGGTAAATATTTATGATTTCTTATAATTTTTTATTTTATAAAGGCTTTAGTAAATCATTAACAAAATTTAACTAACTAAGTTTAATTTTAAGAATTTAAAGAATATTTAACTACCAAATCATAAGATTTCAAAAATTTTTCATTAACTTTGAAAATAATTATAGTTTTTTATATTAAGATCACATAAATTATTTACAAGAAAAAGATCTTCATGAAAATCTTTTATAATAAAGATACATGCATAAAAATTAAGTAAAATATGTAATCAGTTTTTTGTTAAAAGCTAATTCAAGTGAAGCCAATTTTTGATTAGGCATTCCTCAAGCTTCTCCTCTCTCTTCTTTTTTTTTATAGAGAGGATTACTATATCTGGATAGCCTGTTAATGGTTTTGAACTTCGCTATCCTTAACTTATATTTTCAAACTTATACATTTTCACTTAATTACTATAACATGAATAGATTTAAAAAAGAATTTCAATCTTTTTTTTTCAAGTTATAATTTTTTATTTCTTAATACTTCTAAAATTCAATTATTTCTACTATGAATAAAAAATTTTCTTAATCTTACTTTTCTTTAAGTTGAATAATTCTATTCTTAAAATCAATCAAAGTTATTAAAATTTTGGTTAAGTATGCTAAATTATTTATAATTTCAAAAATTTAAAGGATCCTAAATAGATTCTTCATTCCTTATGTTATGTTAATATTTTTTTTAGAAAATATTAGTTCATTAACGACAAATAAAATTTAAATTTGCATGTATTTTCCCTTCCCCCAAACTTAAGTTCTGATATATCATGAAAAAATTTTGAAGTATGAGAGAAAGAAATGTATAATTTAAAAAGGAATTTTTATAAGTATGTAAAAACAGTCTAAAAAGAAAAATTTACTTCTACACATGCTTTTTATGAAAATTACTGAAATAACAAAGCATATATAAAAGTAAACAGGCTCATCATTTTTTTTATATCAGAAGCTGAATTAAATAACTATACTACTAATAATAACAGAAACAGAACAACATTATTAACTATTTAAGAATACTAAACAGTAGGCTAAAACAGAAATAAACATTAATTCATCCAAATTTCAGTCTTCAACACAATACACTAAATAATTAAAACAGTCTCAACATCAAAGAATCCACACAAAGTTTCATAAACACATCTACACTAACAAACAACAAACAACAAATAACACTAGCAAACAAGAAATAAACTAACAACAGCATCACCACATCTCAGAGGTAAATCAAGCTACTAATCACTATCTGTAGCCTCGTCATCGTCATCACCAAAAGAAAACTCCACATCCTTTAGATTAACATACGGTGAAAATCTAGGACAGGTAGGAAACTGAACATCATGCTCACCCTTCAAGAATCTCACTAAAGACTCTGAATACTCAGCATCATACTCACTTTTCCTTTGGGTAAACTCAGATAAATGATCAATCTTCTTGTCTATAGTATCTACTCTGTAGTAAGTTAGAAATAACTCATTCTACTGCTCCAGAAATTGATCATGCATCGATTCCCAGAAACTAGATGGTGGCTCAGCAATAGAAGTAGAAGGTCTAGAAGTAGAAGCTCTACCTGGAGTAGGTATAGAAGTAGAAGGACTGGTAGATCTTTTCCCTCAAAGATGATCATAAATGCTAACAATGTCCTGCCTAATTGGCTTTGTAGTCTTCAACTTCTCCTCTGATATATCTGCAGAAAATCCATTGCTCATGCATAAAGAATGAATCAAGGATGAGAATCCTAATCCCACAGAAGTGCTAGATCTTGCAATCGATTCCACTGAATCATAAATAATACTGCCAACATCTATTGGCTTCCTCTCCTGAATGCAGTAGTTCAGGATAGCTCGATCTCTGGTAACTTCACTCAGGTGGTTGGAAGGTAGAAGACTAGCAGAAATAAAATAATGCCATGTCGTTGAAATACCATTTATCTTAGAAGATTTGAAGTTTACCCGTTTGTCGTTCCGGATCTTCTAAGATCCAGTGCCATCAGTCAGATATGCAACAATCATCTGAAGATCTTCCTCAGATGGAGATAAACCAGAATAGTAGCACGCGATGGTAGGTGGAAGGCCGTAGAAAATATTGATCCGTTCCAGAGTAAATCCTACTCCGACACCTTTAACGAAGACTTCGTAGTCTTCCGCATCAAAAAAGTTGGCATAAAACTCTCGTATAATAGGAATAACGGCGACAACAGTGAAATAACAAAATCATTGCCAGTTGTGTGAAACGATCGTGTTCTAGATCTTTTCACAAGGATTGTAAAAATTACGCTCCGAGATAAACTTTCTTGACGTCGCAAATTCGTGATAACGAAAATGCGCTGCCGCAGTCGAAAACTTGCTGCTGTCGAAATTTTCTCGTACCTTTCCTCGCTTAGATTTTGATGACATCTAAACGTGAAAGAAAACACAAATAAATTTAGGAATCAAATATTTAAACTCTTTTTAAGGTTGAGAAACTTAAAATGAGTTTAAAAATCCATGGAGAAACTCTAAAAATCAAAGTTTTTCTCAAAATTTTGGTTTTTAGCAAAAAATAGGAAAAACTATGGTAAGAATAAAAAATAAATGGATTAGAAGGTAGATCTGACCTCGAGATGAAGAAATCAAGTGCTTTCGAGCTAAAAAACTTGATGTATTGACCTCAAGATGGATCTAGGGGGTGTATTTTTACGAAAAAAGGAAGGGGATGAAGCTTAGGCGTCAACCATGGCTAATGGGATTTAAATACTAATTTTCGGTAAGCAGGCTGAACCGGCGCCTAGGCGCCGAATTCTGGTGCCTAGGCGCCAGACTCGCCTTTCACAAAAATCACTTTAAAAATTTTATTTTCCACCAAAACTCATAAATTCAACTTCCAATTACTCATATTAGAGTAGTGCTTCAGTTTTCAACTTCCAAAATATTTCTCAAAAATTTTAATACTTAAAACTTAAATCCACCAATTAAACACAAGGTTTAAATCAAACTCTTCTAATTCCATTCATAATCTTCAATTTTGGCTCAACACAATACAAATAAGTATAATAATATGATTTAAGTCCTAACAAACAGTCAAACTACACAATTTCAAAGCAATTACAACACACATTGAACAATAAAACAAACACACAAACAACACATTCGATTTACTAAATCGATACAACGACACTCTAATAAAAGTCTAGATCACACCACAATAACTATCTAATCTTTAAATTAGAAATTTCCATTCTCTTCGAAAGGAAGATTACTAGGCCTACTTGGGAAGAATACTAACGCGCTCGAAAAATCCGTAGCCATTTTCTCGTCGATCCATTTGTTCTTTGCATACATCTCCACTTGAGCATCTTAATAAGCCGCTAGATGATCAAATTGAAGTTTCGCCTGCCATTCCAGATGTTCAATTTGATGATACATCTCATGGAGGTGATCTCCAATACTTTTGAATTCTGCTTCAAATTTATTTAGACAACTTGAAATTTTCTCCAAACTTATAGCGATAAAACCATTGAAGTAGGGTTGAGGATCTTTTGAACCTTTATCTCTAGCCTCTTCTGCAAGATTTCTTCCCTTCATTTCTTCAAAAATCCTCTCTAATCTCTTAAGAATGAAGTGTCTAGCTCGTAATTTTGGTTGCTTAGGGATTGGGGATGAATATGGGGTAATTTAAAGGAGAAAATTGTGTGAAAAACTAAAAATTTTCGGTTTTTACACGATCCAATAACTGTGGCGCTTAGGCGCCAAATCTGGCGCCTAGGCGCCCGACCCATCGATACAAAGTTTTACTCTAGTTCTTAGGCGCCACATTTCGGCGCCTAGGCGCCGGAACCATGTTCGCCTCCGTTTCGCCTATCGTCAAATTTCAAAGTGTCGTTCTCCAAAATAGGTAAATTAGAATGGTGAGATCAATATAGACTTAGTAACACAAATTATAAACAATCATAATAAAGGTTAACTTGATCTCCTTTTTACTTACATATGAAATGGAGTGATCCAAAGTCCAAACTTTATATACTTTAAGATAATCTTTAGCTAAAGTCAATAAAGACTTGTTAGAGTCCAATTTTTTAAAGTTATATAAAATTAGTCAAGACTGAGGCATAACCTTACATTAAAAATGTAAAAATACACAAAAATAATTATGGGTTGCCTCCCACAAAGCGCTTAGTTTAACGTCGTCAGCCCGACCTAATTAAGTGTTTAATCAGGTAGACTCAACTTGTAAGCCTCTTTATAAGTCATTTTAATGTCTCCCAAATAAGGCTTCAGTCTTAATCCGTTAACTTTAAATATTTTTCCTGTTTTGGAGTCTTTAATATCCACAGCTCCATAATGGTATACTTTCTCAATTATATATGGTTCCATCCATTTAGATCTTAGTTTTCCAGGAAAAAGTCTTAAACGAGTATTAAATAATAATACATCTTGTCCAGGCTCGAATATTTTTCTTGAAATCTTTTTATCATGTAACATCTTCATTTTCTCTTTATAAATTTTTACATTTTCATATGATTCATTTCTTATTTCATCCATCTCATTTAAATGTAATAATCGTTTTTCTCCTGCAGTATTCAAATCAAAATTGAACTCCTTTATCGCCCAATAAGCTTTATAATCAAGTTCAACAGGTAAGTGACAATGTTTTCCATAAATTAACCGGTAAGGTGACATTCCGATTGGTGTCTTATAAGCTGTTCTATAAGCCCATAATGCAGAATCAAGTCTATCAACCCAATCAGTTCTTTTAGGATTAACAGTCTTCTCTAAAATTCTTTTAATTTCTCTGTTTGATACTTCAGCCATTCCACTTATTTAAGGGTGATACCCAGTTGCAATTCTATGTTTGATTCCAAATTTGTCCAGTAATAATTGAATTCTTATATTTCTAAAATGACTTCCACCATCTGTGATAATTACCTTAGACATTCCAAATCTTGAAAAAATCATTTTCTTTAAAAATTTTGAAACACTTTTGGAATCACAGTTAGGTAAAGCTACAGCTTCAATCCACTTTGAAACATAATCAATTGCTAATAAAATATAAATCTTTCCAGATGATCGTACAAATGGTCCCATAAAGTCTAAACCTCATATATCAAAAATTTTAACTTCCAATATATAGTTTAAAGGCATTTCATCTTTTCTAGATATATTTCCCATCCTTTGACATCGATCACATGTTTTCACATAATGTCTCACATCTTTGAACAAGGTAGGCTAATAAAATCCTGAATTTAAAATTTTTAATGCAGTTTTATCTACTCCAAAGTGTCCTCCAAAATCAGAATCATGACATTTTTGAATAATAGCAAAAGTTTCTTCATAAGGTACACATCTTTGAATTACAGAATCTCTTCCTAATTTAAATAAATGAGGATCTTCCTAAATATAAGATTTAACATCATTTTTAAATTTCTTAATATATTTGTTATTCAATCCATAAGGTAGAATATTGCTAACTAAATAGTTAACTATATCCGCATACCAAGGTGTTTGGCATCCTTGAATAACATATAAATGTTCATCAGGAAATTTCTCATTTATATTTTCCTCAGTAATAACATCATTCTTAATTCTAGATAAATGATCAACAATTTGGTTAGAAATTCTTCTTCTATCCACTATTTGAAAATCAAATTCTTGTAGAAGTAAAACCCATCTTATCAGTGTAGGCTTAGCATCTTTTTTTGTCATTAAATATTTAATAGCGGAATGATCAGTATGAACTATGCATTTGGTACCAAGAAGATAAGGTCTAAATTTATCAAAGGCATAGACTATAGCTAAAAGCTCTTTCTCAGTAGTAGTGTAATTTCTTTGAGTTTCAGAAAGAGTTTTACTAGCATAATATATAACTTTGAAAATTTTCTCATATTTTTTTCCCAATACAGCTCCAATTGCAAAATGACTTTCATCACACATTAATTCAAAGGGTTTATTCCAATTAGGTGCAATAATTATAGGTGCAGTTATTAATTTTTCTTTTAAAATTTTGAAAGCATTAATATAGTCTTCATAAAATTCAAATTTAGCTTCTTTTTCCAATAAATGAATAAGAGGTTTAGCAATTTTAGAAAAATCCTTTATATATCTTCTATAAAATCCAACATTACCCGTAAAACTTCTCACATCAAGAATCGTAGTAGGTGGTTACGGTTCAAAGAATAATTTTCACTTTTGCTTGATCAACTTCCATCCCTTTTTGTGAAATTTTGTGACCAAGTACAATGCCTTCTGTGACCATAAATTGACATTTTTCCCAGTTCAGAACTAAATTTCTTCTTCGCATCTTTTCAAAACTTTGGAAATATTTTCCAAACAAGATTAAAAAGAAGTTCCAAAGACTGAAAAATTGTCCATAAATATTTGAATTCCTTTGTCAATCAAATCACAAAATATTGACATCATACATCTTTGAAATGTTGTAGGTGCATTACATAAACCGAAAGGCATTCTTCTAAACGCAAATGTTCCATAAGGACTTGTAAATGTTGTTTTCTCTTGGTCCTCAAGAGCGACAGGTAATTGATGATAACCAAAATATCCATCCAGAAAATAGAAATATAAGTGTCCAGCTAATTTATCAAGCATGTGATCCAAGAAAGGTAAAGGAAAATGATCCTTTCTAGTGGCGTCATTTAATTTCCAATAATCAATGCAAATTCGCCATCCAGTAACTAGTCTTGTAGGAATTAGTCCACTTTATCATTGACAATGACAGTTACTCCTCCTTTCTTCGGAACACAATGAATAGAACTTACCCATTGACTATCTAAAATAGGATAAATAATTCCAACATCTAACCATTTTAAAATTTCTTTTTTAACAACCTCTTTTGTGATAGGATTTAATCTTCTTTGAGGTTCAATAGTAGGTTTAAAATCTTCTTCCATTAAAATTCTATGCATACAGATGGAAGGGCTTATCCTCTTATATCAGCAATAGTCCAACCAAAAGCTTTCTTATAATTCTTTAACACTCCTATCAGTTTTTCTTCTTGATCTAAACTTAGTTTAGAAGAAATAATAATAGTTAAAGTTAATGGATTTCCAAGAAAAGCATACTTAAATGTGCAGGTAACATTTTTAATTCCAGTTCAGGGGCTTTTTTAATTGAGGGTAAAAGTATATCATTTTGTGTTATGTCCAAAATTTTCCAGTTATCTTTAATATAATGAGTTTCTTTAGATAATTCTTCTTCTTTTAGTTCTTCATTTTCATCAGTTAATAATTCAATTTTTTCTTCAGAAATGATTTTACATCTTTTTTGATAATGTTTTTCAATTATATAATCAATAATATCCATTTGATAGCATTTTTCTTTATCAGGGTACTTCATTGATTTATGAACATTGAATTTAATCTCTTGATCATTAACTCTCATGGTTAATTCTCCTTTGTGCACATCAATCATAACTCACCCGGTAGCTAGAAAAGGTTTCCCTAAAATAATTGGTATTTCTTTATCTTCTGCCATATTAAGTACAATGAAATCCACGGGGAAAATAAATTTTTCCACTTTAACAAGAACATCCTCTATAACTCCTTTAGGATAGGTGATAGATCTATCAGCTAACTAAAGGGTTACAGTGGTGGGAGTAATCTCTCCTAAATTCAACCTTCGAAAAAATAGAAAATGACATGAGATTAATACTTGCTCCTAAATCACATAAAGCTTTTCCACAAAATTTTTCTCCAATATCACAAGGTATAGTGAAACTTCCAGGATCTTTAAGTTTCTGAGGTAATTTCTTTTGAATTATTGCACTACTTTCTTCACTTAATGCAACAGTTTCAAAAGCTTCAAATTTTTGTTTCTTACTTAAAATATCCTTCATAAATTTTGCATAAGTTGGCATCTGTTTCAAAGCTTCAGCAAAAGGTATGTTAATGGTAAGTTTCTTAAAAATTTCAAAGAACTTAGAAAATTGATGCCATTGAAAATTATTGTTAGCCCTTTCTTCAATTAAAGTATAAGCTTCTTCAAATGATTTAGCCATTAAAGAACCTTCAGCAGCAGCATCAATAATTGATTTAAGTGGTCCAATTAGTCTGTTATAAATTGTTTGAATAATTAACCAATCAGGTAAAGCATGATGATGAAATTTTCTTAATAGTTCTTTAAATCTTTCCGAAGTTTCATAAGTTATCTCCCCATTAAATTGACTAAATTATGTAATATCATTACTTAATTTAGCAGTTTTAGAAGGAGGAAAATATTTAGCAAGGATTTTTTTTGCCATTTCAGCCCATTTATTAAAAGAACCTATTGCTAATGAGTTCAACCACATCTTTGCTTTATCTCTTAAAGAAAAAGGAAAGTGTCTAAGTCTAATAGCATCATCATAAACATTGTTATATTTAAAGGTATCACAAAGTTCTAAAAAACAAGCAAGGTGTAAATTTGGATCCTTATTTGGTGTTCCCCCAAATTGATTATTTTGAACCATTTGAATAATAGACAGTTTAAGCTCAGAAGAATTAGCATCTACAACAGCTATTTGAATACTACTATGAAGTTCATCAACTGTAGGGTTAGCATAATCCCTTAATGGTTTATAAACATTTTGTTCATTAATTTCAATTGGATTTTGTAAATTATTATGTAAATTAGTCATCTCTTGATATTTTTGAATTTGTTTTCCTTTTTTAATTCTTCTAACAGTTCTTTCTAATTCAAAATCTAAAGGTAATAATCCTTCAGATCCAAAACTACGCACAAAAAGTAAATAAAAAGTAAAATAACAAGAAATAAAATTATTATTTTTTAATTTTTATTTTTGTTTTTGTTTTTTTTAAATATTTTTGTATTTTATTTTTTTGACAATAAAAGAAATAAATAAAATAAAATATTTAAAATCTATAAATTTTTCCTCCCCGGCAACGACGCCAAAAACTTGGCCCTCGATCCGTAGCATTGCACCAAAAACTTGGTTTGCAATCGCCAAACAATGCAATAATTTATGCTATCAAAAATATGTTATAGCCAATACTTTGACTCAAATAATAATAGCGGCTAGTGTATATAAATATAATTTTATGGAAAATATTTTACACACTAGGGGTACTACGCAAGTATACGTATCGCTTCAAGTAATATAGGGCTTTAAATAAAGACCCCAGTATCGATCCCACGAGGAGGATTATAGATTTTTTTTATAAACATTTTGATTTTATTTTTATGTATTTTTTTAAAGTTAAAAAGTTGATATTTAATTTACTAGATGCAGAAATAAAGCAGTAATAAAGTAATGATTGATGTAAATAAAAATAAGCTTAGAACATTCTTCCTTTCAATTAATCCAAGGCTTTTTAGATAATGTAATATTCATGGAGAATATAAATTTATGGTATTGTGCCAAATAGAAGCATTCCTATTCTTTACCTTCGCTCGATAGTATAAAGAAGATTGGCTAATCTATAGATCAGGTCTGGATGTATTGTTAGTAGAATGGGTTAATCTAGGCTCACACTACTAGATGTCCAAGGGCAGCTATGGTCGACCCTACTAGTGACCCTTTCCTTCTCTATAAACAAAATTACAAGAATTTAGCCTGTCACTCTAAAAACTTATCAATTCTACGCCTATTAAATAATATCTTCCTATTTATTTGCACTTCACCTTGAATAACCAGCGCAAGGCCTTCGACTACCCAAGGATTCATGTGATTCCTACTAGTTAAGAATTCATCTCATTCTAGGTCTCAAAATTCTTCAACAGATTTTAACAATTTAAATGGCCAATTTAAATAGTAAATTAAGATCCGGTATTAATATCATCACAATGTTTAAAATATATATACATATTTTTTAATTCTCCAACAAATTTTATATTATCTTATTTATTTATTCATAATTTAAAGAAGAAAGTAAAGTAACTACTCAGAACACATTGAATTTAAACAACAAAACATATAAATAAAACTTTGAATCAAAATACAAATACTTATCTCAAGTGTTTCTCTATGTGAACCTCAAAATCCTTCTGACTCCAAAGTAAATAGACTTCAAAAGTATTGACTCTTCAAATACTCTCAATACAAACTCTAAATAATCTCACTAACTAATAAAAGAAACTATAAATATGGCCCTTAAAATATTTCTCTAATTTCTCTCTCCAAATGGAACTATGAGGCTAGGGGACTAGGTTGGGCGTTGGTGGTTTGTGGGCCGTTTTTCCTTGAGGCACCTCTTCAAAATGTGTCCATGTTCAATGAATCTTCTAGAAGGTGTGTCTGGCGCCTAGGCTCCGGACTCTGCGTCCAGTTCTTCGCACCTCTTTGCGATCCTAACCGTTTCTAAGCATCCAAATACAATGTATCACATGTCCTATAATCTAGGAATAACTGCCAATCTTCTAGATGGTCCAATAACCGCTAACACTGTCAAAATAACCTTCATAAAGTTGTAAAAAATCTTACAGAATTCTGTATCGAACTGGCGCTTAGGCGCCGGATTCTGCCGCCTATGCGCTAGGCCAATTATTTTGAGAATTTTGCATTTTGGCTCCATTTTTGCTCCTTTTTTCTCCTTTTTCATCCTTTTTTTCTTCTTGAACATTTTTGCATCACCTACATCCAAAACACAAAAATACCTTTCATTAAAGCATAATATCCTTAAAAATTTGATAAAAATCAAGGCATAAAAGTAGGTTTTTTTTTCATGGATCAGTATTGCATTTACAAAGATACCCAAAAACAAGACCCATAGTATGAGATACATTAGTTGAATCATCATTAAAAATAGCAGTTTCTATATTTCGAAACGAACCACAATACAAAACAAGGAACAATAATAGTAAAGAGCTTATTACAAAGATTCCTCCATCTATCAAATATATCAGCAATAGAGCAGTAAGAATGAACCATACAAAAATTCATAATTTTCTTAGAAAGCTGAATCCAAATATCTGAAATAAAGCTATAAGAACAAAAAATATGAGTGATAGATTCCTCTTGAGCTCGGCATAGAATGCAACTAGAAGGTAATCCAATCATTTTAGCTTAAGAATGTCATCAATAGGAATGATATTATTAAGAACACGCCAAATAAAAAAGATATCGAAGGCTTCAACCAAAGATTCCAAATCCAATCCAGATTCATGCCTTGAAATCCTGAAAGGAGTTAGCAATACATTTGGAAATAGAATCCCCCATCTTCTTTTTAATAACTGGCATATTCTTCTTAACACTATAAATAAGAATGGAAGCATTGAATTTAGCATCATTATGATTAACTAACTGTGATAGAATATCAAACAACCAACTATCATTAGACTATAAATTCTGAAACTTGACATCAATAACAAAGGGACCACCATAATGATCAGTAGGAGCACCTTTACCCGTCCAATCCTCATACCAGAAAGAAGAATAACCATTACCAAGATCCCAACAAGGCAGAATTTCAGTACTCTTAGAAACCTTTAGCATTTCTTTCCAGACAAAAGAGTTCGTGTTAGAGGAAGTGATAGCAAGAGGATGAATATTAGAACAGTACTTAGCATGCATCAAAGAGGCCCATAAAGAATTGTTCTAACGTTAAGGATACCACAGCTTTAGATAAATAACTTTAATAGAGTCAGAAAGACTCCTAAAACCTAACCCACCTTTATCATAGGGTTTACAAAACTTCTTCCAACTCATCCAATGAATATTATTCTTACCAATGTCATCCCACAAAAATTTATTAATAAGTAATTACATCTTTTTAATGAAACCCAAAGGAATATTCATAGCTTGCAAGGAATAAAGAGGTAAAGAGCATAGAATACATTATAATATTAATTCTCCCTCAAAAAGAGAGAAATTTATTATCCTAAGTGTAATTCTCTTTTTGATTTTATCCAACAAGTGTGGACAGTTAGCATCCCTCATGTTGCCTTTGTCTAAATTGAAACCCAAATATCAAATAGGAAGATAAGCTTTTAGACAATGAGTTACATCATAAATCCAATTCTTTTTAGTAGCCGAGACCATCTGAGAACAGCAAAAAAAACATTTAGAAGTATTGAAGGTAAGGCCAAAGCCAACTAGAAATGTCGAACAATTCCCAGACCTTCTTAATAGAGCATATATTAGCATTGGCAAAAAAAAAATTAAGTCATCAGCAAAACAAAGATGAGAAATACTAATCCTACCCTTATGAACATAGTTCAAACTAGGGTATTTAGTAAATACATCATTAAGACATTTAGAAAGTAATCAAAGGCTATAATGAAAAAATAAGGAGAAAACAAATCTCCTTGTTTAATGCCCTTTGTAGATTTAAAGAAATCACACTTCTACTCATTAACAAGTAATGAATATAAGTTATTATTGAGAATTCTATGAAAAAGAGAGCAGAAATCTAAAGTAAATCCTACAGTCTTAAAAACATCAAGAATAAATTTCCACATGATAGAATCAAATGCCTTCTTAATATCTAATTTGAAAATCACATTGCCTCCTCTACACTTTTTATTAAAGTCCAGAAGAAGTTCTTGAACAGTGAGCGCATAGTCACAAATGTTCCTATCTTTAAGAAAAGCAGACTGGTTATGAGATATGATATTTGAAGATAAGGATGCAGCCTTTTAACCATGATCTTATACACCACCATATTAAGGCTAATAATTCTAAAGGACTCCCAAGCAAGCGCATTACAAACTTCAGTAAGTAGAACAAGAGTAGGAAAATTTTAAATACTTGGGCAAATCAACACCTCTAAAAAAATTATGTATTATCATAACCAAATCTTGTCGAAATATATCCCATCCAGTCTTATAGAATTCAATAATGAAACCATTAAGCCCTGCCGCCCTTCTATCTTCCATAGTATCAAGGATTTTTGTAATTTACATGGCCCTAGGAATACTAGATAGCTCAAACCAATATTACCAGAGAAAGAACTATACAAATAGGTAGTAAGGAAGTACCATTATTTCTAAAGATATTCGAGAAGTAGTTAATGCTATCATTAAGAATGGACTGCTGATTAGTTAAGATATTACCATTATTGCAACAAATCTTAGAAATAAGATTACTCCTCCTATGATTTTTAATATACACATGATAACAGGAAAAACTTTATCCCCTTCCAAAAAATGATTCGTAGCAGCTTTTTGTGAAAGAAAGCATTCTTCCATATGGATGAATTTATTCAGATCTTGCGGGCCTTGAAAAAGAACGTCCCAATCAATAAGATGGTTAGCATAATCCATCTGTAGGGACTTAAATTTACATTCCAGATTATCAATGACATGATTAACCTTACCAAAGACCTCCCCATTCCAGTATTTTAGATTTTTAGCAAGGTTTTTATTTAACATCCACAATTTGCATCCAAATCTACAACAACAGATGTTAACTAATTTTCTTTAAGAAATTGCTTGAATTATCATGAAGAAGCCACATATTATAAAAAAAATTGATAAGTATGCTTAGTGTTAAAATATTTAGTTTTAAGAAGAATAGGAGCATGATCAGAAGTTGTAATAGCCAAATGAGAAATCTCATAATGAACAATCATTATAGACCATTCAACATTAGCAAGATATCTGTCTAGTCTTTCAAAGACCAAGTAAAAGTATTTCCATGAAACCTCAAATTAAACAGACCAACATCCAAAATAGCATTATTAAAAAAAGAAACGAGATTAAGATTAGGAGCATCACCTCCTTTCTTCTCTATAGAAGAAGATATCAAATTAAATCACCTCTTAATAGCCATGGCTCACTGTAAGGATGAATGTTAGAAATTAGAGACCAAAGCTCTAAACGAGCTTGTTTAGAACACCCAGCATAAATAATCGAGAAAAGAAAGAAACCACTATCACCATGAACTCTAACATGTAAAAGCTGATCATGATTGATAAGTATATCAACCATAATTAAATCCCTCCGAAAAAGCCAGTTCTTGTTATTAAGATTACCCAACACCTTGAAAGAACCAAATTTCAACATAATTTTCAAATTGAACTCAACAACAACTAATGGTTCCAAATTACCAAAAAAAATGCAATGTATAAGTACAAATCAAATGCTTTAATCTGAGAGAGGCAATGGATTTATCTATGCCTCTAATGTTCTAGATAAGAGTAATAAACAACATCAAACCAAGATTTTCCTCTACTGAGCCTAAAGGAAGACCCCAAAATCTCATCATCTCTAACCAAATATTAATAGCCTCAGGATTGACATAACTAATTTCTTGCAAACCTTTTATCTTCCTTTTTCTGGAAGATCTTTGAATAGTCCAGTCATCTTCTAGCTCCAGCCTAATCAAAACCAGACTGTCATCAACAATGTAATCTTTAGCATAATATATTAGATTATTAATAGGAAACAATTTCGCATCATCATGAAAACAAGAATTCTCAGAACCGGGATTGATAACATGACTATCACCAGCTTTATGAGAACCAGATTGAATATGACTTTTCTCTTCAAATTTCTTATTAACATGAATAAGAATATTAGATGGAATTGTTTCATGAGGAGATGAATTAATACCAAACAATTTTGAAGACTTATGAAGCAATTTAACATCAGCATGGATATCAATATTCTCAGAACTAGCATTAACATTAGAATTATCACCATTTTTAGGAGAATCAGACTCAACTAGACCCACCTCTTCACAGCTCTTATTGCCATCCATAAGAATATTAGAAGAAATTTTTTCATGAGAAGAATTAACAGCACCCATCACATTAGAGGGGTTATGTCCAACATTAATATTGCCATTATTAACTTGAACCATAACAAGAACTTCCTTACTCAAATTTTCAACAACCCATTAGATTACATGCCTCAAATCAGGATGAGCAATATAGCAAGTGGTAAGACTATGACCAAACGTTCTACACTTGGAACAGTAAGGAGGAATAAATTCCATTGCAACCGATTGCCAATATCCCGTTATTTCATCACAAATCCAAACTGAATCAGTGAAATAAGTAGTAACATCTCTTTCAACTAAAATCTTGGCTAAAAAATCCTAGTACAATGAAGAGTCGCACTATCCATCTTTAAAGGACGTCCAAAAATAGAGCCTAAAGAAAACAAAACCCGTGGATTAAAGAAATGGAGCTTGAGACCAAGAACCTAATGCAAATAGGAACAATAGATGGCTCCTCAGAAGGATTAAAATTTGGAGTCCATTTAAGGAACTTCATGTAGCATTTATCAATTCTAAGGAATTTCTTCGCAAATAAAAAAATGTAATTCACTTCTTCTTGAAGCTTAATCATAAATATACGCCCATCAATTAAACCCAATCTTCATTTAGCAACAAGTTTTAATTATGAAAAACATGCGAATAACTTCCAATTTGAGATGAGCAAAGGTATATTTACCCACCAACGTAAATTTCAGCAGCTTAATAAGAAGATTAGTATCATTTTCTTGAAAAATGAGGGCAGGTCTACCATTCTTTTTCGAAGCCTTCATAAGCAATCCCATTGGCACATTCTCTTTAAGACTATCTTTGAAAGAAGCAAGAGACTGAATATTAGGTAGATCAGAAACATTACTAGAAACAATGTCTCTATAAGAAGGCGCATCTAATCAACAAGTAGAAGTCATAAGGAACCTAAAAAGAGTAAATCCGAAGAACGCACAACAACACCAAGCAAAAACAAGTCACAAATGCCTCTCAAACAACAATAAAAGAGCACTAAGAATCGCTCCAAGATTTTCTTCAAGAACTACAAAAGCCATCGGACCTCAAGTCCTCCATCTATTAAGTTTTACTAAAATTAGGCTTAGTCCATCAACCTAAACTTTAAGTTCAACCTAAATTGAACCTAAGTCAACTTAAATCTTAAGTTCAACTCAAATTGAACTTGCCCTAAACCTTAGGTTCAACCCAAATTGAACCTAAATCAACCTAAATCTTAGGCACAACCTAAACTGAACCTAAGTCAACCTGAACCTTAGATTCAACCTAAAATTGAACATAAACTTAAAGTTCAATAAAAAAATTGAGGCTAAGTCAACCTAAACCTTAGGTTCAGCCTAAATTGAACCTAAGTCAACTTAAATCGTAGGTTCAATTCAAATTGAACTTAAGTTATCTTAAACCTTAAGTTCAACTCAAATTGAACTTAATATCATCTTAAATCTTAGGTTCAACCCAAACTATACCTAAGTCAACCTAAACCATAGGCTCAACCTAAAATTGAACATATACCTAAGGTTTAATCCAAAAATTGATCCTAAGTCAACCTAAACCTTAGGTTTAACGTAAATTGAACCTAAGTCAACTTAAATCTTTGGTTTAACCCAAAATGAACCTAAGTTATCCTAAGTATTAGGTTCAAACCAAATTGAACCTAAATCAATTTAAATCTTAGGTTCAATCCAAACTACGCCTAAGCCAACCTAAAACCTTAGGTTCAATCTAAAATTAAACCTAAACTTTAGGTTCAATCCAAAAATTGAACCTAACTCAACCTAAATCTTAGTTTTAACATAAATTGATTCCAAGTCAAACCAAATCCACTTAAATTTTAGATTCAACCTAAATTGGACCTAAGAAAACTTAAACCCTAGGTTCAATTTAGACAGAATCTATACCACTTTAAACTTTAGGTTATACCTAGGTTGAAACTACATGAACTTAAACCTTAGATTCTACCTAAATTGAATCTAACCAACACCATACCTTAGGTTCTACTCAAATTATATCTAAATATCCTCAAAACATAGGTTCTACCTAAAGTGAACCTGAATCACTTCAAACTCTAGGTTCCACATAAATTGAACCTAGATCACTCCATAACTATAGGTCTACCCATATTGAACCTAATTCTTAAAGTCTAACTTAATTAAACATTTTTTAGGTTCTACCCACACTGAATCTAAATATTAGGTCTAATTTATTATACCTTAATCAAATTCCTTATGTCTAATCGACATGACACCTAAAATAAACAAATAATTCCTTTTAAGTTTAATATTAAAATGAATTGAAAGTGGTGATCTAAATTTAATATACTAATCTACCGACATAAATAAATGGCATAAAATTCACTCTATAAACATTAAAACTTAAATTTGGACTTAAAAATGCAATTAGGTTTGGGAAGATATTTTGGAGGAACCAACCCATTATTGCTAACAAAATATCTTTCAATCACTCATGACTAATCAAAACACAAACCTAATGACCCAGGATAATAAAACCATGGGATCTTATTTGGGTCATCCTAAATGAAATAATTCATAAAAATGACAAAATTTAATCGATTAATAAATCACAATTAACCTAAAATTTTCCAACCCTTAAAATCCGTAAAAGATACTGAAACTTAAATGAAACCATAATGAACAAAGATCACTAAATGAAACTTAAAACCCAACATTTTGATCTATGAATATTTCCTAGACGATGCAATCCGTGGTCGTCGATAAGAATCTTCCGGTCCTGGTTTAAACAACTTTCGGACTAAATAGATGAAGACATACGATGACCCTAAGAAGACAGAGCCATGGCTATCTTGACGGGTTGTCTAAAAATTAAAAATTTAATGAGTTAAAGTAACAATTTAAGAAATAAATTTGAAATTATTTCTCTTGCAGGCGCAATTTAAGATATAATTCTGACATTATTTTTATTGCAGGATTGTTGAGTACGTAAGACAAGTTCTATTTTAGATTTACTTTGCATGCTATTAGGGTGTGCTAACTATTTTTTGCAGGATGACATTCTGAAGACGGAATAATAAACTTGAAAAAAAATAACAAAACTAAAATAATATCGACAATAAAATAATAAAATAATAACATCAACAAAACAATAACAAAATGACATCAACAAAACAACAACAAAACGAAATTACTAAAATAACAACAAAACCAAATCAACAAAATAAAATGAAAATAAAAAAAAATATCATGAACAAGAAAAAAACAAGGACAAAAAAAATAACGACAATAAAATGACAACAAAGCAATATCAACAAAATGACAACAATGACAAAACAAAATAATACCAAACCTTCAGTATATTATGTGACACCTAGAAACATATTATCCTTAGGATTGAACATTAATGTTTCTTTCCTTGATCTCGACACTTAAAAATTTCTTAGGGAACGAATGTTAATGTTAATAAGGAGTTTTCTTAGATGGCCATAAATGTCTAAGATGTAATTAACTATAAGAGTTTGTTTCTATAGAATACTAAATAACTCAGAATAGGTAAAATACCTAAATCTTTGGTCAATAGGCTTTTAATGTTATTTTTCTTATACAGGAATCTCTAGAGTCAGACATTTTAGAGTTTCTTCAGTAATGTTCTCCACAACAAATCTGTCCTAACACTTTCTTTCTACTGCTATTTTCATTAGCCCTTTTCCTTCCATTTCTAAGTTTCTTAATATTTAATGATTCTTTAAATGATCCGAAAGAATAAGTTACTTGGAGATTAGAGCAATGTAGTAGATAAACAGAGTGACAACTCTTTGATAATAACGACATTATAGAAAATCAATGAGATATGAAGACATTAGACCAACATAAAATTGGCGATGACGGCAGTGATGAGTTCCCAGCATCGATAAGAGAGTTGCGTCTCCGCTGGGGCGTTTCTCTCTCCTCATCTCTCGTTAATTCATTTGTTCTCCATCTAAAAATATTTCATTACATGAAAGATAGATTAATATCTTTCAAATTTAACAATTTAAGAGTTATTCATGACAAACATTACCTAATGACAAGACAAAATGTCATGAAATAATAATTTCCCAGTTTATAAAATGAGTCTATAATAAATCTTGACATTTTATTCTCCTCAATTTTTAGAAATACTATAATGTGTTCCTCGGACTCGGTCTTTTCCTATTCTCAAGATCTTAATTCACCAATGATGCACAAAAAATATGTTGGATTTTTTATATATATGTTGTACTTATTTTTGATGATATTGCACTTAAAAAAATGTATTTTTCATGTTTTGTTGTAGGTATGATGATTTTAGGCATTTGGAACAAAAAAGAAACAAAAAGGAATGAATTTCAAGTGAAAAGAAGAAAAATCCAGAATTCTGCTTTATGGTGTAGACGGCGCCAGAATGGGCGCCGACGACACCCAAATCCAGAAGGCACCAGAAATTAAAATGCTTTAGGTGATGATGACACCCATAAATGGCGCTGACAATGCCAAATGTCAGTGGAGGCTAGATTCAATACATTTGGATGAATTTTGGAGGGTTTGAGCCATCCCTTTGGGAATTTGTTTCTAGACTATTTTAAAGTGAATTTGGCGCCAGAAAAGTGAAAAAAATGTGTGTGAAAGTGTGTATAAGTCAGAGTTTGGTCATTGCAGAGAGTTTAGAGTCTAGGGTTTAGTGTGTGAAAGTGTTGTTTTGTGAGGGATTCTTCTTTAAGAGTTGTAGGGGGAGAAGAAAATTGATAGATTACTTCTTCCTTACTATTCTAAGAGAGAATTGTGTGTTGTTGTGAAGAGGGAAAGAGATTCAAAAGAACTTCAAGAGATTTGCTTGGGGAAGAAATTAAGATAAGTTGTGTTTAGTTCATATTGTCTGTGTGAATTTTCTTTTATATATAAAATCCTTGTTTTGTTGTATCTTCCTCATGAATTCTGAATAGATTTCTTTGTCTTTCTTCTTACATTGAGATATGATGAAGTGATGATTTAGATTGGACGTACCATGTGAATGTTAAGAAATTGTGATGATTTTTCACTTTGTACTTCATTTACATTTCATTCTAACCAACTGAATTATTAAAATTTTTTGTGAAACATATGATCCAAGAGGACTATGTGTTCTACAATAAAAGTAAAGATCACATTCGATGACCATGAATGAGTGTTGTAGTTCATGGGAATTGAGTTCAAATAAATAGAGAAATTTGTTTATTAGGTGTAGAATTAGAGATTTTGGGGTGAAAGACTAAAATCCTCACTTTGGTCCCAGAGTTTGGAAACTAAAGCGATAGTTAGCCTTCAGGCAAAGGGATGTGAGAGCTCTGATGTGAGAGCTAGTATCTTCCCAGTCTTACCACGAATTTAGGGACTAAACCTAAGATTAGCTGATGTTCTTTATAACACTCAAAAGAGGGTAAAGAATAGGTATGCTCCTATTTGGCACAATACAAAATTTCACCAATATTTATCATTCACTCATCATAACATCATTGAAAAGGTGAGGACATTTTCTTCAAATTTGAACCTTTCAATACAAAACTAAGTTCTGTGGTAATTAACGTTACTTCGATGTTTATAAAGTTCTTTATTGATCTTAGAATATTTAGCATCATTAAACTTTAATAAATGTAGTATTTACTGTAAGTGCATTTTAATTTAAATATTGTATTTTTTTTCTACTCTTCAAAGAGTTATGTCCTCCCTATGGGATCGATAATCAAGTCTCCATTAGAGCCCTGCATTACTTGCGCAATACATATAATTGCGTATAGATTAGCTGCTTTCTTATTAAACTGATTATACATTGTGATTGAACTAAAAATACTTCTTAATTACTTATTTAAGATAGTACGATCATATTTTTGGCACCATTGCTGTGGAATTAAGTTGACATAGAAAACATAGAAAAACAACACACGTTAGGGGTGCATCAAGTTTTTGGCGCCTTTGCCGGAAAGGTAACAGTAAATTTAGTAGTAATTGAAAACCTTTATTTCAAAATTTGTAATTGTGTGTGTCTACTTACTTTTAAGTGTGGTTACAATGATTTTGTATGCGAATTATTGGATTTGAAGTTTAGTACCTTATGATTTAGAGTTAGAACGTACTATTAGAAAAATTAAAAAGCAATGTACGGCTTATTTTTAGGTTGTGTGTTGTATTTTGAAAAGGGGTCGCCTAACAGAAGTTGTCGGCGAATTTTTAATTTAATTTAAATAAATAATTTGAAAAGTAGTATTTGATTTTAAAAAATAATTTTTAAATTTGAAGATTTTAAGATATGAAATCAAACCGATCTCACATCCCAAATAGTTTATATAAACGAACACCGTACCACAAACTGTGTATCTATCCCGAAGAATAGGCACACTGCTTGACGATGGGGCTCGATTAAATAAACTAGAAGATTTGTGACATCCGTTTGGTCTGCGAACCAATTTTATAAGCCGACAAGTTCCCATGCTTAATATAAATGAATTAAGCAGGGTTTATATTACCTGGGTTCTTTAAAATTCCCTATAAGGGCAAGCCCCTATAGTTAATTACATCTTAAGTGACGGGAATCACCTAAGAAAACTCTCGATAATAATCAGTAATTCTGCTCTCAAGAATTTCAAATTTTAATGTTTTCAAGAGATTGAATTTTGGAATTTCAATAAGGAATGGATCAAATTTGGAACATTTTGTTTTGGGAATTCAAAGGAAGAAAGGTAGGAGAAATCACAGATTCGAAGCGAACTTCAGCAATTCCCCGACTATCCTATTGTTTGGCTTGGATTTAGGAAAGTCCTAATATTTATTTAATGTTTTGATCTTGCCAATTTTAATTAATTAGGACTTATATTTATATGATAGAATCACACAAATAGCCTTGAAGTTATGAGGGTTTATGTGGTACCGAACGACTACCTCGGAATCCTAAGTCCGGTTAGGGCTTAATTTGCAATGCAAATGCCTAACAAAAGGTTGAGGATTTGTGTTGCACTAGGCAAACTACCTCGAAGTCCTATGGCTTTGTTGTTTAATTCTAGGAATGTTTAGCTGATGTAGAGTTGTTTTGCTGACGAAGATGGCCATACCGCCCACCGTGCTCCGAGCTCCTTGTTGTTGCAGAGGTTTAGTTTTAGAAGTCATAAATTAGGAGATGAGAAAAGTGTCTTGGTTTAGAGAAATTTCTTAATTTCCAAGTGTTTTTTATGTTTTAATTAAAACCAATTTTAAAGTTGATTATAACGACACCGGCTAAGATCCCACTGGCTCCATCCTTCCGGCATCGTTATTTTTATCGGATTCACTTAGTCCAGATGAATTTGCTAAACTCAACTAAATGAGTTCCACACTTTCATTTAGACCGTGGGAAATCCCGTTAGCAACACGTAGGTTACATCATCCGAGGTATTCCCGATCATCCAATAGGACGTTTTAATTTAGTTGTAATTGTAGTTTTGTGTTCGTTTGTGATTAAATTTTGAGTTGCTTTATATTTCGAAATGTTGTGGCGGTGAATTTTATCTTGTAATGACTTTTAATTTAGTTTTAATTTCAGTTTTAGGGACTATCCTAAAGGTGTGGGTTTTCATGCAACGCTTGTTTATAATGCAATAAAAGTAAGTGCGATGCGATTAAATAAATTGCAATAAGGTAAATTGCAATAAAATAAAAGCGTACCTGGAGGGTCTTCCCGTCATCCCAAGCCGCACTTAAAACACAATTAGAATGTTTAAGCAAGTTCCTAGGTAAAGCTAAGGGAGGGGTTATGGTTTTCTACCAAATTCCTAATCCTATAGCTAGTCATTTCCTATGACGTCTAGGTCCTCGTGTTTTGGTTCGAGGACGATTTTCTTCATCAAAGAATAATTAAGTTCAATTGTTCTGTAAGTATCCTATCATATCGAGGAAGTGCTTAAGAAGAATCTTAAACATCTTTTCAATACCGATAGGATTGTTTTAAGTCCAAATGGATTTAATCATAAAAATGAATTAATCGTCCAGGAATTCAAGTTTTGTTATCTTGCTTCGCTGAACTAGGACATTTCGAATATCCTATGGTGAAGTAACATTTCATTTAACGTTCTGTTTAGGAGTTATGATAACCAAAGCTCTCGAGGGCAAATTGGTGTTCAAATGATTTATGATTTAGTTTAACTTTAATTAACGAGTTTAAATTTGGAATAGTGTTAAAGTTGCTTTATATTTAATTTCTTTATGTCTTAGGTGATGTTATTTAATTCAATTTAATTTAACTTTAATTTAATTTAATTTGGTTTAGTTTTAATTTTAATTTAATTTTGATTTTTAATTTTAATTTTAGTTTTAATTTTAATTTTAATTTTAATTTTATTTGATTTTATTTTATTTTAATTTAATTTAATTTAATTTAATTTAATTTAATTTAATATGTTTTAATTTAATTTAATTTAATTTAATTTAATTAATATATTTAATTAATTTATTTTTTTTAATTTAATTTAATTTAATTTAATTTAATTTAATTGATTTCATTTAATTTAATTTATTTAACTTGTTTGATTTAATTTAATTTAATCTTTAATTTAATTTAATTTTTAATTTTAGTTTAATTGAAAATTTAAAAAGAGTTTAATAATTTAACTTTTTAATTTAATTTTAATGATTAAGTCCTTTAACATTTTAAAACTTAAATTTGAATTATCATTTTAATTAGGAATTAAATATCATTGAGATTATTAATTTAGGGATTTTTAAATTAAAGAATAAATCTCTTCCTAATAATAACCCTATTTTAATAATCCCAATTTTATTATTCTTCCAAATTTAATCAATTATTTAATTAAGGTTTATTTCAATTATTTTAAATTATTTAGTAGGTTTCTACCCTTTAATTATTTAGATTTCAATCATCCAAATCAGATTAAGATCAAATATTTTACTTGTTAATTTTATTAAACCTAAAGTTTTAATTAAGGGTTAAAATTTTAATTACCATTTTGCCCTTCAAGCTTAATTATTTCATAACTCACTAAAATGAGCTTAAATGAACTTGAAATTTTTATGTAACTTCACTCATATGCCAATAAAGACATGAGAGGAGAAAATGTGATTTTTCTGTATTTAATTTATTTATGTAATTATTTTTGGTGGAAAATAGGAATTTCCAAGGAAAATTTAATAATATGACCAAGGGAAAGTTTCTGTCCTTAAGAAAATTATGGAACATTTCTAATGACCAGAAGACCACTTGGACCAATTTTGGTGATTTTTTAAATTATATTATTTTTATTATAATTATTTTAAGTTTTGGAGTATTAATTAATTTAAAAATAAAATAAAGGTTGAAAAATGAAATTTATATTTTTCAAAAATCTCTCTGATATCAAGGAAATCAGAGAATCAATTTTTGCAATTTTCTGAATTTTCTTTGATTTATTATAATTATTTTAGTGAAAATGCTAGAAAATACATTTTTTTTAATTTTAAAATTACCCTAGGGCTTTAAAATTTAATATCTCATTAAATAGACTTAAGAAAAATATGGGATTTGTTCCTAAGTGATTAAAATTCAAAATGTGACATTTTGGTGAATTTTATTATTTTTGTGATTTTTATTATTTTTTAATTATTAAAATATTAAAATAATACCAAAAAATCAACTATTTTAGAAAATTGAAATTTTAATTTTCTTAAATTCCCCTGATATCAGAGAGGCTCTAAAACTAATTTGGTAAATTTTTGAAAAGCATTTTGAAAGTTATGAATTTTTAAAGTTCAAATTGACTAAATGGCTTAATCAACCAATTTAATAGGGCTAACCAAGTCCAATTGACTTCAAATTTTTATGGTGGGTTCCTCTGATCCTAAAGGTCTGTGGAGAATTGATTTCAAGTCAATTTGATATAAGTTTAGCTCTAATTAATTGAGGAACTATTTTGGGTGTTTAAGCCAATTAGGGTTATTTTAAATAAACTACTCCAAAATCTATTTTTCCTAGGGTCCTCTGGTCATAAGAGACATCACCAAATTTTCTTAGAATTTATTTAACAACATGCTAATTACTAGATTTAAAATACTCAAAACAGTAACATGAATTTGAAAAATCAATAACTTCTCATAGGGATGGCCTCTGACTTTGGAAAATTCAGGGAATATTCCCAAATTCAGAGGCTTCAAAAGCCCTATGGTCTCATGCCATGGTGAATTTCCTATATGCATGGAGAATTAAAACAATGAAGAGGGTAAATAAATCATCAAAAATAAAATACTTGATGAAATTAAATGATTTCTTTTCCACATTATTCTCCTCTCGTTCATCGAGCAAGAGTGTATTTTTATTTTATTTTTCTCGATTTTCCTACACAAAGTTATGGATTTTTGAAGTTTAGGGAAATAAATAAATCAGAAAATACCCTAATTTTCTATTTATCCACGCGGCGCCGCGTCAACCTCGGCAGCTCCGAAACGCCGCGTGGCGCTCTCCGATTCGACGTCGCCATCTGACTCAGCGCTCCGGGGGCCCGCTGTGTCGTTCCATCTCCTGATCCGGCGCGATCCTGGCCGTCCATCCGCTCGTGTATTAAATGAACGACATCCGTTCATCGTCCCAAGGCGTCCCTACCCGAGAGCCGTCCGTCTTCTAGGCCTAAGATCTCACTCGATACTTGACCAAATTTAACGTTCTTATGCTCTATGGATTCGTCTCGAGAAGACGAACACATCCATACGGTTTATGTGGCATGAAATTTACTCAATAAAAATGGAGAATGTTCAGAAGCTCAGGAAGAAGAGTGAGGCCATACCTTTGCTCAGAGAAGTGTGTCTTCGATCTGAGGGTTGTGTCACCTTGAATTGGATCCCAGCAAGCTCCAGATGAAGTCTCATGGTCTGGTGAATTACCTAGGTAGGATTTCGACCACGACCGATCACAAAGCTTGGAGGCTAGAGCAACCGGGTGGCTCCGGAGATGGGGCTTTCGAGTGGAAACTTCTCCTCTTGGTCCAGTGAAGGTGTAGGACCAGTCAATTTGAGGTTTGGCTCACTGTGACAAAGTGTCCTGGTTTTGGGTGAAATTTCAGTTGAGAAATTGGATTCTGTTGGAAGGGATTAGGGCAAATTGACACTGGGGATCAACTGCTCTAAGGATGGAGAAGGATTTGGAACAATTTTGGTAGAGTTTCGGCAAGGTTTGTGCAACTCTCTTCTCATGGCCGTGAGGGGGTCGGGTTTAAATAGAGGTGGCTGGAGAGCCTCACAGGGATGGCCAAGGGCTGGGATCAGCTCGCTGCGGTCATGGGAAGAACGACCATGGTGGCCATTGGGCATGGGGCGGCTCAGCAAGGTGGAATTCCAAAGTTGGCTCACATGTGAGCTCTCGGGTGTGGTGTTTTCCGGCGACTCGGTGGCCGGCCGGCCGAGCACCGGTCACCATCGTGGTCGATGAGGTCGAGCTTGATTCCTGTGAGTTCGATTGATGGTTTCCATGTGTAAAGGTGGTGAATTGAAATGGAATGGGAAAGGGGTGATTTTGGCTTGGTTTAGGTCAACCCAAGTATTTGTGCTTGGTTCACCATCCAAGGCTTGACCTTGGGCCGAGGGGGAATCATTTGGGTCAACCGAATTGTGGTAGTGAAGTCCCCATCCATGGTGAGGTGGCTAAACATGGTTTAGAGTGTATCATGCTTAAGGTAAAAAAGGCTTAAAAAGGGTTTAAGAAAGAGGCCCTCTCTCTTAACATTAATGGTTTGGTGAGGTGGAAAGTGGATTCCATGGCTCTCATGGCTCCTATGGGGCTCATGCATGGCTTCATGGCTTGTCTTTGGCTTGGGGAAAAGCTTGGTCAATTTCATGAAAAGGGATCTTAGAAATTTTTGTTAATTTGATGGGAATTTGTATGGGGCTTAATTTGGAATCATTTGATGATTGAGTTGAACTTAGGGATGATTTTAATTAAGGGTATGATGAGAAGAATTTGTCATATGGGCTTTAGCATGAAATTTGGGCTTTTAGGAAGGTTTCATGTAAGTGGGCTTTTGGTTTAAAAATAGATTTATGGATAGGAATTTTGTAGAAGTTTACGCCAAATAAATGTTGGGTTTAGTTCATGTATGTGTCATGAATGATTTGAAGCAAATTGGGAGTGATTTGGGTTTGAATTGGGTTGAATTTGGGCTTCTTTGGTGAATGGGCCAATATAGGTCAAATTGGGCTAACTAGGGCCAATGTTGGGCTAGAGTTGAAATTGATGTAAAATGAATGTTGGGAAATGTTTATTGGAGTGTTTCAAAGGTGTTTTGGCTTTGTTTGGGCTATGATTTTGGGGTTTGGGTTCATTTGGGTTAGGTTTGGGTTTATGTCAAAATTGGGCTTTTTGGCTTTGGTTGAATTTAAGTGGGGTTTGGGTCTAAATGTTGGGCAAATCATGTTAGTGTTTTGTTTGTAGGGATGTTAAGGAAGGTTTAGAAAAGATTTGGGGTTAATTGGAGTTGAATTGGGTGAGTTTGGGTTAGGTTTGGGTCATGGGTCCAAATTGGGCTTTAAGGCCAAAAGTGAAATTTGATCCAAATGTCAATCAAATTGGACTTGGATTTGGTCTAGATTGGTTTTGGAAATGTTGAATTGAAGTTTAGAATTGAATTGGACCAGAATTTGGGTCAATTGGGTAGGTTTGGTTTGACATTGGGTTCACTTAGGGTTAAAATGGGCCAAATTGGGGGTTTTAACAAAAGTACGGTAAATTGACAAAATTGGCCCATGGTGTAGTTGAACAAAATGAAATTGGGAATATTTGGGATTTTCTGGAATTTTCTGGGAATTTTCCAAATTTTTGGATTTTTGGATCAAGGGGGGTATTTTGGGTATTTGGAGGGTATGGGGAGGTATTTTTGGAATTTTTGGTATTTTTGGCTATGAATGATCAATTTGAGTAATGTGGGAATGTTTGGGAATGATTTTGAGGAATTTTGGGTGATTTGGAAATTTTGGAGGATTTTGGGCAGGCTAAGCGGGTGTAGGGTCCCGGGGGTCAAAAATTGAAAATTTGGAAAATTGAAGATTGGGTGAATATAAGTGGAATAAAATCATTTTGGTTGGGCCATGAAGCCATATTAAGCCTATATGAGCCATGAAGGGACTCATTTGAGGCATTCACTATGTTGTTCCTAACCCTCTTAGCCAAGGGCTTAGGGGTTAAGGACCATCCATGTGAATCACCTTTATGAGTCAGGAGGTCAAGTTAGGTATGAGTGTGTTTTTTTAGGATGTGTGTGAAAGTGTAGTGTATAGGTGTAGTGTGTGTGTAAGTCAGCCCTCTTCACCAGACCAGGCCACCCAGGGCAGTCCTAAGGCCAAAGAGTCCTATAGGAGCCGATCCTTTAAACTTCCACATTTGATTTCAACCCTCATGTGATTAGGGGTCTACAGTCAAGTTTGTGGAGTTTGCAGGGAGTTAAGAAGTGGTTTGAATTTCTAAGTGGTGGGTCCCAATTCTAAACCTCTAAGATAGTCAAAGGAAAAGCCTAAGGCTAGATCCTAAGTACTAAAAAGAAGAAGAGAAGACCTCATCAAAAATGAGGTCAACAAGCGACAAAAAGAATTTAAGGATTTGAAAAAAATCATAAACAATTTAGATAATCAAAGAAATGAAAATGAACATCAACTAAGACCATTAAGAGATTATGTTAACCCTACAATAGATGAAATTCGCTTAACTATTCAAAATCCTGATGTAGTTGCTAATTCATTTGAACTTAAACCTGTTTTATCCAAATGGTATAAAATAATCAATTTGGTGGAACTCCGAATGCAGATCCTAATTTGCATCTTACTAGTTTTCTAGAATTGTGTGCAACATTTAAATATGGAGTGTCGAATGACACTTTTAGACTTAGAATTTTTCCTTCTTCATTAAGGGATGAAGCTAAGGCGTGGTTAAATTCATTAGCACCTGGATTTATCAGAACTTGGGGAGTACTATCACAAAATTTGTTGTCAAAATATTTCTTTCCATAAAAAACTGCTAAGCTTAGAAACAATATTACATCATTCTGTCAGTTTGAAGGGAAATCAATATATGAAGCGTGGGAAAGATTTAAAGATCTCCTTAGAAAGTGTCAACATTATGTTTTACCAGATTGGTTAATAATTCAAACATTTTATAACGGATTGGAGGGATTTCTTAGATCGATTATTGATGCTGCTGTTGGTGAATCATTAATGTCAAAACCTTTTGATGAGGCATATTCTTTAATAGAGATCTCCTTAGAAAGTGTCAACATTATGTTTTACCAGATTGGTTAATAATTCAAACATTTTATAACGGATTGGAGGGATTTCTTAGATCGATTATTGATGCTGCTGTTGGTGAATCATTAATGTCAAAACCTTTTGATGAGGCATATTCTTTAATAGAGGAGATGACTACTACTAATTTTAAATGGCCCTCTAAACGGGTAAATCCAAAAAGACTAGCTAGTATTCATGATTCTGATGCAATATTTATGTTCACTTCTCAAATTGCTGCTATTTTAAAGAAAATATATCAATTCAGATTGAGCTATTCTCAAACGCCTTAGGTATTAAAGGAATATTCATTGGGAAAAATAATAGATTCTCAATCATCTTATGAGACCTTGAATGCTACAAATAATAGACCCAACAATCATTATTCAAATTATTATAATCTTTGTTGGAAAAACCACCCAAACATAGACTGGAATAATAACACTGCTACTGTTAATCCACAGTGGGGGAACAATTTTATGAACCCATTAGGAAATTTGAACAACCAGGGAAAAGCTAAATAGAAGAATTTTTCTACAGAAGAATTAATATTAAACATGGGTAATCAATAATAAAAGTCAAGGTAATAAATTAAAAACTCAGGGAGCTGTAATTAAAAATATTAAAAAATCAATTCGGACATATTTCTATTACACTTAGTAATAAACCTTCAGGAACTCTCCCTAGTAATGTTGAGGTTAACCCTAAGAATCAAAGTAAAGAAAAAACTAAGGCTATACAATTAAGGAGTGGAAAACAATTGGAAACAAGAGTGTAGAAAGAAGCTGAAGTTGAGAAAGAGATTGTAGAAATTAAAAAAGGTAATGATAGTATATATCTAGATTTTAAATATCCACTTAAATCGATGAAAATTACTGTAGAAAAACCACCACATCCATTTCCTCAAAGATTGAAACAACAAATGAGAGATATAAATTTTCAAAATTTTTTGAAATTCTTAAAAAATTAACAGTAAACATTCTCTTCGTTGAAGCCTTAGAACAAATGACTAACTATGTGTTGTTTATGAAGAATTTGCTTAATAAGAAAACAAAGTTTACTTAACAGTAACTATGTGATGTTTATGAGACTATTGCACTCAGTGAAGAGTGTAGCTCAATTATTCAGAAAAATTATCCGGAAAAACTTAAAGATCCTGGTAGCTTCACTATACCTTTATGCTATTAGTGACCATTTTTTTGGAAAAGCATTATGTGATTTGGGAGCCAACATTAACCTCAAGCCTTTATCAACTTTTAAAATGTTGAATATGAGAAATTTCCCCAACTTCTGTAACTCTTCAGTTAGTTGATCATTCTATTACTTATCCTAATGGAGTTGTAGAAGTTGTTTTAATAAAGGTTGATAAATTTATCTTTCCTGTGGATTTTTTTGTATTAGATATGGAGGCAGATAAAGAAATTCCTATTATTTTGGGAAGACCATTCCTTACAACTAGAGGAGCTATGATAGATGTTCAAAAAGGAGAATTAACTATGAGAGTAAATAATCAAGAGATAACATTTAACATTTCAAACTAAAGAAAAATACCTCACAACTAGAAAAATATGATGAATGGTTTCGAATGGAAATTTGTGATTATTTAAAAGATAATTGTTTAGAGAAAAGTTTGAAGAGAGAAAAGAGAAAGAAGATTTGAATTGCGAGAATGAAAAGGAAATAAAAGATAAATATGATGGGATAGATAATTAAGAAAATGATTATATTCAGGAAAGATTTAAGATGATGGATAATATAGAAAATGATAATAAAACTCTAATTCCATATATCATAAAACCTCATGAACTGGAGATGAAAATACTTCCTAACCACTTAAAGTATGTGTTCTTAGAAGAATTATCTACATACTAGTTATTGTATCCTCATATCTAAATGATTTATAAGAAAAAAAATTATTAGATACATCAAAATGATACAAAAATGCTTTGGTTGGACTTTACCTGATATTAAAGAAATCAGTCCTTCTATCTGTATGCATAGTATTTTATTAGATGAACAACATAAACCTAAAGCTGATCCGTGATCCACGGCTACGATATTTATGCTTATGATATTTATATATATATTAATTGATACTCCTTTTTAATTATATTATAATGTGGATACTACACAAGTATACGTATCGTTTAATAAAATTTATATAAGATTTTCTGGTTAAGCCCCGAGATATTGAACCCACAGGGAAAGTGATAAACAAGTGAAAATAAGAAAATTAACTTTTTACTATTTTAAAGATAGATCTTACTCAAACTAAAGATAATATTTCGGGAAATGAAATTTGATTCTTTTGTTAATTTTTATATTTTGAAATAAATGTAAACAACAAATTCAACTAAACTTTTAAAAGATGTAAGCAAATAAAAATAAAATATCATTTTCCTTTTTATGATCCAGTAACAAGTTATGAAATTTTTTTGTGGAAGTATACTAAATGAATTGTGCCAAATAGAAACAATTATATTATTTGTCTTTACTAGAGATGCTATAAAGAACATAGGTTAATCTATTATTTTATAAATTCTGAAGAAGGGTTATGCAGGGAAGATACTAGCTCTCACTCTAGAGTTTCCTCGATTCCCTCTACCTGGGGCCTAACATCTCGTATCAAAACATAAAAAATAAATCAAATTAGGGGCTTTAGCCTGTCACTCTAGATTCCATTAATCCTACACTCATAAAGTATATCTCTCTATTTATTTGCACTCAACCATATGAATTACATTCTAATCCATATAATATCATGTGATTTTTTCTAATTATTGACTGAGAGAATAGTAAATCAGTTCTTACATGTTCTCACAACATATTTTAACATCTTAATTGGCCAAATCAAGAAGTAAATGAAGTGCAAGGTTTTGAATCATCACAACTTCTTCCAACTTTGAAATCCTATACTTTACACAACATACTTTCATATCTTTATTACTTCATCATATTAAGAAAAAAGATAAAGAAAACTACTCAGAAATACAATCACAACTTGGTTTAAAAGAAGAAATCAAAGTGAAAACACAAGACGTCTTAATTAAAAACCAAATGTAATAAAAAAGATAAGAACTTATCTGATAATCATTTCCACAACACTCTTGAAGTTCCTTTGAAACTTTGCTTTTCCTTGCAAGACTCCTTAAAGTTTGGCGTCCAAATCTAAACTCTCCAATTCTCTAAATAACTCTTAATACAAACTAAATTTAAGTAAAAGTAGTGAAGTGGAGTAGTAGTTCATGAAAGAACACTCTTACACTACATACACACTCTATAACAACCACACTAAAAGCACTCTCTTACTAGAAATTCTACTACTTTCTAAGACTCTAATTGGACTCTCCTATGATCTTCAACTCTTCCATATTTAATACTTTTTAAAAAGGTTCATTCTTATTTCTTCAATTTGTTCCCAGATTCAATGTATCTCCCAAAAGAAGCATCCATTCAAAAGTATTTTGAATGAAATTTGGTGCCAATAGCAAGTTACTCACTTTTTCACCAAGAGATGCCTCAAAAACCACTTCGAAATAGTGCCAAATTTAAAATAACACCTCTTTATAATCGTCGTGCTTAGGCGCGAGGTCTCGGCACTTAGCCTCTATCCATCTTGCATGTAAGCTCCAACTGTGGTGCATAATCGCGGGGCATTGGAGCGTAAGCGCGGGATCTGGCTTTTAGCCACCACACTACTTCAATTTTTTTTTCATTTTTGTTCCAATTTTGATATTTTTTCATTCCTTTCATCATATTCATCCATTTAATCATACCTGTAAGAAAATACACAAATACTTTCCATTAAAGTGCAATATCATCAAAAATAGGTATAAAAAATATACACAAAAATACTATATATTTTTAGTGTATCAAAATTCCCTCAAACTTGAAATGTTACTTGTCCTCAAGTGACATTATAATCTCATAAAAATCGTACATTAAAATTATGTAGATAAGTTTGTTTAGAAGTTTTTAAAATTTGTTCTAGAAATTTAATAGTCCAAATTTGAAAATAATTTAGTAGATGAGACAAATTTAAAGTTTAGAAATCTCGTAAGTAAAGGTTCATGAAAAATATTAGTTCCTATCTTATTTAGAAATACTTATAGATTTTTCAAAATATAGGGTTTAGATATTTTCTTTTTTTTACTTAAAAATCCTCACGAAAAAATAATTATACTAACTTTTATTATATTTTTAAGCTTCAAGATTTTCTCAAATCTTATACTCTAAAAAAAATCAAGTGTGGAACCAATTTTTGATTAGACCCTTAAATTCTCAAACTTCTCCTCCCTTATCACATAGTATATATATATATATATATATATATATATATATATATATATATTAGGAGAAAGGAGCTAAAAGCTCCCTACATGTTAATCAGAAAAAAATCGGAGGTTTACAAAACTTACCATAGATCAAAATTAAGGAAAAATAAAGAAAAACTTCAGACCAAAGGATACTTCCTATCCTAATTACACCCCCATCAAAACAAAAACTGAAACTCTCTAAACAAATAAAAAAACCAATAACACATTCCCACCCCAAAAAATTTCTACTCCAAGTTGAGGAGATAGCATGGAAACAGCAGGTACAGCTAAAAAAAAAACATCCCCAGAGAAAGAGCCAAAATTATCACAAGAATGGCCTAGATGTCAAACTACTCTGAAATATGGAGCATTCATTCGATCAGTTTCCATGAGAAAGTATAGTTGGGATGGGGGGTCAGAGGAGACAGAAACTTGCTGTGAAGAACTGGCTTTCCTGGCAAGCCAATTGGCCGGCCTATTTCCTTCTTTGAAAATGAACTCGAACTTGATATTGAAATTCTGGGAGAGAGCTTTAATTCTGTTGATCCAGATAGAATGGTGCCAAGGTGGGTGAAAGGTATTCTGCATGTACTGTAAGAGGATTGCTGAATCACATTCCACAATTAAAGAATGCCACTGAAAAGAGTTAGCTAGCTCAAGGGCCCTAAATACTGCAACAAGTTCAGAAACAAGTGCATCTTCAACAACAATAGGTGTCTGAAAAAATCAAAGACATTTACCACTGTGATTTCTGAACACACCCCCACAGCCAGCACCCCTATCAGAGAAAGACCCATCAGTGTTAAATTTAATAAAGGGGTAGGTTGGAGCTTTCCAGTAGATAAGAATAATTTTAGACAGTTTGGGGAGATCATTTACAGGGTTCATAAGAATGTTGGGGAACTTTTTCAGCTGGATGAGCTTGGTTAAGAAGGAGTGGCAGTTCCCCACAACAGTTAAGACTCTACTTGTCTTTTCATCATACTTTACACAGTTTCTATGCATCCAAATAAACCATGCAATGATAAAAGGAAAGTCTCCCACCTTTGCTTTCTTCCAGGACAGCCAACAGCTTTGTAAATCATACCAATCAAGGAGGAGAGTGTTGATGCTGATAAGATTAATGACTCCCTTCCACACCTCCTGTGAGAAGTTGCAGACAAAAAATAGGTGATGTAAAGATTCAGCATTAGTCCCACAAAGACAGCACTTGGAAGGCCCTCTGATCCCCTTTAGTTTGAGAATATCATCAGTAGGAAGCAGGTTATGGAACATTCTCCAGCAAAAAAATGACATGGAGGGTGTGAGGTACTTGTTCCATATATTCCTTCCCCACCTGCAGTGAGGCCAATCATAGATTTTAAGAAATATATGTTTGGTGAGACTATGTAACTTACCATTAAACAAAACAATTTTATCAGATTTAGTTCTGTCAAAAGGAAGGGTAGAGAATTAATGAGCAAATGAATCAGTTAAAAAGTTCTGAAGCTTAGTTGTAGACCATTGCATATTTTCCCAGCAGCTAGCTACTGGAAAGAGCTCTTTATCAGTGTTTGGGAGAGCCTGTTTCATCTGAGGGGGGCACCACTTATCATGCCAGAACTGCACTTGCCCATTACCCAGCTCCCAGCAATATAAAGATTCAGCCAATTCTTTGTTGATCACCATATGTTTCCAAATCCTAGAAATACCAGGTTTGATTTGTGCCATACTGGGGTGACTATCTTTGCAGTATTTGCCTTTCATGAAGATTGCCCACAGGTAAATTTGCTGTCTGAATTGAACCCATAATTTGCAAAAGTTCACTTTCTGCAATTGTTGTAAACCTTTAAATCCCAGACCCCCAGCTTCAACAGGCTTGGCCAGTTTCTGCCAGCAAGCCCAATGGATCTGCCTTCTTTGTCCTGACCATAAAAATCTATTGAAAATTCTCTCAAGTTGGGTTCTGGAACTCTTCTTCATGTAGGTCATTTGAAGAACCTAGTTTGGGAAGGTTGTGAGGATGCTGTGAAGGAGGGTGATTCTGCCCCCAGATGATAAAAAAGTGGTTGTCCAGTTAGATAGTTGAGTGTTCACTTTACCAATAATTTCCTCAAAGTGAGTCTGTTTGGCCCTCCCTTTAATCAGTTGCACCCCTAAATATTTCAAAGGGAGGCTGGCCTTAGAGAAGCCAGTGTACTGAAGAGTCCAGTGAGACACAGCAGCTGTATATATATATATATATCCTGTATCTAGATGGACCTTTAATAATTTTGAATTCCACCATTCATTTCTGAAAGTATAAGGCAGATATATATCTTTTACTAAGAAATTCAATAAAAAGTTTTGAAAATTATTTTCAATAAAAGAAACTTAAGTATTAAAAAAAAAAGTATATTCCTTCTATTTTTCCACAAATATAACATTTCTTACTAAAGATAGTTACTAAATATTCATCTCTTCTTCACTAAGAGATTTTTAACTTTAAAATTTTCATCATTACTATAGATTTTAACTAAATTTTCTTACTCATTCCTATATTCAAAATTTTACTTCTCTAGTATAACTTCATTCGCATAATTATTTTTCAATCAAAATTCAAAATTTATTTATAGCTCATTTGAGGTCAAATAAAATTTTAAGTTCTTTTTCTTTTTGAAAATTAGTTTCCATTCTTGCCCCTAGACTTTAAATATTTCATTATGATAAAACAATTAAGCATAGTAAAAAGATACATGGGTATGAATTGAAAACTATAAAAAACATTCTTGTCGGAATTTTCATATCCTATATATGTAGATATTAAAATTAAAAACAGGAATGAAAATAACTATATCAAATTTTTAACTTCCCATTTTAATAGAAATTCAAAAGACTTTTAAAGTAGTGGAGGAAATAAAAACAAATTCACACACTTAAAAAAAAATTCATAACTGAAACATATGGTAGTAAATTGAAAAGTTAAGTATGAAATTTCTACAGTGGACTTTTATAGGGTTATAAACTTCCTAAACAAATTCTGAAATAAGTTCTAAAGTAACAAATAAAATTCACTACAACTTACTTACACAATTACCACAAATCTACTATACAATCACAAATCACAAAAATTTAACATCCATATCAAACATAAAAACAAACTAAAGTTGCTTACTAACTATTAGATCGATGAAGTCCACATAGCAACTGTAAAAAGAAGTTCTCGATGTATAACAAACCACAAAGCCTAACATAAAACAATCCATAACACAAAATTCCACACAAATAACAAACACATAACATAAAACATAATGCTAACCATCATCTTTCTCCTCCTCATCATCTCCTTCATTCCAGGCATGAGTAGGCACATATAGGGTATACTGTGGATGAGTAGGGAACACAGCACTAAAATCACCTTTGATCAGTCTATCTATGTAACTGTGATAGTTCATCTCATACTCACTATGTTGTTGAAGATAATTCCCCATATGATCTACTTTCCCCTCTATATCATGCACTCGATTCGCAGTGTAATTTACATTATCTTTAATCTTATTCAAAAGCTTAGTTTGCGAATTAGAAAACTAACCAGTAGAAGTCTGTGATGTAAAAGCATGAGAAGTAGATGCATCAGAAGTAGATGTAGTGGATGCTCTAGAAAATCTTACCCTCCAACCAAATAATGAATGCTCAGCATAGGACTTGATTTTTTGCAGGTAATAGGCTTAAATGGTTGAAGTACCTCTTCCTAATTCTCAAATTTCACACCAGCAAGCTCACACAATGAATATATTAGGGGAGAAAATCCCATTCCTGCAGTAGTAGCAGCTCTAGCAGACATCTAAATGCAATCATAAATGATCTTCCCAATATCTATAACCTTCCTCTGCTGAATATCATAATTATAGGTGGCCCTTTT
The DNA here is from genome assembly GCA_022702705.1 of Papilionanthe hookeriana x Papilionanthe teres. Lineage (NCBI taxonomy): Eukaryota > Viridiplantae > Streptophyta > Magnoliopsida > Asparagales > Orchidaceae > Papilionanthe > Papilionanthe hookeriana x Papilionanthe teres. The sequence continues at coordinate 116,284,374 of CM040427.1, forward strand.
TCTAGTCACCTCACTCAGATGGTTTGTAGGAAGCAACTTAGATGATATAAAGCAATGCCAAGCCTTAGAGTTGGCATTCAACTTCGATGCAAGGAAGTTAACTCTTCTCTCATTTGTTATTTTCCGTAATGCCCTCCTGTCATTCAAAGTAGAAATAATCTCATCTAGTTCTTCCTAGTAGGATTATAATTTGAAGAGAAACAAAATGTACTTGGTAGTAGCAGATAAATTTTGTTAATTACCTCAGGAGTAGAGTGTACTAACTATCCTCGTACAAAAATGAAGTTTTTTCTAATTCTGAGAGATTAGCATAAAACTCACGTACAACAGAAAAAACAACTACGGTGGTAAAAAAATAAAATCTATCGCACAAACGACTAACTATCATATCTTCAACATCTCCACGGGCCTATAAAAACCACATTCTTGAATAAGTTTTCTCGACTGTAATGCTTGCACATAATGATCTTGAGCTTTGGAGCTAACGAACTTGTCGGTATCGTAAGTGACTCTCAATTTGCTCCTCTTCAGTGTCATTTCTAAAATTTGTATTAAAATCATTATAAATCCCACATTCAACTCAAAATCACTAAAGTTAACTTCTAAAGGCTTAATCTTCCAAATTCAAGTAATTTCCAAAGTATTTTCTCAAATTTTCACAATGAATAGTGATTTTTAGATTTCTAAAAAATGTACTTAAAATATATGGTGAAAATAAGAAATTTTTACTTAGGAGTAGTACTCTTACCTTAAGAATATTCAATAAAACAAGTTTAACTTGAAATGGCTCAAGAATCAGCAATAAAAGTGATGCCCTAGCTTCCTATTCGCGACTTCAATGGAAGAAGAAGAAGAAGTGAAGAAAATTTTAGGATTTTTTTCAGGTTTTAAAAACCTGTAAACTGATTTTCAAGAACCCATGCCTAAGAGTGAAAGTACGGTGCTTAATCGCGGAGCTCTGACGCGTAAGCGCGGCGGTTTGGTGCTTAGCTTCCAGCTTGCAGTTTTTTTGTTAAATACATATTTTGCTCGCTTAAGCAACCTTAAATAATTTTAATTAATATATTATCACCTTATAATTTTCTTATCTTAAAAGTTACACATCTAGAAGATTAAAAATGATTCAACAATAATTTTATACAAAACACAAAATTTTACTTTATAAAATACAAACAAATACAATTACAAATTATAAGTATTTAATCCAATATACTTGGATAAGATCTCATCTTTCTGCTTATAGGAACTTAAACAAAACACTAACACAAAATTAAAAATACAAAAACATATAACACACTTAACATATATAAATCATTAAACACAAAAAATTTACATAATTGATTACACATAATACAAGTAAGAATTTAACAAAGTAATAGAACTTAATTCCATTCTCCATTTGGTGTAATATAACCTCCACTAGTTTCATCTGAACCATTAAGTATATAGATTTGATAGAATGGGCGATGGTTGAAAACTCTTGTTGAATCTTCTGTTGACCTCATTTTTTATGAGGTCTTTTCTCTTCTCTCTCCTTAGTACTTAGGATCTAGCCTTAGGCTTTCCCTTTGACTATCTTAGATGACTAGAAATGGAACCCACCACTTAGAAATTCAAACACCTCTTAACTCCCTGCAAACCCCATAAGTTTGATTGTAAACCCCTAATTCACTTGGAGGGTTAAGATCAAATGTGAAGGTTTAAAGATGAGTTCCCTATAGGACTCTTTGGCCTTAGGACTACCTTGGGTGATCTGGTCTGGTGAGGGTTGACTTGCACACATTACACTTTCACACACATTCCAAATCCTAAAACCTTTCATGCCTAGCTTGACTTCCTGTCTCATGTAAGTAACTCATATGGATGGTCCTCAACCCCTAGGCCCTTAGTTAAGAGGGTTAGGAACAACATAGTGAATGCCTTAAATGAGTCCTCTCTTGGCTCTTATGGGCTTGATATGGCTTCATGGCTCAACCAAAGTGATTCCATTCTACTCACACTTGATCAATCTTCATTTTTCCAAAATTTCAATTTTTGACCCCCGGGGCCCTATACCCGCCAAACCTACTAAATGGCCTCAAAGCTACCCAAAATTTACAAAATTGCCTAAATTACTAAAAATTCCTCAAAATCAGTCCTAAACATTTCTCTCTACTCAAATTGATCATCCTTAGCCAAATATACCAAAATTTCCAAAAATACCCCTAATACCCTCAAATACCCTAAATGCCCTTTTTAACGAAAAAATCCATAAATTCCAAAAATTCCCAGAAAATTTTAGAAATTCCCAACTATTCCCAACTTCATTTTGTTCAACTACACCATAAGCTAATTTTGTCAATTTAGCACACTTTTGCCAAAATCCCCAATTTGGTCCATTTTTTAACCCAAAGTAAGGCCAATGTCAAACCAAATCAATCCAATTAACCTCAATGTTGATCCAATACAATTCTAAACGTCAATTCCAAATCCTTAATATCAATTTAAACCAAATCCAAGCCAAATTTGATTAACATTTGGATCCAATTCCAATTTGAAGCTTACAACCCAATTTTGGCCCATGACCTAAACTTAGCCCAAACTAACCCAACTCAACTCCAATTAACCCCAAATCTTTTCCTAAACCTTCCTAATATCTCCACAAACAAAACACTAACAAGATTTGCTCCAAATTTGAACCCAAACTCCACCCAAACCTAACCCAAAACTAAAATCCCCAATTTTGGCCTAAACCCACCATGAATCCAAATGGGCCCAAATCCCAAAATCAAAGCCCAACCAAAGTTGAAAACTCTTTGTAACACTCCCATAAAAATTTCTCAACATTAATTTTACATCAAATCAAACATTAGCCCAACATTAGCCCAAGTTAGCCCAATTTCACCCACTTTGGCCCCTTTACCAAAAAGTCCCAAATCAAACCCAATTCAACTCCAAATCACCTTAAATTTGTTTCAAATCACTCATGACACATCCCTAAACTAAACCAAATATTTGTTTGGCCCAATCCTCCACAAAATTTTCCATCCACTAATTTGTTTTCAAACTTAAAGGCCCACTTACTTAAACCATTCTAAAAGCCCACTTCCAGCAAATCCAAACGCCCAAAAATTCATCCAAAGTCCATATGACACTCTTCTTCATCATGAATTCAATTAAAATCATCCCTAAGTACTAAAACAATGATTAAATAATTCTAAATAAAGCTTCATCCAAATTTCCACCAAAATATCCAAAATCCTTAAAATCCATTTTATGAAATTGACCAAGCTTTTTTCATGCCAAATGTGAGCCATGGAGCCATGTACAAGCCACATGGAAGCCATGGAAGCCACTTTCCACCTCACCAAGACATTTATGGTAAGAAGAGGAGATTCTTTCCTAATTCTTCATTAAACCCTTATAACCATATTCATGTCACACTGTAAACCAAGCTTAGCCACCTCACCTTGGATGGGGACTTCACCACCCTTTCCTAGCTGATCCAAATGATTCTCCCTCAGCCCAAAGTCAAGCCTTGGGGAGGTGTACCTAGCCTAAACCATGCCTTGGACCAAATCAAGCCAAAATGACCCTTCTCCCTTAACACTTAAATCAAACCCCTTTACACTTGGCAATTGTCAATTGAACCCACAAACTTCAAGCCCTGACCCTCCTGATTAGGATGGTGACCTAACCCTGGCTGGCCAGCCACCAAGTCGTTGGAAAACATCATGGCCGAGAGGTCTAAATGGATTCAAAAATTAAATTCTCACCTGCTGAGCTACCCCACTCCAATTGGCCACCACAACTCTTCATCTCCTCCCCTAGGCAGCTGATCCCATCCATCAATTGCCCCAAGGAAGCCTTGGCCATGGCTATTTAAACTAGACACCCCTCTCGGCCAAAAGGTTGGCTGAATTAACCTTCACAGAATTCCTCTAAACTCCTCACAGAGCTTCCCCTAGCCAAGAGCAATCCTACCCCACTAATCTCCTACCCTAAATCCCAGTGATTGAGCTCAATTATGGAGCTCAATTCTCAGGCCAGAACAGGACATCTCTCAAACCTCCACTAAACTCAAATTAAAATCACCCACATCTACACAGGACCCAGAGACGAAGTTCCCCAGTGAAAGCCTCCTCTCCAGGCCACCCAATTGCTCTAGCCTCCAAAGTCTGAAATCGGGCCTGGTCACTTTCATACCTAGACCTTTCACAAGGGCCAGAGGCTTCATCCCTAGGCTCTTCCAGCTCCAACGAACGTGTCGAGCACATTCAGTTGAGGCCACACCTCCTAAACCAAGGTATGGACACTCCTCCTTCCCGAGAGCTTCTTTGGATTCTCCATTTTGTTTGATTCAATTTCAATGCATGTTAGCCATATAGATGTGTTCGTCTCTTCAAAACGAGTTCATAGAGCATAAGAACGTGAGATTTAGTGGAGAAATAAGGGAGATCTTAGGGTTTTAGTGTGGACGGCCCTCGGCACACAGTAGTCGTAGACGATGATAAGGAACCATCAAATCGCACGTGTATCGAATGGACGATCCAGATCGAGTAGGACAAGGAGATGGAGGGTCGTGTGGCATCTCAGTCAGATGGTGGCGTCGAATAGGAATGCGCTGTGTGGGCCTTCAGAGCTGCCGAGGTTGACGCGGCGCTGACTGGGTTAAGCAGAAAATTAGGTATTTTCTGATTTATTTAAATACCCAGAACTTTAAAAATCCATATCTTTGTGTAGAAAAATCATAAAAAAAAACTAAAAATACTCTCTTGCTCAGTGAAAAGAGAAAAATAATGTGGAAAAAGAATTGAGTTAATTTGATGAGTGTTTTATTTTTAATTAATTATTTACTCATTTCAATATTTTAATTCTCCATTTGCATAGACAATTCACCATGGCATGCGACCATAGGGCTTTTGAAGCCTTTGATCTTGGTAACATTCCTTAAATTTTTCAAGGTTAGAGGCTATCTCTATGGCAAGTTATGTATTTTTCAAGCTTATGTCTCTGTTTTTGGTATTTTAATTCCATTAATTAGTATATTGCTTAGAAAATTTTAGAAAAATTTGGAGAAGTTTCTTAGGACCAGAGGACCCTAGGATAATTACTCAAAACTGAACTTTAATTAATTAGGGTTAACCACACATTAAAAGAGCTTGAAAACAATTCTCCACTGATCTTTAGGATCTAAGGGACCTCACATAAAAATTTGAAATCAATTAGAAATGTTTAACCCCACTAAATGGATTAATTGAGTTACATGACCAAAATTAAACTTTAAAAATTCATAACTCCAAAAATACATTTTAAAAATTTACCAAATTAGTTTTGGGGCTTCTTTGGTAACAGAGGAGTCTAGGAAAATTAAAATTGGATTTTTCTAAAAATCTTCATTTTTCATCTAATTTTAATATTTTAAATAATTAAAAAATAATAAAAAATCAAAAAAATAATAAAAATCACAAAAATATCATGTTTTAACTCCTAATCACTGAGGAATAAACTAAATATTTTTCCCAAGTCACTAGGTTAAGATATTGAATTTTAAAGGCTTAAAACAATTTTTGAATTAAAAAATGAATTTTCCAATATTTTCACTAAATTAATTCTAATAAATCAAAGAAAAATCAGAAAATTATAAAATTTATTTCTCTAGACTCCTTGTGGTCAGAGAGATTTCATAAAATTATAAAATCCATTTTTCAACATTAATTTTTTTTAAATTGATTAATACTCCAAAACTCAAAATAATTATAATAAATAAAATATAATTCAAAAAATCATCAAAATTGGTCCAAGTGGTCCTCTGGTCATTAGGAAAATCCCATAAATTTCTTAATGACAGAAAACTTACCTTGTTCATGTTTGTTGAATTTCCATTGAAAATCCCTATTTTTCATCAAACTAAATATATAAATTAAATTAAATTCAGAAAAATCACATTTTCTCCTCTAATGTCTTAATTGATATATGAATGAAGTGACATAAAAATTTCAAGTTTATTTGAGCTCAATTTTATGAGTTATGAAATAATTAAGCTTAAAAGGGGGGTAAAATATTTGATCTTAATTCTTTCTTAGACGATTGAAACTTTGGAAAATAAAAGAGTAGGAACTCATTGATCACTTTTAATAAACAAAAAAAATGAAACCTTAATTAATTAAATAATTTAAATTTTGGAAGAATAATTAAAATAATTTGGATTATTAAAATGGGGATATAATTTAGAGAGACTATTATCACTTAAACTAAAATTCATAAATGAATTACATTAATAATATTTAACTCTTAATTAAACTTAAGATGATAATTAAAAGAAAATAACCTTTAATTAAAACTTAAAACATTAAATAACTTGATAATTAAATTGAAATAAATTTAAAACATTAAAAAATTAATTTTAAAATTCACTTGAAAGCAATTTTAAAATAAACTTGAATCATCAAAATCAATTTCAAAAAAATAATTCTTAATTAAAAAAAATCAAACAAATTAAAAGTTAATGTGGAATATTGCAATTAAATTAAAATTAAATCATTAAAGTCTAAATTAAATAATTTAAACTCCTCTTTCAATTGAAATGGTTTAAAACATTTAAGAATAAAACAACTTGAACACTATTCCAAACTTAAATTTATTAAAATTTTATAACTAAATTAAATCACCTTAAAACATTAATTTTGATTTTAAATCGTTGAAATTCTTAATAAATTGATTTGCCCTTAAAGACTTTTATCATTATAACTCTTAAATGGAGCATCAAGTGAGGTGTCACTTCATTCATTGGATAATCAAATGTCCTAAGTTCACTGAGCAAAAGTTAAAACTTAACTAAAAATTTCTGCATGATTGATTCATCTCTACAATAAAATTCATTTAGACTCGAAATAATCTCAGAAGTATTGAAAAGATGTTTAGAACCTGTTCTAAGCACTTCCTCAATACAATGAGGTGTTTTAGAAGAATAATTGAGCTTAATTGTTCTTTGATGAATAAAATCAACCTTAACAAAATATAAAGAACCTAGACGTCATAAGAACTGACTATCAGTAGGATTAGGATCTTGGTAGACAACCAGAACCTTTCCCTTAGGTTTACCTAGGTATTTGTAATAAACATTTAAATGCTCTTAACATATGTTTTAAATATAGCTTGGAATGACGGGAAGACCCACCAGTTACGCTTTTATGTTATTGCAAGTTACTTACATGTACTGCGCTTTACCTTTCTTGCATGTTAAATAAGATTGTTGCATGAAAACTGAAACTTTTAGGACAGCCACAAAACTGAAACCCAAAACTAAATTAAAAGTTATAACAAGATAAAATCCACCGCCACAACATTTCAAAATATAAAATAACTCAAAATTTAATCACAAACAGAACACAAAACTATAACTATAACTAAATTAAAACGTCTTGTTGGATGATCAGAAATACCTCAGATGATGTAACCTACGTGTTGCTAACGAGATTTCCCATGGTCTAAATGAAAGTGTGGAACTCATTTAGTTGAGTTTAGAAAATTCATCTGGACTAAGTGAATCCGATAAAAATAACGGTGCCGGAATGATGGAACCGTGGGATCTTAACCGGTGTTGTTATAATCAACTTTAAGATTCCCCTAATAAAACACTAAAGACATTTGAACTTTAAAACTTTTCTAAACCAAGACACTTTTCTCATCCCCTGATTTTCACCTTCTAAAACTAAACCTCTGCAACAACAAGGAGCTCGGAACACGGTGGGCAGCACGGCCATCTTGGTCAGCAAAACTTGTGTCTACTTCAGCAAAACCTTTTCCTAGTTTTAAATAACCAAGGCATAGGATTTCGAGGTAGTTTGCCTAGTGCAACATAAATCATCAACTCTTTGTTAGGCATTTGCATAATCATGTTATGTAAATTAAGCCCTAACGGGTCTTAGGACTCCGAGGTAGTCGTTTGGTATGACAAAAACCCTCACATCTTCAAGGCTATTTGTATGATTATGTCATACGAATATAAGTCCTAAATTAATTAAAATTGGCAGGATTATAACATTAAATAAATTCCTTAATTCAAGCCAAACAAATAGGATAGTCGGGAAGTCACAGAGACTTGTCTCGAATTCGTGATATCCCCTACTTCTCCTCCATTGGATTCTTAAAATAACTGTTCCAAATTTGATCCATTCCCAATTGAAATTTCTAAAATTTAATTGTTTGAAAACCTTAAAATTTGAAATTCTTGAGAGCAAAAACACAGATCATTATCGAGAATTTTCTTAAATGATTCCCGTCATTTAAGATATAATTAACTATAGGGGCTTGACCTTATAGGGAACTTTAAGAACCCAGGTAAAATAAACCCTGCTTATTTCCCTTATATTAAGCAGGGGAACTTGTCAGCTTATAAAATTGGTTCGTAGACCAAACGGATGTCACAAATCTTCTAGTTTATTTAATCGAGCCCCATTACCAAACAGTGTGTCTATTCTTCGGGATAGATACACGGTTTGTGATGTGGTGCTCGTTTATATAAACTATTTTGGATGTGAGAACGGTTTAATTTCATATCTAAAAATTTTCAAACTTAAAATTATTTTCAAAAATCAAATACTACTTTCTAAATTATATATATATATATATATATATATATATATTTAAATTAAATTTAAAATTTAAAATATGCCGACAATTTTTGTAGGTGACCCCTTTTTTAAAATACTACACACAACCTAAAAATATGACGACAACTTCAGGCGACTCTACTGGGGAGTGGTTCCTCTCTCCATTTTGATCAGATGGTTTTATCTTCATAAATCTGTAGTGAGTCCATACCCCTTTTGGACCAAACTACCATTCTTTCCGTTGGCATACAACGTTCATTTCTGTTTTGAACAGGTATAGTCAATTACTTTTGGATTATGGAGCCACTGTTTAGACACCCCTAAACAGAGAGGTTCCAAAATCCTTTTACCTCTTTTCAAAATACAACACACAACCTAAAAATATGAGTGCACCAAAGTTAATCATCTCCTTCACCAATGAAATGGACTTTGCTGTCTACAAGGATGAACTTCCCGACAATGAAATCATCCGTTTTAGACAGGGATTCGACAATACAGATATTAAGTTCACTGACGTCACCATCTTCACAGTAATGGACAAAGTGTCGAAACTGAGGAGCCCGTAATTGAGTTCAACTTGAAGTCGACTTAAGAATTCCCTCCCCTGCAAAGCGTTCCAGCAGAAAGAAGTACTGTTATTTGTAAGAGGACTGTTATCTCTACCCCCACCGGTCTAGTCTTCTATGCACCTACCCCGGCTTCTGCCAAACTGAAGGGGAAGGAAATCCAAGTCTGTGTTGAGCCTGTCATAATGGAGGGTACAGATTTTGCTACAATACCATCTGTTTTCGATATTGGGTCCAGTTCAAGAGTTACACCCCTAACTCGGACTCAAAGGAGAAATAGAAGCAGAAAGATAGCCAGGATTGAGAAAGCCAAGGCCGCTGAAGTTGCTTTCCTGGAAGAGATTCCTGAATTGCCTGAGTATACACCTCTGTCGGAGGGAAGTAGGTTTCACCCCCTCTCTGCTGTATCGGATGAAGAAGATGTCCAAAGGATTGCCGCTACATTACCCCGACCTGCATACTATTATAACTACAAAAGAAAAAGGGTTAAGACTACGCCATTTTCTCGACTATAAGCTGTGATAAAAAAATTGGCAAAGAAAGAAAGATGCCTCGTGTCAGAGATCCAAAGAAGAATGGGACGAGTGCTAGCTAGATCCCGCCTCGGACCGCGAGTAGAGCCTGTCACTGCCATAGAGAAACCAAGGAAGAAAATGAAAGCTAGTTCACCTTTTGTTGTATCGGGTCATGATATTAGGTAGGACACCACCTACCAGCATATAGCCGACAGACCGTCCGGTCCTAGGCCTTCTGCTGCAAGAAGAATGGTGTGGCAACCTATTATTACCGAGCCGAGACCAACACAACGTCCTGAGAAGAAAACCCTCGTCAAAGAGCATGAATCGGAAGAAAGTGCCACTGCAATAAAAGAAACTCCCAAAAAGAAGTTCAACATCCATCACACGACAACCGCGAGATCGTCTGGAAGAGCCCCCTCAAGGATGCTATAGGAAATCTAAGGGCGGATATCCGACGGTTGGCAAAAGAAAGAGGAGAAAAATTGGAAAATGAAGTTGATTCATCAGAGTTCATGGATGAGGAGTATGCCGAGATCAATATGGTTGAGACACGAGCATCATCAGCTTCGCAAGGTGCTCCGGCAGCTACGAAAAGAGATGAACCGGAAGTGATGAGAGCATAGCTTCGGGAAAGAGATGACACAATTTCCCAGATGGCAAAGAGGATGGAAGAGATGGCTGCTGCTTTAGCTACTCTCCAGAGTTAGGTATTGTTGACCTCATTTTTGATGAGGTCTTCTCTTCTTCTCTTTAGTGCTTAGGATCTAGCCTTAGGCTTTTCCTTTGACTATCTTAGAGGACTAGAATTGGGACCCACCTTTTAGAAACTCAAACCACTTCTAAACTCCCTTCAAACTCCACAAACTTGACTATAGACCCCTAATCACCTAGAGGGTTGAAATCAAATGTGGAAGTTTAAAGGATGAGTTCCTATAGGACTCTTTGGCCTTAGGACTGCCCTGGGTGGCCTGGTCTGGTAAAGGGGTTGACTTACACACACACTACACTTATACACTACACTTTCACACACCCATACCTAACTTGACCTCCTGACTCATATAGGTGATTCACATGGATGGTCCTTAACCCCTAAGCCCTTGGCTAAGAGGGTTAGGAACAACATAGTGAATGCCTCAAATGGGTCCCTTCATGGCCCATGTGGGCTTGATATGGCTTCATGGCTCAACCAAAATGATTTCACTCCACTTACATCCACCCAATCTTCAATTTCCCAAATTTTCAATTTTTGACCCCCAGGACCCTACACCCGCTTAACCTACCCAAAGCCCTTGAAATTACCCAAATTTTTCAAAATCACCTAAATTACCCAAGATTCCCCAAAATCAATCCCAAACATTTCCACATCACTTAAATTGATCATCCATACCCAAAAATACCAAAAATTCCAAGAAAACCTCCCAATACCCTCCAAATACCCAAAATACCCCTCTTGGCCAAAAAATCCAAAAATTCAGAAAATTCTTAGAAAATTCCAAAAATTCCCAAATATTCCCAATTTCATTTTGTCCAACTACACCATGGGCCAATTTTGTCAATTTACCCTACTTTTGTCAAAACCCTCAATTTGACCCATTTTAACCCAAAGTGAACCCAATGTCAAACCAAACCTACCCAATTGACCCAAATTCTGGTCCAATTCGGTTCTAAACTTCAATTCAACATTCCCAACACCAATCTAGACCAAATCCAAGTCCAATTTGATTGACATTTGGATCCAATTTCACTTTTGGCCTTAAAGCCCAATTTGGACCCATGACCCAAACCTAACCCAAACTCACCCAATTCAACTCCAATTAACCCCAAACCTTTTCTAAATCTTCCTTAACATTCCCACAAATAAAAAACTAACATGATTTTCCCAAAATTTAGACCCAAAACCCACTCAAATTCAACCCAAAGCCAAAAAGCTCAATTTTGACCTAAACCCAAACCTAACCCAAATGGGACCAAACCCCAAAATCAAAGCCCAACAAAAGTCAAAACCTCTTTGAAACATTCCCATAAACATTTCTCAACATTGATTTTACATCAATTTCAACCCTAGCCCAACATTGGCCCAACTTGGCCCACTTGGACTTATATTGGCCCATTCACCAAAAGAGCCCAAATTCAACTTAATTCAAACCCAAACCACCTCAAATTCATTTCAAATCACTCATGATACATCCATGAGCTAAACCCAACAATTATTTAGCCCAACCTCTTTACAAAATTTCATCACAAAGTCCATTTTAAAATCCAAAAGCCCACTTTCCTAAACCTTCTTAAAAGCCCACCTAAAACCATTTCAAAAGGCCCAAAATCTACCCTAAAGCCCACATGACATCTCCATTTGCCATCCACTTAATTAAAGCCATTACCTAAGTCTTAAATTCATCATCAAATAATTCCAAATCAAGTTTCATACAAATTTCCATCAAATTACCAAAAATTCCTAAAATCCATTTTCATGAAATTAACCAAACTTTTTGCCAAGCCAAAGGTGAGCCATGCAAGCCATGGACAAGCCACATGAAGCCATGAAAGGCTTGACATGTGATCAAGCCATTAATGGCAAAAGGAGGGCCCCCTTTCCTAATCCTTCTTAAACCCTTTTTACCTTAAGCATGTCACACACTAAACCATGCTTAGCCACCTCATCATGGATGGAGACCACACCATTCTCTCTTGGCCGACCCAAGTGATCCTTTTCAGCCCAAGACCAGGCCTTGGGTGGTGAACCTAGCCCAAAACCATGGGTTGACTCATTTGAACCCAAAATGGTCTTCCCCCATTCCATTTCAATCCAAGCTCTTTACACATGGCATTTGCAAATTGCCTACACTAAACCCCAGCCCTGACCCACCTGAACAAGATGGTGACCCATGCCTGGCCGACCAGCCACCGAGCCGCCGGAAAACACCATGGCCGAGAGCTCACATGTGATCCCAACTTGGAATTCTCACCTGCCGAGTCGCCCCATCCCCAGTGGCCATTGGAGCCGTTCTTCCCATGCCTGCAGCAGTCGATCCCAAGCCCTAACTCTCCCTGGGAGGCCCTCCACCCTCTTCTATTTAAACTCCACCCCTCACGGCCAAGAGAAGAGAGTTGCACAAACCTTGCCGAAACTCTGCCAAAATTGTTCCAAACCTTCTCCACCCTTAGAGTAGTTGATCCCCAGTGTCAATTTGCCCTAATCCCCACTGACAAAACCCAATTTCTCAACCGAAATTCCACCCAAAACCAGGACACTTCTCCACAGTGAGCCAATCCCCAAATTGATTGGTTCTACACCTTCACTGGACCAAGGGAAGGTGTCCACCAACAAAAGCCCCATCTCCGAAGCCACCTGGCTTGCTCCAGCCTCCAAGCTTTGTGATCGTCACGTGGTCGAAATCATACCTAGACAATTCACTGAGCCAGGAGACTTCATCTGGAGCTTGCTGGGATCCAATCGAAGGTGCAACAACCCTCAGATCGAAGCCACACTTCTCTGAGCAAAGGTATGAGCTAATTCTTCATCCTGAGCTTCTGGAGATTCTCTATTTCAAATACTTTAATTTCAATGCCTGATAGCCGTATAGATGTGTTCGTCTCTTCAAGACGAATCCATAGAGCATAAGAACATGAAAATCCATTGAGTATCGAGTGAGATCATAAGGATTTAGTGTGGACGGCTCTCGGGTGAGAACACTTGGGGATGATGAACGGATGCCTTTCATTTAATACACGCGCGGACGGACGGCCAGGATCGCGTCGGATCAGAAGACAGAACGATACAGCGGGCCCCGGGAGCGCTGAGTCAGATGGCGGCGTCGAATGGGAGCGCGCTACGCGGCGTTTCGGAGCTGCCGAGGTTGACGCGGCGCCGCGTGGATAAATAGAAAATTAGGGTATTTTTTGATTTATTTAATTCCCTAAACTTCAAAAATTCATAACTTTGTGTAGAAAAATCGGAAAAATAAAATAAAAATACCCTCTTGCTCCGTGAACGAGAGGAGAATAATGTGGAAAAGAAATCATTTAATTTCATCAAGTAATTTATTTTTTATGATTTATTTACTCTCTGCATACTTTTAATTCTCCATGCATGTATACAATTCACCATGACATGAGACCATAGGGCTTTTGAAGCCTCCGAATTTGGGAACATTCCCTGAATTTTCCAAAGTCAGAGGCCATCCCTATGAAGAGTTATTGATTTTTCAAATTCATGTTATTGTTTTGAGTATTTTAATTCCAATAAATAGCATGTTGTGAAATAAATTCTAGGAAAATTTGGTGATGTTCCTTATGACCAGAGAACCCTAGGAAAAATAGGTTTTGAGTTAGTTCATTTAAAACGACCCTAATTGGCTTAAACACTCAAAATGGATCTCTAATTAATTAGAGCTAACTATACATCAAATTGACTTCAAATCAATTCTCCATTGACCTTTAGGATCAGAGAAACCCACCATAAAAAATTGAAGTCAATTGGACCTAGTTAGCCCCACTAATTGGGTTGATTAAGCCACTTAGTCATTTTAAACTTAAAAAATTCATAACTTTCAAAATACCTTTCAAAAATTCACCAAATTGGTTTTGGAGCCTCTCTGATATTAGGGGAATCTAAGAAAATTAAAATTTTAATTTTCTAAAAAAGTTGATTTTTAATATTATTTTAATATTTTTAATAATTAAAAAATAATAAAAATCACAAAAATAATAAAATTCACCAAAATGTCAAATTTTGAATTTTAATTACTTAGGAACAAACCCCATATTTTTCTTAGGTCTATTTAGTGAGATATTAAATTTTAAAGCTTTAAGGTAATTTTAAAATTAAAAAAATATATTTTCTAGCTTTTTCATTAAAATAATTATAATAAATCATAGAAAAATCAGAAAATTACAAAATTTGCTTCTCTGATTTCCTTGATATCAGAGAGATTTTTAAAAAATATAAAATTCATTTTTCAACATTTATTTTATTTTTAAATTAGTTAACACTCCAAAACTTAAAATAATTATAATAAAAATAATATAATTCAAAAAATCACCAAAATTGGTCCAAGTGGTCCTCTGGACATTAGGAATGTCCCCTAATTTTCTTAAGGACATAAACTTTCCCTTGGTCATGTTATTAAATTTTCCTTGGAAATCTCTATTTTCTACCAAAAATAATTATATAAATAAATTAAATACAGAAAAATCACATTTTCTCCTCTCATGTCTTTATTGACATATGAGTGAAGTCACATAAAAATTTCAAGTTCATTTGAATTCAATTTAGTGAGTTATGAAATTATTAAGCTTAAAGGGTAAAATGGTAATTAAAAATCTTAATCCTTAATTAAAACTTTAGGTTTAATAAAAAATTAGCAAGTACAATCTTTGATCCTAATTTGATTTGGATGATTGAAATTTAATTAATTAAAGAGTAGAAACCCATTGAGCAATTTAAAATGATTAAACTTTAATTAAATAATTGATTAAATTTGGAAGAATAATAAAATTGGAATTATTAAAATAGGGATATTATTAGGAAGAGATTTATTCTTTAATTTAAAAATCCCTAAATTAATTATCTCATTAATATTCAATTCTTAATTAAAATGATAACTCAAATTCAAAATATTAAAAGACTTAATCATTAAACTAAAATTAAATTATTAAACTCTTTTAAAAAAAATTTCAATTAAATTAAAGATAAAATTAAATTAAAAATTAAATTAAATTAAAGATTAAATTAAATTAAATTAAATTAAATAAACAAATTAAATTAAATTAAATAACTTAAATTAAAATTAAATTAAATTAAATAAATAAAATCAAATTAAATTAAACTAAATTAAATCAAATTAAATAAATTAAATTAAATTAAGTAAATCAAATTAAATTAAATTAAATTAAATTAAATTAAATTAAATTAAATTAAATTAAATTAAATTAAATTAAATCAAATTAAATTAAAATTAAATCAAATCAAATTAATTTAATGTAACATCAAACCAAACTAAATTGAATTAAATTAAATTAAATTAAAATTAAAACTCAATTAAATTAAATTAAATTAAATTAAATTGAATTAAATAACATCACCTAAAACAGAAAGAAATTAAATATAAAGCAACTTGAACACTATTCCAAATTTAAACCCATTAATGTAAATTAAACTAAATTACAAACCATTTGAATACCAATTTACCCTCAAAAGCTTTAGTTATCATAACTCCTAAACGTAACATTAAATGAAATGTTACTTCATTTATAGGATATTCAAATGTCCTAGTTCACTGAGTAAGATAACAACAAAACTTAACTAAACCTCGGACGATTAATTCATTTGTATAATTAAACCCAATTGGACTCAAAACAATCCTAGAAATATTGAAAAGATGTTTAAGATTATTCTTAAGCACTTCCTCAATATGATAGGACATTTATAAGAACAATTGGACTTAATTGTTCTTTGATGAAGAAAATCGTCCTCAAACCAAAACACAAAGAACCTAGACGTCATAGGAGATGACTAGCTATAGGATTAGGAATTTGGTAGAAAACCATAACCCTTCCCTTAGCTTTACCTAGGAACTTGCTTAAATATTCTAATTGTGTTTTAAGTGCAGCTTGGGATGACGGGAAGACCCTCCAGGTATGCTTTTATTTTATTGCAATTTACTTTCTTGCAATTTACATTATTGCAATTTCATTAATCGCATCGCACTTACTTTTCTTGTATGATAAACAATCTGTTGCATGAAAACCCACACCTTTAGGATAGTCCCTAAAACCGAAACCAAAACTAAATTAAAAGTCATTGCAAGATAAAATTCACCGCCACAACATTCCAAAATATAAAACAACTCAAAATTTAATCACAAACAGTAACACAAAACTACAATTACAACTAAATTAAAACGTCCTGTTGGATGATCGGGAATACCTCGGATGATGTAACCTACGTGTTGCTAACGGGATTTCCCACGGTCTAAATGAAAGTGTGGAACTCATTCAGTTGAGTTTAGCAAATTCATCCTGGACTAAGTGAATCCGATAAAAATAATGATGCCGAAGGATGGAACCGTGGGATCTTAACCGGTGACGTTATAATCAACTTTAAGATTTGTTTTAATTAAAACATAAAAAAAAACACTTGGAAATTAACATTTTCTCTAAACCAAAACACTCTTCTCATCCCCTGATTTATGACTTCTAAAACTAAACCTCTGCAACAACAAGGAGCTCGGAGCATGGTGGGCAAGCACGGCCATCGTCATCAGCGAAACCGTCTTAGAATTAAATAACCAAGCCATAGGACTTCGAGGTAGTTTGCCTAGTGCAACATAAATCCTCAACTCTTCGTTAGGCATTTGCATTGCAAATTAAGCCCTAACTGGTTTTAGGATTCCGAGGTAGTCGTCCGATACAACATAAACCCTCACATCTTCGAGGCTATTTGTATGATTGTGTCATACGAATATAAGCCCTAATTAATTAAAATTGGCAAGATCAAAACATTTAAATAAATATTAGGACTTTTCTAAATCCAAGCCAAACAATAGGATAGTCGGGAGATTACCGAAGTTCACTTCGAATCTGTGATTTCTCCTACTTTTCTTCCTTTGAATTCCCAAAACAAAATATTCCAAATTTGATCCATTCCCTATTGAAATTCCAAACTTCAATCCTTTGAAACTTAAACTTTGAAATTCTTGAGAGCGAGAATTATTGATTATTATCGAGAGTTTTCTTAGGTGATTCCCGTCACTTAAGATGTAATTAACTATAGGGGCTTGCCCTTATAGGGAATTTTAAAGAACCCAGGTAATATAAACCCTGCTTAATTCATTTATATTAAAATTGGTTCGCAGACCAAACGGATGTCACAAACCTTCTAGTTTTTTAATCGAGCCCCACCGTCAAGCAGTGTGTCTATCCTTAGGGATACATACACGGTTTGTGGTGCGGTGCTCGTTTATATAAACTATTTGGGATGTGAGATCGGTTTAATCTCATATCTTAAAACCTTCAAATTTAAAATTATTTTCAAAATCAAATACTACTTTTCAAAATTATTTATTTAAATTAAATTAAAAATTCGCCGACAACTTCTGTTAGGCGACCCCTTTTCAAAATAAAACACACAACCTAAAAAATAAGCCGTACAAGTATAACCTCAGAAAGAAACACCCCCAGAGATCATCCATATTGTAGATGGAGGAAAAGAGATCACATCCATCAACGGAGATGAGCCACCAAAGAAGAATTCTACACAGAATATGATTCTCGAAAAGGACATTAAAAACATGGTAGAACAGCAGGTGCGAGAAGCCTTAGCACAATCTTAAGAGCGGAGCTTCTATTCAGACGGGTAGACCTTACCCTGAAGAATTTGATGTGGTTACCCAAAAGGCTTCGTACCACCTCTGTTTAAGACTTTTGATGGAACGAGAAACCCCCGGTAGCATGTCGCACATTTTCGTGCTAGTTGTTGCAATGCCGGTGGGAGTGACGCTTTACTCTTCCGTCAGTTTGTCAGCAGTTTGTCAGGGATCACCTTCGACTGGTACGTAGAATTGCCAAATGGTTCAATTAAGACCTTTGCAGAATTAGAAAACCTCTTCGTTAAGCAGTTTGTCGGGGCTCGGCACCACATCACCATCGGTGATCTAGTGGTGGAGCACCAGAAACTGAACGAGACTTTAGTGGATTACATACTTTGATGGAGGAACTTAAGCATGAAGTGTGAACTACAACTTCAAGAATAGCATGTAGTCGGCATCTTGCTTAAGAGTATCCATGGCCCGATAGCACTTCTACTTAAAGGGTTTACAATCAAGACTTTCGAGAAGTTGCTTAGTAAGGCATCGGCTACGTTTTAATTGTTTCTAATGATTACGTAACTAGCGACAACGGACTTAATCTGGATCTCGATTCCAATATAAATAAAAATTCTCAAATCATACACCACCTCGATGACCACGACGAAGAAGATGTTTACAAAAAAGGCTACGAAAGCTCAACAAGCAACGAGTCCATTTATGAATTTTGAGGAGCTCTAATTGCGATAGAATTAGAGTTATCGGATTCTGAAGCAACTCCAGAAGAGCCGGTCGTTCCAATTCAAGGGGAAACATCGACAGATCCAGCACCAGACTCAAAACAAGTAACTGAAGTCAACCTAAGAAACGGAAAAGTTCTACCTACAAGAATGGGTCCAAAGGATAAAGGAAAGTAGGTGTTTGCTCAGGAGGTGCCAACCCTAGCAGAGGAATTGCCCATTCGGGAAGAAACCGAGGAACATGGTAATAAAGTGTACTATAATGTGCTAGCCCATCTTAGGAAGCTACCAGCTAAACTGAGCATGTACGACGCTCTTATCCTGTCAAAGGAGATGAGGGAAGCTCTGATCAAGGCCTTACTTGATCCAGAGATTTGTTTATCTCAAATGGTCGGTAATTCCTTCGACAAGGTTTGCTCGTTAAAAGAACAGCGAGGTGTTACCTTCACGGACAATGATCTACTACTAGGAACAGTTAATCACAACCGACCGTTGTACATTTCAGTCACTATTAGAAAGTTTACGCTCTCCAGGGTGTTGGTTGATCCAGAAGCATCAATCAACATAGTGAATCTTCGGACGCTAGCATTTTTGGAAATTGATGCTCGCGAGCTTGAAGCAGATAAAATGTCACTAAGAGGCTTCAATCAAAAAGGAGAGAGAGCCCTTGGATCGATAACACTGTTAATGAAAACGGTGACTTAGCAAAGACAACCGAAAAATTCCATATAATTGATTCTGAGACATCGTTCAATGCTCTACTGGGTCGGCCATGGATCCATGAAAATCGGATGGTACCGTCGTCTCTGTACCAGTGCATAATGTATTACGATGAAGGAGAACAATGTATCAAAGGTGACTTGCAACCATTCTCCGTACACAAGATTCGAATTCATGAAGATGCAGCCTATTACGTGCCTCCAAAGAAAACAATCTTCTCCAAAAATATCATACCAAATGAAGCAAAAGATGTACAAGATGATGAAGAGCCTATAATTCTAGTCCAACAGTTACTCACCATTCTCTTACGGCGAGATGGTGAAGGTTTCTCCAGAACTCGCACCCGAGGTTGAGGCTGGGGACGAGGTCGAGGAAGAGATGTTGGAATAGTTGGACAGAAAAAACCAGTCATCGATGTTGATTGGGAGATTAGTTCCAAAGACGAAGAAATCAAAAAAGAAGCAGCGGTGATAAGTCAGAAGAAACCCCAGTTCAAGATCTCTCTCGAAGATGAAAAGAATGAAGAATATAAATCAATGTACTAGAAGATTAACCATTATGTACAGACTATGACCCTGACCCCGATCCATTCTAATAAGGTCGAGGGTATGGTGGTTAAAGAAGTGCATGGTGGTGGTACTAAACCAATCAAGTTTTATCGTGGTGCTTCTTCTTCCAAAACTGAAAATGATATACAATTTGAGGTTGTTGCTTCATCTGAACTAATGGAACTGCCTTTTGAGTGGTACTATCCCTGTGTTCAAAATTTAATTCAACGCGGTATATTACCTCGATGATGGACAAAATGTCAATCACAACATTTTGAAAAATTATGGAACAATGCCAGTCGGCCTCCCAATTCAAAACATGGTCTCAGATTCGGCACGGTAGGATCAGTTGACGATACAGGGTTTTGCTTGGTTGTTACATGTGAGCCTAATGAAGACTGCTTGCAAGCTTCATAAGATCTCGAAGATCTACCAATCCGAGATGCTCCGCCAGAATTCGAAGAAGAAATTAAATCTACAATAGACGAGTTAATGGAAGTTAACTTTGGTACTAGCGAAGAGCCTAGGCCGACCTTTGTTAGCTCCTTACTCAATAAAGAGGACTCCGAAAACATAATCAAGCTATTGATGGAGTTCAAAGACTGTTTTTCTTGGAGTTACGATGAAATGCTAGGATTAGCTCCAGAGGTTACAGTTCACAGGCTAGGAGTGGATCACACTGCTATTCCAGTCAGACAAGCTCCAAGAAGAATGCGTCTAGAGATTGAACAACAAGTAATAACTAAAGTTAAGAAGCTAATAAACGCTTAATTTGTCCGTGAAGAGCAATACCCGACTTGGTTAGCCAATGTGGTACCAGTCAGAAAGAAGAATGGTCAGATCAGAATCTGCGTGGATTTCAGAGATTTGAATAAAGCATGTCCAAAGGATGAATTCCCGCTACCAATTCCAGAATTGATGATCGACATCGCCTTAACGCACGATGTCTTCTCTTTCATGGATGGATCTTTAGGATAAAACCAGATAAAGATGGCACCGGAAGATGAAAAGCTCACAGCCTTCAGAACGCCAATTGGAGTGTACTGCTACACAGTGATGCCATTTGGATTGAAGAACGCAGGAGCAACCTACCAAAGAGCAATGACAAGGATTTTTGACGATCTCATTCACAACCAAGTCGAGTGCTACATGGATGATGTGGTCATCAAGAGTAAATTAAAGGAGGATCACTTGTATGATTTGAGATTTTTTTTTGAGCGACTAAGACAATTTGATCTTAAGATGAATCCCCTGAAATGAGCCTTCGGCGTCACCTCTAGGAAATTCTTAGGATTTGTCGTCTGACATCGTGGAATTGAAATCGATCCGGAGAAGATTAAAGCTATCTTAGAAATACCACCTCCTGAAACCTTGAAACAACGACGGTCCTTTCAAGGGAAATTGGCATTTCTTCGACGCTTTATCTCAAATTTGTCAGGAAGGTGTCAGCCATTTTTTGCTTTAGTTAAGAAGAATGCCAAGTTTACTTGGGACTCCAAATGTCAACATGCCTTTGATGACATCAAAAAATACCTAATGACACCTCCTATCTTAGCAGCCTCAGTCTCGGGACGACCGTTGATACTTTATACCACGACTTTAGACGACTCTCTAGGAGCCCTGTTAGCCCAGGTCATTGATGAGGGAAAAGAAAAACTCGCTCTATTACCTAAGCCGTCGTCTAATTCCGATGGAAGTAAAGTATCCTCCTAATGAGAAGCACTGTTTGGCCCTGATCTTCGCCGCACAGAAGCTCAGGCACTACATGCTTTCTCATAAGGTCAACATTATTTCGAAGTTTAATCAGTTGCAATATTTGATGACCCGTCCGACACTTTCCGGCAGACTTTCCAGGTGGTTGATGATACTATTACAATTCGATATAACTTTCATACCACTTCGTGCTGTAAAGGGACTAGTCCTAGCAGACTTCCTCGCAACACACCCTTTACCGGCACAATCGCATCTCAACGACGATTTGCCTGACGAGCAGATAATGAGCCTAGAAGACCCCGATGATCAGCGTTGGGAACTGTACTTCGACGGAGCATCTTCAGCACAGAAAGATAAAGAATCACAAACGATAGTGCCCGGTAAGGCTGGAATCGGACTAATCTTTATAATACCGGAGCGGGGGATGTTAAGATACTCCTACCATCTAACAGAATCGTGTGCGAATAATGAGGCAGAATACGAAGCCCTCATAACAGGATTAGAATTAACCATTCAGATGAGAATAACAGATATCAATATCTACGGAGATTCACAGGTGATCATTCAACAAGTTGCCAGACAGTACATAATTCTAAAGCCAAGACTCGAGTAGTACTTTCAGTACGCCATGAAACTGTTGGAGCAAATTCCAAATGTAACAATCTATAAGATTCCTAGGAGAGAAAATGCTCTCGCAGATGCGTTAGCCTGATTTGCAAAAGAATTTGCCTGCTTGCAGGATGAGTCAGTTGAAATGTCAGTTCAGGGACGGCAGATTCTCTCACAGCTCAACATGGATACAATACACAAATCAGAAAAATCAGAAGAAACCATTGCAGCAGTGACAGAAAATACAGAAGATTGGCGGCAGCAAATAATAGACTATTTGCAAACAGGAAACCTACCAGACGATAAGCCGATAGCCCATCAAATCAAGAAAAGAACTCTGTTTTACACATTAATAAACAATATGTCATACAGAATTTCTTTCGATCAGATGTGGCTAAGGTGCCTAGCGAGTCCGAGGCTCGTAAGATTGTTAAAGAAGTACACTCAGGACTCTGTGACGCTCATCAATCGGATCCGAAGATGAAAATAAAGATTAAATGATTAGGGTACTACTGGCCTCAATGATGATCGATTGCATGAAGGTCGCCAAAAGTTGTCACCAAAGCCAAGTGCATGGAGTAGTTCTACATCAACCTCCAAATGTGCTACATCCGACAATCGCGTCGTGGCCATTTGATTGTTGGGGCACAGATATTGTGGGTCTGATAGATCCGCATTCTTCAAGAGGACATCTCTTTATTCTTGCAGCTACAGATTACTTTTCCAAGTGGGCAGAATCAGTACCGCTCAGAGAAGTGAAGGCACACTACGTGCTACAGTTCTTCAAGAATCAAGTCGTCTAACGTTTCGGAGTACTGTACAGAATCATTTTAGATAATGGGTCCACGTTCAAGAGTACGAAGATCAACAACTTTGCTAGAAGACACGGAATTGATTGGCGTTATTCGATGATCTATTACCCAAGAGCAAACTTCTTGGCCGAGGCTTTTAATAAAACTCTCATCCAAGTCCTAAAGAAAACCTTTGACGACAACAAAAGAAATTGGCACGAGAAGTTGTTAGAAGCCTTATGGGCCTACAGGATGACTTTCAGAACTCCTACTCAGTCTACGCCTTACGCTTTAGTGTACGGGTCCGAGGCCGTCTTACCCTTGGAGGTACAGCTTCCCTCACTCAGAATTGCAGTTGCAGAAAAGATCACTATAGAAGAAAATGGCAAATTATGATTGGAAGAATTGGAAAGCTTGGAAGGAAATAGACTTTCAGCACAGCAGAATTTGGAACTGAATCAAGCCAAGATGATCCAGGACCACGATAAACTAGTCCGTCTAAGGATATTTAAAGTCGGTGACTTGGTTCTAGTTCTCAGAAGACCTATTCTTGCACACCGCAAAATAGGAGGTAAATTTGAACCAACATGGGAAGGGCCATTTGTGGTCGAGACTATCTACTCAGGAGGTTCCTACCAACTGGTGAATTGCCTTGGAGAACGACCTATGCTTCCAATCAATGGACGATATTTGATGAAGTATTACACAACCTGATGTTTCGAAGGATGAACTTTAAAATGAGGTCACATTCCTAGAAGCACGGGTAGAGTAATCATTTGCGACTGGGTCCGAACCCAAAACATAAAAAAAAATGGATGATAAAAAAGAGAAATCATTAACTAAAAATGTGTTAAAAAAAACGTGTGAAATTGTAATAATAAAATGTCAATCTTTCCTTTTAAATCAATTCATTCCTGATCTTTCCCTCATCTCTTCCTACTTTCTTTAAAAATTAAAATAGATAAACAAGATTTTTTTTATTAATAAATGTTTTTCTTATTGTTCTTGTTCTTAGTACAGCCCCTGATCTTTTCCTTATTTTTTTGCAGAGAAATGTCGAACTAGCAGTTGGTTCTGAACTTTAGAAATGGCGTGAGTCTGGCACTTGATGAAAAGTGAGTGAGGGATGGAGCCGTGATCGAGATTGACTCTGACTTCACACTAGTCAGGCTACAATATGAAGAAAATGATTGAACCCCGATTGATTGGGAAGAGTTCCATAGCCAGACAGTGATGAAATTGGGTGGCCCAAGTCAGCAGTCCGCCAGAAAGAAGAGAAAAGCAAACGCTGCTCATGCAACAGGAGAAGATAAGAAAATCAAGTCCGTTGTTGCTATAGTAGAGGGCTGGCTTGTCAGCGCCAAGCCCGCAGAAGTCCAAGGGGTAAGGAGAGCTACTCTCATTGCCACCTAGCGGAGGAATAAGAATCGCCGCATTCGCAAGATGTTAACCAAGTTAGCAGCAGATCAACATGAAGAGACAGTTGCTACCATCAATACAAATACTCTGAAGAAATTGGTTCGTGAGGAACCGGAAAGGAGGAGATCAACTCCAAGGAAAGCATAACAGATAAAGAAAATTCCAAGAAGAGCAGAAATAGAATCAGCACCTCGACGCCAAGAAGATGCACCAGTTCTGAAGAGTCTCGTTGCTAAAGCAACCCCGGAGGATGTCCCGACAGAGACTATCCCTGAGGAACCAAGAAATGCAGGAGAGCGTGCCGGGGTTGAACCATACATTCCCCAATACGTCACTAAACCTCGCCGATTGTAGATAATTCCAGAATATGAATTGGAAAGAATGCATAATGTTGAAAAGAAAACTTTTGAATACTTCGACAGAATTCGAGGCAAGAGGGTCAACATTTTGGAAGGCCTCGAGCTGCATAAAGATGTGTTTTTGGACTACGAACAACAACAAATTGTAGACTGTGTACTTGAGCTTCAGAGAATGGGCCGAGCTGGTCGCCTAAGGGAAAAGACCTACTTAGAACCCCGAAGATGGATGCCAGGAAAAGGAAGAATTACAATCCAATGCGGATGTTAATACAACTTCGCGGTAAACAGAAAAGGGAATCCACCATGAATACTCCATCGCAGTGAGGTGGATCCGATGCCGAATATTATCAAGAGAATGGTAAAAAGGTTGATAACATGGAGGGTATTGCCTGCAGATTGCATACCCAACAGCTGGATCATTAACATCTACAAGGAGGGCGACTGCATACTTCCACACATAGACCATCATGATTTCGTTAGACCTTTCTGCACAGTGTCTTTTGTTAACCAGTGCAATATCATGTTCGGATCTGACATCCGGATTGCAGGCCCCGGTGAGTTCCGAGGGCTGGTGGAGATACCACTACCGGTAGGTTCCATCCTTGTGTTGAAAGGAAACGGAGCAGACATCGCAAAACATTGCATTCCAGGAGTGCCTGTGGAACGAATCTCCGTCACTTTCAGGAGAATGGATGACAGAAAAATGTCATTCCACTTTCAGCCAGATCCAGAGTTAGAGAGTCTCCGACCCTACGAGTTGTGATTTACATGGTAAATATCACACCTCCAATGCACATCCATACGACATTCCTGCCAAGGATAACTTGGAAGGTGATGTTATTGTCCATGTATCTCACTATTCAGACATGGATTTTGACAGCTGCTTTTAAAAGAAACTTGAAGATTCTTACACAATTCGTTTTGGATATATATGGTTGTATGAGATAATGAATTCTCAAGGAAAATATCATCATGTTTTGGAGAAAGATGTATGATGTATTTTCGATGAGATTGGAATAAAAATGACCATGTCATGTTTTACCTTCACCTCTTTTTGTGCAAATTGACTGGGAAACACCATTAAGTTAAATGAACTTCGAATAAAAAATAAAGCGAAAATAAAAAAATAAATGAGAACTTTTAAAAAAAATCTGAATGTCAAAATGAACCCCAAATAAATGTGAACCCTAAATTGAAAATCAAGCTAAAATCAAATCACAACAAGCGACTAAGACAAATTCTTGAATCTAAAATCCCCAGACTTCGGCTATTCTCAAATCTCTTTTTGACTCTCCATATTTCCTTCCCTCTTTTGAGAAGGTCGACTGAATCTACTGACAAAAAACTACAAAAATTTTCGATTTGGTTCTGATGGCATGGATTAATATCCTTCGCCAATTAATCAGACTTCGATCAATCCTCGTGGGACGTGAAACACTTTCATGTCTTATTCCAAATCTTCCGCTAAACTCAAATCTCCACAGCAAATTTCTACCCTTTAAAACTTTGAGACTGGAACCAGATTCCAGTTGTATTTAAACCTTCGAGACTGGAACCAGATACCAGTTCTCTTTAAACCTTCGAGACTGGAACTAGACTCCAGTTCTCTTTAAACCTTTGAGACTGGAACCAAATACCCATTCTCTTTAAACCTTTGAGACTGGAACCAGATTCCGGTTCTCTTTAAACCTTCGAGACTGGAACCAGATTCTAGTTCTCTTTAAACCTTCGAGACTGGAACCAGATTCCAGTTCTCTTTGAACCTTTAAGACTGAAACTAGACTCCAGTTCTCTTCAAACCTTCGAGGTTGGAACCAGATTCCAGTTCTCTTGAAATCTTCAAGACTGGAACCAGATTCCAGTTCTCTTTAAACCTTCGAGACTGGAACCAGATTCCGGTTCTCTTTAAACCTTCGAGACTGGAACCCAATTCCGGTTCTCTTTAAACCTTCAAAGCTGGAACCAGATTCCAGTTCTCTTTAAACCTTTGAGACTGGAACCAGATTCCGGTTCTCTTTAAACCTTCGAGACTGGAACAAGATTTCGGTTCTCTTTAAACCTTCGAGATTGGAACCAGATTCCGGTTCTCTTCAAACCTTCGAGACTGGAACCAGATTCCAGTTCTCTTCAAACCTTCAAGACTGGGAACAGATTCCAGTTCTCTTTAAACCTTTTAGACTGGAACTAGATTCCAGTTCTCTTTAAACCTTCGAGGCTTGAACCAGATTCCATTTCTCTTTAAACCTTTGAGACTGGAACCAGATTCCAGTTCTCTTTAAACCTTCGAGACTGGAACCAGATACCAGTTCTCTTTGAACCTTCGAAACTGGAACTAGATTTCAATTCTCTTTAGACCTTTGAGACTGGAACCAGATTCCAGTTCTCTTTGAACCTTCGAGACTGGAACCAGATTCTAGTTCTCTTTAGACCTTCCAGACTGGAACCAGATTCCAGTTCTCTTTAAATCTTCGAGATCGGTACCAAATTCTGACTCTTTTCCCGAGATTGCTACCAAATTTCAATTCTCTCCCTCAGAGGCTGGTACCTAAATTTCAGTTCTCTTTGCAATTCTGAGGTTGGAACCTAGGTTCCAATTCTCATTTCAAATCCAGATTTCCTTGAATCGATTTTAAATTAAACCTCAATCAAAATTGAAACTTAGAACAAATTGAAATCTAAACTCAAAAATTAAAGAACTCGGAATAGAGAATGAAATGAAATCTAAATCAAATTTCCCCAGATCTTATGATCAGGAATTCACTTCCTTTTCTTTTCCCCAGCGAGAGTTCAGGGATCTTCAGTCTTAGAGGTTTACCTGTTACTCCCCAGCAAAAATTTTCCTGTGCTTCGTTCTATGTGTGTCACTTAGACATCTGTGTTGGTTTTGTTGATCTCTTCGATCAAGGCCAATATGCGCGGTGTGCTTGGTTAGCACACCACACCTATTGGGGGTCCATTTATTGACCTCATATTTGATTAGGTATTTTCTCTTCTCTCTCCTTAGAACTTAGGATCTAGCCTTAGGATCTCCATTTTACTATCTTAGAGGACTAGAAATGGAACCCACCACTTAGAAATTCAAACACCTCTTAACTCCCTGCAAACCCCATAAGTTTGATAGTAAACCCCTAATTAACTTGGAGGGTTAAGATCAAATGTGGAGGTTTAAAGGATGAGTTCCCTATATGACTCTTTGGCCTTAGGACTACCCTGGGTGACCTAGTCTGGTGAGGGTTGACCTGCACACATTACACTTTCACACACATTCCAAATCCTAAAACCATTCATTCCTAGCTTGACTTCCTGACTCATGTAGGTAACTCATATGGATGGTCCTCAACCCTAGGCCCTTGGCTAAGAGGGTTAGGAACAAAATAGTGAATGCCTTAAATGAGTCCTCTCATGGCTCTTATGGATATGGCTTCATGGCTCAACCAAAATGATTCCATTCTACCACACTTGATCAATCTTCATTTTTCCAAAATTTCAATTTTTGACCCCAGGGCCCTATACCCACCAAACCTACCAAATGCCCTCAAAGCTACCCAAAATTTGCAAAATTGCGTAAATTACCCAAAATTCCTCAGAACTAGTCCTAAACATTTCACTCCACTCAAATTGATCATCCTTAGCCAAATATACCAAAATTTTCAAAAATACCCCCAATACCCCAAATTGCCCTTTTTTAACCAAAAAATCCATAAATTCCAAGAATTCCCAGAAAATTTCCAAAAATCCCAAATATTCCCAACTTCATTTTGTTCAAATACACCATAAGCCAATTTTGTCAATTTAGCTCACTTTTGCTAAAAGCCCCAATTTAGTCCTTTTTTAACCCAAAGTAAGCCCTATGTCAAACCAAATCAACCCAATTGACCTCAATGTTGATACAATCCAATTCTAAACTTCAATTCCATATCCCTAAAATCAATTTAGACCAAATCCAAGCCCAGTTTGATTAACATTTGGATCTAATTCCAATTTGAAGCTTAAAGCCCAATTTTAGCCCATGTCCTAAACTTAGCCCAAACTAACCTAACTCAACTCCAATTAACCCCAAAACTTTTCCTAAACCTTCCTAATATCCCAACAAACAAAACGGTAACAAGATTTGCCCCACATTTGAGCTTAAACTCCACCCAAACCTAACCCAAAACCAAAATCCCCAATTTTGGCCTAAACCCACCATGAACCCAAATGGGCCCAAATCCCAAAATCAAAGCCCAACTAAAGTTGAAGACTCTTTGTGACACTCCCATAAACATTTCTCAACATTAATTTTACATAAAATCTAACATTACCCCAACCTTAGCCCAAGTTAGCCCAATTTGACCCACTTTGGCCCCTTTACCAAAAAGTCCCAAATCAACCCCAATTCAACTCCAAATCACCTCAAATTTGTTTCAAATCACTCATGACACATCCCTAAACTAAACCCAACATTTGTTTGGCCCAATCCTTCACAAAATTTTCCATCCACAAATTTTTTTTCAAACTTAAATGCTCACTTTCTTAAACCATTCTAAAAGCCTACTTCCACCAATTCCAAAAGCCCAAAAATTCATCCAAAGTCCATATGACACTCTTCTTCATCATGCATTCAATTAAAATCATCCCTAAGTCCTAAACCAATGATTAAATAATTCTAAATAAAGCTTCATCCAAATTTCCACCAAAATATCCAAAATCCTTAAAATCCATTTTTATGAAATTGACCAAGCTTTTTTCAAGCCAAATGTGAGCCATCGAGCCATGTACAAGCCACATGGAAGCCATGGAAGCCACTTTCCACCTCAACAAGCCATTTATGGCAAGAAGAGGAGATTCTTTCCTAATCCTTCATTAAACCCTTTTAACCATATTCATGTCACACTCTAAACCAAGCTTAGCCACCTCACCTTGGATGGGGACTTCATCACCCCTTCCTAGCTGATCCAAATGATTCTCCCTCAGCCCAAAGTCAAGCCTTGGGGAGGTGCACCTAGCCTAAACCATGCCTTGGACCAAATTAAGCCAAAATGACCCTTCCCCCTTACCACTTAAATCAAACCCCTTTACACTTTGCATTGGTCAATTGAACCCACAAACTTCAAACCCTGACCCTCCTGATCAGAATGGTGACCTGACCTTGGCCGGCCAGCCATCAGGTCGCCGAAAAACACCATGGTCGAGAGGTCTAAATGGATTCAAAAATTCAATTCTCACCTACTAAGCTGCCCAACTCCAATTGAACACCACAGCTCTTCTTCTCCTCCGCTAGGTAGCTGATCCCATCCATCATTTGCCCCTGGGAAGCCCTGGCCATGGCTATTTAAACCAGCCACCCCCTCTCGGCCAAAAGGTTGGCTGAAATCAACCTTCACAGAATTCCTCCAAACTCCTCACAGAGCTTCCCTTAGCCAAGAGCAATCCTTCCCCACTGTTCTCCTGCCCTAAATCCTAGTGATTGAGCTCAATTTTGGAGCTCAATTCTCAGGCCAGAACAGGACATCTCTCAAACCTCCACTAAACTCAAATTAAACTGACCCACAACTGCACAGTACCAAGAGAAGGAGTTTCTCAGTGAAAGCCCCCTCTCCAGGCCACCCAATTTCTCTAGCCTCCAAAGTCTGAAATCGGACCTGGTCACTTTCATACCTAGACCTTTCACCAGGGCCAGAGGCTTCATTCCTAGGCTCTTCCAGCTCCAACGAGCGTGCCGAGCACATTCAGTTGAGGCCTCACCACCTGAATCAAGGTATGGACACTCCTCCTTCCCGAGAGCTTCTTTCGATTCTACATTTTGTTTGAGTCAATTTCAATGCATTTTAGTCATATAGATGTGTTCGTCTCTTCAAAACGAATTCATAGAGCATAAGAACGTGAGATTTAGTGGAGAAACGAGGGAGATCTTAGGGTTTTAGTATGGATGGCCCTCGGCACACATGAGTCGTAGACAATGACCAGGAACCATCGGATCGCGCGTGTATCGAATGGACGATCCAGATCGAGCCGGACGAGGAGATGGAGCGAGACCGCTGGCCGCGTGGCATCCCAGTCAGATGGCGGCATCGAATAGGAATGCGCCGCGTGGGCCATCGGAGCTGCCGAGGTTGACGCGGTGCTGACTGTGTTAAGTAGGAAATTATGTATTTTCTGATTTATTTAAATACCCAGAACTTTAAAAATCCATATCTTTGTGTAGAACAATCATAAAAATAAACTAAAAATAATCTCTTGCTCAGTGAAGAGAGGAGAATAATGTGGAAAAAGAATTGAGTTATTTTGATGAGTATTTTATTTTTAATTAATTATTTACTCATTTCAGTTTTTTTATTCTCCATTTTCATAGACAATTCACCATGGCATGAGACCATAGGGCTTTTGAAGCCTCTGATCTTAGGAACATTCCCTAAATTTTTCAAGGTCACAGGCTATCTCTATGGCAAGTAATGTATTTTTCAAGATCATGTCACTATTTTTGGTATTTTAATTCCATTAATTAGCATATTGGTTAGAAAATTCTAGGAAAATTTGGGGAAGTTTCTTAGGACCAGAAGACCTTAGGATAATTTTGTTTTGAATTAATTCATTAAGAATAACCCTAATTAGCCTAATTACTCAAAATTGATCTTAAATTAATTAGGGTTAAACACACATCAAAAGAAATTGAAAATAATTCTCCACTGATCTTTAGGATCTGACAGACCTCACATAAAAATTTGAAATCAATTAGAAATGTTTAACCCCACTAAATGGATTAATTGAGTTACATGACCAAAATTTAACTAAAAAATTCATAACTCCAAAAATACATTTTAAAAATTCACCAAATTAGTTTTGAGACTTTTATGGTATCAGAGGAGTCTAAGAAAATTAAAATTGGATTTTTCCAAAAATCTTCATTTTACACCTTATTTAATATTTTAAATAATTAAAAAATAATAAAAAATCACAAAAATAATAAAAATCACAAAAATGTCATATTTTAACTCCTAATAACTTAGGAACGAACTAAATATTTTTCCCAAGTCTCTAGGTTAAGATATTGAATTTTAAAGGCTTAAAACAATTTTTGAATTAAAAAATGAATTTTCCAACATTTTCACTAAATTAATTCTAATAAATCAAAGAAAAACAAAAAAATTATAAAATTTATTTCTCTAGACTACTTGAGGTCAGAGAGATTTAAGAAAAATATAAAATCCATTTTTCAACTTTATTTTTATTTTATAATATATTAATACTCGAAAACTCAAAATAATTATAATAAATAAAATATAATTCAAAAAATCACCAAGATTGGTCCAAGTGGTCCTCTAGTCATTAGAAATATCCCATAATTTTCTTAAGAACAGAAACCTTACCTTGGTCATGTTGTTGAATTTCCATTGAAAATCCCTATTTTCATCAAAATAAATATCTAAATTAAATTAAAATCATAAAAATCACATTTTCTCCTCTAATGTCTTAATTGATATATGCGTGAAGTGTCATAAAAATTTCAAGCTCATTTGAGCTCAGTTTGATGAGTTATGAAATAATAAAGCTTAAAAGGGTATATTAATAATTAAGAATTTTAACCACTAATTAAAACTTTAGGTTTAATCAAAATGGGGGGGGGTAAAATATTTGATCTTAATTCTTTCTTAGATGATTGAAACTTTGGAAAATAAAAGGGTAGGAACTCATTGATCACTTTTAATAAACCCAAAAAATGAAACCTTAATTAATTAAATAATTTAAATTTTGGAAGAATAATTAAAAGAATTTGGATTATTAAAATGGGGATATATTTTAGAGAAACTATAATCACTTAAACTAAAATTCATAAATGAATTACTTTAAAAATATTTAACTCTTAATTAAACTTAAGATGATAATTAAAAGAAAATAACCTTTAATTAAAACTTAAAACATTAAATAACTTGATAATTAAATTCAAAATAAATTTAAAACATTAAAAAATTAATTTCAAAAATCACTTGAAAGCAAATTTAAAACAAACTTGAAACAACTAAATCAATTTCAAAAAATAATTCTTAATTAAAAAAAAATCAAACCAATTAAAAGTTAATCTAGAATATTGCAATTAAATTAAAATTAAATCATTAAAGTCTAAATTAAATAATTTTAACTCCTCTTTCAATTCAAATGGTTTAAAACATTTAAGAATAAAACAACTTGAACACTATTCTAAACTTAAATTTATTAAAATTTTATAACTAAATTAAATTACCTTAAAACATTAATTCTGATTTTAAATCGTTGAAATTCTTAATAAATTGATTTTCCCTTAAAGACTTTTATCATTATAACTCTTAAATGGAGCATCAGGTGAGGTGTCACTTCATTTATGGGATAATCAAATGTCCTAAGTTCACTGAGCAAAAGTTAAAACTTAACTAAAAATTTCTGGATGATTGATTCATCTCTACAATAAAAATTCATTTAGACTCGAATTAATCTCAGAAGTATTGATAAGATGTTTAGAACCCGTTCTAAGAACTTCCTCAATACAGTGAGGTGTTTTAGAAGAAAAATTGAGCTTAATTGTTTTTTGATGAAGAAAATCATCCTTAACAAAATATAAAGAACCTAAACGTCATAGGAACCGACTAGCAGTAGGATTAGGATCTTGGTAGACAACCAGAACCTTTCCCTTAGCTTTACCTAGGTATTTTTAATAAACATTTAAATTCTCTTAACATGTGTTTTAAATATAGCTTGGAATGACGGGAAGACCCTCCAGGTACGCTTTTATGTTATTGCAAGTTACTTACATCTACTGCGCTTTACCTTTCTTGCATGTTAAACAAGATTGTTGCATGAAAACTGAAACCTTTAGGACAACCACAAAACTGAAACCCAAAACTAAATTAAAAGTTATAACAAGATAAAATCCACCGCCACAACATTTCAAAATACAAAACAACTCAAAATTTAATCACAAACAGAATACAAAACTATAACTATAACTTAATTAAAACTTCTTGTTGGATGATCGGGAATACCTCAGATGATGTAACCTACGTGTTGCTAACGAGATTTCCCACGGTCTAAATGAAAGTGTGGAACTCATCTAGTTGAGTTTAGCAAATTCATCTGGATTAAGTGAATCCGATAAAAATAACGGTGCTGGAATGATGGAACCGTAGGATCTTAACCGGTGTTGTTATAATTAACTTTAAGATTCCCCTAATAAAACACTAATGACATTTGGACTTTAAAACTTCTCTAAACCAAGAAACTTTTCTCATCCCCTGATTTTCACCTTCTAAAACTAAACCTCTGCAACAATAAGGAGCTCGGAGCACGGTAGGCAGCACGACCATCTTCATCAGCAAAACTTTTGTCTACATCAGTAAAACCTTTTCCTAGTTTTAAATAACTGACCCACTTTTTTATGTTTGCAAATTATGTTAATAGCAACGACACCAAAAACTGATCCCGCTTTAATATATATATTTTATTTTATGATGGAATGGTTAATGTGGATTCTACGCAAGTATACGTATCGTATCAAGTAATACAGGGCTCTAGTGGAGTCCTGGTTATCGATCCCACAGGGAAGTTTTAAAAGATTTGTAACAGCTAAATTTAAAGGATTTACTTACTAATATAGTATACAGAAATTTAGAATATGGAACTAAAGCGAACTAACGTAAACTAATGCTTTAAATAAAGTTGATTTAAAGGTTTCAGAAAAAGTATCCTTCTCCTTGTTTTTAGAAAATTAAGTGAATGATGAATTCAAATAGATTTTTTATTGTACTGTGACAAATAGGAGCATTCCTATTCTTTACCCTTTGGTCCAGGTGCAAAGAACATTGACTAATCCTATGCTTGATTAATGAATCTGCGGGTAGGCTGGGAGGATACTGGCTGCCACTTCAGAGCTCCCACGTTCCCCTCACCTGAGGGCTAACATCTACACTTCAGCTCTCAAACAATAGGACAAAATTGAATATTTTAGTCTGTCACACTAAAATTTCCAATTCTACGTCCGATAAATAATATTTCCCTATTTATTTGCATCCTCCTTCCAAGGCTTTTGACTTCTCTGAATATTGGATGTAATCTTTACTATAGTTGATAATTCAACATATTTTAACAAATCAATGGGCCAGATTGAAAAGTAAATTAAGTTTTAAGTAAAAATTATCACAATTTATTTTAGTATATTAGGCACTTCTATTTAATTTCATCAATTCACATAATTTCATAAACAAGGAGAAAGACTAAGAAAACTACTCAGAATGCATGAGAATTAAACAAAGCATGAATTTCATTTAAAGTTAACAACAATAAACAAAGATACTTATCTCGATTTCCTCCCCAAGCAGACTCCTTGAAGTTCCTTTGACTTTTCCTTCTAGTACAACACACTTCTAAACTCACTAATTACACTTTCTAAAACTCTTAAAATTGACACCAAGTAGACGCTAAGACACTCTAAAATAGACACACAGTAGAGAAACAACATACTAAAATTTGTCCTCTATTTATAGAGGTAGACAAAGGTCCAAGGGGTGCTTAAACTCCTCTTCAAAAAGCGTCTAGGTTCAATGTATCTGGCATTTTGAACAGTCTCGTCGTCGGCGAGAAATACCTCGCCGTCGGCAGGGCTTCTAAAAGGTCTCCAAACCGCGCGATCTCACCGTTGGTGGGCTCGGGCTCGCTGTCGGCGAGGTATTTGCAAATCCTTCAAAAATTCTCCTCATGATCTCACCGTCGGCGGGCTCGATCTCGCTGTCAGCGACTTAGTTCATTTTGCATGAATTTCTTCCTTTTTTTGATCCAAATTCGCTCTATTTCATGCTTTTTGCTTTCATCACTTATAAATCTTCACCCTAACATAGAAAGAGGAAAATTCACCCTTTCCCGCTGCTTGATCTTCCAGACGCCTTTCCCATCAGTGAGAAAGTCGATCACCTCTTCCAGTGGTCCTTCCATCATCCCAAAAGTCACGTACTCGCTAAGATGCAGATTACGAACTTCATAGAACAAGTTCATCCTTGCAGCGTTAAATTCTACCAAAAATCCCAGGACCATGATTGGTGCATCATCAAGTGTAGTCAAATTAGCATAGAACTCCTTAACTACCTCCACAGCTGCTCTGTATGAAACATATCAAAAATTCTCCCATCCTCGTTCCTTTATTACTCACTCCACCTCTCCTCCTGGATTCTTAAAAACTCTATCTTGAATGCATTTTCTTGATTGAATGTAGTGAAAATATCTTAATTATGCTTTTGCATTCACAAATCAGGTTTCGTTGTAATCCAACCGTCGCTTTTGTCGTGGAGCCATTTTCAATCTGTGAAATTTGTAAAAAATATTAACTAAACTCCCAAATATTACTAAGAAGGCTCCCTATAACATCTAAAATCCATTTAAATCGATCTCCATGAATTTCTTCCAAGTATTTTCTCCACATTTCGAATTTTTTTCAAAATTTCCCAATGTAGAAGAAATCCATGGTGAAAATCAAAAATTTTTGCATAGGAGTGAAGCTCTTACCAAGGGAAGATGAAATCCGGTGTCAAAAAGTGTTGAAATCGCCTCAAATCCAAGATCTCACAAGCCCTAGGTCGGTTTTTTCAAAGTTTTGAGGAAGGGGATGATGAATAGTGTCGGTTGACTGGTCAAATATAAGACTTTTCGCGATCTCGCTGTCGGCGAGCTAATTAATTTGACAGAGGCAAAAGTTTCGGGAAAAATCCGCCGTCAGCGAGATCGTTCTCCCTGTCAGCGGGATTTCCCTTGTTGTTGGTGGGATAATTCTCGCCGTCGGCGAGATCCCAAAATTTTAAATTTTTGAAATTCATCAATCATTTTCAACCTCGATTTGTCCTTAATCAATCTTTCGATCACTTAGTTTAATAATTTAGTATGATGATTAGATACTTATACTCACAAAAAGTTCACACAACACAAACAATATAACTTTATATATGAAATCCATGAGACTTACAAACTTCACACTAACAACTAACAACATACTTAACTTAAATGTCCAAATCCATAATACTCAACATCGCGATCCAAACCACTATACATTAAATGCTGAGACATAACAAATACATATAATTTCATCAAATCTGAGATGATCAAATTTAAAGTTTAAATCATAGTAAAACCTAAATCCAAATTAACACAAATATACACACAAAAATAACAAAAGATAGAAATCTTTACTACTCCTCACTATCTGAACTAACATCCTCTCTGATATTCTCGATGTGACGCATGTGCACAAATAGATTGTAAAAAGGCCTGAAAGGGAATTCTGCAGTAGATTCTTCATCGATCCACCCTTTCTGTCTCAGTAAATGAATAAAACTGGCCTCCAGATGTTCAGTATGATCAAAGTGCTCATTCATCCTCCAGTCAATGTGATCAAACATATCAGAGATATTATCGATGGAATTCATCACGTTTTGCAATTCTTTCTCTAATCCTTTAATCTTTTTCAATATGAAATTTGTTTTATCAGTAAGGGCCTTGCTAAAGGATTGTTCTGTGATGCTCTGTCAGAAATAATGGTAATCTCATCATTGTTATCCAATGTTGGAAACATATTTGTAGGATCGAGTGATTTCCATGGCAAAATTACCTTTTCCCAAGCCTCATAGGAAACTTGGTACTGACTGCATAAAGCAAATATAGTCGATGGGTGTCCAAGTCCATGAACCCATGCATAATTAATCCCAATGCAGATTTTACTATAATTGATCCAACATCGACAAGTAGTCCAATTTGAATACAGTAATTTAATATAGTGCATTCCTTTGAAACCTTATTTACCCTCATAGTGGGTAATAATTTTGATGAGATAAAGAAATGCCAATGCTTCGAGACAGGGTTAAGAAGTGATGCAGAAAAACTGACATACCCATCTTCGCGCAACTCCCAATCATCAGGTTCGTCGGTCAGGTATCTATAAATCTCGTTCATATTATATCTTGAAGGAACAAAGTTTGAATAATGACAGATAGGGGTATTCTCTATAGAAAATAATTCATTTACCCATGAAGGAGTAAATGTTACCCATCTTCCTCTGACGTAGACACTTCCATTGTTGATCGCATGTAGATTAGAGTAAAATACTTTAACTACAGGAATAACTACAGCGGATGTCGTACAGTAAAATACCTCCCAATGCCGTTGCGCGATCATTTCTTCAATTTCTGTGGTGGAATTTTTTACTCCTCTGTTGACAAATCTCCTTTCTTTAATAAGTCGCTTCTTCATAAAAACTTTGTTGAAAATACGCTGCGCCTCTGAACTGACGAATTTTTTTCAGTTGAAAACTCTAGTTTTTGTAGTTTATAAGAGTTTGGTGGCCATTTCGGATTGAAAGGAATGGTCTCTAGTCGTTTCTTAGGAAGAAAACAGTGTAAAAATGAATTTGGGATGGTTTTCTACAAAGAAATGGCTTTAGAATTGTCCAAAACCGCACGAAAAAACTTAAGAAACCAATTTTTCAACTGCTTCGCCGTCGGCGGGAAGTTTCTCGCCGTCGGCGAGCTGGTTATAAAACTGATTTAAAATATGGCACACGATCTCGCTGTCGGCGGGCAGTTTCTCGCCGTCCGCGAGCTCGTTAATAAACTAAATTGTAATTAGGCGCCAATTGGCTGTCGGTGAGAATCAACCTCGCCGTCGGCGAGATTTCATAAAATTATCCAATTTCGCTCTGCTCTGAATATTTTCTGATCTCATCATATAGGTTCAAATTTGTGATGATTCTAATTAAAAAATTGAGTAGTAAGATTTGTTTTAATAATATAGACTCAATAATTTGTATATAATTAAAATAAAAGACTACTATGGGTTGCCTCCCATAAAGCGCTTGGTTTAACGTCGTCAGCTCGACCTAATTTCAGTTAGTAATCAGGTCGACTAAGCATTAAAACCTCTTTAAAATTTGGTCTTCTACCTTCGAAATATGGTTTTGATCTATGTCCGTTTACCTTAAATCTATGTCCTATTTTTGGATCTTCAATTTCTATAGTTCCATATGAAAATATTTGAGTTATAGTGAAAGGTCCTAACCATCGAGATTTCAATTTCCCGGAAATAATTTCAATCTAGTATTATATAGCAAAACTTCTTATCCCGGTTCAAAATTTCTCCGATTAATCTTCCGATCATGCCATAATTTCATCTTTTCTTTATAAATCCTATCATTATCATATGATTCATTCCTTAATTCTTCTAATTCATTTAATTGCAACAATCTCTTCTCACCAGACTTCTTTCATATTATAATTAAATTCTTTAATCGCCCAATATGCTTTATGTCCTAATTCAACTGGTAAGTGGCAAGTTTTTCCATATATAAGCCTGTAAGGAGTCATTCCAATCATAGTTTTATAAGCAGTCCTGTATGCCCATAATGCAGTGTCTAGTCTTATAGACCAGTCCAATCTATTAGGGTTTACAAACTTTTTTATAATACGCTTAATCTCTCGATTAGAAACTTCAGCTAATTCACTAGTTTGTGGATGATAATCAGTTGATATCTTATGAATAATATTATTATTTTCTACTAGTTTGTGAATATATTTGTTTCTAAAATGAGTTCATCCGTCAGTGATAATCACTCTCGGCATTCCAAATCTAGTAAAAATATTTTTCATTAAAAATTTTGAAACACTTTTAGCATCACACCTATGTAAAGCTTGCACTTCAATCCATTTGGAAACATAATCAACAGCTACTATTATATATGAATTTCCAAATGAAGGAATAAAAGGTCCCATGAAATCTAATCCCCTAACATCAAAAATTTCAACTTCTCATATAAAATTCAGAGGCATTTCATTTTTCCTTGATATATTTCCGACTCTTTGGTATTTATCGCAGGTTTTTATATATTTGTATACATCACTAAATAGAGTAGGCCAGTAGAATCCAGATTGTAGAATTTTATACACTGTTTTATCAGTCCCAAAATGTCCTCCAAAATCAGAATCATGACATTTTTGAATAATTGGTTCAGTTTCTTCATAAGGCACGCATCTTCTAATAATTAAATCCTTACATTGCTTATATAAGTATGGTTCATCCCAAAATTATGTTTTAGTATCATGAATGAATTTTTTCTGTTGTTGCAAAGTTAACATAGGTGGTAAAATGTGACTTACAATATAATTTACTATACCAGTATACCAATGTATTTTCCACTCATTAATATTATAAAGTTGTTCATCAGGAAAACTGTCTATAATTTTATTATCAGTATCATATAATTCATGATATTCTAATCTTGATAAATGATCAGCAATTTGATTATCAGTTCCCTTTTTGTTAACAATCTCAAAATCAAATTCTTGCATTAGTAATATCCATCTAATTAATCTTGGTTTAGAATCTTTCTTTTGCATTAAATACTTTATAGCAGAGTGATCAGTATGCACAATACATTTAGTTCCTATTAGATAATGCTGAAATTTATTAAAAGCATATACAACTGCTAATAATTCTCTTTCAGTAATTGTATACTTTATTTCAGCATTATTTAGAGTTTTACTAGCATAATATATAACTTTCAAAATATTATCATATCTTTCCCCAAGAACTACTCCTATAACATAATCACTACCATCACACATAAGCTCAAATGGATTCTCCCAATTAGGTGAAACTATTATAGGTGTTGTAATTAATTTATCTTTTAAGAATTCGAAAGCATTCAGGCATTTAGTTGTAAATTCAAATTTCTTGTCCTTTTCAAGAAGTTGACATAGAGGTTTAGTAATTTTTGAAAAATTTTTTATATAATGTCTGTAGAATCCAACATGTCCAAGAAAACTTCTTACCCCTTTTACCGTAGTTGGAGGTGGTAATTTAGCTATAACTTGAATTTTTGCAGGGTCTACTTCCATGCCCTTTTCTGAAATTTTATGCCCTAATACAATGCCGCCTGCAACCATAAATTGACATTTCTCCCAATTAAGAACTGAAATAGTTTTCTCACATATTTCAAATACTTTTTCAAGATGATTTAAGCATGTGTCAAATGATGTTCCAAATACAGAGAAATCATCCATGAATACTTCTATTCCATTATCAATTAACTTACTAAATATAGACATCATACATCTCTAGAATGTTGCAGGTGCATTACATAATCTAAAAGGCATCCTTCGAAAAGTGAAAGTTCCATAAGGACTAGTAAATGTAGTTTTCTCTTGATCCTAGGAGCATTTTGTATTTGATGATAACCGGTGTATCCATTTAAGAAACAAAAATACTTATGTCCAGCTAATCTATCTAACATCTGGTCTAGAAATGGTAAAGGGAAGTGATCTTTCCCGGTGGTCGCGTTTAATTTTCTATAATCAAAACATATTCGCCATCCAGTAACTTGTCTTATAGGGATAAGATCATTATTTTCATTAGCTTTTACGGTCACTCCTCCTTTCTTAGGCACAAAGTGAATTGGGCTTACCCAAGCACTGTCAGAAATAGGATATATAATACCATTATCTAACCATTTTAAAATTTCTTTCTTGACTACTTCTTTCATTATCGGGTTTAATCTCCTTTGGGGATCTACCTTAGGCTTATGTTCATTATCTAAAATAATTCTGTGCATACAGATTGAAGGACTAATTCCTTTAATATCTGCTAAATCCAACCAAAAATTTTCTTATATTTTTTTAAGGTATCTAAAAGTTTTTGTTCTTGAGATTCATTTAATTCAGATGAAATAATAACTGGTAGAGTTGAAGAATTATCTAAATAAGCATATTTCAAATGATTAGGTAACATTTTTAACTTAAGTTCAAGAGGTTTAATAATCGATGGAACTATATTTTTTCAGTGTTTTCTTTATTATCCAAAAATTCAAATTTCTCTTGAATATAATCTAGTTCTTCAATTACATCGGCTTTTACAATTAATTCAATGTTTTATTTTTCTAAATTTTCTTCTTAATATTCCTTAAAATGTTTTTTTTGTAAATGATCGAGTACTTCTATTTGAAAACACTCATCATCTTTTTCTTGTGCAGGATATTTCATTGATTTAGCAATATTAAAAGTAACTTTTTGGTCATTTACTCTCATAGTTAATTCTCCTTTCCGAACATCAATCATAGCTTTCCAAGTGGCTAAAAATGGTCTTCCTAAGATGATAGGAATTTATTTATCTTCTTCCATATCAAAAACAATAAAATCTACAGAGAAGATAAATTTATCCACTTTTACTAAAACATCTTCAATAACTCCCTTAGGATATGTAACAGAACGATCAGCTAACTGAAGGGTTACTGAAGTAGGTGAAATTTCTCTCAATCCTAATCTCTTAAAAATTGATAGAGGCATTAGATTGATGCTTGCTCCTAAGTCACACAAAGCTTTTCCATAGAATTTTTCTCAAATAGTGCAGAGTATAGTGAAACTACCAGGATCTTTTAATTTTTTAGAAAGCTTTTTCTGAATAATAGCACTACACACTTCACTAAGTGCTACCATTTCATTATAGGTAAATTTTCTTTTTTTATTTAAAATATCTTTCATGAATTTTACATAGTTTGGCATCTGTTCTAAAGCTTCTACGAAAGGAATATTTATTGTTAATTTCTTCAGAATTTCAAGCAATTTAGCAACTTGTTTATCTTTTTTATGTTGATTTAGTCGTTGAGGAAATGGTGGTGGAGGTTTTTCAACAGAAATTTTCATTGGTATTAAAGGATTTTCTAAGTTTGGATCTTGTTGAATCTTTTCCTTTTTGATTTCCACTTCCTCTTTTTTACTTTCCAGTTCTTTCTGAATTCGAGGTTCTAATTCTTTTCCATTTCGTAATTGTATCGCTTTAATTTGTTACATTTCCTTTGTCTTTGGGATTTATTTCCACATTACTAGGAAATGTTCCAGGTATTCTATTATTAAGCGCGGTAGCGATATGTCCAAGTTGAGTTTCAATATATTTAATAGCTGTTCCTTGATTTTGTAATTGGTTTCCTTGTATTTGTAATTGATTTCCTTGATTTTGTAATTGATTTTCTTGATTTTGTAAATGTTGACCCATATTTAATATTAATTCTTCTATAGATAATTTCTTATCTTTAAATTGAGGGTTATTATTATTAAATCCAGGTGGACAACTAGGTTTATAATTAGAATTTTCTTAGTTAGAGGGATTTCCTAATGGTTGAGTTATGTTGTTCATCCATGGTTGATTAGTTGCATTATTATTCCAATTAAAATTAGGATGATTTTTCCATCCAGGATTATAATAATTTGCATAAGGATTATTTGGTCTGTTATTAATAGCATTTATAGTTTCATAATGAGATTGGGATTCTATAAGTTGTCTAGATGAGTTTTCTTCTAATATAGTTGGAGAGTAATTCATTCCAAAATGATCTAATTTTTTAGATATAGCAGCGATCTGCGAAGCTAAAATAGATATTCCATCATTTTCGTGAATACTGTCTATCTTTTTCGGATTCATTCTATCAGCAGGCCATTGAAAATTATTGGTAGCCATTTCGTCGATTAGTTCATAGGCTTCATCAAATGGTTTTGACATTAATGATCCTCCAGAGATGAGCATCGATGATTGATCTAAGAGATCCTACTAATCCATTATAGAATGTTTGAATAATTAACCGATACGGTAACGCATGATGTGGGCATTTCCTAAGAAGTTCTTTAAATCTCTTCCAAGCTTCATATATTGATTCTCCATCAAACTGACTAAAAGAAGTTATATCATTTCTAAGCTTAGCAGTTTTAGATGGTGGAAAATATTTAGATAGAAATTTTTGTGATAATTCTCCCCAAGTTTTAATAGATCCAGGTGTTAACGAATTTAATCACATTT
Organism: Papilionanthe hookeriana x Papilionanthe teres; assembly: GCA_022702705.1. Taxonomy (NCBI): domain Eukaryota; kingdom Viridiplantae; phylum Streptophyta; class Magnoliopsida; order Asparagales; family Orchidaceae; genus Papilionanthe; species Papilionanthe hookeriana x Papilionanthe teres. The sequence goes on from CM040427.1 coordinate 116,328,079, forward strand.
TACCCTTATCCCTTAAAGAAAAAGGAAAAAGAAAACAAAGTTATATCTTTAAATCTCTGTTGATTGATATTTTCATTTTCAGGAATATTCGCCATTTGTGTTAAATTTATAATATCTCTTTTTTATTTTCTAATTCTTTTAATTGTACACTCTAATTCAGAATCGTAAGGTATTAAATTTTCGTTTTTCAAATTTACGCATACAATTTTGCAAAATAAATTTTAAAATAGTCTGTTACTCTAGTAAATAATTTCTTTACTTCCCCGGCAACGGTGATCAAAACTTGACCCACTTTTTTATGTTTGTAAATTATGTTAATAGTAACGATACCAAAAACATGATCCCGCTTTAATATATATATTTGATTTTATGATGGAATGTATAATGTGGACTCTACGCAAATATACGTATCATATCAAGTAATACAGGGCTCTAGTGGAGTCCTGGTTATCGATCCCACAGGGAAGTTTTAAAAGATTTGCAACAGCTAAATTTAAAGGATTTACTTACTAGTATAGTATACAGAAATTTAGAATACGCAACTAAAGTGAACTAAAGTAAACTAACGCTTTAAATAAAGTTGATTTAAAGATTGCAGAAAAAGTGTCCTCCTTATTTTTAGAAAATTAAGTGAATGATGAATTCAAATAGATTTTTTATTGTATTGTGACAAATAGGAGCATTCCTATTCTTTACCCTTTGGTCCAGGTGCAATGAACAATGACTAATCCTATGCTTGATTATTGAATCTGCGGGTAGGCTGGGAGGATATCGGTCGCCACATCGAAGCTCCCACGTTCCCCTCACTCGAGGGCTAATATCTACACTTCGGCTCTCAAACAATAGGACCAAATTGAATATTTTAGTACGTCACACTAAAATGTCCAATTCTACGTCCGATAAGTAATATTTCCCTATTTATTTGCATCCTCCTTCCAAGGCATTTGACTTCCTTGAATATTGGATGTAATCTTTACTATAGTTGATAATTCAACATATTTTAACAAATCAATGGGCCAGATTAAAAAGTAAATTAAGTTTTAAGTAAAAATTATCACAATTTATTTTAATTTATTAGGCACTTCTATTTAATTTCATCAATTCACATAATTTCATAAACAAGGAGAAAGACTAAGAAAACTACTCGGAATGCATGGGAATTAAACAAAGCATGAATTTTATTTAAAGTTAACAACAATAAATAAAGATACTTATCTCGATTTCCTCCCCAAGCAGACTCCTTAAAGTTCCTTTGACTTTTCCTTCTAGTACAGCACACTTCTAAACTCACTAATTACACTTACTAAAACTCTTAAAATAGACACCAAGTAGACACAAAGACTCTCTAAAATAGACACACAGTAGACACACAACATACTAAAATTCGTCCTCTATTTATAGAGGTAGACAAAGGTCCAAGGGGTGCTTAAACACCTCTTCAAAAAGCATCCATGTTCAATGTATCTGGCATTTACCTCGCCGTTGGTGGGGCTTCTAGAAGGCCACCAAACCGCGCGATCTCGCCAATGGCGGGCTCGGGCTAGCTGTCGGCGAGGTAGTTGCAAATGCTTCAAAAATTCTCCTCATGATCTCGCCGTCGGCGGGCTTGATCTCGCCGTCAACGACTTAGTTCATTTTGCATGAATTTCTTCCTTTTTTATCCAAATTCACTCCATTTCATGCTTTTTGCTTTCATCACTTATAAATCTTCATTCCTGCAATAAAATAAAGAAAATACCTTTCTTTAAAGTGCAATTTCATAAAAAATGGGTATGAATTTATTAATATATTTTCTTGTGATCAATAACCAAGCCATAGGATTTCTAGGTAGTTTGCCTAGTGCAACATAAATCCTCAACTCTTTGTTAGGCATTTGCATAATCATGTTATGTAAATTAAGCCCTAACCGGTCTTAGGACTCCGAGGGAGTCGTTTGGTACGACATAAACCCTCACATCTTCGAGGCTATTTGTATGATCATGTCATACGAATATAAGTCCTAAATTAATTAAAATTGGCAGAATTATAACTTTAAATAAATTCCCTAATTCAAACCAAACAAATAGGATAGTCGGGAAGTCACCGAGACTTGTCTAGAATTCGTGATATCCCCTACTTCTCCTCCATTGGATTCTCAAAATAACTGTTCCAAATTTGATCCATTCCCAATTGAAATTTCCAAAATCCAATTGTTTGAAAACCTTAAACTTTGAAATTCTTAAGAGAAAAACCACTGATCATTATCGAGAGTTTTCTTAAATGATTCCCGTTATTTAAGATATAATTAACTATAGGGGCTTGCCCTTATAGAGAACTTTAAGAACCCAGGTAATATAAACCCTGCTTAATTCCCTTATATTAAGCAGGTGAACTTGTCGGCTTATAAAATTGGTTCGCAGACCAAACGGATGTCACAAATCTTCTAGTTTATTTAATTGAGCTCCATCATCAAGCAGTGTGTCTATTCTTCAGGATAGATACACGGTTTGTGGTGTGGTGATCGTTCATATAAACTATTCGGGATGTGAGATCGGTTTAATTTCATATCTTAAAATTTTCAAACTTAAAATTATTTTCAAAAATAAAATAATACTTTCTAAATTATATATATATATATTTGAATTAAATTTAAAATTTAACATTCACCGATAATCTCTGTAGGTTACCCCTTTTTTAAAATACAACACACAACCTAGAAATATACCGACATCTTGTTCTATCTACTTGTTCTTCAAAAACATCACTTTATCCGCTTCTTTAAAATGACTAGTATGACCAAATTGCATTTTCAATTGCCATCCAATGTGTATTAAATGAGCATTATTTTCATTTAGCTTTGCTCCAACTGATGCAACATCAGCCTCAATCTTCGCAATCTTTTATGAAATTCCTTGAATACTAACAGCTAGAAATCCTCTATATAACTATTGCACACATTCAGAAATAAACTTCTTATTGTTTGCATCCTCCTTCTTCTCAATTTCACTCTCCAAAGAAGATATTTCTCCAACTTAATCTCTTCTATAAGGCTTTTAGGATAGATATTTAGAATGGGATAAAAATCCTTTAATTTAGTCCCTTTTTATAGAGTTTAGATGGTCCAAAACTTCCCTCCCAAGTTCGCAAACCTTCCATAAACATGCCATGTAACTTCCCAGTGATAATGACTTCTAGAAAAATATTTTTCACGTGTTTGATAAATCCGACACCAAAGCACCAACAGTTGGCACTTAGCTGCCAGTGCTCAATTTAGCATAAATAAGTACATCCAAAATCACATTTTAACTCATCCAAATTATCAAGTTTGATCTACCAATCCATTTTTGTTGGATTAATAGATTTTTCCAAAATTCTTTTAATTTCTTGAATGAAAATTTCAGCTAAACTGCTTTTCTGAGGATAAAAGTAGAAATTTGATGTTTGATATGATATTTCTTTACTAATTTCTACAGTAGCGCATTTTTGAAATGAATTCTCCATCAGTTATGATCACTCTCGCCATTTCAAATCTGTAAAATATATTCATTTTTAAAATCTTTGCGACACTTTGGGAATCACATCAAGGTAAAATAATAGCTTCTATCCAGTTAGACAGACAGTCTACTACTAACAATTTATATAAATTTCCAAATAATGGTTTAAATGGTCCTATGAAATCTAATATACGAACATCAAATATTTTAACTTCTAATATATAATAAAGTGGCATCTCATTTCTTCTAAAAATATTGCCTACATGTTGACAATGATCACAATTTTTATTATAAACATTAATATCTTTAGAGATAGTACGCCAATAAGATTATAAAATTTTGTATGTTGTTTTATCAACACCAAAATGTCCCCAAAATCAGAATCACGACATTTTTGGATAATTTCAACTGTTTCTTCAAAAGGCACACATCTTTGAATAATTATATCCTTCCCCCGTTCCTATAAAAATGGGTCATCCCAAAAATAAGTCTTAGCTTCAGATATAAATTTCTTCTTTTGTTGGTGTGACAGACCATAGGGTAAAATGTTACTAACAATAAAGCTTATAGTGTCTGCATAACATGAAACATACCATTCATTAATAATGCACAAATTTTCTTATGGAAAATGTTTAATATTTTCTTTTTCAAAACACAGTGATTTATCAGATTCAATCCTGGATAGATGACCATCAATTTGATTGTCAGCTCCATTTCTATCTACTATTTCAAAGTCATATTCTTGCAAAAGAAGGATCCATCTTATCAATATTGGTTTTGCACCCTTCTTTTTCATTAAATACTTAATAGCAGAATGATCTGTATGCACCACACATTTGGTTCCTATTAAATATGATCTAAATTTATCAAAAGTAAATACTATTGCTAATAACTTTCTCAGATGTGGTATAACTAATTTGAGCTTCATTAAGAGTTTAACTAGCATAGTAAACTACTTTGAAATTTTTATCATATTTCTGTCCCAAAATAGCTCCAATAGCATAATGACCTGCATCACACATTAATTCAAATGGTTTTTCTAATTTTTCTCTTAAAAGCTCAAAAGCTTTTTGGAATTCTTTATCAAAATTAAAAATCACATCTTTTTAAAGTAAATGGAATAGTGACTTAGCAAACTTTTAGAAGTCTTTGATATATTGCTTGTAAAATCCAACATGTCTTGAAAAAAACTCCTAATTTCCCTCACATTTTTTAGGTTAGGTAAATTAGTGATCACTTGAATTTTTACAGGATCTACCTCCATTCCTTTATCTGAAATTTGATGTCGTAAAACAGTTCCTCCTTAAGGACTAAATTTAATTTTTCACAGCGTTTAAGAAGTTGTGATAAATGTTCTAACCACGATTCAAATGAAGTTACAAACACTGAAAATTATCCATAAAAACTTCAATTACTTTTTTAATTAAATCAAAAAAATCATCTATCATACATTTTTGAAATGTAGTAGGGGTATTACATAAACTAAAGGGCATTCTTCTAAAAGGAAATGTACCATGTCAGCACATTTTTTTCTAAATTTAATCGAAGTATATATATATAGTTTTAAATAGTTTGGAAAATGAAATTTGATTTTGAAAATATGAGACCAAATACGATCCTATATCTTTATCAGTTTAAATAATTGAACATTGCATCATAAGCTATGCATTTATCCCAAGGAATAGACACTTTGCTTAATAATGGGATTTGATTAAATTGACATCTGTTTAGTCTGTGAACCATTCTAATTTTCCAAATAATTCCTCTATTTAATACAAAAGAATTAAATAGATTTTTTATTAAGCTGGGTTCTGAAATTCCCTATAAGGGCAAGCCACTATAGTTAATAACATCTTAAATGACGAGAATCACTTAAGAAAACTCTCGATAAAGATCAGTGGTTTCGCTTACAAGAATTTCAAAGTTCAGGTTTTAATGATTGGATTTTTAGAGATTCAAAAGGGAATGGATCAAATTTGGAACAATTGTTTAAGAGTCCAAAGGAGTGAAAAGCTAGGAGATATCATGTATTCAAAGTGAACTTCGATGACTTCCCAACTATCCTATGATTTGGCTTTGATTTAGGGAAATATTATTTGATGTTTCAATCCTGCCAATTTTAATTAACTAGGGCTTATATTCGTATGACATAATCATATAAATAACTTGGAAATTAAGTGGGTTTATGTCGTAACGAACGACGACCCCGGAGTCCTAGGACGAGTATAGGGTTTTTGTTGCATAGCATGATTGTGCAAATGCCTAAATGATGAAATGAGGATTTATGTTTAGTTAGGAAAACTACCTCCTACGGCTTAGTTGTTTATTTCTAAGGAATGGAATAAGCTAATGAAGATGGCCATCCTGCCCACCATGCTCCAAGCTCCTTGTTGTTTGCAGAGGTTTTATTTTAAGAAGTGACAATCAAGAGATGAGAGAAGTGTCATGGTTTAGAAGTTGAGTTTCAAATTCAATGTCATAAGTTTTATTAAGGGAAATCTTAAAGTTGATTAAGCATAACGGGTTAAGATCCCACGATTCCATCATCCCGACACCACTATGTTTTATCGGATTCACTTAGTCTAAATGAATTTTCTAAACTCAACTGAATGAGTTCCACACTTTCATTTGGGCCATGAGAAATCTCGTTAGGAACATGTGGGTTACATCATCCAAGTGATTCCCGATCATCGAACGAGACGATTTAATTTAGTTGTAATTGTAATTTTGTTATTTTGTTTGTGATTAAATTTTAAGATGTTTTATATTTTGAATGTTGTGGCGGTGAGTTTTATCTTGTTTTGATTTTAATTTAGTTTTAGTTTCCGTTTTGTGGCTATCCTATGGGTTTCAGTTTTCATGCAGGGTGACATTGTTGTTTAACATGCAAGTTTGCAGGAAAGGAAAGTAAAGTACAACTCGGGGAAGTAAATTGCAATAAAATAAAAGCGTACCTGGCGGGTCTTCTCATCATTTTTAACTACACTTGAAACACATGTTAGGCCATTTAAATATTTAAAAGAAAACACCTAGGTAAAGCTGAGGGAAGGTTCTGGTTGTCTACCAAAATCCTAATCCTATTACTAGGCAAATCCTAAGGTGTGTTTGATAATGATTTTCTTCATCAAAGAATAATGAAGTTCAATTTTTCTTCTAAAACATCCCATTGGATTGAAAAAGTGCTTAGGGCAAGTCCTGAACATCTTTTTAATGCCTTTGGGGTTGTTCTGAGTTCAAATAAATTTCATTATGTGGATGAATTGATCATCCGGGGTTTTTAGTTAAGTTTTGGTTCTTACTCAGTAAACTAGGATATTTGATTATCCTATGAGAAAGGTGACATTCCATTTGCAACTTCTTTTAAAAGTTATAATGATCAAAGCCTTTAAGGAAAAATTAGTTCATTAAAGAACCTAACCATTCTTAATTGAAGTTTGAGTTGGTGATTAAAAGTGATTCAATTTAGTTATAAAGTTTTGGTTCAAATATTTTAAATTTGTTTTAAATTGGAAAAAGGTGTTTAGATCATTTAATTCAGTTAGTTTTGATGTTTTAAGTTGTTTCAATTTAATTATAATATTTTATATTAATTTTAAATGTTTAATTTAATTATAATATTTTAATTGTAAATTGCTTTAAATTAATCTTAATATTTCAAATTTGTTTTAACTTTGGTTTTGAATGATTTCAAATTAGTTTTAATATTTTAAGTTATTTTTAATTTGATTTTAAATCATTTCAAATTAATTCAAATATCTTAAGCTTTTAGTTTAATTATAAGATTTTAAGATTATTTCCTTTTTAATTATTAGTTCCAATCATCATTTTATGGTTCCATTAATTAAGGGTTAGATAATGTTGAATCATTCCATTGATTAGGATTACTATTTAAAGAATTAGAGTCTTTTTATATAACATCCCTTAATCTTAACAGTTTATACTTTAATTAACTTCCAAAATTAGATGGCTTAATTAATTGAGATTCATTCTTTAATGTTATAGGTGATTAATAGGTCTATACCCCTTAACTCCCTATGTTTCAATCATCCAAGAGAAAAATTAACATCACATGTTTACCCCTCCCTTTGGTTAAGCCTAAACATTAATTAAGTCTAAAGTTCCTTAATTACCTTTATGCCCTCTTAAGCTTATTCATCTCATAATTCATTAAATTAAGCTCAAATGAATTTTAAATTTTTATGTCACCTTACTCACATGTCAATTAAAACATTATAAAAAAAATGTGATTTTTCTATTTTTAATTTAATTTATATAATTATTTTAGTGAAAAATAGCATTTTTAATGAAAATTTGACAACATGACCAAGATGAAATTTCTATTCTTAGGAAAATTATGAGAAGTTCCTACTAACCAGGGGACCACTTAGACTAATTTTTGTGATTTTTTGAATTTTATTTTATTTATTATGATTATTCTAAATTTTGGGGTATTAATTAATTATAAAATAAAATTGAAAGTGGAAAAATAGGTTTTATATTTTTCATAAATCTCTCTGAGGTTAGAGAACTCAAAGAAATAAATTAAATATATTTTTTTATTTTTCTTTGAATTTTTAGAATTATTTTAGTGAAAAGGTTGAAAATCAATTTTTTAATGTTAAACATTACCTTAAGCCTTTAAAATTCAATATTTTTACTTAGAGACTTAGGAAAAATATTTTGCTGGTTCCCAAGTGATTAGGAGACTAAATATGACATTTTGGTGAATTTTAATATTTTTATGATTTTTGTAATTTTTTAAATATTAAAATATTTAAAAATAGGTGAAAAATGAAAATTTTATAAAAAATTTAATTTTAATTTTCCTAGACTCCTCTAACCTCAGACAACAACCAAAATTGATTTGGTGAATTTTTGAGTTATATTTTGGGTTTTATGAATTTTTTTATTTCAAATATTATTATGTCACTTGTTTAATCCATTTAATGAGTTAAATTAACTTCAATTGATTTGTAATTTTTATGTGGGGTTCTCCTAATCCTAAAGGATGGTGGAGAATTGGTTTTATGTCATTTTAATGTATGGTTGTTCCAAATTAATTTAATTTCAGTTTTGAGTATTTGGCAAAATTAAGGTCATTTTTAGTGAATTAGATCAAGCCATAATTTTCCTAGGGTCCTCAGGTCCAGGGATACTTCCCCTAATTTTCCTAGATTTTTATCAACAACATGCTAATTTTTATAATTAATTTTCAAGAAAATAGCTCTAAATTTAGAAAATAGATAACTTCTTATAGACATGGCCTCTGGCCTTAGAAAATTCAGGGGATGTTCCCAGGATTAGTAGCTAAAAAAGCCCTATGGTCTCATTTCATGGTGAAGTATGCATGCTAATGGAGAATTAAAATACTTAGGACAATATATAAATCATTAAAAATCAAATAATTAGCAAAATATTTTGATTTTAATTCCACATTGTTCCCCTCTGTTCACTGAGTAAGGGGGTATTTTTAGTTTATTTTTAGGATTTTTCTATGCAAAGATATGCAATATCAAAGTTTCTGGGATTTAAATAAATCAGAAATTCCTAATTTCCTACTTAAGTGACTCGACGCTGACTTGATACTACGACGGAACGAAAGCACACACAGTACGATTCTATTCAGCGCTGCTATCCGAGTCAGTATGCACTTTACGCACAGAGCTCTCGTGCTACTTCATCTCCGTCGTCCATCCAATACACGCGCCATCCGACGGTTGCTGAGCATCATCCCCATTTGGTTCAGCCCGAGAGCCGTCCATGCCAAAACCTTAAGATCTCAAGCTATACTTAACCAAATCGAGTGATGTTTGTTTCTACATGCTTTTCTAGCCTAAATGAAGCTATCCATATGGCTAACATGCATTGAAATCAAGCAAAATGAATTGGTGAATCGCTGGAAGCTCGGGAGTAAGGAAGGTTCAATACCTTTGCTCTGAGAGGTTAGGCCTCAATCAGAGATGCTAGGCACGTTCGTTGGATTTCCAGAAGCTTACGGATTGAGCCCCTGGTCGTGGTGAATTATCTAGACCCAAGTTCATCCAAGTCAGATTTGGAGCTCTGGCCGATAGAAAATATGGGTGGCCTAGTGATGGGGCTTTCACTGGGGAGCTTCATCTCTTGGTGTGGGGATAGTGCAGGTGCAATTAATTTGATTATGGTGGAGTTTCCAGGAGTGTCCTGTTTCTGGCTTAAATTTGGGCTGAGAAATTGGGCTCAAGTAGGGGGTTTGAGAGCTGGAGAATGGTGGGATCTTCTTCTCCTGGTTGGGGCTTGGTCTGGGAGCAATTTGGGAGGGATTTGTGAGAAAATTTTCAGCACCTGAAACTTGGCCTTGAGGGGGGCATTTTATAGCCATGGCCGGAGAGGGGAGCTCAGGGCCAGGTAATGAGTTCCCTGAGCCGCTTAGGGTAAGAGCTGAGCAAGTCAGGTGGCTGGTGAGGGGATTGCTCACTGGCCTTGCTCAATTTTGGGTTTTTAGCTCATGGGGGGAGCTTGGGTGTGCCTGTTCTGGTAGCTGGGGTAGCTGGCAAGGACTGGCAAGCAGCTAGCAGGGCTGAGGAGGAGTGGAGGAGGGTTCAGTGAAATTAAACCTAACAGGGAGGTTTCTTAAGGTGAGTTTAGAGATGTGACTTAGCCTTAGCCAAGTGGCTAGACCATTGATCCATGGCTCATGGAGCTTGTGTTGTGTCAGGTTAAACCCACCCTAGGAGCTCTACGGTTGGCTGCGATGGAGTCGGTTTGGTCCAATATGGCTTGGTTTGGTTCAATTTGGATCGTGTGTTCAAATGTGTTGGTTTGGGTTTAGATTGAGCTAGCTTGAGTTTGGGTTTGATTGGGATCAAATTGATTGATCAAAATGTTTTAAATGATTGTCACAAAGCTTATGGAAGAGGTTTGGAGTGAATTGGAATTGATTTGGGAAGTGGATTTGATGGATTTTGGGGATTTGATCAACTTGGTTCACCATGGGTTAAGTTGGATTTAGGTTTGGTTAGAGCTTGGCTAGGGCTCAATTCATGGTTCAAATGGATGTGAGTGATTTTCTTGAAAGGTTTTGGATAAAAATTGGGTGGAAATTTTGGGTTTAAGGTATTCAATTTGGAGGTTTTAGGTTATGTGGCAAATTTTAGGATAAATTTGGGGATTTTGGTTTCAAGTGATTTTGCATGGGATTTCAATCAAATATTTTGCCTAATAATTGTTGTTTTTTTGTATAATAATGTGTTATTAAGGTTTTAGAACAATTTTAAAGGGAATTGGAGTTGAATTAGTTTGAATTTGGGAACATTTGGGTTCATGGGTAATTTAAGGCAAAATTTGGGTATTTTGGATTCCAAGTGAAATTGAATTCAAATGTGGATCCAATTTTGGCTTGGATTTGGTTTATATTGGTGTTAGAGATGTTGAATTGAAGTTTGGAATTAGAATTAGGCAAGATTGGGGTCAATTGGGTCAAGATTGGATTTAATTTGGGCTTTTTTGGGTTAAATGGGCCAAATTGAGGATTTTGATAAAATTGGGCTAAATTGGTAAAATTGGGGTATATGATAGTTGAAGAAATGAAATTGGGATTATTTGGGAAATTATGGAATTTTTTGGGAATTTTAGGAATTTTTGGAATTTTTTGCTAAGAGGGGTATTTAGGGTATATGGAGGTTATTTGAAGTGTATTGAGGGTATTTTGGTGGATTTAAGAGGTGTAAACTGTTTTTAAATGATTTTAATGAATTTTTGGAATTTTAGGAAATTTTTGGGGAATTTTTGGGGAGTTTTGGATGATTTGGTGGTTATAGGGGCAATTTAGGTAATTTTGGGTAAGTTTAGGGACCCAAGGCCAAAATTTAAAATTTTGTAAAAGTGAAGGGGGCTTCAAATAGAGAAGAATGAAATAATTTTAGTGGGGTTAAGATTAAGTAAAATTGATTTAGGATGGAATTAGGGTTTAGGAGCATGAGCCATGGACCTTAGGCAAGTCCATCCACTTTGGGACCAAGTCTAGCCAAATGGTAACCACTTTATGATCCTTCACATATTGACCCAAGCCATCTCAATTAAAGACTAGTTGCTTTGGTTCAATCATGTGAGTTTCTTAAAGAGTATAAGGAAGGGGTTTAAGGTTTGGGTCAAATGGCTTAGGGGTGTGTGTGTGTGCAAGAGAAGCTCAAATCATCTAAGGTTACCCGAAGTCCAAACATTCATATAAGAACTCACTATTGTTTTTCCATATGGTGGGTTTAACCTTCCAAGGTGATTTGGAGGTTTGCAACCATCCATGTGGTGGGTTCCAAGATGAGTCAAGAAGTGGCTAAGAATTTCTAAATAATGGGTCCCAATTCTAGTCCTCTAGGATAGTAAAGGAGAAGTTCTATAGAGAGATCCTAAGCACTAAGAGAAAGACCAGACATCACAAAAAATGAGGTCAACGTACCATAAAGACTGGTAAAAGTTGTTATCTCTTGATCTTTTCCAGTAATTTTTTATTGTTGATAACTAGTATATCCATCCAGAAAACAAAAGTATTTATGCCGAGCTAGTCTATCCAACATTTGATCTAGAAAGGGTAATGCAAAGTGATATTTCCTCATGACAAGGTTTAAAAAGTAATGAAATATCCTCGTTCTCTTTAGGTTCTTCAATTTCTTATCTCTCTACTTCAATCTCTTTTTGAACTCTACCTTCCAACTCTTCCACTTCTAAGTTGAACAGTATTTACTTGCTCCTTATTCTGATATTTTAGATTTACTTCAGTATTACTAAGAAGTGTTCCTTAGGTTACATTACTTAATGAATTACGATTTGTCCCTACTGATTCTTAATAATAATAATTGCAGCTCCTTGACTTTGTAACTGAGTTCTCATTTGTAACAACACTTATTCTATAGAAAACTTCTTATCCTTGAATTATGGATTATTATTAAAATTTAGGGGATAAGTTGGTCTATAATTACTATTACCATGGTTGTTCCAGTTCCCCATGTCGGTTGTTAAAAAGTGGGGGTTTTAATTTAATTATATATATATATATATATATATTCATATATAAATTGGAAAATATTTTTTTTAAAACTTTAAAAAAATTAAAAAAAAAAAGTTTCATATATGTAATAGTTTAAATAATCAAGCACTGCACCACAAGCCATGTGTCTATCCTTAAAAATTGGTACATTGCTTGGTGGTGTGGCTTATTCAAATAAACTAAAGAATCAATGACATCTATTTGGTTTATAAATCATTTATATTGATCGACAACTTCCCCTATCTAATATAAAGCAACTATATAGGGTTTATATTAATCTTAGGACTTAATGTTTCCTATAAGGGTAAGCCTCTATAGCTAATTACATCTTAGATAACCGAAGTTACCAAAGAAAACTCTTGATATAGATCAGGAAATATTATTTCATGACTTCCAAAAAGGTGGGATCTTCAAGATAATGTGATAATAAAAAATCCAATCGGTGAGTAGCTCAAGTTTGAAACAGTTATTGTAGGAATTCAATGGAAGAGAGAGCTAGGGGAAAACACGGCTCTAAGAAAAAAATCTCACTGATTTCCTAAACTATCCTATTGTTGGGCTTTAATTTGAGATAGTTATTTGATGTTTCATCTTCATAATTTTATTATTTAGGGCATACATCTACTTGATACTGATCATGTGAATAGCCTGGAAGATAGAAGGATTTATGTCACATCCGATGACAACCTCAAAATCCTGAGACAAGTTTAGGGCTTGTCTTACATGAGGTGTAAAGGTGTAAAGAGATAAAGTGAGGATTTATGTTGCACTAGGTAGACTACCCCGAAGTCGTATGGCTTGTTTGTTTATTTCCACGGAAGGAATTTTGTTGTTGAAGATGGTTGTGCTGCCCACTGTGTGCACTCCAAGCACCTCATTGTAGCAGGTCTAATTTTAGAAGTGTCAAATTGAAGAGATGAGAGAAGTGTCATGTTTTGGTGAAATTTAAATTGAGGAGTCCTAATGTCTTATTAGGGGGAATTTAAATTGATTATAGCGACATCGGTTAGAATCCCACAGTTCCCTCATTCTGGCACCACTATTTTCTTTGGATTAACTTAGTCCAGATGAATTCACCAAAGTCAACTAAAGGAATTCAGTAATTTCATTTAAACCGTGGGAAATCTCATTAGAAGAGGTAGGTTGCCTCCTTTAAGAGATTCTCGATCATCTGATAAAGACCTTTTAATTTAGTTGCTAATGTGATTTTGTTTTGTTTGTGATTAAATTTTGAGTTATCTTATATTTTGCTTTATTTTGGCAGTGGATTTGATTTTTGTTTTGTTTTGGTTTTGTGGCCAGGAAATTACAGTAAAGTAAATGCAAGAAAAGAAAGTGTTGTAAACTGTAAAAGCATAGCGGTCGTCTTCTCGCACTCCAACTGAAAGTTTAGCTTTTTGCATTGCATATATAAATGTGCATGAAATTTAAGATTGCATGACAGAAAATGAGAAAAGAGGTTGTAAAGTAACTACGAATCTCTATGCCATAACTTGGTTAGTTCCTATTCGTTCATTTATGAGGATGTCTTTCTTTAGCAAAGTATAATATGTTTGATTGCTCTCCAAGATATCTAGAAGACTTGTGAAAAGTTCTAGGTAACACTTTAAATATTTCACAACCCTTCTGAATTTTCTTGAATTCAATTGAACTTATTATACTTGTGATACTCCCAAAATATATAGTGTTTTCATGCACATTTTTATACCTATTTTTGATGATGTTGCACTTTAATGGAAGGTATTTTGTGTTTTTCTTGCAGGTATGATGAAAATGAGTGATTATAATGAAAGGAGCAAAATTGGATCAAATTTGGAGCAAACAAAATGAAAAAAAATGAAAATTGGACTTTGGCCACAGTTAAAAATCGAATTTTCTTCATTTTTGGCACTAATTTCAAGGGGTATTTGAAGCAACTTTTGGTGGTGAATTCCTTAACTTCCCATGGGCAGCAAATTTGAATGAAGGGATGCATCTTTTGGTGGATACATTGAATGGGGACATAATTTTAAGAGACACCAAAACACTTTTTTCAAAAACTTATACATTCATAATTAATAAATATGAAATATTTAATAATTTATTATTTTTCAAAAATTATTTCAATCTTTTCTTTTTCAAGCAATAATCTTGATTCCTTAGTATTTCAAAAATACAATTCTCTTTACTATAAATAAAAAAATTTTGATCTTATTATCCTTTAAGTTAAATAATTATATTCTTAAAATCAATCAAAATTTTTGAAATTTTAGTTAAGTTTACTAAATTATTTATAAATTCAAAAATTTAGGTAATCTTAAAAAGATTTTTCATTCCTTATGTTATGTTAATATATTTTTAAAGAAAATATTAGTTCATTAAGGACAAATAATGAATAAATTTGATAAATGTTTTCCCTTTCCCCAAACTTCAGTTTTAGTAAAAATATGAATCATGAAATTTTCTAAAGCATGAGAAAAAGAAATAAACAGGAATTAATCTAAGTACAATAATGATGTAGTAAGGAAAAACTAACTTCTACTTCTACACATACTTTAATATAAATATAACAACAATAATTAAGCATATATAGAAAAGTTAGTGTGTTTATTAGTTAATATAGTTCAGTAATTAGAAGTAATTGTAGTAGCTTTATTATACTTTGCATTAATTAGTGGTAGTACACTTAAGTGATTGTTACATTGGGTATTGGATTTTAGTGCTATGTTATCTGATTTAAAGAACCTTCACCTCCCTGTGCGATCGATAACCAGGACTCCATTAGAGCCCTGTATTACGTGATACGATACGTATACTTGCATTGAATTTGTGACTTTACTAAATCATTCTAAATACATAAATTCAACTTCATAAATTCTTCCTTAATATACAAAGTCGCGGTTAAGTTTTTGGCGCTGTTGCCGAGGAGGTAAGATAAACGATACTTATTTATAGATATTGTAGTAACTAAAAACCTTTACTTAGTTGTGTGATTTTATATGCGTAGTAGTGGATCTGCAGGTTTGATACCTTACGATTCAGAGTTAGGGCGTACTATTAGAAAAATTAGAAAACAACAAAAAAAAAATGAAAATTACTGTGAAATGGCAGATAATCAAGAGAATCAGAATATTAATGTTGGAAATTTGCCAAGACCTTTAAGAGATTATGCTAACCCAACAGTAGATGAAATTCATATAACTATTCCAAATTCTGATGTTGCTGCTAATTTGTTTGAACTTAAACCTGCTATTATCCAAATGATACAAAATAATCAATTCGGAGGAACACCTAATGAAGACCCAAATTTACATCTCGCTAGTTTTTTAGAACTGTGTGCTACTTTTAAGTATGACGGAGTGTCGAGTGATGCTGTCAGACCTAAACTTTTTCCTTTTTCCTTAAGGGATAAGGCTAAAGTGTGGTTAAACTCGTTAGCACCTGGATCTATTCAAACTTGGGGAGAACTTTCTCAAAAGTTTTTATCGAATGCTAAATTAAGAAATGATATCACATATTTTGGTCAGTTTGAAGGAGACTCAATATATGAAGCTTGGGAGAGGCTTAAAGATCTTCTTAGGAAGTGTCCACATCATTCTTTGCCAGATTAATTAATAATTCAAACTTTTTATAAGGGATTAGTGAGATCATTAAGATCAATTATTGATGCTGCTGTTGGTGGATCGTTAATGTCAAAACCTTTTGATGAAGCATATTCATTAATTGAAGAGATGGCTACTAATAATTTTCAATAGCCCTCTGAACAGGTAAATCCTAAAAGAGTAGCTAGTGTTCATGATTCTGACATGATGACTATGATAGTTTCTCAAATAGTAGCACTTTCTAAGAAAATAGATCAATATGGAATGAATTATTCTCAACCACCCCCAGTGTTAGAGGAAAATTCATTTGGGTAGATAACTGAATCTCAAACACCTTATGAAACTTTGAACTCAATTAATAGACCTAATAACCCTTATTCGAATTATTATAACTCTGGTTGGAAGAATCACCAAAATTTCAATTGGAATAATAATAATGCTAATGTGAACCCACAATGGGGGCACAATTCTATAAACCCAGTTAGAAACTCAACCAACAAAGGAAATACTAACTTTAGAAAATCTTATCCTCCTGGATTTAATAATAACCCACAGTTTAAGGATATGAAGTTTTCTATAGATGAAATGATTTTGAATATGGGTAACTAATTACAAGTTCAAGGTGTTGCGATAAAAAATATTGAAAGTTAATTGAGACATATTTTCACAATGCTTAATAATATACTTTCTGGAACGCTTCCTAGTAATTTTGGAGATTAATTCAAAAGTTCAAAACAAGAAGCAACTTAAGGTTATTCAATTAAGGAGTGGAAAAGAATTAGAAACTAGAATGCAGAAAGAAGTTAAAGAAGAGAAGGAGAAGGTGAATATTGAAAAAGGTTCAAATAAGATTTATCCAGACCTGGAATATCCTCTTGAACCAATGAAGATTACTGTTGAGAAACCACCTCCTCCATTCGCTCTCAGATTGAAGCAGGAGAATAGGGATAATAACTTTGGAAAATTTTTGGAAATCCTTAAGAAGTTAACAATAAATATACTTTTTGATGAAGCATTAGAACATATGCCTGATTATGCAAAATTTATGAAGGATATTCTTAAAAAGAAGAGAAAGTTCATGGATCATGAGACTGTTGAACTTAGCGGAGAGTGTAGTGCAATAATTCAGAAAAAGCTTCCTGAAAAACTTAAAGATCCTGGTAGTTTCACTATCCCATGTGCTATAGGTGAAAAGTTTTTTGGAAGAGCCTTATGTGTTCAGGGAGCTAGTATTAACCTTATGCCTTTATCAACTTTCAAAAGATTGGGAATTGAAGAAATTTCTCCTACATCTGTAACTCTTCAATTAGCTAATCGTTCTATTACTTATCCTATGGGAGTGGAAGAAGATGTGTTAGTAAATGTGGATAAATTTATCTTTCCTGTGGATTTTATTGTGCTTGATATGGAGGAAGATAAAGATACTCCAATTATTTTAGGAAGACCATTCCTAGCTACTGGAAGAGCTGTAATTGATGTTCAAAAAATGGAATTAACTATGAGAGTTAATGATCAAGATGTGACCTTTAATATTTTGAAGTCTATGAAGTATCCCTCAGTTGCAAAAGATAATGAATGTTTTAGGATGGAAGTATTTGAATATTTGAGAAATGATTATTTTAAAGAGATGTTTGAAAAGAAAGTGAAGTATGAAATTATAATTGAAGATGAAATGGAAAATGAAACAGATTCAGATAATGAGAAGAATAAGGAATTGGAGTATATTCAGGAGAAACTTGAAGTGTTTGATACCATGGAAGGTGGAGATAAAAGTTTAATTTCATCTTTTGTTAAACCTCCTGAACTTGAGATGAAAATTCTTCCTAAACATTTAAAGTATATGTTCTTAGGAGAATCATCTACCTTACCAGTTATTGTATCTTTGGAATTAACTGAATATCAAGAACAAAAATTATTGGAAATTTTAAAAAGATACAAAAGAGCTTTTGGATGGACTTTGGCAGATATCAAAGGAATCGGTTCTTCGATCTGTATGCATAGAATTTTATTAAATGAAGAACATAAACCTAAAATTGACCCGCAAAGGAGATTAAATACTATAATGAAAGAAGTAGTTAAGAAGGAGATTTTAAAATGGCTTGATGCTGGAATTATTTATTCTATTTCGGATAGTTCTTGGGTAACTCCAATTCATTGTGTACCGATAAAAGGTGGAGTGACTGTGGAAGTGGATGAAAGGAATGAAATTTTACCTACTTGACAAGTTAATGGATGACAAATTTGTATTGATTATAGAAAACTAAATGCTGCCACCCAAAAGGATCACTTTCCTCTACCTTTTCTCGATCAAATGTTGGATAGACTTGCTGGACACAAGTACTAATTCTTTTTGGATGGATATACTGGTTATCATCAAATACCTATTTCTCTTGAGGATCAAGAAAAGATAACATTTACTAGCCCCTATGGAAAATTTTCTTTTCGAAGAATGCCTTTTGGATTGTGTAACGCACCTGCAACTTTTCAAAGATGTATGATGTCTATCTTTAGTAGTATAATAAATAATGGAATAGAAGTTTTCATGGATGATTTTTCTGTGTTTGGAAATTCATTTGATATTTGTTTGGAAAACTTGGAAAAAGTTTTAGAACTCTATGAGAAAACAAATTTATTTCTGAACTGGAAAAAGTGTCAATTTATGGTTGCAGGAGGAATAGTGCTTGGGCATAAAATTTTTGAATTTGGTATGGAGGTCGACCCTGCTAAAATTTGAGTGATTGAGAGATTACCACCACCCACTACTGTGAGAGAGGTGCGGAGTTTCTTAGGACATGCTGGATTTTACAGGTGTTATATTAAATATTTTTCTAAAATTACTAAACCTTTGTGCCAACTTCTAGAAAATGATAGGAAGTTTGATTTTAATGATGAATGTTTGTATGCTTTTGAATTACTTAAAGCAAAATTAATCACTGCTCCTATAATTGTTTCACCTGATTGGGAGAAACCCTTTGAATTAATGTGTGATGCTAGTGATTATGCTATTGGAGTTGCGTTGGGGTAAAGGTATGATAAAACTTTCAAAGTCATTTACTATGCGAGTAAAACTCTTAATGATGCTCAAATTAATTATACCACTACTGAAAGAGAGTTATTAGTTATAGTATTTTCTTTCAATAAGTTTAGACCTTATTTAATTGGAACTAAAAGTATAGTGCATACTGATCATTCAGCTATCAAGTATTTAATGCAAAAGAAGGATGCTAAACCTAGATTGATTAGATGGATACTCCTTTTGCAAGAATTTGATATTAAGATACTTGATAGGAAAGCTTCTGATAATCAAATTGCTGATCATTTGTTAAGAATAGAATATGATAGATTTTCTGAATTTGAGAAGGAAGTTACAGAAACTTTTCCTGATGAACAATTGTATATTCTTATGGAAAAGAATTTTCCTTGGTATGTTGATATTGTGAATTATATTGTAAGTGATATTATACCATCAGATTTAATAAGGCAACAACAAAAAAAGTTTAAATAAGATGCTAAATTTTATTTTTGGGATGAGCCCTATTTATATAAACAGTGTAAGGATCTGATTATTAGAAGATGTGTGCCACATGAAGAAATTAGTCCAATCATTCAGAGATGTCATGATTCTGAATTTGGAGGTCATTTTGGTGCTAATAAAACAATTTATAAGATTTTACAATCTGGATTTTATTGGCCCACTCTTTTTTGTGATTTTTATAAATATGTTAAATTTTGTGATCGATGTCAAGGAGTAGGTAATATTTCTAGAAGAAACATAATGCCTGTGAATTACAATTTGGAAGTTGAAATTTTTGATGTATGGGGATTAGATTTTATGGGACCATTTGCACCTTTATTTGGAAATTTATATATATTGGTCGCTGTTGATTATGTTTCGAAATGGATTGAAGTTATTGCTTTACCAAGAAGTGATGCTCGGAGTGTTTCTAAATTTTTAAAGAAAAATATATTTACAGGATATGGAATGCCGAGAGTGATTATAACTAATGGTGGATCCCATTTCAGAAACAATCAAATTAAGAGATTAACTAGAAAATATAACATTATTCATAGAATCTCTACTGCTTATCATCCCCAGACTAGTGGTTTAGCGGAAGTATCGAATCAGGAAATTAAAAGAATTTTTGAGAAAATAGTGAATATTCATAAATTAAATTGGTCTGCTAGATTAGACACCGCATTATTGGCTTATAAGACTGCTTTTAAGACCCCTATTAGAATGTCTCCTTATAGATTAGTGTTTGGAAAAACTTACCATTTGCGGGTTGAATTGGAGAATAAAGCATATTGGGCGATTAAGGAGTTAAATTTTAATTTGAGAAATGTGGGAGAAAAAAGATTTATACAATTATATGAGTTGGAAGAAATTAGAAATAAATCATATCATAACGAAAGGATTTATAACGAGAAAATGAAATTGTGGCATGATCAGAAGATATTGAAAAAACGATTTGAACTGGGACAAAGAGTTTTTATATAATACGAGATTGAAATTATTTCCTGGAAAACTTAAGTCCAGATGGATAGGACCTTTTACTGTAGTAAAAGTTCATTCTTTCGGAGCTGTTTATATTGAGGATCTTAAAACTGGAAATATTTTTAAGGTTAATGGGCATCATTTAAAACCTAACTTTGGAGGGTTTTTACCTAATTTCAAAGATGTTTTATTGCTAAGTCATCCTAGTTAACTGAATGGTTTGTCGGGCTGACGACGTTAAACCAAGCGCTTTGTGGGAGGCAAACCATGTGTATTTGTGTGTTGAGTTTGCTTGCTTATTGTTGTTTGTACTTTTTGTTTAATATTAAAGAATCCTAATTACCCCTAAATAAGTTAAAAATTTAAAATATATTGTATCGTATTGTGAAAATGAAGTATTTTGAGCCAAATGAAGTTTGGTGAAAATTTTTACCACTGGCGCCGCCAGCGCCCTATTCTTTTATAACAGCCAAATTTCCAGTTTGAGCGCCGCCGGCCCCCAAATTCTGGGTGACGGTTTTTACGTTTTAAAATGCGGTTTTTGGCGGTTTTGAGCGGGCTTTTCTTCCTTAAAACACCCTAAAACTCCATTTTAAATCCATAACCACCAGAGAAATGAAAACTCCCTTTCTCAATTCGCATCCCATGGATTCCCACTCCATTGAACTCCCTAGATCTCACATCTACAATCGACGGAAGTTTGTTAGTTTCGAGGCGCAACGTCTATTCCATAAAGTGATGATGAAGAGAAGGATTATAAAGGAAAGAGGCTTTGTGAATTAAGGTTTGGAGAGTCTGACTACAAGAGTTGAAGAGATAGTGAAGCAAAGACGTTGGGAAGTTTTATGCTACACTACCGCCGCAATGGTTGTTCCGGTTGTGAAAGAATTTTATGTAAATCTGTAAGGGATCAACTATGGATGTGTTTTTGTGCGAGGAAGGTATGTACCATTCACTCCTGCGAGGATAAACGATCTCTTCATGATATAAAGTGTACCTATTTGTCATTATCAAAATTTTAATGCGACAAGCAATGATATGAACGACATCTATCGTTATTTGTCAGATGGGAATGAAGAATGGGAAGTAAGGGATAATGGATATATCAGTTTCTCTTCTTCATCCTTGAATCCGGTATCAAAGCAGTGACATTATTTTATTTCAGCAAAATTAATCCTACTACGAAGATAAGTAAGGTGACGAAGGAAAGTGCTATTTTGAATTTCTGCATACAAACTGGAAGACCGGTGGATATTGGATCAATCATTACTAAATCTGTATTGGGATTGATTGTGCATGGATCTAAATATGGGATTGGGCACCCATCCACCATATTTTTGTTATGTAGTCAATCACAAGTGCCATATGAGAGTTGGGAAAATGTTCTTCTACCCTTGAGACCTATTGATCCCACTGATCTTTATGACTACCGTGCAGTAGGTGATGAAGGAGACATGGATGTGTTTGCTGATTAGCCCACTAAGAGTTCACAACCTATTCAGCCTTACTATTCTAAAAGTTCGAGGGTGATATTGAAGAAGATAAGGGAGTTGGAAAATGAGGTATAGAATATTAGGAATGTTATTAATAATATTTCTGATTTATTTGATCACATTGATTGGAAGATGAAAGAGAAATTTAATCATACTGGTCGAATTGGGTTGGGTTTGGTTAATCTCTTGAAGAAGAATGTTGTGGTGGCTGAAGATTCATCTGATGAATTCCCATATCATCCATTCTACAATTTGTTCATTCATCGTTAATCAATGGGAGACATTAGAGAGGATGAGACTTCTAAGACTGATGATGAGTAATTAGTAGATTCTATATGCTGCTTTGTTATGCTTAAGTGTTTGCTTTGATTGCTATGTTGTTTTCTTTGCTTTTTTTTAGTAGGGTGTGTTTGGAATTTGCTTTGATTTCTTTTGTGCAGTTAGGACTTAGTGTTTGCTTATTGTAGTGTACTTGCAACACTAAGGATCTAAGGAGTGTTGCTTATATTTGATGAACAAATATGTGTAATCGTTGTATCGTGGATTTTATATATATGAAAGTAATGTGATGTGTTATTCGTGTAAATTGATGTTGTTTAATGTGTTAAGAGATGAAATCGATGCTTATTGATGTGTTAAATAGGAATACGGCGGTCGAAACGATTGAATTTGCGATGAAACTTTTTGAACCCAAAAAAATTTTGAACCGGTGCTGTCGGCGCCAGATTGGGCACCGCTGGCGCCCAAATCTAATGAAATGGGCTATTATTTTGAATAGAGCGCCGCCAGCGCCAGATCGGGCGCCGCTGGCGCCCAAACACCAAAAATAGCCCGGGACCCTTAAAAATTCATGAAAATAGCATGGGACCCATTTTTTCGCCATTTCTTTCGTCTCCCACCTCCATATTTACGATTTTGAAGCTTTAGGGCTTGTTAGATCACAGATTAGAGAGGATTTCAAGGATGTTTGAAGCCGGATTTGCACTTCTCTTGGTAAGAGCTTTACTTTAACCTAAAATTTTTGGAATTTCACCATGTGAAACTCTCACATTGTTGGATGATATTTTTGGAGATTTTTGAGAAAAAGTGAAGTTTCATATTGTAGAATTTGTTCTTACTTAAATAGATTAATGCTTGGAGTTAATACATTGTTGATTTGGAATTTATTGGCAAATTTTTACAATTTTTATAGAAATTAACATGTCACCTAGAACGAGTATGGGGAAGCAAAAATTTGATTGGGACGATGAAAGATTTGTTAATATTAAAGGTCAGTTTCGCTTCAACTCTCAATTACAAAACAAGAAGTGTATTTAGGATCGAGAGTTTAAAAATCCTGGTGGATCTATAGAACAGTTGATTTCTAAGCGAAATTGGGAACATTTCTATTACTTTTCTACTAATGTTGTTTTGGGAGTAGTCCGAGAATTTTATGCTAACGTGCTCTTATCTGAAATGGAATATGTGCTAGTCCAAGGAAAACTGGTTGAGTTCACCCCACAACGTATCAATGCATTTTATCAAATTTGAGAACCTTTTGTTTGTGAATTTGAGAATTTTGATACTAGTGAAGGTAAATTGATGAGTGTAATCATGTATCTGACCAATGGAAGAAGGGAATGGAAGATGATTCAGAGACAGATGATCAACTTCCCTGCTTCTAATTTAAATGTTGCTTCTAAAGCATGGCATTATTTTATTTCTGCAAGACTATTGCCTTCTTATCATCACAGTGAAGTTACTAGGAATCGAGCTATTTTAAATTATTGCATCCAGAATATGAAGAGGATTAATATTGGAGCCATTATTTCTAAGAGAATTCACTCTATTACCAAAGGAGAAACCACTGGGGGATTAGGACATCCTGCCCTGATTCATACACTTTGTGTTCAGTCTGGAGTGGAGTATAGTAGTTCTGAGGAAGTGGCAATACATTTGAGGCCGATTACAAAGACCATTATCCATACTTATGAAGCTCATGTACGTTCAAGAGAGGAGAGTAAGAGTACTAATATTCCTACTACGAGCTATGATGTTCCATCTACTTCTGAGCCCCCGACACTATCTGATTTCATGCAATAGTTGAGATCGCAGAGTGATAGTATGGATAAGATGCATCATAGGATGGATGTATTTGAGGCCAGAGTGATGTGAATGAAGACTATTTACAGAAAGAGTTGAGTTTGATATGGCTTATTATGATATTCCGATCAGATTTATGTGGGGGGAGTATGATGTGACATTTCCTACTTGTCCTAGTTATACACCGAACAGGCCTGGACTTCTGACCCTATTAATGACCCTGCAGCTGATCCTAGTGATGGAGACTGGCAGATAGTTTATTTGTTTTATTTCTATTGTTTTTAGTCCATTGTGATGTATTGATGTGATGTAGTGGACATTTACTTTTCATGTGATATGTAACCCTATGTTGTACTATGTG
Source organism: Papilionanthe hookeriana x Papilionanthe teres (assembly GCA_022702705.1). Lineage (NCBI taxonomy): Eukaryota > Viridiplantae > Streptophyta > Magnoliopsida > Asparagales > Orchidaceae > Papilionanthe > Papilionanthe hookeriana x Papilionanthe teres. The sequence goes on from CM040427.1 coordinate 116,352,583, forward strand.
ATGTAGAGTCATTTACTTTTCATGTTGAACTGTTAGTTGTACTATTATGTTGTTTGATAATTTGCTTTATGTTATAGTGTTCTGTTGGATATTTAGTTGTTTAAATGTTTATTTTTCTTTACCCATGCAAATATTTAAATTATTATATCACTGCTACTAATTGTTTCATGCTTGCTAGCTGTAAATTTTGATTAATACCAGGTAAATTATGAAGATTTTAAAATCTCAGCACATAAAGGTTAGTTTTCATTTACTCTCAACTATTTCAAATTTATTGAAAAATGTAAGTTTGGGGGAGGGTAGAGAAATGCTAAACTTTTATTTGTTCTCAATTATTATATTTATAAAAATTATTAGCATAACTTTTGGCAATTGAACCTCATTATAAGATAACTAAAACTTTTCAATTCAGTTGAATATTATGGAAGGAAAGGATGAAAATTTTTAGTGATAAAAGTTAATTTTCTAGAAGTAAGATATTTGGTATGAAAGGATTTGATTTTAATCAACTATTTAAAGTAAAGAAAGCAGTATTTTTGAAATGTTAAGGGATTTAAAGTATTGTGTGTTAAGAAGAGATTGTAACTTTATGATCAATAATAAAGCTTGTACTTAACTATAAAGTAAAGAGATGACTTAAGTTTAAACTTTATAAAGAAAAGAGTGAAGTTCAAAATCATTAAAGGCTATCCAGATATAGTAATCCTCAGAAAAAGAAAAGAAAAGAAAAATGTTATGAGGAGAAGCTTGAGGAGATGCCTAATCAAAAATTGGCTTCACTTGAATCACCTTAAAGGGAGAGCTTGATTTCATTTCTGAATTTATGTTTAAGGTACTAGACTACATTCTAATAAAGTTTGCATTAACTCCTTTTTCACATAGTTCTTTAAAGCACTCTTAATATAACAAATTATAGTTCATCTTAAAATAAATAGAAGACTAGAACTCTTAGAATTATGTATTGAATATTCTTATACCTGTAATGTTGACCTAAGTTGCAAAACTTTTTCTGAAATTATAAACATTATATTCTTTTGAATGAAAAATTTTGGTCCCTTACAATTGAAAAGTACATTGCCTAGAGTTATATTTTTATGTAGTAAAAGGATTACTTGAGGACAAGTAATAGTTTAAGTTTGGGGGATTTTGATGCACCAAAAATATATACTCTTTTAGCTATATGTTTTTACCTATTTTTTGGTGATGTTGCACTTTAAAGGAAGGTATTTTCATGATTTGTTGCAGATATGATGATTATAGGTGATTGGAGCGAAAAGATGCAAAAAGGAACGAATTTGGAGCAAAATGGAGCAGTTTGAAGGAAAACAGCCCTGGCGCCGCCGGCGCCCTATTCCAAAGACTCCAAAATTAATTGGCACGATAAGCCGCCGCCGGCGCCACTATTGGGCGCCACCGCGCCCTATGTCGGTTCAAAAGTTATAAAGCTATATGTTTTTACCTATTTTTTTGTGATATTGCACTTCAAATTCAAAAGTTTTGGCAGATTTTTGAAGAGGTGCTTGAAGAAACTCTTGGGGAATTCGTTCCTAAGATTAAATTAAGTGTCCAAGACGAAAATAGAGAGGAGGAAGATAAGATAATTGCTGTAAAGAGTGTGAGGAAAGTGTGAGAGAGAGTTAGGGTTTGTGATTTTAAGAGAGATTCTTCTCTAAGGAGGGGAGAAGAGGGAGTAAAGTGAGAGATTGCTTCTTCATCTTTGTTCCAAGGAGAGAATCAAGTGTTGCAAGGAAGAGAAAATGAATCAAGGGGACTTTGAAGGAATTTTCTTAGGGAAGAGAAAGAGATAAGTTTTATTTACTTTTGCGGTTTGTATGACTCTTCTTTTATATATAAAATCCATGTCTTTTTATATTTTCTCCATGGTTAGTGAGTAGTCTCCCTTGCCTTTCTTCTTGCATGAAGTAATTATGATGTGGTGATTTGGAAATGATGTGCCCTTTAAGTGTTAAAAAAGTTGTGTTGTTTCTTTAATTTAGAACTTAATTTACTTTTCAATCCGACCAATTGAATTATTAAAACATGTTGAGGAACATTAATTCCAAAAGAATTGAATGTTCTACAACAAGAATGAAGAAACCATTTAATATCCGTGAATGAATTTCGTAGTTCATGGGGATTAAGTGCAAATAAATAGGGAAATGAGTTTTGATGGACTTTAAATTGGAGGTTTCATGGTGACAGATTGGGATCCCCACTTTGGTCTTAAGATTGGTAACTAAAGCCTATGGTTAGCCTTCGGGTGAAGGGTGAGTTGGAGCTCCGAAGTAAGAGACGGTATCCTCCCAGCCTAGCCTTAGATTTAGTAACTAAACTTAAGATATGGCAATGTTCTTTACCTGCTTGGAAGAGGGGGTACTCTTTTAATGGTAAAGAAGAAAATATGCTCCTATTTGGCACAACACAAATAATTTTCATTCTTCATCATCCACACATAATAATCTTTATGCAGGAAGAAAGACACTTTTCATATAGAAGTATCTTATAAATCACATAAGTTAGTATGTTTGTTAGTTAATGTAGTTCAGTAATTAGAAGTAATTGTAGTAGCTTTATTATACTTTTCATTAATTAGTGGTAGTATACTTAAGTGATTGTTACGTTGGGTATTGGATTTTAGTGCTATATTATCTGATTTAATGAACGTTCACTTCCCTGTGGGATCGATAACTAGGACTCCATTAGTGCCCTGTATTACTTGATACGATACGTATACTTGCCTTAAATTTGAAACTTTACTAAATCATTCTAAATATATAAATTCGACTTCATAAATTCTTGCTTAATATATAAAGTCGCGGTCAGTAGGCTGAAATAGAAATAAACTTTTATAAAAATTCATTTATATTTCAGTCTCAAGCACACATCAGATAATCTAAAAACAGTTTCAACATAATAAGTCACATCAATACTAACAAATAACATCACACTAAACAGCACAAGAAACAAGAAACATACTAAAAACATAATCAACACATCTCCAGAGGTAAGTCAAGCTACTAATCACTATCTGTAGCTTCATCATCGCCATTGCCAAAAGAAAAATCTATATCCTTTGAATCAACAAATGGTGAATATTTGGGACAAGTAGGGAACTGAACATCATGCTCACCCTTCAGAAATCTCACTAAAGACTCAGAATACTTAGCATTGTAATCACTCTTTCTTTGTGTATACTCAGAAAGATGATCGATTTTCTTATCGATCGTATCTACTCTACAATGAGTTAGGAATAAGTCATTCTGCTGCTCTATAAATTGATCATGCATGGTCTCAGCAGAAGTAGATGGTCTAGAAGTAGAAGCTCTACCTGAAGTAGGTAATGAACCAGAAGGTGCAGTAGAACTCTTACCTCGAAGTCGATCATAAATACTGATGCTTTCTCTTCCTATAGGCTTTGTTGACTTGAACTTTTCCTCAGATAGCTGAACAACTACTCCAACACTTTGACATAAAGAATAGATCAGAGATGGAAAATCACGTCTAATAGAAGTGCTAGAACGAGCAGTAGCCTCTACAGAATCATAAATAATGCTCCCTACATCAATAGGCTTCCTCGCTTGAATGCAGTAGATGAGGATAGCTCTATCTTTGGTAACCTCGCTCAGATGATTGGATGGAAGAAGACGAGCAGAAATAAAGTAGTGCCAAGCCTTTGAAACACCATTAAGCTTAGAAGATGAAAAATTTCACTTTTTTTTTCTTTCTGAATCTTGCAGGCTCCAGTACTATCAGTTAGGTAGGCAATGATCATATCCAAATCTCCCTCAGATGGAGATAATCCGGAGTAATAACACTCAATGTTTGGCGGCAGGCCATAGAAAATATTGATACGTTCAGGAGTGAATCCTACTCCAACTCCTCGAACAAAAATCTCGTATTCTTCAGCATCCACAAAATTAGCATAAAACTCTCTAACAAATGGGATAACAGCAACAGCAATGAAATAACAGAATCATTGCCAGTTGAGCGCAACGATTGTTCCTCAATTCTTCCTCCAGGATTATAAAAACTTCGCTCCGAGATAAATTTTTGAGTCATAGCAAAATCATTGTATCGGAAGTGTGTAGCAGCAGTGATGAACTTTCTACGATCAAAATTTTCTTGTTCCTTTCCTCGCTTAGAATTGGGTGCCATCTAAACATGAAATAAAAACGCGAAATAAATTCAACGGATCTTGGAAAATAAACTAATTTAAGCTTTTAAACTTGAAAGAGCTTAAAAAAATTCATGGATTTAACCTTAAAAATCAAAATTTTTCTCAAAATTTCAGTTTTTCTCAATGAGATGAAAATCCATGGTGAAAATCGAAAATAATGAGTTTAGAATGTAGATCTGACCTCGGGATGAAGAAATCGGGTGATTTCAAGCTCAAAAACTTGAAAATCCAGCTTCAAATGGGATATATAAAGATTATTTTCGTGAAAACTGTGGAGAAGGAAGCTTAGGCGTCAAAATTGGAGTGGGGGAGGGGGGTTTAAGAAGATGACTTTTTGGGTTTTGGCTGAACCGGTGCCTAGGCGCCGAATTCTGGCGCCTAGGCGCCTGACTCGCCTTTCCAAAAATTCAATTTAAATTTTATATTTACCACCAAATTTTATCAAATTTGACTCCTAATTACTCTTATGAGAGTATTAATCCAATTTATATCCTCCAAATATTTTCACAATCAATTTAAAATGATAGTTTAGATCCACAAAAATATATCCAAATTCTTCAATTCCAAACCATAACTTCTATTCCAAATTCAATAAATTTCAGTACAAGACTGTATCAAGGTTCATATTTTTATAGATAACACAAAAAACAACATATTTTAAAAAAATATTCAAATCCAAAAACACACATTGAACAATTAAGAAAACACATAAATTCGATATTAAACACACTAACACAAGACTCGATCACACCTAAAACACATATAAGATCTATTTATCACCGATCTTCAGTTACCATCTCTTTTGCAATGAAGTTTGCTAGGACGGAAGGGCTAGAACACCAATGCCCTTGGAAATTCAAAAGCCGTCTTTTCATCGATCCACTTATTCTTCACATACATTTCTACTTGAGCGTCATGATAGGCCGCCATATGATCAGATTGAAGTTTTGTTTGCCATTCCAAGTGTTCATATTGGTGGTACATCTCATAGAGATGATTACCAATACTTTGAAGTTCGGCCTCAATCTTCTCCAATTGACTAAACAATTTCTTCATACTAACAGCAATAAAATCATTAAAATAAGGCTGAGGATCTTTAGGAGATTTATTTCTTACCTCATTTCCATGATTTTCTCTATCCATTGCCTCCAAATCCTTCTTAAGTCCTCCAAAATGGATTGCTCTGGTCGAAATTAAGGTTTCTATGGGATTGGGGACGAAGATAAGGCAATATATAAAGAGATTTCGTGTGAAAAACTGAAGATTTTTAGTTTTTACATGATCTGTAACCGTGGCGCTTAGGCACCGGAATCTGGCGCCTAGGCGCCGGATCATCGATACGCAGGCCATTTTGGCGCGTAGGTGTTAACTTTTAGTGCCTAGGCGCCGGAACCTCGATCGATTCTGATTCACCTATCATCAAATTTTGCAAGTTTCGGTCGTAAAAATAGGTCTAACAGACTAATATGATTAACACACAAACACAATTACGAAAAATTCCAATCACAAACAATCACAAACAAAGGTTAACTTGATATCCTTTTTACTCACATTTGGCATGGAGTGGTCCAAGTCTAAATTCTATATACTTCAAGATAATTTTTAGCTTAAGCCAATACAGACTTGTTAGCCTTCTATTTCCAGAAGTTACATGCAAATTTAGTCAAGACCAAGGCATAACCTTACAACAATAATTTAATTTACACTAATAATTATGAGTTGCCTCCCACAAAGTGTTTGGTTTAACGTCCTCAGCCCGATCTAATTAATTGAATTAATCGGGTAGACTCAGCTCAGAAGCTTCTTTGTAAATTAATTTCATTTCTCCCATATAAGGCTTCAGTCTTAATCCGTTAACTTTAAATACTTTTCCAGTGTTGGAATCTTTAATATCCACAGCTCCATAAGGGTATACTTTCTCAATTATAAATGGTCCCATCCATTTAGATTTTAATTTTCTAGGAAAAAATTTTAAACAAGCATTAAATAATAATACTTCTTGTCCAGGCTCGAATATTTTCCTTGAAATAATATAGTCATGCAATTTCTTTAATCTTTCCTTATAAATTCTTGCATTTTCATAAGATTCATTTCTTATTGCATCCATTTCATTCAGTTGTAATAATCATTTTTCTCCTGCAGTATTCAAATTGTAATTAAACTCCTTTATCGAGCAAAAAGCTTTATGTTCAAGTTCAATAGGTAAGTGACAATGTTTACCATAAATTAACTGAAAAGTGACATTCTGATAGGTATCTTATAAGCTTTTCTATAAGCCCATAATACAGAATCAAGTCTATCAACCCAGTCAGTTCTTTTAGGATTAACAGTCTTTTTTAATATTCTTTTAATTTCTCTGTTTGATACTTCAGCCATTCCACTTGTTTGAGGATGATAATCAGTTGCAATTCTATGTTTAATTCTGAATTTTTCCATCAATGATTGAATTCTTATATTTATGAAATGACTTCCCCCATCTGTCATAATTATCCTGGGCATTCCAAATCTTGTAAAAATCATTTTCTTTAAAAATTTTGAAATATTTTTGGAATCACAGTTAGGTAAAGCTACATCTTTGATCCACTTTGAAACATAATCAACTGCTAATAAAATATACATTTTTCCAGATGATGGTACGAAAGGTCCCATAAAGTCTAAACCCCATATATTAATAATTTTGATTTCTAATATAAAGTTTAGAGGCATTTCATCTTTTCTGCATATATTTCTCATTCTTTGACATTGATCACAAGTTTTCACATAATGTCAAACATCTTTAAATAAGGTACGCCAATAAAATCATGAATTTAAAATTTTAAATGTAGTTTTATCTACTCCAAAGTGTCCTCCGAATTCAGAATCGTGACATTTTTGAATAATTGCAAAAGTTTCTTCATAAGGTACACATCTTCGAATCACGGAATCTCTTCCTATTTTAAATAAATGGGGATCTTCTCAAATATATGATTTCCAATCATTCTTGAATTTCTTAATGTATTTTCTATTCAACTCATATGGTAAAACATTACTAACCAAATAGTTAACTATATCTGCATACCAAGGCATTTGTAATCCTTGAATAACATATAATTGTTCATCCGAGAATTTCTCATTTATATTTTCTTCATAAATCTTCTCATTATTGTTTTTTATTCTAGATAAATGATCAACAATTTGGTTGTTAGTTCCTTTTCTGTTCACAATTTCAAAATCAATTTCTTGTAAAAGTAAAACCCATCTGATACATCTAGGTTTAGCATCTTTTCAGACATTAAATACTTAATAGTAGAATGATCAGTACGTATCATACATTTTGTTCCAAGAAGATATGGTCTAAATTTATCAAAAGGCATATACTATTGCTAACAGCTCTTTTTCAGTAGTAGTGCAATTTATTTGAGTTTCATTAAGAGTTTTGCTAGCATAATATATAACTTTGAAAATTTTCTCATATTTTTGTCCTAATACAACTGTGATTTCATAATCACTTGCATCACACATTAATTCAAAAGGTTTATTCTAATCAGGTGCAACAATGACAGGTGCAGAGATTAATCTTTCTTTTAAAATATTGAACACATTCAAACAATCTTCATTAAATTCAAATTTAACTTCTTTTTCCAATAAATGGCAAAGAGGTTTAGCAATTTTAGAAAAATCCTTTATATATCTCCTATAAAATCCAGCATGACCCAGAAAATTTCTCACAACAGTAACGGTATTAGGTGGTTGAAGTTCAACAATAATTTTCACTTTTGCCTTATCAACTTCCATTCCTATTTGAGAAACTTAATGTGTAAGTACAATTCCTTCTGTGATCATAAATTGACCATTTTCCCAGTTTAGAACTAAATTTCTTTTTTCATATCTCTTCAAAACTTTGTTATATTTTCCAAGAAAGATTCAAAAGAAGTTCCAAAAACTGAAAAATCGTCCATAAATACTTCAATTCCTTTATCAATCAAATCACGGAATATTGACATCATACATCTTTGAAAAGTTGCAGGTGCATTGCATAAACCGAAAGACATTCTTCTAAAGGTAAATGTTCCATAAGGACTTATAAATGTTGTCTTCTCTTGATTCTCAGGAGCAACGGGTAATTAATGATAGCCAACATATCCATCCACAAAACTGAAATATGAGTGTCCAGCTAGTTTATCCAACATTTGATCCAAGAAAGGTAAAGTAAAATGATCCTTTCTAGTGGCATTGTTTAATTTTTTATAGTCAATGCATATATCCCATCCAGTAACTTGTTTTGTTGGGATTAATTCATTTTCTTCATTAACAATGACAGTTACTCCTCCTTTCTTCGGAACACAATGAATAGGACTCACCCATTGGCTATCCGAAATAGCATAAATAATTTCAGCATCTAACCATTTCAAAATCTCTTTCTTAACAACCTCTTTCATAATTAGGTTTAATCTTCTTTGGGAGAGGGTTTACAATTTTCTTCCATTAAAATCCTATGCATACAGATTGAAGGGATTATTCCTTTTATATCTGCAATAGTCCAACCAAAAGCTTTCTTATAATTCTTTAGAACTCCTATTAATTTTTCTTCTTGATCTTTGCTTAATTCTAAAGATATAATTACAAGAAAAGTTAATGAATTTCCATGAAATGCATACTTTAAATGTGTAGGTAACATTTTTAATTCTAGTTCAGGGGCTTTTTCAATTGAGGGTAAAAGTATATCATTTTAGTTGTGTCTAAAATTTCCCAATTTCCATGAATATAATGAGTTTCTTCAGATAAATTTTCTTTATTTAATTTTTCAATTTCCTTATTTAATGACTCATTATATAACATAGATTCTTTCTCTTTATCATCGGAAACAACCTTACATTTTTATTGATAATGCTTTTCAATTATATAATAAAAAATATTCATCCGATATCTTCCTATTTATTTGCACTTCTCCTAGAATAACCCGCATAAAGCCTTCGACTACACAAGGATTCATGTGATATCTACTAGTTATAAATTTATCTCTGGATAGGTCTCAAAATTTTTCAACTTGTTTTAACAATTTAAATGGCCAATTTAAAAATTAAACTAAGATCAGGTATTAATATCATCACAATGTTTTAAATATTTATAAATTTAATTCCTCTACAAAATTTTATTAATTTATTATCTTTTCATAGTTGAAAGTAGAAAGATAACCAACTACTCAGAACACATTGAAATAACACAACAAAAAATATTTATAAAACTTTGAACAAAGGTACAAATACTTATCTGAAGTGTTCCTTCAAGTGATCTGCTGACTTCTATTGACTCCATCGTAATGATGACTCCAACAGCAACAACACACAATAAATACTCAAAATAAAATCACTAGATATAAAGTAAAGTGGCACCCTAAGTGTGGAAGAGACTAAGTAAAACTAGAGGTGAGAGAGAAGGTGTCTATGGACTATGGGGTGCTAAAAGGGGTGATTTTCTCTGTAGAATGGGCTCCTATTTATAGAGCTTTGAATTTGACCAAGGGTTTCTTAAGGCACATCTTTAAAATTCATCCAAATTTAATGCATATTCTAGAAGGTAACTATCGCGCCTAGGTGCTGGGATCGGGTGCCTAGGTGCTGGGATCGGGTGCCTAGGTGCCAGACTCCGTGACCAGGTATTTGCACCTCTTCACTTTGGATCACACCTCTTCGCGATTAAAACCGTTTACTTGTGTCCAAATGCATTGTATCACATGTTCCATATATTAGGAGTAACTTCCAGTATTCTAGAAGTCCATTAACCGCTTAGCTTTCTTAAAATAACTCCCCAAAATCATCAAAGATCTTAACAACGATTTTATCAAGCTGGCACTTAAGCGCCGGATTCTAGCGCCTAGGCGCCAGGCCAATAATTCCGATATTTTGCTCCAAAAGCTCCATTTTTGCTCATTTTTCCTTCTTTTTCTTTCTTGGACTCTTTTTTAATCATCTACATCCAAAAACATGAAAATACCTTTCATTAAAGCATAATATCTTTAAGAGTTGAATCATAAATAAGGCATAAAATGGGTATTTTTTTAGGTAGATCAGTGATTTAGCACAAAAATTCCTTACTAAATATTTTCCACCATCGAAAACTGCGAAGTTGAGAAATGATATTATATCTTTTTTTCAATTTGAGGGTGAATCAATATATGAAGCATGGGAAAGATTTAAAGATCTCCTCAGGAAGTGTCTACATCATTCGATACCAGATTGGTTAATGATTCAAACCTTTTATAATGGATTAGTTAGATCTACTAGATCAATTATCGATGATGTTGCTGATGGATCATTAATGTCTAAACAGTTTTCTAATGCTTATGCTTTAATTGAAGAAATGGCTACTAATAATTTTCAATGGCCTTATGAAAGGTTAAATCCTAAAAAGGTAGCTAGTGTTCATGACAATGTTGCTTTTGCAATATAAACAAATCAAGTTGCTGCAATTTCAAGAAAGATAGACCAATTTGGGATGAATTTTTATTAGCCAAATTACATGATTGAAGGAAGTTCATTAGGCCAAATGGTTGATTCTAATTCTTCACTAGAAACTTTGAATGATATAAGTAAGCCTAATAACCCATATTCTAATTATTATAACCCAGGTTGGAAGAATCATCCAAACTTTAACTGGAATACCAATAATTAGGGTGGAATTAATCAACAATGGGGGAACCACCAAGTAAACCCATTGAGGAACTGGAAAAAATAAGGAAATAAAAATTATAGACTAACCTTTCCTCCAGGTTCTAACAATGCTTTACAATTAAATGAGAAGAAGTTGTCGATTGAAGAAGTGGTGTCACGCATGGGAAATCAATTGCAAATTCAAGGAGCAACCATCTGAAATATTGAAAATTAATTGGGGCAAATTGCAAATACAATAAGTAATATATCCTAAGGAATTCTTCTAAGTAATACTGAAGTGAATCCAAGAGATAAAAATAAAGAGCATGTAAAAGCAATTCAACTGATAAGTGGAAGAAAGTTGGAAGGTAGAGTTTAGAAAGAAACTGAAGTAGAGAAGGATGGGATTGAAGAACCAAAAGAAGACGCTCTGAAAGGTTTGGAAAGACCAATTCTCCACATTAGGTTGATTTGGAAAAACCACCACCTCCTTTTCCTCAGAGACTTTGTCAACAAAAGTTGGATAAGCAATTTTCAAAATTCTTGGAGATATTTAAGAAGCTTACCATTAATATTCCATTTGATGAAGCCTTAGAACAAATTTTGAGCTATGTGAAATTTATGAAGAATATTCTCAACAAAAGAGGAAGTTTGAAGATAATAAGACAGTTGCACTCAGTGAGGAGTGTAGTGCAATAACTCAAAAGAAGCTTCGTGAAAAACTTTGGTATTTTCACAATTTCATGTGCAATTGGAGTACAAATTATATGGAAAAGCTTATGTGATTTGGGTGCAAGCATTAACCTTATGCCTCTATCAATATTCAAAAGACTGAATTAGGATAAATAACCCCAACTACTGTAACTCTGCAATTAGCGGATCGATCAACCACATATCCAAAAGGAGTTATAGAAGATGTTTTGGTTAAAGTGGATTAATTTATCTTTTCTGTTGATTTTATTGTACTTGATATGGAGGAAGATAAAGAGATACCCATCATTTTGGGAAGACCTTTCTTAGTCACAAGCAGAGCAATGATAGATGTGCAAAAAGAGGAATTAACAGTGAGGGTTAATGATCAAAGTGTTACATTCAATATTTCAAAATCGATGAAATATCCTGCAATAAGTAAAGATGATGAATGTTTTAGGATGGAGGTTATCATATATTTGAGTGAATGTCATTTCAAGTCAACTTATGAAGAAAAACCTGAAAGAGAAAAATTGGAACATGGGAAAGAAGAGGAGTTACATCATTCTGAAGATTTTCAAGAGGAAGAATTAAATTATGTTCATGAAAATTTTGAATTGTTGAATATGACTGAAAAAGATGAATTTTATGGTCCATTAATTTAAAAACCTCCTGAAGTTGAGTTAAAAATTCTTCCTGATCATTTGAAATATGTTCTTCTTGGTGAATTCTCATCCTTGCCTGTTATAATTTCATCTCTATTGACTGAAAAAGAAGAAGTGAGTTTGCTTGAAATTTTGAAGAAGTATAAAAAAACCTTTGGATGGTCAATTGCTGATATTAAAGGCATCAGTCTGCACAAAATTCTTATGCAAGATAATTGCAAACCTCAAGCTGATCCCCAAAGGAGATTAAATCCTATCATGAAGGATGTTGTTAAGAAAGATATTTTAAAGTGGTTGGATGCTGGAATTATCTACCCTATTTCAGATAGTGCATGGGTTAGTCATATTCACTATGTTCCTAAGAAAGGAGGAGTAATTGTGACTGTTAATGAATAGATTGAAATGATTCGAACAAGACAAGTTATAGGATGGTGAATATATATTGATTATAGAAGATTAAATGTTACCACCAGGAAAGATCATTTTCCACTCCCATTTATGGATCAGATGTTGGATAGACTGGCTGGGGCATAAATATTTTTGTTTTCTGGATGGATATACTGGTTACCACCAGATTCAAATTGCTCCTGAGGATTAAGAGAAACTATATTTACCAGTTCTTATGGTACATTTGCATTTAGAAGAATACCCTTTGGTTTATGTAATGCCCCTGCTACATTTCAGAGATGTATGATGGCTATTTTATGTGATTTAATTGAAAAAAACAATTGAAGTTTTTATGGATGACTTTTCAGTGTTTGGAATTTCATTTGAATCATGTTTAGAACATTTATCTAAAGTTCTAAAATGCTGTGAAGAAACTAATTTAGTCCTTAACTGAGAAAAATGCCAATTTATGGTAGCAGGAGGAAATGTATTGGGACATCAAATTTCAGAAAAGGTTTGGAGGTAGATCCTTAAAAAATTCAAGTTATCTCTAATTTACCTTGCCCAACCAATGTAAGATGAATTAGAAGTTTTCTGGGACATGCTGGATTCTACAAGTGTTACATCAAAGACTTTTCAAAGATTAAAAAACATTTATGCTGATTATTGGAAAAGGATGCAATTTTCTATTTTGATTATAATTGCCAAAAAGCTTTTGAAACAATAAAGAAAAATTAATCACTGCACCTGTTATAATTTCACCAAATTAGGAAAAACCTTTTGAATTAATGTGTGATGCTACTAATTATGCTTTTGGTGTTGTTTTGGGTCAGAAATATGATAAAATTTTCAAATTTATTTATTATGCTAGTAAAACTCTTAATGAAGCTCAAATTAATTATACCACTACCGAGAAAGAGTTATTAGCTATAGTATTTGCCTTTGATAAATTTCGATCATATTTAATTGGAACTAAATGTGTGGTGCATACTAATCATTCTGCTATCAAATATTTAATGATGAAGAAGGATGTGAAGCCGAGATTGATTAGATAGATTCTTCTTTTGCAAGAATTTAAATTTGAGATAGTAGATTGGAAGGGTTCTGATAATCAAATTGTTTATCATTTATCCAGGCTTGAAAATTAAAAATATCTCTGTGATGCTGAAGAAATTAATGAACATTTTCCTGAAGGAAAATTATTCACTGGTAATGAGTGGCGCGTTCCGTTGTATGCCGACATAGAAAACTTTATTGTCAGTAATATTATACCCTATGGTTTGACATACCAGGAAAAGAAGAAATTTAAGTCTGATGCTAAGACTTATTTTTGGGATGACTCATTTTTATATAAACAAGGAAAGGATCTTATAATTCGATGATGTATACCTTTGGAAGAGACTTATGAAATTATTCAAAAATGTCATGATTCTGATTATGGGGGACATTTTGGAGTTGAAAGAATTGTATATAAAATCTTACAATCTGGATTTTATTGGCCTACAATTTTTAAGGATGTGAATGCTTATATTCAAAATTGTGATAGATGTGTTGACCTCATTTTTGATGAGGTCTTCTCTTCTTCTTTTAGCACTTAGGATCTAGCCTTAGGCTTTTCCTTTGATTATCCTAGAGGATTAGAATTAGGACCCACCACTTAGAAATTCAAACCACTTCTTAACTCCCTGCAAACTCCAAAAATTTGATTGTAGACCCCTAATCACCTAGTGGGTTGAAATCAAATGTGAAAGTTTAAAGGATGAGTTCCTATAGGACTCTTTGGCCTTAGGACTGCCCTGGGTGGCCTGGTCTGGTGAAGGGCTGACTTACACACACACTACACTCATACACTACACTTTCACACACCTCCTAAAACACACCTATGCCCAACTTGACCTCCTAACTCATGAAGGTGATTCACATGGATGGTCCTTAACCCCTAAGCCCTTGGCTAAGAGGGTTAGGAACAACATAGTGAATGCCTCAACTGAGTCCCTTCATGGATCATGTGGGCTTGGTATGGCTTCATGGCTCAACCAAAATGATTTCATTCCATTCACATTTACCCGATCTTCGATTTTCCAAATTTTCAATTTTTGACCCCGGGACCCTACACCCGCCTAGCCTACCCAAAACCCTTGAAATCCTCCAAAATTTCCAAATCACCCAAAATTCCCCAAAATCAATCCCAAACATTCCCACATTACTCCAATTGATCATCCATACCCAAAAACACCTCCAAATACCCTCCAAATACCCAAAACACCCCTCTTGACCCAAAAATCCAAAAAAATTTATAAAATTCCCAGAAAATTCCAAAAAATCCCAAATATTCCCAATTTTATTTTGCTCAACTACACCAGGGGCCAATTTTGTCAATTTACCCTACTTTTGTCAAAACCCCCAATTTGACCCATTTTAACCCTAAGTGAACCCAATGTCAAACCAAACCTACCCAATTGACCCAAATTCTGGTCCAATTCAATTCTAAACTTCAATTCAACACTACCAACACCAATCTAGACCAAATCCAAGTCCAATTTGATTGACATTTGGATCCAATTTTACTTTTGGCCTTAAAACCCAATTTGGACCCATGACCCAAACCTAACCTAAACTCACCCAATTCAACTCCAATTAACCCCAAATCTTTTCTAAACCTTCCTTAACATCCCCACAAACAAAACACTAACATGATTTACCCAAAATTTAGACCCAAACCCCATTCAAATTCAACCCAAAGCCAGAAAGCCCAATTTTAACCTAAACCCAAACCTAACCCAAATAAGCCCAAACCCCAAAAATCAAAACCCAACCATAGCCAAAAACCTCTTTGAAACACTCCCATAAACATTTTCCAACATATATTTTACATCAATTTCAACCCTAGCCCAACATTGGCCCAAGTTAGCCCAGTTTGACCTATATTGGCCCATTCACCAAGGAAGACCAAATCCAACCCAATTCAAACCCAAATCACTCCCAACTTACTTCAAATCACTCATGACACATCCATGAACTAAACACAACATTTGTTTGGCCCAATCCTTCACAAAATTCCCATCCATAAATTTATTTTCAAACCAAAAGCCCACTTTCTTAATCCTTCCTAAAAGCCCAAACTTCATGCTAAAGCCAATATGACAAATTCTTCTCATCATACCCTTAATTAAAATCATCCCTAAGTTCAAATCAATCATCAAATGATTCCAAATCAAGCCATGTGCCAAATCCCATCAAATCACTCCAAAATTACCAAAATTCCTAAAAACCTCTTTCATGAAAGTTGACTTAGCTTTTTTCAAGCCAAAGGTGAGCCATGAAGCCATGCATGAGCCACATGTGAGCCATGAAAGCCTTGGACACTTCACCATACCCAAAATGGCAAGAAGAGGGGACCCTTTAATGATTCTCTTAAGAGTGATTAACCACTCCCATGTCTCCCCTAACTCATGCTTAAGCTTAATTGTACTTGGATTGTGACTTGACCCCACTAATCAAGCTGATCCAAGTGACTTTCCCTTCAGCCCAAATTGGCCTTGGAGGGTGGACCTAACCCAAAACCAAGGGTTGACCCATTTAGACCCAAAACTAGCCCTTTCCCATTCCACTTTGATTCAAACCCTTTACACATGTCCATGGCCAATTGACTGCACAAACCTCCAGCCCTGACCCCACTGGCCAAGATGGTGACCTGAGACTGGCTGGCCAGCCACCAGGCCGCCGGAAAATGCCATGCCCGAGAGCTCACATGTGAGCCCAACATTGGAATTCTCCCTTGCTGAGCTGCCCCATGCCCAATGGCCACCATGGCTGTTCTTCCCATGCCCAGA
Source organism: Papilionanthe hookeriana x Papilionanthe teres (assembly GCA_022702705.1). Classification (NCBI taxonomy): domain Eukaryota; kingdom Viridiplantae; phylum Streptophyta; class Magnoliopsida; order Asparagales; family Orchidaceae; genus Papilionanthe; species Papilionanthe hookeriana x Papilionanthe teres. Next base: position 116,368,964 of record CM040427.1, read on the forward strand.
GCAGCTGATCCCAACCCTTGGCCATCCCTGTGAGGCTCTCCAGCCACCCCTATTTAAACCCGACCCCCTTACGTCCATAGAGGAGAGTTGCACAAACCTTGCCGAAACTCTGCCAAAATTGTTCCAAACCCTACTCCATACTTAGAGCAGTTGATCCCCAGTGTCAATTTGCCCTAATCCCCACCAACATAACCCAATTTCTCAACTGAAATTTCACCCAAAAACCAGGACACTTTGTCACAGTGAGCCAATCTTCAAATTGACTGGCCCTACACCTTCACTAGACCAAGAGGAGAAGTTTCCCACTGAAAGCCCTATCTCCAGGCCAACCCAGTTGTTCCAGACCTCCAAGCTTTGTGATCGGCTGTGGTCACTTTCATAGCTAGGCAATTCACCAGACCAGGAGACTTCATCTGGAGCTTGCTGGGACGCAATCGAAGGTGACACAACCCTCAGATTGAAGCCACACTTCTCTGAGCAAAGGTATGAGCTAATTCTTCATCCCGAGCTTCTGGAGATTCTCCATTTCAAATGCTTTAATTTCAATGCATGATCACCGTATAGATGTATTCGTCTCTTCAAGACGAATCCATAGAGCACAAGAACACAAAAATCCGTTGAGAAATGAGTGAGTTCTTAGGGTTTTAGTGTGGACTGCTCTCGGGTGAGAACACTTGGGGAGGATGAACGGATGCCGTTCATTCCATACACGCGCGGATGGACGGCCAGGATCGCACCGGATGAGGAGACGGAACAATACAGCGGGCCCCCAGAGCACTGAGTCGGATGGCGGCGTCGAATGGCAGCCCGACACACGGCATTTCGGAGCTGCCGAGGATGACGCGGTGCCGCGTGGATAAATAGAAAAATAGGTTTTTTTTTATTTATTTAATTCCCTAAACTTCAAAAATCCATAACTTTGTGTAGAAAAATCAAAAAACTAAAATAAAAATACCCTCTTGCTCAGTGAACAGAGGAGAATAATGTGGAAAAGAAATCATTTAATTTCATCAAGTATTTTATTTTTAATGATTTATTTACCCTCTACATTGTTTTAATTCTCCATGCATATATGAAATTCACCATGGCATGAGACCATAGGGCTTTTGAAGCCTCTGAATTTGGGAACATTCCCTGAATTTTCCAAAGTCAGAGGCATCCCTATGAGAAGTTATTGATTTTTCAAATTCATGTTGCTGTTTTGAGTATTTTAAATCCAATAACTAGCATGTTATGAAATAAATTCTAGAAAAATTTGGTGATGTCTCTTATGACCAGAGGACCCTAGGAAAAATAGGTTTTGAATTAATTCATTTAAATTAATTAGAGCTAATCATACATCAAATTAACTTGAAATCAATTCTCCACTGACCTTTAGGATCAGAGGAACCCACCATAAAAATTTGAAGTCAATTGGACTTGGTTAGCCCTACTAAATGGGTTGATTAAATCATTTAGCCAAAATTAAACTTAAAAAATTCATAACTTTCAAAATGCTTTTCAAAAATTCACCAAATTGGTTTTGGAGCCTCTCTGATATCAGGGGAATTTAAGAAAATTAAAATTTCAATTTTCTAAAAAAGTTGATTTTTGTATTATTTTAATATTTTAATAAATAAAAAAATAATAAAAATCACAAAACTAATAAAATTTATTAAAGCGTCATATTTTGAATTTTAATCACTTAGGAAGAAACCCCATATTTTTCTTAGGTCTATTTGGTGAGATATTAAATTTTAAAGCCCTAAGGTAATTTTAAAATTAAGAAAAATGTATTTTTTTAACATTTCCAGTAAAATAATTCTAATAAATCAAAGAAAAATCAGAAAATTGTAGAAATTAATTCTCTGATTTTCTTGATATCAGAAAGATTTTTGAAAAATATAAAATTCATTTTTCAACCTTTATTTTATTTTTAAATTAATTAATACTCCAAAATTTAAAATAATTATAATAAAAATAATATAATTCAAAAAATCACCAAAATTGGTCCAAGTGGTCCTCTGGTCATTAGGAATGTCCCATAATTTTCTTAAGGACAGAAACTTTCCCTTGGTCATATTATAAAATTTTCCTTGGAAATCCCTATTTTTCATCAAAAATAATTACATAAATAAATTAAATTCAGAAAAATCACATTTTCTCCTCTCATGTCTTTATTGGCATATGAGTGAAGTCACATAAAAATTTCAAGTTCATTTAAGCTCAATTTAGTGAGTTATGAAATTATTAAGCTTGAAGGGCAAAGTGGTAATTAAAATTTTAACCCTTAATTAAAACTTTAGGTTTAATAAAATTAAAGAGTAAAATATTTGATCTTAATCTGATTTGGATGATTGAAATTTAAACAATTAAGGGATAGAAACCTATTAAACAATTTAAAAATAATTAAAAAAAACTTTAATTAAAATATTGATTAAATTTGGAAGAATAATAAAGTTGGAATTATTAAATAGGGATATTATTAAGAAGAGATTTGTTCTTTAATTTATGAATCCCTAAATTAATCATCTCAATAATATTTAATTCCTAATTAAATGATAATTCAAATTTAAGATTTAAAATGTTAAAAGACTTAATCATTAAATTAAATTAAAAGTTAAATTATTAAACTCTTTTAAAATTTCAATTAAATTAAAATTAAAAATAAAATTAAATTAAAATTTAGATTAAATTAAATTAAACAAATTAAATTAAATTAAATTAAATTAAATTAAATTAAATTAAATCAAATTAAATTAAATTGAATTAAATTAAATTAAATTAAATTAAAATTAAATTAAATTAAATTAAATTAAATTAAATAAATTAAATCAAATTAAATTAAATCAAGTTAAATTAAATTAAATTAAAGCATATCAAATCAAACTGAATTGAATTAAATTAAAATAAATAATAGAATCAAGTTAAATTAAATTAAAATTAAAACTAGACCAAATTAAATTAAATTAAATTAAAGTTAAATTAAATTAAAAATAAAATCACCTAAGACATAAAGAAATTCAAAATAAAGCAACCTGAACACTATTCCAAATTTAAACCCGTTAATTGAAATTAAATTAAATCATAAATCACTTGAACGTCAATTTGCCCTCGAAAACTTTCATTGTCATAACTCCTAAACAGAATGTTAAATGAAATGTTACTTCACTTATAGGATATTCAAATGTCCTAGTTCACTGAGCAAGATAACAACAAAACTTGAATTCTCGGACGATTAATTCATTTGTATGATTAAATCCATTTGGACTTAAAACAATCCTAGTAGTATTGAAAAGATGTTTAAGACTCGTCTTAAGCACTTCCTCAATATGATAGGATATTTATAAGAACAATTGAACTTTATTGTTCTTTGATGAAGAAAATCGTCCTCAAACCAAAACACAAGAACCTAGACGTGATAGGAAATGACTAGCTATAGGATTAGGAATTTGGTAGAAAACCATAACCCTTCCCTTAGCTTTACCTAGGAACTTACTCAAAATATTCTAAATTATGTTTAAGTGCAGCTTGCGATGACGGGAAGACCCTCCAGGTACGCTTTTATTTTATTGCAATTTACTTTATTGCAATTTATTTAATCGCATCGCATTTACTTTTCATGCATGATAAACAACTGTTGCATGAAAACCCACACCTCTAGGGTAGCCCCTAAAACTGAAATCAAAACTAAATTTAAAAGTCATTACAAGATAAAATTCACTGCCATAACATTTCAAAATATAAAACAACTGAAAACTTAATCACAAACAGAACACAAAACTGCAATTACAACTAAATTAAAACGTCTTGTTGGATGATCGGGAATACCTCGGATGATGTAACCTACGTGTTGCTAACAGGATTTCCCACGGTCTAAATGAAAGTGTGGAACTCATTTAGTTGAGTTTAGCAAATTCATCTGGACTAAGTGAATCCGATAAAAATAACGATGCCGGAAGGATGGAACCGTGGGATCTTAACTGGTGTTGTTATAATCAACTTTAAAATTTGTTTTAATTAAAACATAAAAATACTTGGAAATTAAGAATTTCTCTAAACCAAAACACTTTTCTCATCTCTTGATTTATAACTTCTAAAACTAAACCTCTGCAACAACAAGGAGCTCGGAGCATGGTGGGCAGCAAGGCCATCGTCGTCAGCAAAACTTAAATCTACATCAGCAAAACCATTCTTAGAATTAAATAACCAAGCCATAGGACTTCGAGGTAGTTTGCCTAGTGCAACATAAATCCTCAACCTTTTGTTAGGTATTTTCATGATCTTGTCATGTAAATTAAGCCCTAACTGGTCTTAGGACTCCGAGGTAGTCGTCCGATACGACATAAACTCTCACATCTTCGAGGATATTTGCATGACTGCATTATGCAAATATAAGTCCTAATTAATTAAAATTGGCGAGACTGAAATGTTAGATAACATTAGGACTTTCCTAAATTCAAGCCAAACAATAGGATAGTCAGGAAATTACCGAAGTTCTCTTCGGATCTGTAATTTCTCCTACCTTTCTTCCTTTGAATTCTCAAAACAAAATGATCCAAATCTGATCCATTCCCTATTGAAATTCCAAAATTCAATCCTTTGAAAACTTAAACTTTGAAATTCTTGAGAGCAGAACTACCGATTATTATCGAGAATTTTCTTAGGTGATTCCCGTCACTTAAGATGTAATTAACTATAGGGGCTTGCCCTTATAGGGAATTTTAAGAACCTGTGTAATATAAACCCCGTTTAATGCTTTCATGTTAAGCGAGGGAATTTGTCGGCTTATAAAATTGGTTCGCAGACCAAACGGATGTCACAAATCTTCTAGTTTATTTAATCGAGCCCCATCACCAAACAGTGTGTCTATTCTTCGAGATAGATACACAGTTTGTGATGTGGTGCTCGTTTATATTAACTATTCAGGATTTTAGATCAGTTTGATTTCATATCTTAAAATTTTCAAATTTAAAATTATTTTCAAAATCAAATACTACTTTTCAAATTATTTATTTTAATTAAATTAAAAATTCGCCGACAATTTCTGTTAGGCGACCCCCTTTTCAAAATAAAACACACAACCTAAAAATAATGCCGACAAGATGTCAGCGTGTAGGTAATATTTCTAAAAGAAATGAGATGCCCCTCAATTATATGTTGGAAGTTGAAATATTTAATGTTTGGGGATTAGATTTCATTTGTTCATTTACACCATCTTTCGGAAATATTTATATTTTGATAGCAGTAGATTATGTTTCCAAATGTATTGAAGTTATTGCTTTTCCTCAACGTTATACTCAAAGTGTTGCAAAGTTTGTAAGAAATAATATATTTTGTAGATTTGCAATACCAAGAGTAATCATAATAGATGCGGGAAGTCATTTTAAAAATCTGATTATTGAGAAGTTAGTAAAGAAATATCATATAAATCATCTCATTGCTATTGCTTATCATCCTCAGAAAGTGGTTTGGTTGAATTATCCAATCGTGAAATTAAAAGAATATTGGAAAAGATTGTTAATCCAAACATAAAGGATTGGTCAATCAAATTGGATTATACTTTGTGGGCCTATAGGACAGCCTACAGAACCTGTATAGGAATGTCCCCATATAGGTTGATTTTTGGAAAAGCATGTCATTTGCCTATTGAACTTGAGCATAAAGCATATTGGGCTATTAAAGAGTTCAATTATAATTTGAAAGAAGCTGTTGAAAAGAGATTATTGCAATTAAATGAGCTTGAAGAGATAAGGAATGAATCTTATGAAAATGCTAAAATTTATAAGGAAAAGATGAAGTTATGACATCATCGGAAGATTCGTACTAAAAATCCTGTGCCAAGACAGAAATTTTTGCTATATAATTTCAGATTGAGAGTTTTTTCTGGAAAACTTAAGTCTAGGCGGATGGGTCCATTTATTGTGATAAAATTTTATTCCTATGGAGTTGTGGATATTCAAGATCCTAAGACTGGATAAAATATTTAAAGTTAACGGTCATAGACTTAAACCATATTGTACGGCTTATTTTTTAGGTCGTGTGTTTTATTTTTTAAAAGGGGGTCACCTAACAGAAGTTGTCGGCGAATTTTTAATTTAATTTAAATAAATAATTTTGAAAAGTAGTATTTGATTTTGAAAATAATTTTAAATTTGGAGGTTTTAAGATATGAAATCAAACTGATCTCACATCCCGAATAGTTTATCTAAACGAGCAACGCATCACAAACCATGTATCTATCCCTAAGGATAGACACACTGCTTGACGGTGGGGCTCGATTAAACAAACTAAAAGATTTGTGACATCCGTTTGGTCTGCGAACCGATTTTATAAGCCGACAAATTCCCCAGCTTAATATGAAAGCATTAAATAGGGTTTATATTACCTGGGTTCTTTAAAATTCCTTATAAGGGCAAGCCCCTATAGTTAATCACATCTTAAGTGACGGGAATCACCTAAGAAAACTCTCGATAATAATCAATAATTCTGCTCTCAAGAATTTCAAAGTTTAAGTTCTCAAAGGATTGAAGTTTGGAATTTCAATAGGAAATGGATCAAATTTGGAACATTTTGTTTTGGGAATTCAAAGGAAGAAAAGTAGGAGAAATCACAGATTCGAAGTGAACTTCGGTAATCTCCCGACTATCTTATTGTTTGGCTTGAATTTAGGAAAGTCCTAATATTTATTTGATGTTTTGATCTTGCCAATTTTAATAAATTAGGACTTATATTTGTATGACACAATCAAACAAATAGCCTCGAAGATGTGAGGGTTTATGTCGTATCGGACGACTACCTCGGAATCCTAAAACCGGTTAGGGCTTAATTTGTAGTGCAAATGCCTAACAAAAGGTTGAGGATTTATGTTGCACTAGGCAAACTACCTCAAAATCCTATGGCTTGGTTGTTTAATTCTAAGAAAGTTTTCGCTGAAGTAGACTCAGGTTTTGCTGATGACGATGGCCGTGCTGCCCACCATGCTCCGAGCTCCTTGTTGTTGCAGAGGTTTTAGTTTCAGAAGTCATAAATCAGGGGTTGAGAAAAGTGTTTTGGTTTAGAGAAAATCTTAATTTCCAAGTGTTTTCAATATTTTAATTAAAACAAATCTTAAAGTTGATTATAACGACACCGGTTAAGATCCCACGGTTCCATCCTTCCGGCATCATTATTTTTATCGGATTCACTTAGTCCAGATGAATTTGCTAAACTCAACTGAATGAGTTCCACACTTTCATTTAGACCGTGGGAAATCCCGTTAGCAACACGTAAGTTACATCATCCGAGGTATTCCCGATCATCCAACGGAGACGTTTTAATTTAGTTGTAATTGTAGTTTTGTGTTCTGTTTGTGATTAAATTTTGAGTTGTTTTATATTTTGAAATGTTGTGGCGGTGAATTTTATCTTGCAATGACTTTTAACTTAGTTTTGGTTTCGGTTTTAGGGACTATCCTAAAGGTGTGGGTTTTCATGCAACGATTGTTTATCATGCAAGAAAAGTAAGTGCAATGCGGTTAAATAAATTGCAATAATGTAAATTGCAAGAAAGTAAATTGCAATAAAATAAAAGCGTACTCGGAGGGTCTTCCCGTCATCCCAAGCTGCACTTAAAACACAATTAGAATATTTAAGCAAGTTCCTAGGTAAAGCTAAGGTAAGGGTTATGGTTTTCTACCAAATTCCTAATCCTATAGCTAGTCATTTCCTATGACGTCTAGGTTCTTGTGTTTTGGTTTGAGGACGATTTTATTCATCAAAGAATAATTAAATTTAGTTGTTCTTATAAACATCCTATCATATCGAGGAAGTGCTTAAGACAAATCTTAAACATCTTTTCAATATTTCTAGGATTGTTTTAAGTCCAAATGAATTAATCGTCCGGGGATTCAAATTTTGTTGTCTTGCTCAGTGAACTAGGACATTTGAATGTCCTATAAGTGAAGTAACATTTCATTTAATGTTCTGTTTAGGAGTTATAATAACCAAAGTTTTCGAGGGTAAATTGGTATTCAAATGATTTAATTTAAGTTAATGGGTTTAAATTTGGAATAGTGTTCAAGTTATTTTTAGATTTATTTTGGATTCTTTATGTCTTTGGTGATGTTATATTTAATTCAACTTAATTTAATTTAATTTAATTTAATCTTTAATTTAATTTAACTTAATTTAATTCAATTTAGTTTGATTTGATGTTAAATTAAATTAATTTGATTTTGATTTAATTTTAATTTAATTTGATTTAATTTTAATTTAATTTAATTTTAATTTAATTTTATTTAATTTAATTTAATTTAATTTTAACTTAATTTTATTTAATTTTAATTTAATTTATTTATTTAATTTAATTTAATTATTTTTTTAATTTAATTTAATTTGTTTATTTAATTTAATTTAATTTAATCTTTAATTTAATTTAAATTTTAATTTTAATTTAATCTAATCCAATTTAATTTACTTAATTTAATTTAATTTTTTATTTAATTTTATATTTAATTTTAATTGAAATTTTTAAAAGAGTTTAATAATTTAATTTTAGTTTAATGATTAAGTCTTTTAATATATTTTAAATTTGAGTTATCATTTTAATTAAGAATTGAATATTAATGAGATAATTAATTTAGGGATTTTTAAATTAAAGAATAAATCTCTCCCTAATAATATCCCTATTTTAATAATTCCAATTTCATTATTCTTCCAAATTTAATCAATTATTTAATTAAGGTTTAATCATTTTAAATTGCTTAATGGGTTTCTAGCCTTTAATTATTTAAATTTCAATCATCCAAATCAGATTAGGATCAAATATTTTACTTGTTAATTTTTTATTAAACCTAAAGTTTTAATTAAGGAGTAAAAATTTTAATTACCACTTTACCCTTTAAGCTTAATAATTTCATAACTCACTAAATTGAACTCAAATGAACTTGAAATTTTTATGTGACTTCACTCATAAGTCAATAAAGATATGAGAGGAGAAAATGTGATTTTTCTGTATTTAATTTATTTATATAATTATTTTTGGTAGAAAATAGAGATTTCCAAGGAAAATTTAATAACATGACCAAGGGAAAGTTTCTGTCCTTAAGAAAATTAGGAGACATTCCTAATTACCAGAGGACCACTTGGACCAATTTTGGTGATTTTTTGAATTATATTATTTTTATTATAATTATTTTATGTTTTGGAGTGTTAATTATTTTAAAAATAAAATAAATGTTGAAAAATGAATTTTATATTTTTCAAAAATCTCTCTAATATCAAGGAAATCAGAGAAGCAAATGTTGCAATTTTCTGATTTTTCTATGATTTATTATAATTATTTTAGTGAAAAAGCTAGAAAACATATTTTTTTAATTTTAAAATTGCCCTAGAGCTTTAAAATTTAATATCTCACTAAATAGACCTAAGAAAAATATGGGGTTTGTTCCTAAGTGATTAAAATTTAAAATGTGACATTTTGGTGAATTTTATTATTTTTGTAATTTTTATTATTTTTTAATTATTAAAATATTAAAATAATATTAAAAAGATCAACTTTTTTAGAAAATTGAAATTTTAATTTTCTTAAATTCCTCTGATATCAGAGAGGCTCCAAAACCAATTTGGTGAATTTTTAAAAAATATTTTGAAATTTATGAATTTTTGAAGTTTAAAATGACTAAATGGCTTAATCAACCCAATTAGTAGGGCTAACCAAGTCCAATTGACCTCAAATTTTTATGGTGGGTTCCTCTGATCCTGGAGGTCAGTGGAAAATTGATTTCAAGTCAATTTGATGTATGGTTAGCTCTAATTAATTAGAGATCCATTTTGGGTGTTTAAGCCAATTAGGGTTGTTTTAAATGAACTAACTCAAAACCTATTTTTCCTAGGGTCCTCTGGTCATAAGGAACATCACCAAATTTTCCTAGAATTTATTTCACAACATGTTATTTATTGGAATTAAAATACTCAAAACAGTAACATGAATTTGAAAAATCAATAACTTTTCATAGGGATGGCCTCTGACTTTGGAAAATTCAGGGAATGTTCCCAAATTCAGAGGCTTCAAAAGCCCTATGGTCTCATGCCATGGTGAATTGTATAAATGCATGGAGAATTAAAAATATGCAGAGAGTAAATAAATTATTAAAAATAAAATACTTGATGAAATTAAATGATTTCTTTTCCACATTATTCTCCTCTGTTCACTGAGCAAGAGGGTATTTTTATTTTATTTTTCTGATTTTTCTACACAAAGTTATGAATTTTTGAAGTTTAGGGGATTAAATAAATCAGAAAAATCCCTAATTTTCTATTTATCCACGCGGCGCCGCGTCAACCTCGGCAGCTCCGAAACGCCGCGTGGCGCGCTCCCATTCGACTCCCCCATCTGACTCAGCGCTCCCGGGGCCTGTTGTATCGTTCCGTCTTCTGATCCGACGCGATCCTGGCCGTCCATCCACGCGTGTATTGGATGGACGGCATCCGTTCATCGTCCCCAAGTGTCCTCACCCGAGAGCCGTCCACACTAAATCCCTAATATCTCACTCGATACTCAATGGATTTTCTTGTTCTTATGCTCTATGGATTCGTCTTGAAGAGACGAACACATCTATACGGTTATCATGCATTGAAATTAAAGCATTTGAAATGGAGAATCTCCAGAAGCTCGGGATGAAGAATTAGCTCATACCTTTGCTCGGAGAAGTGTGGCTTCGATCCGAGGGTTGTTGCACCTTCGATTGGATCCCGGCAAGCTCCGGATGAAGTCTCCCGGTCCAGTGAATTGTCTAGGTATGATTTCGACCACGGCCGATCACAAAGCTTGGAGGCTGGAGCAACTAGGTGGCTCGGAGATGGGGCTTTTCTTGGTGGACACCTTCCCTTGGTCTGGTGAAGGTGTAGAACCAATCAATTTGGGGATTGGCTCACTGTGGAGAAGTGTCCTAGTTTTGGGTGGAATTTCAGCTGAGAAATTGGATTTTGTCAGTGGGGATTAGGGCAAATTGACACTGGGGATCAACGGCTCTAAGGGTGGAGAAGGGTTTGGAACAATTTTGGCGAGTTTCGGCAAGGTTTGTGCAACTCTCTTCTCATGGCCGTGAGGGGGTCGGGTTTAAATAGAGGTGGCTGGAGAGCCTCACGGGGATGGCCGAGGGTTGGGATCGAGCTGCTGCGGTCATGGGAAGAACGAGCCATGGTGGCCATTGGGCATGGGGCGGCTCGGCGAAGGTGGAATTCCAAAGTTTGGCTCCTCCCGAGGTCTCGGCCATGGTGTTTTCCGGCGACCCGTGCGGCTGGCCGGCGAGCATGGGTCACCCTCGGGTCCGAGTGGGTCGGGGCTGGAGGTTTGTGCGATCGATCGGCAATTGCCATGTGTAAAGGCTTTGAATTAAAATGGAATGGGGAAGGGGTCATTTTGGCTTCAATTTGGTCAATCCATTGGTTTGGGTTGGGTGCACCTCCCCATGGCCTAATTTTGGGCTGAGAGGATCGAGTTGGGTCGGCCAGAGAGAATGGTATGGTCTCTATCCATGATGAGGTGGCTAAACATGGTTTAGTGTGTGTCATGAATAAGGTTAAAAGGCTTAATGAAAGATTAGGAAAGGAGCCCCTCCTCTTGCCATTAATGGCATGGTCGCATGCCAAACTTTCATGGCTTCATATGGCTTGTGAATGGCTCATTCATGGCTCCATTTGGCTTGGGAAAAGTTTAGTCAACTTCATAAAAATGGATTTTAAGGATTTTGGACATTTTGGTGGAAAGTTGGATGAAGCTTTATTTAGAATTATTTGATCATTGGATTAGGACTTAGGGATGATTTTAATTGAATGCATGATGAAGAGAATTTGTCATATGGGCCTTAGATTGATTTTGCCCCTTTGGATTTTGGTGGAGATGGGCTTTAGGAAGGTTTAAGAAAGTGGGCTTTTGGTTTAGAAATAAATTTATGGATGGGGAATTTGTGAAGGATTGGGTCAAACAAATGTTGTTTTTAGCTCATGGATGAGTCATGAGTGACTTGAAGCAAATTGGGAGTGATTTTGGTTTGAATTGGGTTGAATTTGGGTTCTTTTGGTGAATGGGCCAACATAGGCCCAAGTGGGCCAAGTTGGGCCAATGTTGGGCTAGGGTTGAAATTGATGTAAAATAAATGTTGGGAAATGTTTATGAGAATGTTTCAAAGAGGTTTAGACTTTGGTTGGGCTTTGATTTTGGGGTTTGGGCTCATTTGGGTTAGGTTTGGTTTTAGGTCAAAATAGGGCCTTTTAGCTTTGAGTTGAAGTTGAGTGGGGTTTGGGTCTAAATTTTGGGCAAATCATGTTAGTGTTTTGTTTGTGGGAATGTTAAGGAAGATTTGGAAAAGATTTGGGGTTAATTGGAGTTGAATTGGGTGAGTTTGGGTTAAGTTTGGGTCATGGGTCCAAATTGGGCTTTAAGGCCAAAAGTGAAATTGGATCCAAATGTCAATCACATTGAACTTGGATTTGGTCTAGATTGGTATTTGGAATGTTGAATTGAAGTTTAGAATTGAATTGGACCAGAATTTGGGTCAATTGGGTAGGTTTGGTTTGACATTGGGTTCACTTTGGGTTAAAATGGGTCAAATTGGGGGTTTTGACAAAAGTAGGGTAAATTGACAAAATTGGCCCATGGTGTAGTTGGACAAAATGAAATTGGGAATATTTGGGATTTTGTGGAATTTTCTGGGAATTTTCTGAATTTTTGGATTTTTGGGTCAAGAGGGGTATTTTGGGTATTTGGAGGGTATTGGGAGGTTTTCTTGGAATTTTTGGTATTTTTGGGTATGGATGATCAATTTGAGTGGTTTGGAAATATTTGGGATTGATTTTGAGGAATTTTGGGTGATTTAGGTGATTTTGAAAAAGTTGGGTAATTTCAAGGGCTTTGGGTAGAGTTAGACGGGTGTAGGGTCCCGGGGGTCAAAAATTGAAAATTTGGAAAATTGAAGATTGGGTGAATTTGAGTGGAATGAAGTCATTTTGGTTGAGCCATGAAGCCACATCAAGCCCACATGAGCCATGAAGGGACTCATTTGAGGTATCCACTATGTTGTTCCTAACCCTCTTAGCCAAGGGCTTAGGGGTTAAGGACCATCCATGTGAATCACCTACATGAGTCAAGAGGTCAAGTTGGGTATGGGTGTGGTTTTAGGAGGTTTGTGGAAGTGTAGTGTGTAGGTGTAGTGTATAAGTGTAGTGTGTGTGTAAGTCAGCCCCTTCACCAGACCAGGCCACCCAGGACAGTCCTAAGGCCAAAGAGTCCTATAGGAACTCATCCTTTAAACTTCCACATTTGATTTCAACCCTCTAGGTGATTAGGGGTCTACAGTCAAGTTTGTGGAGTTTGCGGGGAGTTAAGAAGTGGTTTGAATTTCTAAAAGGTGGGTCCCAATTCTAGTCCCCTAAGATAGTCAAAAGAAAAGCCTAAGGCTAGATCCTAATCACTAAAAAGAAGAAGAGAAGACCTCATCAAAAATGAGGTCAACACATATATTTCACTCGATCAACTTAAAGCTGATGAGAATCTGATGTTGGGTCACTCAGAAAGAGTTCTAGGTATGTCAGGCTGAAGACATTAAATCAAGCGCTTTGTGGGAGGTAACACATAGTTATTGGTGTGCTTTGATTTATGTTTACTTTATGTGTTTTGTTTGGTTTCTTTTTATGTTTTTGTTGTAGTATTTTGGTGTTTTTATGTTATAGTAGTGTTTATTTGACCTTATTTTATGACTTAGAGGAGTCAGAATGAAATTTTGGACATTTGGCAGACCTGTGCTAAATTGAGCACTGGCGGCTAAGAGCCGCCTGGTTGGCGCTTAGGCGCTAGAGTTATGAAACATGTGATAAATGAGGTTCTAGAAGCCTAGATCATGGGGAAGTGGTTTTGGAAGTTATTTTGGAGTTTTTAAATGTTAAAGGGCGGGATTATGCACTTCTAAAGGCTATAAAAGGCCCTGGATTAAGAGAAACACTTACCCCAAGTCCTATTTTCATTCCCGTGTCTTAAGAAGAGTGTTTTGAGTGCATCGTGTCTTCATGGGCGAATGAGATCAAGAAGAAAGAGGATTCTAACAAGATTAAGTTTATTAGTGATAATGCTAAAGAGTTATTCAATGGATTTCTTGCTGTTAGTATTCAGTGAATTGCAGAAAAGATTGCAATGATCGAAGCCCGAGTGACTTCAATCAAAGCAAAGATCAATGAAATTAGCGCACATTTGGAGCTTATGGGATGGCAACTCAAGATGCAATTCAATCATACAAGTCACGTGGAAGAAGCGGATAAGGCGATGTTCCTGAAGAACGAGTGGTTAGAAGAAGAAGATGTAAGAGTGTTCAATCATCGTCCTTTCTATCAGATTTATATTAAAGAAGAGTCAAAAGGAAATAATAGTGGTTATGGATATATTCCACCGACTGGAGAGTGGAATTTAACATTGGTTTTATCTTGTGGTTTGTGTTGAGTATTTTATATTTTTGTGTTTAATGTTTTAAAGTGTTTAATGTTTTCATGTTTGTGATTTGTTGCACTCTAATGTGTGATTGTTACATCATAGTGATGTAAACCTATCATTATTCTTAATTAGTCCATTTGTACTTGGGGGATTTCATCCAAAGTGTTTGTATAGAAATTTTTAATTTGTATTATGTGTGATTTGATTTCAATGAATATAAGTTTGTGTTTGTATGAAATTTGATTGGAATTGATGGATATTAAAGTTTGAAATTAGAGTATTGGAGATTATTGATTAAGAGACATGTATTTTTAGATGATTAAGGGTGATTAACTAAGAGGATTAGTGCATTTTTTTAACTGTGAAAATGTTGACACTGGCAGCTAAGTGCCAGCTTGCCGGCGCTTAAGTGCCAGATTTCGCAGCTAAGTGCCGAAAGCCTTGCGCTAAGGCGCCGGTTCGTGAAAATTGTTTTTCAGTAGTTAAGACCCAAAAATCACCATTTTTAACTTACCTGTCGTCTTCAACCTATAACTTTCGTGAAAAGGAGCCTAGGGCATGAACATTTTGGATTGTTTGAAGGCCAATTTCAACAAAAAATGTTAGATTTGAATTCCTTAAGGTAAGAGCACTACTCCTAAGTAAAAAATTTTTTATTTTCACCATATATATTGAGTACATTTTGGAAAATCCTAAATCACTATTCATGGTGAAAATTTGAAGAAAAGGGTGAGAAATTGCTTGGATTTAGTAGAAATTACTTTTAGAAGTTAATTTAGCAAGTTTAGTTTGATTTTGGAATTTATGGTGAATTTTTTCATGAATTTTTAGAAATGGCTCCAAAGTCAAAGCATGTGTGAGAAAAGATGAGATTCGATTTTGACAAATTTGTTAGTGGAAGGGTTGAGGAACGATACATCGACGCACTACAGTCACATAAATTGATTCCTGAGCGTGTGTTTAGTAAGCCAGGAGAAGTTATTGAGTAGATGATTGCTAAAAGGAATTAAGAAAATTACTGTTGCTTCTCCGATGTTGTTGTTGTTTCTGTGATTAGAGAGTTTTATACAAACTTACCTGCAGTAGAAGAAAATTTGGTGATTGTGAGAAGGCAAGAAGTACATTTTAATCTGCGGTAATCAATGTCTTTTATTGACTGCCTCTTGATATGTTTTGTTTTTATTGAAACTATCATCCTACTGAGGGAGACTTAGATGAGATTATAACATTTCTGACTGACGGAGGAGATTTATGGAAGATCACAAATGATAGAAGAGTAAATTTTCAAGCCTCTAAGTTAAAATGACATTTCTAAAGCATTGCATTATTTTATCTTATCTAAGTTGTTGCCTTTAAGTCATACTAGTGCAGTTACAATGGAGAGAGTTGTTCTGAACTATTGCATTCAGCAAGAGAAGCCTATAGATATTGGATCAATCATTTATGATTACATTTTGAATAGTGCTAGATTTACCACTACTGTAGGTATGGGATATCCTTCCTTGATACATTCGTTATGTGAGCGGTCTGGTGTGAAATTTGAAACTTGGGAAGAGGTCCTTCAGCCTGTGAAACCACTTACCCGTGTAAACGTTGGAGCTTACACTGTACATTCAGAGTTTGGTTGGAGAGGAGGATTTGGTAGGGCTTCTATTGCTTCTGCTTCTGCTTCTGCTGCTTCTATTTCTTGTGCTACTACTTCGAGAGCTTCATCATCTAGAGATTCACAGACTAGTTTGTTAAGAAAAATTTTGAAGAAGGTGAGTCTTACTTGGGAGCATGTTAAAGACATGGATGTTAAAATGGATAATATGGAAAGATATATTGTTAAACATGATTATTATGATGAGAATTTTCAACATTATTTGGATAGATTGATCTGAGGTGATGTGTGTTCTGAGATGCCCCCATTAGCCATTGTACATACCTTATGTGCCATTCAGAGATTGGAACGAGCAAGATGATGAGGATGATGAGGATGATTAGTTGATTTTATTTTATATGTGCTACTGAGTTTTTTTTATGAACTGATGTATGTTATGTCTTGTGTTTTATTTCGATATTGTGTTTGTTGTGTAAACTCTGAAAATATACTGATTATAGTTAGACTATTTTTGCATATTCAGATGTATCTTTGTTGGATTGATATTTTATATGTTGTTTTGTGTGATATATGTGTAGTAGTAAATGTTTTAATGTTATGTTGTGTAAGTGCTTTTATAGTGTGTACTTTAATTCCAAAAATTTTAGGAGAATTTGGAACACTATTAAAAACTATTATTTAAAATTGCATATTTAAAACTTTTCAAAATCTACTACTACCATTTGTTATCTAGTATTGGTGTGATTTCAGTTATTTTCAGTTGGTGTGTATTTTCATTGAAAACCTCCACTATTGTAGAAGTCCTTTAAAATTTTGAATTTCAATTTAATGAAAAACTAAAAAATTCTTTGAACTTGATTTCTTTTTACTCCTATTTTTAAATTGTTATACTTGCATATTTAGGATATTAAGATTCCTGCAAGCATGTTATGTTAGTTTTTAATTCTCACCCAAGTATTATTTCTTATGCTTAAATGTTTTATCCAGACTAAAAATTAAAGATTGGGGGGAATTTTAAAAACATAAATTTTTCAAAAACCTAAAATTTTATTTATTCTTAAGAATACTTAAAATTAATTTGATTTTTTATTGAAAACAATTATTTATATGAAGTTATATTAGGGGAACAAAATTTTGAATATAGAAATGAATAAGAGAATTTAGTTAAAATTTATAGCAATAATGAAAATTTTAAAGTTAAAATTTTTTCAGTAAAAAAGTGTTAAATATAGTTCAACTAACTTTAGTAAGAAATTTTGTATTTTTGGATAAATAAAAGGTTTGAATTTTATTCTTTAAAGCTTATATTCCTTTTATTGAGGAGTAATTTTCAAATACTATTATTATGATTTTTAATTGAATGATGTATATGAGACCTTTATTTTAAATGGAAGGATGGAATTAAAAATCATTAAAGGCCTATCCAGATACAATAATCCTTGCCTTAAAAAAAAAGAAAAGAAAAGAAAAGTAAAGAAAGGAAAAAGAAAAAGAGAAAAAAGTGAAAAATAGTAAGTGAAAAGGAAGGAGAAGCTTGAGGATTTAAGGGGCTAATAAAAAATTGGTTCCATACCTAAAGTTTAAGATATATGTTCTGAGAAAATCTAAAGCTTAAGGTTATAATATAGTAAGTAAAATTATTTTCAAATAAAGATTTTTAAGTGAGAAAAATAAATGTGTGAATCCAATATTTTGAAAAATCTACAAGTATTTTTGAATTAGATAGAAAACTATATTTTACATTATCCTTTACCTAAGAACTTTCTAAACTTTAAATTGGTCTTAATTACTGAAATTTCTTTTTCTAAATTGGATTATTTCATTTCTAGAACAAAATTTTGCTATCTTCCTAAGAAACACATTACATAATTTGCATGCTAAAATTTTCTTTGTGATTAAGATTCACTTGAGGACAAGTAACATTTTAAGTTTGCGTGATTTTGATACACCTAAAATATATAGTATTTTTATGCAAATTTTTAAACTTATTTTTTTATGATATTGAACTTTAATGGAAGGTATTTTATATTTTTCTTGTAGGTATAATGAAAATGGGTGATTATGATGAAAGGAGCAAAAATTGGATCAAATTTGGAGCAAAAAAATAAAAAAATTAAAAATTGGACCTTGGAGGCTAAGCGCTGACTGGTCGGCGCTTAGCCGCCACAGTTAAAAATCAAATTTACTTTATTTTTGGTGCCAAATTCAAGGGGTGCTTGAAGCAACTTTAGGTGGTGACTTCCTTAACTTCCCATAGGCGACAAATTTGAATGAAGGTATGCTTCTTTTGGTGGATACGTTGAATCAAGACATGATTTGAAGAGACAACAAGGCACCTTTTGGATTATTATAAATGTTATGTCATGAGAGTCTAGTGAGGAGGGTCTTAAATATAAGAGTGTGTGCGTGTCTTTAGTGAGAGTAGTCTTTTAGTTTAGTTTTCAAGAGTCTCTTCTAGTTTTCTGTTTCATCTTCTAGTTTAAAGAGTTTTACTTTCAATCTTTTATTGTTTAGAGTTAGTTTGGTCTGAAACTTTCTTTCCACCAATTTAATTTCATCCATTTATCTAATTTTTATTGAAGTTTTAAGTCAGAGTTGGAGTCAACAGAGTTGGGCGCCAACCTCTGTAGTGTTGTCTTGTGGAAAGTCAAGTTTGAAAGGAACTTCTGGAGTCTTGTGGAGAGGATTTTTAGATAAGTGTTTACTTATGTTTTCTATATTTAATTTTTTTTTTGTGCTTTCTTTATGATTTCTATTTTCAAATCAATGTTTTCTTGTGTTTTCTCCACGAATTCTGCGTAGTTTTCTTTATCTCTTTCTTTCTTAAATGAAGAAGTAATTAAATTATGTAGAATTGTTATGGAATGTATAAGTGTTTAAAGTTGGAATAAGTTGTGAAGATTTAAATCCATGAACTTATTTTACTTCTTAATTTACCCAGTTAAGATGTTAAATTTGTTGTGAGATTATGTGAGATCCAATGCGGTATTGTCTCAATAAATGGTATAAATCACATGCAATTATATGGATAAGAATTGTAGTCCATATAATTGAATGCTTAGGAGATATGTTTTTAATGGGGAGTAAAATTAGAGGTCTTTAGAGTGACAGGTTAAAGCCTTCTAATTTGTTTTGATATTTTAAGTTTTGTTATGAGAAGTTAGCCCCTAGGTGGAGGGAATCGAGGGAACTCTAGAGTGAGAGCTGGTACTTTCTCTGCCTAACTATTTTCAAGATTTTAAAATTTCAAATTAACCAATGTTCTTTATAGAACAAAGTAATGGTAAAGAATATATTTGCTCCTATTTATCACAACACATTTAAATACTTCCACAACAATACTTTCATAATTATTACTGCGTTATATGAGAAAGAAAAAGATAATTTATTTCCTAGTATATAAACCGTATTTTAAAGTTCTGATAATTTTCATTTCCTGATTAGCTTTAATTAAATTACAAAAAACAATTTTTAAGTTTTTCAAATCAAAACATACTTTCAAAAGTCATTAAAAAAAGTAAAAATATAATTTTCTTAATTCTTTAAAAAGTTTTTACATTTCCCTGTGGGTTCGATATCTCGGGGCTTAATCAAAAAGTCATATATTACTTGATAAACGATATATATATACTTGTGTAGTATGCCATATTATAAAATAATAATTTTCATATCTAAATCATAAGCACATATATTCGGTGTGAAGTCAAGTTTTTGGTGCACATATATTTATCGAAGATTAGGGCCTAATCAAAAAGTCATATATTACATGATAAACGATACATATACTTGTGTAGTATCCCATATTATAAATAATTAAAGTATAATTTCATATCTAAATCATAAGTATAACTATTCAGGGATCAAGTTTTTGGCGCCGTTGCCGGGGAGATTAATTAAAATATCATTTAAAGAAAATTAAAAAAAATTAAATTTTTACTTTTCATGTTTTTTGTTAGTGTATTTTATTTTATTTTGTTAATTGTTTATGTGTAGTTTCGGTTCTAAGGGACTTATGTCTTACAATTCTGAATTAGAGAGAACTATCAGAAAAATAAAAAAAAAATTAAAATACAAAAAAAAGATAAGAATATTCAAAAAATTGCAAATGAAGATCATCAAAATATTGAAATCCATAAAAAGTTTAGACCTTTAAGAGATTATGCTAACCCTACAGTGGATAAACTTCATGGTAGTATTCAACACCCTACTATAGCTGCTAATTCATTTGAACTTAAACCTGTTATTATCCAGATGGTATCTAATAATCAGTTTGGGGGAGCACCAACTGAAGATCCTAATTTATATCCTGCTAATTTTCTAGAATTGTGCGCTACTTTTAAATATAATGGTGTTTCAGACGATGCTATAGACTTAGACTTTTTCCTTCTTCACTGAGGGATAAAGCTAAGATTTGCTTAAATTCGTTAGCACCTAGATCTATCAAAACTTGGGGTGATTTAGCACAAAAATTCCTTGTTAAATATTTTCCACCATCGAAGACTACGAAGCTTAGAAATGATATTACATCTTTTTGTCAGTTTGAAGGGGAATATATATATGAAGCATGAGAACGTTTTAAAGATCTCCTAAGAAAGTGTCCACATCATTCGATACCAGATTGGTTAATATTTCAGACCTTTTACAATGGATTAGTTGGATCTCTTAGATTTATTATTGATGCTGCTTCTGGTGGTTCATTGACGTGTAAACAATTTGCTGATGCTAAAGCTTTAAATGATGAAATGGCTACTAATAATTTTCAATGGCCTTCTAAAAGTTTAAATCCTAAAAAGGTAGCCAAAATTCATGAAAATGATGCTTTTGTGATGCTAGCAAACCATGTTGCTGCAATTTCAAGGAAGATAAACCAATTTGGGATCAATTTTTCTCAGCCAACTTCCATGATTGAAGAAAATTCATTAGGTCAAATGGTTGATTCTCAAACTTCATCAGAAACCTTGAATGTCATAAGTAAGCCTAATAACCCATATTCCAATTATTATAACCCAGGTTGGAAAAACCATCCAAACTTTAACTAGAATACCAATAATTAGGGTGGTAGTAATCAACTATAGGGGAACAACTAAGTAAACCTATTATGAAACTGGAACAACTAAGGGAATAATAATTACAGACCAATTTATCCTCCAGGTTTTAACAATACTTCATAATTTAAGGAGAAGTTGTCTATTGAAGAAGTGGTGTTACAAATGGGAAATCAATAACAAAGTCAATGAGCTACAATCAGAAATATTGAGAATCAATTAGGACAGATTGCTAATTTATTAAGTAATAGATCCCATGAAATGCCTCCTAGTAATACTGAAGTAAATCCAAGAGACAAGATTAAAGAGCAAGTACAAGCTATTCATTTGAGAAGTGGAAGAGAGTTGGATGGTAGAGTTCAAAAAGAGACTGAGGTAGAGAAAGAATGGATTTAAAAACCAAAAGCGGACGCTCTGAAAGGTTTGGAAAGACCTATTTCTCCACCTAAGGTTGATTTAGAAAAGCCACCACCTCCATTTCCTCAGAGACTTCAACAATAAAATTTAGATAAGCAATTTTCAAAATTCTTGGAGATATTTAAGAAGCTAACAATCAATATTCAATTTGCTGAAGCCTTAAAACAAATGCCAAGCTATGTGAAATCTATGAAGGGTATTGTCAACAAAAAGAGGAAGTTTGAAGATAAAGAGACTGTTGCACATAGTGAAGCGTGTAGCTCTATAATTCAGAAAAAGCTTCTTGAAAAGCTTAAAGATCTTCGAATTTTCACAATTCCATGTGCAATCAGAGACATATTTTTTTAGAAAAGCTTTATGTGATTTGGGTGCAAGCATTAACCTTATGACGTTATCAATATTCAAAAGACTGGGATTAGGAGAAATAACCCCTCATACTGTAACTCTACAATTAGCAGATCATTCGATCACATATCCTAAAGGAGTTATAGAAAATGTTTTGGTGAAAGTGGATCAATTTATCTTTCCTATTGATTTCATTGTATTGGATACGATGGAAAATAAAGAGATACCCATAATTTTAGAGAGACCTTTCCTAGCGACAGGCAGAGCAATGATAGATGTGCAAAAAGGGGAATCAACAATGAGAGTCAATGATCAAATTGTTACATTTAATATTTCAAAGTCAATGAAATGTCCTGCAAAAGGTAAAGATGATGTATGTAATAGGATGGATGTTTTCAAATATTTGAATGAACGTCATTTCAAGCTAACTTATGAAGAGAAATCTGAAATGAAAGAATTGGAACACAAGTAAGAAGAAGAATTACAAGATTTTGAAGGATTTCATGAGGAAGATTTAAATTATGTTCATGAAAATTTTGAAATTTTGGGCATGACTGAAAAAGATGAATCTTTTGGTTCATCAATTGAAAAATCTCCTGAACTTGATTTAAAGATGCTTCCTAATCATTTAAAGTATGCCTTTTTAGATAATTCCTCAACTTTTCTAGTTAAAATTTACTCTCAATTAACTGAAAGAGAAGAAGAGAGTTTGCTTGAAATTTTGAATAAATATAAGAAAGCCTTTGGATGGACAATAACTGATATTAAAGGAATCAGTCATTCAATTTGTATGCATGGAATCCTTATGGAGGGTAACTACAAACCTCAGGCTGGTCCTCAAAGAAGATTAAATCCTATCATGAAAGAAGTTGTTAAAAAAGAAATCTTAAAGTGGTTAGATGCTGGAATTATCTGCCCTATTTCAGATAGTGCATGGGTTGGTCCTATTTACTGTGTACCTATGAAAGGAGGAGTTACTGTGACTGTGAATAAAAAGAATTAAATAATACCAGTAAGACAAGTTATATGGTGGTGAATATGTAATGATTACAGAAAATTAAACCTTGCCACCATGAAAGACCATTTTCCACTTCCTTTTCTAGATCGGATGTTGGATAGACTGGCTGGTAATAAATACTTTATTTTCTGGATGGATATACTTGTTACCACCAAATTCAAATTGCTCCTGAGGATCAAGAGAAAACAACGTTTACCAATCCTTATGGTACATTATCTTTTAGAAGAAATCCCTTTAGTTTATGTAATGCCCCTCCTACATTTCAGAGATGCATGATGGCAATTTTATGTGATTTAACAGAAAAAGGAATTGAAGTTTTTATGGATGACTTTTTAGTGTTTAGAATTTCATTTGAATCATGTTTAGAACATCTATCTAATGTTCTGAAATGCTGTGAAGAAACTAATTTGGTCCTTAACTGGGAGAAATGCTAATTTATGGTAGCAGAAGGAATTGATTTAGGACAACGTATATCAAAAAATGGTATGAAAGTAGATCCTTCAAAAATTTAAGTGATCTCTAATTTACCTTGCCCAACTAATGTAAGGGGAACTAGAAGTTTTCTGGGACATGCTAGATTTTACAGGCGTTATATTAAAGAATTTTCACAAATTTTTGAATCCTTTATGTCATTTACTAGAAAAAGATGTGATTTTTAATTTTGATGATGATTTCCTAAAAGCTTTTGAAACTTTAAAAGAAAAATTAATCTCTACACCTATTATAGTTTCACCTAATTGTCGGCATAATTTTAGGTTTGTGTTTTGAGAAAAGGGTTTGCGTACAGAAATTGTCGACAAATTTTAGATTTTAAATTTAATTTAAATATATATAATTTAGAAAGAAGCATTTGATTTTGAAAATAATTAAGTTTGAAAATTTTAAGATATGAAATCAAACCAATCTCACATCCCGAAAAGTTTATATAAAGGAGCACCACACCACAAACCATGTATCTATCCCGAAGAATAGACACACTGCTTGATGATGGGGCTCGATTAAATAAACTAGAAGATTTGTGACATCTATTTGGTCTGCGAACCAATTTTATAAGCCGACAAGTTCCCCTGCTGAATATACGGGAATTAAGCAGGGTTTATATTACCTGGGTTCTTAAAGTTCCTTATAAGGGCAAGCCCTTATAGTTAATTACATATTAAATGACATGAATCATTTAAGAAAACTCTCGATAATGATCAGTGGTTTTGCTCTCAAGAATTTCAAAGTTTATGTTTTTCAAACAATTGGATTTTGGAAATTTCAAAAGGGATTAGCTCAAATTTGGAACAGTTTATTTTAAGAGTCCAATGGAAGAGAGGTAGGAGAAGCTGAGGATCCAAGAAGAATCATGGCAACTTCCCAAACTATCCTATTGTTTGGCTTCAATTTGGGAGTTTATTTAATGTTTCAATCCTGCCAACTTTAGTTAATTAGGACTTATACTTGTATGATATGATCATACAAATAGCCTCAAATATGTGAGGGTTTATGTCGTACCAAACAACTACCTCGGAATCCTAAGACTTGTTAGGGCTTAATTTACATAATATGATTATGCAAATGCGTAACAAAAAGTTAAGGATTTATGTTGCACTAGGCAAACAAACTTGAAATCTTATGGCTTTGTTATTTAATTCTAAGAAATATTTTACTGAAGTAGACACAGGTTTTGCTGATGACGATGGCCGTGCTGCCTACTACGCTCCAAGCTCCTTGTTGTTGCAGAAGTTTAGTTTTAGAAGGCACAATCAAGAGATGAGAGAAGTGTTTTGGTTTAGAGAAATCTTAAAGATAAAATATTTTTAATGTTTTAATTAAAACAAATCTTAAAGTTGATTAAACAGAACCGATTAAGATCCCATGGTTCCGTCATCCCGGCACCATTATTTTCATCGAATTCACTTAGTCTAGATGAATTTGCTAAACTCAACTGAATGAGTTCCATACTTTCATTTAGATCGTGGGAAATCCGGTTAACAACACTTGGATTACATCATCCGAGGTATTCCCGATCATTCAACGAGACGTTTTAATTTAGTTAAAGTTGTGGTTTTGTTGTTCTGTTTGTAATTAAATTTTGAGTTGTTTTATATTTTAGATCTTGTGGTGGTGAATTTTATCTTGTGTGACTTTTAATTTAGTTTTGGTTTCAGTTTTGTGGCTATCCTAAAGGTTTCAGTTTTCATGCAACAATCCTGTTTATCATGCAAGAAAAGTAAACCGCAGTATAGGTAAATAAGTTGCAATAAAGTAAATTGCAATAAAGTAAAAGCGTACCTGGAGGGTCTTCTCGTCATTCCAAGCTACACTAAAACACATGTTAGAACATTTTAATATTTGCAACAAGTACCTAGGTAAAGCTAAGAGAAATGTTCTGGTTGTCTACCAAGATCCTAATCCTACTGTTAGTCAGTTCTTATGACGTCTAGGTTCTTTATATTTTGTTAGGGATAATTTTCTTCATCAAAGAAAAATTGAGCTCAATTATTCTTCTTAAAACACCTCATTGTATTGAGGAAGTGCTTAGAACGGGTTCTAAACATCTTTTCAATACTTCTGAGATTATTTCGAGTCTAAATGAATTTTTATTGTAGAGATGAATCAATCATCCAAAAATTTTAGTTATGTTTTAATTCTTGCCTAGAGAATTTAGGATATTTGATTATCCCATGAATGAAGTGACACCTCACTTGATGCTCCATTTAAGAGTTATAATGATAAAAGTCTTTAGGGGCAAATCAATTTATTAAGAATTTCAACGATTTAAAATTAGAATTAATGTTTTAAGGTGATTTAATTTAGTTATAAAATTTTAATAAATTTAAGTTTGGAATAGTGTTCAAGTTGTTTTATTCTTAAGTGTTTTAAAATATTTGAATTGAAAGAGGAGTTTAAATTATTTAATTTAGACTTTAATGATTTAATTTTTAATTAATTGCAATATTCTAGATTAACTTTTAATTGGTGTGATTTTTATTAATTAAGAATTATATTTTTTTTTAAATTGATTTTGATGTTTCAAGTTTTCTTTAAATTTGCTTTCAAGTGATTTTTAAAATTAATATATATATATATATATATTTGTTTTAAGTTTATTTCAATTTAATTATCAAGTTATTTAATACTTTAAGTTTTAATTTAATTAAGGGTTATCTTTTCTTTATTATTAATTTATTAATTTCAATTATCATCTTAAGTTTAATTAAGAGTTAAATATAATTAAAGTGATTCATTTGGGGATTTTAGTTTAAGTGATTATGGTCTCTCTAAATTATATCCCATTTTAATAATCCAAATTTTTAGTTATTATTCCAAAATTCAAATTATTTAATTAATTAAGGTTTCATTTTTTTTTGGTTTATTAAAAGCGATCAATTAGTTTCTACCCTTTTATTTTCCAAATTTTCAATCATCTAAGAAAGAATTAAGATCAAATATTTTACCCCCCCCCATTTTCATTAAACCTAAAGTTTTAATTAGGGGTTAAAATTCTTAATTATTAATATACCCTTTTAAGCTTAATTATTTCATAACTCATCAAATTGAGCTCAAATGAGCTTGAAATTTTTATGTAACTTCACTCACATGTCAATTATGACATTAAAGGAGAAAATATGCTTTTTCTGTTTTTAATTTAATTTATATATTTATTTTAATAGAAAATAGGGATTTTCAATGAAAATTTAACAACATGACCTTGGTAAGGTTTCTGTCCTTAAGAAAATTATGGGATGTTCCCAATGACTAGAGAACCACTTTGACATATTTTTGTGGTTTTTTAAATTATATTTTATTTATTATAATTATTTTAAATTTTGGATTATTAATCAATTATAAAATAAAATTAAAGTTAAAAATTAAGTTTTATATTTTTCTTAAATATCTCTAACCTTAAGGATTTCAGAGAAACAAGTTTTACATTTTTATTATTTTTCTTTGATTTATTAGAATTAATTTGGTGAAAAAGTTGAAAAATACATTTTTTAATATTAAAAATTATCTTAAGCCTTTAAAATTCAATATCTTAACCTAGAGACTTGGGAAAAATATTAAGTTTGTTCTTAAGTGATTAGGAGTTAAAATATGACATTCTTATGATTTTTAATATTTTTGTGATTCTTATTATTTTTTAATTATTAAAATATTAAAATAAGGTGAAAAATGATGATTTTTTTAAAAAAATCTAATTTTAGTTTTCTTAGACTCCTCTAATATCAGCGAGCCCACAAAACCAATTTGGTGAATTTTTAAAATTTATTTTTAGAGTTATGAATTTTTAAAGTTTAATTTTGGTCATGTAACTTAATTAATCCATTTACTAGGGTTAAAAATTTCCAATTGATTTGAAATTTTTATATGAGGTCCCTCGGATCCTAAAGATCAGTGGAGAATTATTTTCAAATTCTTTTGATGTGTGGTTAACCCTAATTAATTAAAGATTAGTTTTGAGTAATTAGGACAATTAACGTTATTCTTAATGAATTAATTCAAAACATAATTATCCTAGGGTCCTTTGGTCCTAAGAAACTTCCCCAAATTTTCTTAGAATTTTGTAAGAAGTATACTAATTAATGGAATTAAAATACCAGAAATAGTGACATAATCTTGAAAAATACATAACTTGTCATAGAGATAGCCTCTGACCTTGAAAAATTCAGGGAGTGTTCCCAAGATTAGAGGCTTCAAAAGCCCTATGGTCTCATGCCATGGTGAATTTTCTATGTAAATGGAGAATTAAAATACTGAAATGAGTAAATAATTAATTAAAAATAAAATACTTATCAAATTAACTCAATTCTTTTTCCACATTATTCTCCTCTGTTCATTGAGCAAGAGTATTTTTAGTTTATTTTTAAGATTTTTCTACACAAAAATATGGATTTTTAAAGTTCTGGGTATTTAAATAAATCAGAAAATACCTAATTTCCTACTTAACCGGTCGGCGCAAGTCGTCAACCTCGAGCGACTCCGAAGGCCCACGCAGCGCATTCCTATTCGACGCCGGCATGTGACTGGGATGCCAGGCGGTCAGCGGTCTCGCCCCATCTCCTTGTTCGGCTCGATCTGGATCCTCCATTCGATACACGTGCGATCCGACGGTTCCTGATCATCGTCTACGACTGGTGTGTGCCGAGGGCCGTCCACACTAAAACCCTAAGATCTCCCTCATTTCTCAATGGATTTTCGTGTTCTTATACTCTATGGATTCTTCTTGAAGAGACGAACACATCCATACGGTTTACATGCATTGAAATCAACTCAAACAAAATGGAGAGTCGCTGGAAGCTCTCGGGGAGGAGGAGTGTCCATACCTTGGTTCAGGAGGTGAGGCCTCAACTGAATGTGCTCGGCACGTTCACTGGAGCTGGAAGAGCCTAGGGATGAAGCCTCTGGCTCTGTCGAATTGTCTAGGTGCAACTTCCACCAAGCCTGATTTCGAAGCTTGGCCGATAGAGAGATTGGCTAGCCTGGTGAGGGGGCTTCCATTGGGGAACTCCTTCTCTTGGTCATGTGCAGGTGTGTGTGAGTTTAATTTGGTTTTGATGGAGGTTTGAGAGATGTCCTATTCTGGCCTGAGAATTGAGCTCCAAAATTGAGCTCAATCACTGGGATTTAGAGCAGGAGAACAGTGGGGATGGATTGCTCTTGGCTAGGGTAAGCTCTGTGAGGAGTTTGGAGGAATTCGTCGAAGGTTGATTTCAGCCAACCTTTTGGCCGAGAGGGGTGGCTTGTTTAAATAGCCATGGTCAGGGCCTCCCAGGGGGGTTTGATGGCTTGGATCAATTGCTCTGGTGAAGAGAAGAACAGCTGCAGTGGCCATTGGGCATGGGACAACTCAGCTAGTTCAAATTGAATTTTTTAATCCATTTAGACCTCTCGGCCATGGTGGTTTCTGGCGACCTCGTGGCTGGCCGGCCAGGGTCTGGTCACCATCCTGATCAAAAGGGTCAGGGCTTGAAGTTTGTGGGTTCAATTGGACAATGCCAAGTGTAAAGAGGTTTGATTTAAGTGGTAAGGGGGAAGGGTCATTTTGGCTTGATTTGGTCCAAGGCATGTTTTAGGCTAGGTGCACCTCCCCAAGGCTTGACTTTAGCCTGAGGGAGAATCATTTGGGTTAGCTAGGAAGGGGTGGTGAATTCCCCATCCAAGGTGATGTCAGCTAGGTTGGGCTAATGTTAGATTTGATGTAAAATTAATGTTGAGAAATGTTTATGGGAGTGTTACAAAGAGTTTTCAACTTTGGTTGAGCTTTGATTTTGGGATTTAGGCCCATTTGGGTTCATGGTGAGTTTAGGCCAAAATTGGGGATTTTGGTTTTGAGTTAGGTTTGGGTGGAGTTTGGGTCCAAATTTGGGGCAAATCTTGTTAGTGTTTTGTTTTTGGGGATATTAGGAAGGTTTAGGAAAAGATTTGTGGTTAATTGGAGTTAAGTTGGGTTAGTGTGGGCTAAGTTTAGGTCATGGGCCAAAATTGGGCTTTAAGCTTCAAATTGGAATTGGATCCAAATTTTAATCAAATTGGGCTTGGATTTGGTCTAAATTGATATTGGGGATATTGAATTGAAGTTTAGAATTGAATTGGATCAAAATTGAGGTCACTTGGGTTGATTTGGTTTGACATTGGGCTTATTTTGGTTAAAAATGGGCCAAATTGGGGGTTTTGGTAAATGTGGGCTTAATTGGAAAGTTGGCTTATGGTGTAGTTGAACAACATGAAATTGGGAATATCTAGGATTTTCTGGAATTTTCTGGGAATTTTTGGAATTTATGGATTTTTTGGTTAAAAAGGCCATTTTGGGTATTTGGAGGGTATTGGGCGGGAGGTATTTTTGGAAATTTTGGTATATTTGGCTAAGGATGATCAATTTGACTGGTGGAAAATTTTTAGGATTGGTTTTGAGGAATTTTGGGTAATTTAGGTAATTTTTGCAAATTTTGGGTAGCTTCAAGGATATTTTGTAGGTTCGGTGGGTGTAGGGCCCGTGGGGTCAAAATTGAAATTTTGAAAAAAATGAAGATTGATAAAGTTTGAGTGGAATGGAATCACTTTGGTTGAGCCATGAAGCCATACAAGCCCATAAGAACCATAAGAGGACTCATTTGAGGCATTCACTATGTTGTTCTTAATCCTCTTAGCCAAGAGCTTAGGGGTTGAAGACCATCCATATGAATCACCTACACGAGTCAGGAAGTCAAGCTAAGTATGAATGGTTTTAGGATTTGGAATGTGTGTGAAAGTGTAATGTGTGCAGGTCAACCCTCACCAGACTAAACCACCCAGGGTAGTCTTAAGACCAAAGAGTCCTATAGGGAGCTCGTCCTTTAAACCTCCACATTTGATCTTAACCCTCCGAGTGAATTAGGGGTTTACTAATCGGGCATGTAAGGTTTTAAAGGGAGTAAAGAGGTGTTTGAATTTCTAAATGGTGGGTGCCATCTCTAATCCTCTAGGATAGTCGAAGGGAAACCTAAGGCTAGATCTGAAATCTTAAGGAGAGAGAAGAGAAAAGACCTCATCAAAAATGAGGTCAACAAATGGACCCCCAATAGGTGTGGTGTGCTAACCAAGCACACCGCGCATATTGACGTTGACCTAAGAGATCAACAAAACCAATAAAGACGTCTAAGTGACACACTTAGAACGCAGTAGAAACAAATTTTACCGGTGGGAGTATCGAGTATATCTCCAAGACTTGAGATCCATGAACTCTCTCTAGGGAAAGAGAAGGAGGTGAATTCCAGGTCATAAGATCTGGGGAAATTTGATTTAGATTTCATTTCATTTTCTGTTTTAAGTCTTTTTAATGTGTGAGTTTAGATTTTGGAATTTTTGGAATTTATGGATTTTTTGGTTAAAAAGGCCATTTTGGGTATTTGGAGGGTATTGGGCGGGAGGTATTTTTGGAAATTTTGATATATTTGGCTAAGGATGATCAATTTGACTGGTGGAAAATTTTTAGGATTGGTTTTGAGGAATTTTGGGTAATTTAGGTAATTTTTGCAAATTTTGGGTAGCTTCAAGGATATTTTGTAGGTTCGGTGGGTGTAGGGCCCGTGGGGTCAAAAATTGAAATTTTGAAAAAAATGAAGATTGATAAAGTTTGAGTGGAATGGAATCACTTTGGTTGAGCCATGAAGCCATACAAGCCCATAAGAACCATAAGAGGACTCATTTGAGGCATTCACTATGTTGTTCTTAATCCTCTTAGCCAAGAGCTTAGGGGTTGAAGACCATCCATATGAATCACCTACACGAGTCAGGAAGTCAAGCTAAGTATGAATGGTTTTAGGATTTGGAATGTGTGTGAAAGTGTAATGTGTGCAGGTCAACCCTCACCAGACTAAACCACCCAGGGTAGTCTTAAGACCAAAGAGTCCTATAGGGAGCTCGTCCTTTAAACCTCCACATTTGATCTTAACCCTCCAAGTGAATTAGGGGTTTACAATCAGGCATGTAAGGTTTTAAAGGGAGTAAAGAGGTGTTTGAATTTCTAAATGGTGGGTGCCATCTCTAATCCTCTAGGATAGTCAAAGGGGAAACCTAAGGCTAGATCCTAAGTACTAAGGAGAGAGAAGAGAAAAGACCTCATCAAAAATGAGGGTCGACAAATGGACCCCTGATAGGTGTGGTGTGCTAACCGAGCACACCGCGCATATTGACGTTGACCTAGAGATCAACAAAACCAATAAAGACGTCTAAGTGACACACTTAGAACAGTAGAAACAAATTTTAGTTAGGGAGTATCGAGTATATCTCGAAGACTTGAGATCCATGAACTCTCTCTAGGGAAAGAGAAGGAGGTGAATTCCGAGTCATAAGATGCGGGGAAATTTGATTTAGATTTCATTTCATTTTCTGTTTTAAGTCTTTTTAATGTGTGAGTTTAGATTTTGGAATTTTTGGAATTTATGGATTTTTTGGTTAAAAAGGCCATTTTGGGTATTTGGAGGGTATTGGGCGGGAGGTATTTTTGGAAATTTTGGTATATTTGGCTAAGGATGATCAATTTGATTCGGTGGAAAATTTTTAGGATTGGTTTTGAGGAATTTTGGGTAATTTAGGTAATTTTTGCAAATTTTGGGTAGCTTCAAGGATATTTTGTAGGTTCGGTGGGTGTAGGGCCCGTGGGGTCAAAAATTGAAATTTTGAAAAAAATGAAGATTGATAAAGTTTGAGTGGAATGGAATCACTTTGGTTGAGCCATGAAGCCATACAAGCCCATAAGAACCATAAGAGGACTCATTTGAGGCATTCACTATGTTGTTCTTAATCCTCTTAGCCAAGAGCTTAGGGGTTGAAGACCATCCATATGAATCACCTACACGAGTCAGGAAGTCAAGCTAAGTATGAATGGTTTTAGGATTTGGAATGTGTGTGAAAGTGTAATGTGTGCAGGTCAACCCTCACCAGACTAAACCACCCAGGGTAGTCTTAAGACCAAAGAGTCCTATAGGGAGCTCGTCCTTTAAACCTCCACATTTGATCTTAACCCTCCAAGTGAATTAGGGGTTTACAATCAGGCATGTAAGGTTTTAAAGGGAGTAAAGAGGTGTTTGAATTTCTAAATGGTGGGTGCCATCTCTAATCCTCTAGGATAGTCAAAGGGGAAACCTAAGGCTAGATCCTAAGTACTAAGGAGAGAGAAGAGAAAAGACCTCATCAAAAATGAGGTCAACAAATGGACCCCCAATAGGTGTGGTGTGCTAACCAAGCACACCGCGCATATTGACGTTGACCTAAGAGATCAACAAAACCAATAAAGACGTCTAAGTGACACACTTAGAACAGAGTAGAAACAAATTTTCGCTGGGGAGTATCGAGTATATCTCCAAGACTTGAGATCCATGAACTCTCTCTAGGGAAAGAGAAGGAGGTGAATTCCAGGTCATAAGATCTGGGGAAATTTGATTTAGATTTCATTTCATTTTCTGTTTTAAGTCTTTTTAATGTGTGAGTTTAGATTTTGATTTGTTCTGAGTCTCAATTTTGGTTGAGGTTTAATTTAAAATCAACTCAAGGAAATCTGGATTTGAAATGAGAACTGGAACCTAGGTTCCAACCTCGAGATTGCGAAGAGAGCTAGAATTCAGGTACCAGCCTCGGAGTAAGAATCGGAGTTTAAGTATCGATTGAAAAGGATGAGAATCAGAATTTAGGTACTGATCTCGAAAAAATATCTGGAACTAGGCACCAGCCTCGGAAGGAGGGAGTTGAAATTTGGTATCAATCTCGGGAAGAGAGTCAAAATTTGGTACAGACCTCGAAAGGAGAGAACTGGAATTTGGTACCGATCTTGCGGGTTTAAAGAGAAGCTGGAATCTTGTTCCGAGTCTCGAATGTTTAAAGAGAGCTGGAATGCGGTTCCGATCGCGAAGGTTTAAAGAGAACTGGAATCTGGTTCCAGTCTCGAAGGTTTAAAGAGAATTGGAATCTGGTTCCAGTCTCGAAGGTTTAAAGAGACTGAAATCTGGTTTCAATCTCGAAGGTTTAAAGAGAACTGGAGTCTGCTTCCAGTCTCAAAGGTTTAAAGAGAACTAGAATGCGGTTCCGATCTCGAAGGTTTAAAGAGAGCTGGAGTGCGGTTCCGATCTCGAAGGTTTAAAGAGAACTAGAATGCGGTTCCGATCTCGAAGGTTTAAAGAAGAGCTGGAATCTTGTTCCGAGTCTCGATGGTTTAAAGAAAGCTGGACTCTGGTTCCGGTCTCGATGGTTTAAAGAGAAGCTAGAATGCGGTTCCGAGTCTCGAAGGTTTAAAGAAGCTGGAATGCAGTTCCGATCTCGATGGTTTAAGAAGAACTGGACTCGCGGTTCCGATCTCGAAGGTTTAAAGAGAAGCTGGAATTTGCTTCCGAGTCTCGAAGGTTTAAAGAAAGCGGAGTACGCTTCCGGTCTCGAAGGTTTAAGAAGAAGCTGGAATGCGGTTCCGATCTCGAAGGTTTAAAGAGAAGCTGGAATGCGGTTCCGGTCTCGAGAAGCTGGAATACGGTTCCGATCTCGAAGGTTTAAAGGGTTGAAATTTGCTGTGGAGATTTGTGTTTAGTGGAAGATTTGGAATGAGATGTGAAAGTGTTTCACGTCCCACGAGGATTGATCAAAGTCTGATTACTTGGCGAAGGATATGAATCCGTGCCATTATAACCAAATCCAAAATTTTTGTGGTTCTGTGTCAATAGATTCAGTTGACCTTCTCAAAAGAGGGAAGGAAATATGGAGAGTCAAAAAGAGATTTGAGAATAGCCGAAAGCTGGGGATTTCAGATTCAGGAATTTGTCTTAGTTGCTTGTTGTGATTTGATTTTAGCTTAATTTTCAATTTAGGGTTCACATTTATTTGGGGTTCGTTTTGACATTTAGATTTTTAAAAGAGTTCTCATTTATTTTTGTTTTCCCTTTGTTCTTTGTTCGAAGTTCATTTAACTTAATGGTGTTTCCCAGTCCATTTTCACAAAAAGAGGTGAAGGCAAAACATTACATGGTCGTTTTCATTCCAATCTCGTCGAAAATACATCATACATCTTGCTCCAAAATATGATGATATTTTCCTTGAGAATTTAATATCTCATACAATCCATATATATCCAAAACTGATTGTGTAAGATTCTTCAAGTTTTCTTTAAAAGCAGCTATCAAAATCCATGTCTGAATAGTGAGATACATGGAGAATAACATCAGCTTCCAAGTCATCCTTGGCAGGAATGTCGTATGGATGTGCATTGGAGGTGTGATATTTAACATGTAAAACATAGCTCGTAGCGCCGAAGACTCTCTAACTCTGGATCTAGCTGAAAGTGGAAAGGCATTTTTTGTCATCCATTCTCCTGAACGTGACGGAGATTCGTTCCACAGGCACTCCTGGAATGCAATGTTTTGTGATGTCTGCTCCGTTTCCTTTCAGTACCAGGACGGAACCTACCGGTAGTGGTATCTCCACCGGCCCTCGGAACTCACCGGGGCCTGCAATCCGGAGGTTAGATCTGAATATGATAATTCACTGGTTGACAAAAGACACTGTGCAGAAAGGTCTAACGAAATCATGATGGTCTATGTGTGGAGGTGTGCAATCACCCTTCTTGTAGATGTTAATGATGCAGTTGTTGGGTATGCAATCTGCAGGCAATACCCTCCATGTTATCATCCTTTTTACCATTCTTTTGATAATATTCGGCATCAGATCCACCTCATCATGCGACGAGTATTCTGGTGGATTCCCTTTTCAGTCTGCCGCGAAGTTGTAGCAACATCCGCATTGGATTGTAATTCTTCCTTTTCCTGGCATCCATCTTCGGGGTTCTGAATAGGTCTTTTCCCTTAGGTGACCATCTCAGCCCATTTTCTAAAGCTCAAGTACGCAGTCTAAAAATTGTTGTTGTTCGTAGTCCAAAAACACATCTGTATGCAGCTCGAGGCCTTCCAAGATGTCGACCCTCTTGCCTTGAATTCTTTCGAAGTATTCAAAAATTTTCTTTTCAACATTCTGCATTCTTACCAACTCATATACTAGAATTATCTACAATCGGCGAGGTCTAGTGACATACTGGGGGATGTATGGTTCAACACCAGCACGTTCTCCCACATTTCTTGGCTCCTCGGGGTTAGTCTCTGTCGTAACATCCTCCGGGATTGCTTTCGTAACAAGGCTCTTCAGAACTGGTGCATCTGCTTGGCGTCGAGGCGCTGATTCTATTTCTACTCTTCTTGGAATTTCCTTTATCTGTTCTGCTTTCCTTGGAGTTGATCTCCTCCTTTTCGGTTCCTGATGAACCAATTTCTTCGGAGTATTTGTATTAACGGTAGCAACTGTTTCTTCATGTTGATTTGCTGCTAACTTGGTTAACATCTTTTGAAAGCGGCGATTCTTGTTCCTCCGCTGGGTGGCAGTGAGAGCAGCTCTCCTTACCCCTTGGACTTCTACGGGCATGGTGTGCGACAAGCCTGCCCTTTGCTTTAGCAACAACGGACTTAACTTTCTTATCTTCTCCTGTTGTATGAGTGGCGTTTTCTTTTCTCTTCTTGCTGGTGGACTGCTGACTTGGGACACCCACTTTCATCACTGTCTGGCTATGGAACTCTTCCCGATCAATCGGGGTCCAATCATTTTCTTCATATTGTAGCCCGGCTGGTGTGAAGTCAAACTCAACCTCGATCACGGCTCCATCCCTCACCCTCTTTTCATCAAGTGCTAGACTCACGCCATTTCTAAAGTTCAGAACCAACCGCCTGTTCGACATTTCTTTGCGAAAAATAAGAAAAGGATCAGGAGTTGTACTAAGAACAAGAACAATAAGAAAATATTTATTAATGAAAAATTCTTATTTATCTCTTTTAATTTTTAAATAAAGTAGGAAGGGATGAGGGAAAGATCAGGAATGAATTGATTTAAAAGGAAAGATTGACATTTTATTATTACAATTTCACGCGTTTTTTATTTTTTTAACACATTTTTTGTTAATGATTTTCTTTTTTATCATCCATTTTTTTTTATGTTTTGGGTTCGGACCCTGTCGCAAATGATTACTCTATCCGTGCTTCTAGGAATGAGACCTCATTTTTAATGTTCATCCTTCGAAACATCAGGTTACGTAATACTTCTTCAAATATCATCCATTGATTGGAAGCATAGGTCGTTCTCCACGGCAATTCACTAGTTGGTAGGAACCTCCTGAGTAGACTGTCTCGACCACGAAAGGCCCTTCCCATGTTGGTTCAAATTTACCTCCTATTTTGTGGTGTGCAAGAATAGGTCTTCTGAGAACTAGAACCAATTCACCAACTTTAAATATCCTTGGATGGACTAGTTTATCGTGGGCCCGGATCATCTTGGCTTGATACAGTTCCAAATTCTGTTGTGCTGAAAGTCTTTTCCCTTCCAAGCTTTCCAATTCCTCCAATCATAATTTGGCATTTTCTTCTGTAGTGATCTTTTCTGCAACTGCAATTCTGAGTGAGGGAAGCTGTACCTCCTAGGGTACGACAGCCTTAGACCCGTACACTAAAGCGTATAGCGTAGACTGAGTAGGAGTTCTGAAAGTCGTCCTGTAGGCCCATAAGGCTTCTAACAACTTCTTGTGCCAATTTCTTTTGCTGTCGTTCAAGGTTTTCTTTAGGATTTGGATGAGAGTTTTATTAAAAGCCTCGGCCAAGCCGTTCACTCTTGGGTAATAGATTGTCGAATAACGCCAATCAATCCCGTGTCTTCTGGCAAAAATGTTGATCTTCATACTCTTGAATGCAGACCCATTATCTGAAATGATTCTGCGCGGTACTCCGAAACGGTAGATGACTTGATTCTTGAAGAACTGTAGCATGTGGTTTGCCTTCACCTCTCTGAGCGGTACTGCTTCTGCCCACTTGGAAAAGTAATCTGTAGCTGCATGAATGAAGTGATGTCCTATCGAAGAAGGAGGATCTATCGGACCCACGATATCTGTGCCCCAACACTCAAATGGCCACGACGTGGTTGTCGGATGTAGCACATTTGGAGGTTGATGTAGAACCACTCCATGCACTTGGCATTGGTGACAACTCTTAGCAACTTTCGTACAATCGGTCATCATTGAGGGCCAGTAGTACCCTAGTCTTTTAATTTTCATCTTCATTTTCGGACCTGACTGATGAGCCCCATAGAGTCCTGAGTGTACTTCTTTAACAATTTCACGAGCCTCGGACCCGCTCGGGCATCTTAGCCGCATCCGATCGAAAGACCTTCTGTATAACGTGTTGTTTATTAATGCGTAAGACTGAGTTCTTTTCTTGATTTGATGGGCTATCGACTTATTGTCTGGTAGGTTTCCTGTTTGCAAGTAGTCTATTAATGGCTGCCGCCAATCTTCTTTATTTTCTGTCACTGTTGTAATTGTTTCCTCTGCTTTTTCTGATTTGTGTATTGTATTTATGTCGAGCTGTGAGAGACTCTGCCGTCCCTAAACTGACATTTCAACTGACTCATTCTGTAAGCAGGCAAATTCTTTTACAAGGCAGGCTAACTCATCTGCGAGAGTATTTTCTCTCCTGGGAATTATGTAGATCGTTACATTCAGAATTTGTTCCAACAACTTCATGGCATACTGAAAGTACTACTCAAGTCTTGGTTTCAGAATTCTGTACTGTCCGGTGACTTGCTGAATTATCAACTGAGAATCCCCATAGCTGTTGATATCTGTTATCCCCATCTGAATGGTTAATTCCAATCCTATTATAAGGGCTTCGTATTCTGCCTCGTTTGTATACCGTTCTATTAAGTGATAGGAATACCTTAACATCCCCCGCTCCGAAGTTATAAAAATTAGTCTGATTCCTGCCTTACCGGGCACTATCGTTTGCGATTCTTTATCTTTCTGTGCTGAAGATGCTTCATCGAAGTAAAGTTCCCAACGCTGATCATCGGGGTCTTCTAGGCTCATTATCTGCTCGTCTGGCAAGTCATCATTGAGGGGTGATTCTGTCGGTAAATGGTGTTCTGCAAGGAAGTCTGCCAGAACTTATCCCTTTACAGCACGAAGAGGAATGAAAGTTATATCGAATTGTAATAGTATCATTGACCACCTGGAAAGTCTACCAGAAAGCATTAGACGAGTCATCAAATATTGCAATGGATTAAACTTCAAAATAAGGTTGACCTTATGAGAAAGCATGTAGTGCCTGAGCTTCTGTGCGGCGAAGAACAGGGCCAAACAGTGCTTCTCAATAGGAGGATACTTTTCTTCCATCAGAATTAGACGACGGCTTAGGTAATATAGCGCATTTTCTTTTCCTTCATCATTGACCTGGGCTAACAGGGCTCCGAGAGAGTCGTTTAAAGCCGCGGTATAAAGTATCAACGGTCGTCCCGAGACTGGGGCTGCTAAGACAGGAGGTGTCATTAGGTATTGTTTGATGTCATCGAAGGCATGTTGACATTTGGAGTCCCAAGTAAACTTTGCATCCTTCTTAACAAAAGCAGTAAAAGGCTGACATATTCTTGACAAATTCGAGATAAAGCCTCGAAGATATGCCAATTTCTCTTGAAAGAACCGTAGTTGTTTCAAGGTTTTAGGAGGTGGTATTTCTAAAATAGCTTTAATCTTCTCCGGATCGATTTCAATTCCACGATGTCAGACGACAAATCCTATGAATTTCCTAGAGGTGACACCAAAGTCGCATTTCAGGGGATTCATCTTAAGGTTATATTGTCTTAACCGCTCGAAAACAATTCTCAAATCATACAAATGATCTTCTTTTAGTTTGCTTTTGATGACTACATCATCCGCGTAGCACTCGACTTGGTTGTGAATGAGATCATCAAAAATCCCTGTCATTGCTCTTTGGTAAATTGCTCCTGTGTTCTTTAATCCAAACAACATCACTGTGTAGCAGTACACTCCAATTGGCGTTCTTAAGGCTGTAAGCTTTTCATCTTCCGATGCCAACTTTATCTGGTTGTATCCTGAAGATCCATCCATGAAAGAGAAGATTTCATGTGTCGAAGCAATGTTGATCATCAGTTCTGAAATCGGTAGCGGGAATTCATCTTTTGGACATGCTTTATTCAAATGTCTGAAATCCACGCAGATTCTGATATGACCATTCTTCTTTATGACTGGTACAACATTGGCTAACCAAGTCGGGTATTGCTCTTCACAGACAAATTTAGCGTCCATTAGCTTCTTAACTTCATCTATTACTTGTTCAATCTCTAGACGCATTCTTCTTGGAGCTTGTCTGACTGGAACAGCAGTGTGATCCACTCCTAGCCTGTGAGCTGCAACCTCTGGAGCTAATCCTGGCATTTCATCTTAACTCCAAGCAAAATAATCCTTAAATTCCATTAATAGCTTGATATTGTTTTCAGAGTCTTCTTTATTGAGTAAGGAGCTAACAAAGGTCGTCATAGGCTCTTCGCTAGTACCTAAGTTAACTTCCATTAACTCGTCTATTATAGATTTAATTTCTTCTTCGAATTCTGGCGGAGCATCTCTGATTGGTAGATCTTTAATATCTTCTGATGCTTCCAAGCAGTCTTCATTACGCAAGTGACAACCAAGCAAAATCTC
This sequence comes from Papilionanthe hookeriana x Papilionanthe teres, assembly GCA_022702705.1. Lineage (NCBI taxonomy): Eukaryota > Viridiplantae > Streptophyta > Magnoliopsida > Asparagales > Orchidaceae > Papilionanthe > Papilionanthe hookeriana x Papilionanthe teres. The sequence continues at coordinate 116,408,863 of CM040427.1, forward strand.
GTATTGTCAACTGATCCTACTGTGTTAAATTCGAGACCATGTTTTGAATTGGGAGGCCGCTGGCATTATTCCACAATTTTTCAAAATGTTGTGATTGACCTTTTGTCCATCGTCGAGGTAAGACACCACGTTGAATTAAATTTTGAACACAGGGAGAGTACCACTCAAAAGGTAGTTCCATTAATTCAGAAGAAGTAACATCTTCAAATTGTACATCATTTTCAAATTTGGAGAAAGAAGCACCATGGTAAAACTTGATTGGTTTAGTACCACCACCATGCACTTCCTTGACTGTCAAACCCTCGACATTATTAGGGTGGATCGGGGTTAGGGTCATAGTATGTACATAGTGGTTAATCTTCTCGTACATTGATTTATATTCTTCATTCTTTTAATCTTTGAGAGAGATCTTGAACTGGGGTTTCTTCTGACTTATTGTCACTACTTATTTCTTGATTTCTTTTTTATCGGAACTGTTCTCCCAATCAACGTCGATGACTGGTTTCTTCTGTCCAACTGTTCCAACGTCTCTTCCACGACCTCGTCCCCGGCCTCGACCTCGGGTGTGAGTTCTAGAGAAACCTTCACCATCTCGCTGTAAGGGAGTGGTGAGTAACTGTTGGAATAAAATTCCAGGCTCTTCATCGTCTTGCACTGCTTTTGCTTCATTTGCTATGACATTTCTTGAGAAGATTGTTTTCTTCGGAGGCGCGTAATAGGCTGCATCTTCATGGCTTTTGATTTCGTGTATGAAGAATGGTTTCAAGTCACCCTTAATACATTATTATCCTCCTTCGTAATACTTTATGCACTGGTGCAGAGACGACGGTACCATCCAGTTTTCATGGATCCATGACCGACCTAGTAAAGCGTTGAACGATGTCTCAGAATCAATTATATGGAATTTTGTAGTTGTTTTTGCTAAGTCACCGGTTTTCATTAATAGTGTTATCGATCCAAGAGTCTCTTACCTTTCTGATTGAAGCCTCTTAGTAACATCTTGTCTGCTTCAAGCTCAAGAGCATCAATTTCCAAATATGATAGTGTCTGAAGATTCATTATGTTGATTGATGCTCCCGGAACAACCAACACTCTAGAGAGCGTAAAGTTTCCAATAGTGACTGAAATGTACAACGGTCGATTATGATCGGCTGTTCCCAGTAATAGATCATTGTCCGTGAAAGTAACACCTCGCTGTTCTTTTAACGAGCAAACAAATCTCTGGATCAAGTAGAGCCTTGATCAGAGCTTCCCTCATCTCCTTTGACAGGATCAGAGCGTCGTATATGCTTATTTTGGCTGGTAGCTTCCTAAGATGGGCTAGCACGTTATAGTCCACTTTATTACCATGTTCCTCGGTTTCATCCCAAATGGGCAATTCCTCTACTTGGGTTGGCTCCTCCTGAGCGACCACCTGCTTTCCTTTATCCTTTCGACGCATTCTAGGAGGTAGAACTTTTCTACTTCTTAAGTTGACTTCAGTTACTTGTTCTGAGTCTGGTGCTGGATCTGCTGATGTTTCCCCTTGAATTGGAACAACTGGCTCTTCTGGAGTTGCTTCAGAATCTGATAACTCTAATTCTATCGCAATTGGAGCTCCTTGGAATTCACAAATAGACTCATTGCTTGTTGAGCTTTCGTAGCCTCCCATGTGAACATCTTCTTCGTCGTGGTCATTGAGATCGCCTATGATTTAAGAATCATTATTTATATTGGAATCGAGATCCGGATTAAGTCGGTTGTCGCTAGTTACATAATCTTTAGAAACAGTCAAAACGTAGCCAACTCCATAACTCTTATCTTTATAAGATCCCGCCGGGGCGAGCAAATAATCATACAGAGTCAGAAGTTCAAGGGATTTCTCCCCCGAATCGGAAACAACCATCCTAGGATAAGCAGCCCCTAGTCTACCCTTCAGAGCCTCGATCTTCTTCTCTTCTATGATCTTCTCCTCCTTCTGAGGCGGTTCTTCGATCGCAAGCGATAGTGCCGGCTCGACAAGTTTTAAACTTTTAGTTGAAGCGCACACCGAAACTTTCTGGATGTGATCCAAGATTTTCTTTGAAGACTTTATCCAGACGGTATTCCATCCATCATCGGTCGTATATGGGTTTATCAGAACAATAGGATCCGTCGAGATAACATTGACGGAAACTCCTTTTTGGGGTTCCTTCATGTATTCCTTCGGGATCGTTATGTTCCCTTTCCAAAGAATGTTGTCAAGCCTACTATTGAAAGTGATGCAATCCTCTATCTTGTGTCCTAGCATTCGGTGGTAAGGGAAATAATTTGGATGATCTTTCTTGTTGACTTCTTCTAGCCTCTTGGGCTCTGGTAGCTGAAAATCTGGTGTTTTCATTAAACTGCGGAACATCTTCGCTGCTGCTTAAGTTTTGAATGGGTATTCCTTATTCTGAAAGTCTTTCAGGGTACGCTGTGGACAAGGTGGTTGTTCGTAATGCTGAGGCAACTGATAGCTCGGTCGAGGTTGTTGATAACCCTGCTGAGGTTTCTGATAGATCTGTTATGGTTGTTGGTATGTCCGTTGCGGTGGTTAATAACTAGGCTGTGGCCGCTCTGGCTGTATCTGAACCGGCTGCTTGCCCTTATCTACTGCCGCGACGATTCCGAATTTATTTTCAAATGCTTTTACGGGCTTCTGATTATCATTCTTGTCCACGAAACTTAACTGCTTTGCCTCTACTTCCAAGCTCCCAGTTGCTAAGCAACTTCTCAAAAGTCTTGATTGTAAATCCTTTAAGGAGAAGTGCTATCGGGCCATGGATACTCTTATGCAAGATGCCGACTGAATGTTGTTCTTGAAGCTGTGGTTCACACTTCATGCTTAAGTTCCTCCATCGAATTATGTAATCCACTAAAGTCTCGTTCGCTTTGTGGTGCTCCACCACTAGATCACCAATGGTGATGTGGTGTCTAGCCCTGACAACCCATTTAACGAAGAGGCTTTCCAATTCTGTAAAGGTCTTACTGAACCATTTGGCAATTCTGCGTACCAGTCGAAGGCGATCCCTGACAAACTGCTGACGAACTGATGGAAGAGTAAAGTGTCACTCCTACCGGTATTGCAGCAACTAGCACAAAAATGTGTGACATGCTGCTGGGGGTTTTCCGTTCCATCAAAAGTCTTGAATAAAGGTGGTACGAAGCCTTTTGGGTATTGGACCGCATCAAATTCTTCAGGGTAAGTTCTACCCATCTGAATAGAAGCTCCGCTCTTAGACTGTGCTAAGGCTTCTCGCTTTCTTTGTTCTACCATGTTTTTGATGTCTTTTCGGGAATCATACTCTGTGTAGAATCCTTCTTTGGTGGCTCATCTCCGTTGACGGATGTGATCTCTTTTCCTCCATCTACAATATGGATGATCTCTGGGGGTGTTTCTTTCTGAGGTTGTACCTGACTCTGGAGAGTGGCTAAAGCAGCAGCCATCTCTTGCATCCTCTTTGCCATCTGGGAAATTGTGTCATCTCTTTCCCGAAGCTGTGCTCTCATCATTTCCGGTTCATCTCTTTCTGTAGCTGTCGGAGCACCTTACGAAGCTGATGATGCTCGTGTCTCAACCATATTGATCTCGTCATAATCCTCATCCATGAACGCAGATGAATCAACTTCACTTTTCAACTTTTCTCCTCTTTCTTTCGGCAACAGTCAGATATTCGTCCTTAGCTTCCCTATAGCATCCTCGACGGGTCTCTTCCAGACGGTCTCGTGGTTGTCATGTGATGGCTGTTGAACTTCTTTTTCGGGAGTTTCTTTTATTGCAGTAGCACTTTCTTCTGATTCAAGCTCTTTGACGAGGCTTTTCTTCTCAGGATGTTGTGTTGGTCTCGGCTCAGTAATAATAGGTCGCCACACCATTCTTTTTGCAGCAGAAGGCCTGGGACTGGACGGTCTATCGGCTATATGCTGGTAGGTGGTGTCCTCCCTAATATGATGGCCCGATACAACAACAGTTGAACTAGCTCTCATTTTCTTCCTTGGTTTCTCTATGGCAGTGACAGGCTTTACTCGCGGTCTGAGGCGGGATCTAGCTGGCACTCGTCCCATTCTTCTTAGGATTTCTGACACGGGGCATCTTTCTTTCTTTGCTAATTTTTCTATCACGGCTTGTAGCCGAGCAAATGGCGTAGTCTTAACCCTTTTTATTTTGTAGTTACTATAGTATGCAGGTCGGGGTAATGTAGCGGCAATCCTTCGGATGTCTTCTTCATCCGATGTAGCAGAGAGGGGGTGAAACCTACTTCCTTCTAACAGAGGTGTATACTCAGACAGTTCAGGGATTTCTTCCAGGAAAGCGACTTCAGCGGCCTTGGCTTTTTCAATCCTGGCTATCTTTCTGCTTCTATTTCTCCTTTGAGTCCGAGTTAGGGGTGCAACTCTTGAACTGGACCCAATCTCGAAAATAGATGGTATTGTAGCAAAATATGTACCCTCCACGGTGACAGGCTCATTACAGACTTGGATTTCCTTCTTCTTCAATTTGGCAGAAGCCGGGGTAGGTGCAGAGATGACTATACCAGTGGGGGTAGAGACAACAGTCCTCCTACAAATAACAGTACTTCTTTCGGCTGGAACCCTTTGCAGGGGAGGGAATTCTTGAGTTGACTTCAGGTTGAACTCAATTACAGGCTCTTTAGTTTCTGGCACTTTGTCCATTAGTGCGAAGAGAGTGATGTCAGCGAACTTGATATCTGTATTACCGAATCCTTGTCCGAAACGGATGATCCCATTGTCAGGTAGCTCATCTTTGTAAACAGCCAAGTCCAGTCCATCGGTGAAGGAGAAGATTAACTTTGGTGCAGTCATTTTTTATAGTGTAGACTCCAAATGTCAGTTCCAAATTATGCTTCCTTTTGTCACAAAACTCAGAACGAAAAAGAAAGAGTCTGAACACATTCTCGTTTATCCTAATGTATTTGTGATTTTTAAGAGAATTCATTTATTAGAAGGTTGTTTATTAGAGGATTTGTTTGTTAGGAACAAAATGGTTAAAGGTATAGAAAAGGTAAAGGACCCGATTCAGAATTGGAAAGGAAGAGAAAGTCTCGCAAAACTTCTCAACCTGAGGGACCGCTCCTAAGCTAACACCTATTGGGGGTCCACCCCACCTCTGAGAAGAGGTAAAAGGATTTCAGAACCTCTCTGTTTAGGGGGGGTCTAAACAGTGGCTCCTAAATCTGAGAGAAGTTGGTTATACCCGTTCAAGATAGAAATGAACGTGGTATGCCAATGGAAAGAATGGTAGTTTGCTCCATTAGGGACATGGGTACACTACCAATTTATGAAAGCAAAAACATCTGATCAAAATGGAGAGAGGAACCAGTCCCCAGCGGAGTCGCCAGAAGTTGTCGGCATATTTTTAGGTATGTGTTTTGAGAAAAGGGGTCGCCTACAGAAATTGTCGGCGAATTTTAGATTTTAAGTTTAATTTAAATATATATAATTTAGAAATAATCATTTGATTTTGAAAATAATTTTAAGTATGAAAATTTTAAGATATGAAATCAAACCAATCTCACATCTCGAATAGCTTTTATAAAGGAGCACCACACCACAAATCATGTATCTATCCTGAAGAATAGACACACTGCTTGATGATGGGGCTCGATTAAATAAACTAAAAGATTTGTGACATCCGTTTGGTCTACGAACCAATTTTATAAGCGACAAGTTCCCCTACTTAATATAAGGGAATTAAGCAGGGTTTATGTTACCTGGGTTCTTAAAGTTCCCTATTAGGGCAAGCCCCTATAGTTAATTTTCATCTTAAATGACAGGAATCATTTAAGAAAACTCTCGATAATGATCAGTGGTTTTGCTCTCAAGAATTTTAAATTTTAAGGTTTTCAAACAATTGGATTTTGGAAATTTCAAAAGGGATTAGCTCAAATTTGGAACAGTTTATTTTAAGAGTCCAATGGAAGAGAGGTAGGAGAAGCTGAGGATCCAAGAAGAATCTTGGCAACTACCCAAACTATCCTAATGTTTAGCTTCAATTTGGGAGTTTATTTAATGTTTCAATCCTACCAATTTTAGTTAATTAGAACTTATACTTGTATGATGTGATCATACAAATAGCCTCGAAGAGGTGAGGGTTTATGTCATACCAAACAACTACCTCGGAATCCTAAGACCGGTTAGGGCTTAATTTACATAATATGATTATGCAAATGCCTAACAAAAAGTTTAGGATTTATGTTGCACAAGGCGAACTACCTCAAAATCCTATGGCTTTGTTATTTAATTCTAAGAAATTTTTTGCTGAAGTCGACACAGGTTTTGCTGATGATGATGGTCGTGCTGCCTACTGTGCTCCAAGCTCCTTGTTGTTGCAGAGGTTTAGTTTTAGAAGGTGCAATCAAGAGATGAGAGAAGTTTTTTGGTTTAGAGAAATCTTAAATTCCAAATATTTTTAATGTTTTAATTAAAACAAATCTTAAAGTTGATTAAACAAAACCGATTAAGATCCCATGGTTCCGTCATCCCGGCACCGTTATTTTCATCGAATTCACTTAGTCCAGATGAATTTTTTAAACTCAACTGAATGAGTTCCACACTTTCATTTAGACCATGGGAAATCCCGTTAGCAACACGTGGGTTACATCATCCGAGGTATTCCCGATCATTCAACGAGGCGTTTTAATTTAGTTAAAGTTGTGGTTTTATTGTTCTGTTTATGATTAAATTTTGAGTTGTTTTTATATTTTAGATGTTGTGGTGGTGAATTTTATCTTGTGTGACTTTAATTTAGTTTTGGTTTTAGTTTTGTGGCTATCCAAAAGGTTTCAGTTTTCATGCAACAATCCTGTTTATCATGCAAGAAAAGTAAAGCACAGTACAGGTAAAAAAGTTGCAATAAAGTAAATTGTAATAAAGTAAAAGCGTACCTGGAGGGTCTTCTCGTTATTCCAAGCTACACATAAACATATGTTAGAACATTTAAATATTTGCAACAAGTACCTAGGTAAAGCTAAGGGAAAGGTTCTAGTTGTCTACCAAGATCCTAATCCTACTGCTAGTTAGTTCTTATGACGTCTAGGTTCTTTATATTTTGTTAGGGAAGATTTTCTTCATCAAAGAACAATTAAACTCAATTATTCTTCTTAAAACACCTCATTGTATTGAGGAAGTTCTTAGAACAGGTTCTAAACATCTGAGATTATTTCGCGTCTCAATGAATTTTTATTGTAGAGATGAATCAATCATCCAAAAATTTTAGTTAAGTTTTAACTCTTGCTTAGTGAATTTAGGACATTTGATTATCCCATGAATGAAGTGACACCTCACTTGATGCTCCATTTAAGAGTTATAATGATAAAAGTCTTTAGGGGAAAAATCAATTTATTAAGAATTTCAACGATTTAAAATTAGAATTAATGTTTTAAGGTGATTTAATTTAGTTATAAAATTTGAATTAATTTAAGTTTGGAATAGTGTTCAAGTTGTTTTATTCTTAAGTGTTTTAAAATATTTGAATTGAAAGAGGAGTTTAAATTATTTAATTTAGACTTTAACTATTTAATTTTTAATTTAATTACAATATTCAAGATTAACTTTTAATTGAAAAAGGAGTTTAGATTATTTAATTTAGACTTTAACTATTTAATTTTTTTTAATTAAGAATTATTTTTTTTTTTTGAAATCTATTTTGATGTTTCAATTTTGCTTTAAATTTGCTTTCAAGTGATTTTTAAAATTAATAATTTTTTTTTTGTTTTATGTTTATTTCAATTTAATTATCAAGTTATTTAATATTTTAAGTTTTAATTTAATTAAGGGTTATCTTTCCTTTATTATTAATTTATTAGTTTCAATTATCATCTTAAGTTTAATTAAGAGTTAAGTATAACTAAAGTGATTCATTTGGGGATTTTAGTTTAAGTGATTATAGTCTCTCTAAATTATATCCCATTTTAATAATCCAATTTTTTAATTATTCTTCCAAAATTCAAATTATTTAATTAATTAAGGTTTCATTTTTTTGGTTTATTAAAAGTGATCAATGAGTTCCTACCCTTTTATTTTCCAAAGTTTCAATCATCTAAGACTGAATTAAGATTAAATATTTTACCCCCCACCCCCACCATTTTGATTAAACCTAAAATTTTAATTAGGGGTTAAAATTCTTAATTATTAATATACCCTTTTAAGCTTAATTATTTCATAACTCATCAAATTAAGCTCAAATGTGCTTGAAATTTTTATGTCACTTCACTCACATGTCAATTAAAACATTAGAGGATAAAATGTGATTTTTCTGTTCTTAATTTAATTTATATATTTATTTTAATAGAAAATAGGGATTTTCAATGGAAATTCAACAACATGACCAAGGTATGGTTTCTGTCTTTAAGAAAATTATGGGATGTTCCTAATGACCAGACGACCACTTTGACCAATTTTAGTGCATTTTTGAATTATATTTTATTTATTATAATTATTTTGAGTTTTGGATTATTAATCAATTATAAAATAAAATTAAATTTGAAAATTAAGTTTTATATTTTTCTTAAATCTCTCTAACCTCAAGGAGTTCATAGAAACAAAATTTACATTTTTATTATTTTTCTTTGATTTATTAGAATTAATTTGGTAAAAAGGTTGAAAATTTCATTTTATAATATTAAAAATTGTCTTAAGCCTTTAAAATTCAATATCTTAACCTAGAGACTTGGGAAAAAATATTTAGTTTATTCCTAAGTGATTAGGAGTTAGAATATGACATTCTTATGATTTTTAATAATTTTGTGATTTTTATTATTTTTTAAATATTAAAATATTAAAATAAGATGAAAAATGAAGATTTTAAAAAAAATCCAATTTTAATTTTCTTAGACTCCTCTATATCAGAGAGCCCACAAAACAAATTTAGTGAATTTTTAAAATTTATTTTTAGAGTTATGAATTTTTAAAGTTTAATTTTGGTCATGTAACTTAATTAAACCATTTAGTGGGGTTAAACATTTCTAATTGATTTCAAATTTTTATGTGAGGTCCCTTAGATCCTAAAGATTAGTGGAGAATTATTTTTAAATTCTTTTGATGTGTGGTTAAACCTAATTAATTAAAGTTTATTTTTGAGTAATTAGGTCAATTAGGGTTATTCTTAATGAATTAATTTAAAACATAATTATCCTAGTGTTCTCTAGTCCTATGAAACTTCCCCAAATTTTCCTAGAATTTTCTAAGCAATATGCTAATTAATAGAATTAAAATACCAAAAATAGTGATATAAACTTGAAAAACACATAACATGCCATAGATATAGCCTCTGACCTTGAAAAATTTAGGGAATGTTCCCAAGATTAGAGGCTTCAAAAGCCCTATGGTCTCATGCCATGATGAATTGTTTTTGTAAATGGAGAATTAAAATACTGAAAATGAGTAAATAATTAATTAAAAATAAAATACTCATCAAATTAACTCAATTCCTTTTCCACATTATTCTCCTCTATTCACTGAGCAAGAGGGTATTTTTAGTTTATTTTTTTGATTTTTCAACAAAAAGATATTGATTTTTAAAGTTCTGGGTATTTAAATAAATCAGAAAATACCTAATTTCCTACTTAACCCAGTCAGCGCCGCGTCAACCTCGGCAGCTCCGAAGGACCAAGAGGCGCATTCCTATTCGACGCCGCCATCTGAATAGGATGTCACGCGGCCCGCGGTCTTGCCCCATCTCCTCGTCCGGCTCAATCTGGATTGTCCATTCGATACACGCGCGATCCGACGGTTCCTGGTCATCGTCTACGACTGGTGTGTGCCGAGGGCTGTCCACACTAAAACTCTAAGATCTCCCTCATTTCTCAATGGATTTTCGTGTTCATATACTCTATGGATTCATCTTTAAAAGATGAACACATACATACAGTTTACATGCATTGAAATCAACTCAAACGAAATGGAGAATCGCTTGAAGCTCTCGAGGAGGAGGAGTGTCCATACCTTGGTTCAGGAGGTGAGGCCTCAATTGAATTTGCTCGGCACGTTCACTGGAGCTGGAAGAGCCTAGGGATGAAGCCTCTGGCCCTGTGAAATTGTCTAGGTGCAACTTCCACCATTTCCGATTTCAAAGCTTGGCCGATAGAGAGAATGGCTATCCTGGTGAGGGGGCTTCCACTGGGGAACTCCTTCTCTTGGTCCTGTTTAGGTGTGGGTGAGTTTAATTTGGTTTTGGTAGAGGTTTGAGAGATGTCCTGTTCTGGCCTGAGAATTGAGCTCCAAAATTGAGCTAAATCACTGGGATTTAGGGCAGGAGAACAGTGGTGATGGATTTCTCTTTACTAGGGGAAGCTCTGTGAGGAGTTTGGAGGAATTCTGTGAAGGTTGATTTCAGCCAACCTTTTGGCCGAGAAGGGGTGGCTTGTTTAAATATCCATGGCTAGGGCCTCCCAGGTGGGTTTGATGGCTTGGATCAACTGCTCTGGTGAAGAGAAGAACAGTTGCAGTGGCCATTGGGTATGGGACAACTCAGCTAGTTTAAATTGAATTTTTGAATCTATTTAGACCTCTCATCCATGGTGTTTTTCGGCGACCTGGTGGCTGGCTGGCCAGGGTCAGGTCACCATCCTTATCAGGAGGGTCAGGGCTTGAAGTTTGTGGGTTCAATTGGCCAATGCCAAGTGTAAAGTGGTTTGATTTAAGTGGTAAGGGTGAAGGGTCATTTTGGCTTGATTTGGTCCAAGGCATGGTTTAGGCTAGGTGCAGCTCACCAAGTCTTGACCTTGGGCTGAGGGAGAATCATTTGCGTCAGCTAGGAAGGTGTAGTGATGTACCCATCCAAGGTGATGTGGCTAAACTTGGTTTAGAGTGTAGCATAAATGGGGTTAAAAGGGCTTAATGAAGGCCTAGGAAAGGATCCCCTCTTCTTGCCATAAATGACTAGGTGAGGTGTCAAAACTCTCATGGCTTCATATGGCTTGTAAATGGCTCACATTTGGCTTACATTTGACTTGGAAAAGGTTGGCTTCTTTCATGAAAATGGGTTTTGGCATTTTTTATGAATTTAGGGGAAATTAGCATGTGTCTTAGTTTAGAAAATTTTAATGTTGAACTTGAAACTTAGGGAGTGATTTAAATCAAAGGGATGATGAGGTGAAAGTGTCATGTAGGCTTTGGATTGACTTTGGGCCTTTGGATTTGGTGAAAATGGGCTTTTAGAATGGTTTAAGAAAGTGGGCCTTTAGGTTTGAAAAAAAATTGGTGGATGAAAATTTTGTGGAGGATTGGGCCAAACAAATGTTCGATTTAGTTTAAGGATGTGTCATGAGTGATTTGAAACAAATTTGAGGTGATTTGGAGTTAAATTGGGTTTTATTTGGGACTTTCTGGTAAATGGGGCAAAGTGGGTCAAATTGGGCTAACCTGGGCTAAGGTTGGGCTAATTTTAGATTTGATGTAAAATTAATGTTGAGAAATGTTTATGGCAGTGTTACAAAGAGTTTTCAACTTTGGTTGGGCTTTGATTTTGGGATTTGGGGCCATTTGGGTTCATGGTGGGTTTAGGCCAAAATTGGGGATTTTGGTTTTGGGTTAGGTTTGGGTAGAGTTTGGGTATAAATTTGGGTCAAATCTTGTTAGTGTTTTGTTTGTGGGGATATTAGGAAGGTTTAGTAAAAGATTTAGGGTTAATTGGAGTTGAGTTGGGTTAGTTTGGGTTAAGTTTAGGTCATGGGCCAAAATTGAGCTTTAAGCTTCAAATTGGGATTGGATCCAAATGTTAATCAAATTGGGCTTGAATTTGGTCTAAATTAATATTGGGGATATTGAATTGAAGTTTAGAATTGAATTGGATCAAAATTGAGGTCACTTGGGTTGATTTGGTTTGACATTGGGCTTACTTTGGTTAAAAATGGGCCAAATTGGGGATTTTGGTAAAAGTGGGCTAAATTGGAAAAATTGTCTTATGGTGTAGTTGAACAAAATGAAATTGGAAATATTTGAGATTTTCTAGAATTTTTTGGGAATTTTTGGAATTTATGAATTTTTTGGTTAAAAAGGGCATTTTGGGTATTTGGAGGGTATTGTGGGGGTATTTTTGGAAATTTTGGTATATTTGGCTAAGGATGATCAATTTGAATGGTGGGAAATGTTTAGGATTTATTTTGAGGAATTTTGGGAAGTTTAGGTAATTTTTGCAAATTTTTGATAGCTTCAAGGACATTTGGTAGGTCTGGTGGGGTGTAGGGCCCCCGGGGTCAAAAATTGAAATTTTGAAAAAAAATGAAGATTGATCAAGTTTGAGTAGAATGGAATCACATTGGTTGAGCCATGAAGCCATATCAAGCCCATAAGAGCCATAAGAAGACTCATTTGAGGAATTCACTATGTTGTTCCTAACCCTATTAGCCAAGGGCTTAGGGGTTGAGGACCATCCATATGAATCACCTACATGAGTCAGGAAGTCAAGCTAGGTATGAATGGTTTTAGGATTTGGAATGTGTGTGAAAGTCTAATGTGTGCAGGTCAACCCTCACCAGACCAGGCCACCCAGGGTAGTCCTAAGACCAAAGAGTCCTATAGGGAACTCATCCTTTAAACCTACACATTTGATCTTAACCCTCAAAGTGAATTAGGGGTTTACAATCAGGCATGTGGGGTTTTAAAGGGAGTTAAGAGGTGTTTGAATTTCTAAATGGTGGGTGCCATCTCTAATCCTCTAGGATAGTCAAAGGGAAAACTTAAGGCTAGATTCTAAGTACTAAGGAGAGAGAAGAGAAAAGACCTCATCAAAAATGAGGTCAACACTAACTGGGAAAAACCTTTTGAATTAATGTGTGATGCTAGTAATTATGCTATTGGAGTTGTTTTAGGTCAGAAATATGATGAAATTTTCAAAGTGATTTACTATGCTAGTAAAACTCTTAATGAAGCTCAAATTAATTATACCACCACTGAGAAAGAGTTATCAGCTATAATATTTGCCTTTGATAAATTCAGATCATATTTAATTGGAAATAAATATGTGGTGCATACTGATCATTCTTCCTTTTAAGTATTTAATGAAGAAGAAGGATGCAAAACCAAGATTGATTAAATGGATTCCTCTTTCGCTAGAATTTGATCTCGAGATAGTAGATAGAGAGGGTGCTGATAATCAAATTGCCGATCATCCGTCCAAGCTTGAAACTAAAAAATTTCTTTGTGATGCTAAAGAAACTAATGAACATTTTCCTGATAAAAAATTGTTCACTGTTAATAAGTGGTGTGTTCTGTGGTATGCCGATATTGTAAACTTTATTGTCAGTGATATTTTACCATATGATTTGACATACCCGGAGAAGAAGAAATTTCTATCTGAAGCTAAAACTTATTTTTGGGATGACCCGTTTTTATATAAACAATGAAAGGATTTGATTATTCAAGGATGTGTGCCTTTAGAAAAAACTTATGAAATTATTCAAAAATGTTATAATTCTGATTATGGGGGACATTTTGGGGTTAATAAAACTGCATATAAAATCTTACAATCTGGATTTTACGGACTTACAATTTTTAAGGATGTTAATGTTTATATTAAAAATTGTGATCGATGCCAACGTGTAGTCAATATTTCTAGAAAAAATGAGATGCCCATCAATTATATGTTTGAAGTTGAAATATTTGACGTTTGGGGATTAGATTTCATGGAACCATTTATACCATCTTTCATAAATTCATACATTTTGATAGCAATAGACTATATATCTAAATGGATAGTAGTTGTTACTTTACCTCAATGTGATGCTCAAAGTGTTGCAAAATTTTTAAATAAGAATATATTTCGCAGATTTGGAATACCTAGAGTTATCATAATTGATGGGGGAAGTCATTTTAGAAATGCGATTATGGAGAAGTTAGTAAAGAAAAATATCATATTAACCATTGCATTGCTACTGCTTATCATCCGCAGACAACTGGTTTGGTTGAATTATCCAATTGTGAAATTAAAAGAATATTGGAAAAGACTGTTAATCCAAATAGAAAGGATTGGTCAATCAAATTGGATTATGCTTTGTGGGCCTATAGGACTGCCTACAGAACTCCTATAGGAATGTCCCCATATAGGCTAATTTTTGGAAAAGCTTGTCATTTACCAGTTAAACTTAAGCATAAAGCATATTGGGCTATTAAAGAGTTCAATTTTAATTTGAAAGATGCCGGAGAAAAGAGATTGTTGCAATTAAATGAGCTTGAAGAGATAAGGAATGGATCTTATGAAAATGCTAAGATTTGTAAAGAAAAGATGAAGTTGTGGCATTATCAGAAGACTCCTACTAAAAATCTTGAGCCAAAGTAAAAAGTTTTACTATATAATACTAGATTGAGATTTTTTGTTGGAAAACTCAAGTCCAGATTGATGGGTCCATTTATTGTGATGAAAGTTTATTCATATGGAGCTGTGGATAATAAAGATTCTAAGATTGAAAAAATATTTAAAGTGAACGGTCATAGACTTAAACCTTACTTTTCAGTCGAACAATCTAAACTTGATGAGAATCTGATGTTTGGTCACTCAGAATAAGCTCTGGTTATGTCAGGCTTTGCTTTATGTTTGTGGGAGGCAACTTATATTTATCATATAATCCACCTAATGGAGATTGAAATTAAATTATGTGTGGTATTGTGGTTTAATTATGTGTGTTTAGTGTTGTAAGTGTGTGGTTATTTTTTAAAATTTTTGTGTTTGTTGCACTTTACATGTGTTTGTTACATCTCAATGATGTAAATTTATGTTTAAATTACATGTATTTAAACTTATGCATTGGGGAATTTCATCTAAAGTGTTTGGATAGAAATTTGTAGTTTGTCTTAAGTGTGTTTTGATATTTAAGTAATATAAGTTTTTTTTTGTGTGAGATTTGTGTGGAATCATTCGAGATTAAAGTGTAATTTTACAAAAATAGAAGAGTTTATGAGGGAGACATAATTTTTTAAAGTGATTAAAGGTGATTAACTCAGATTTTTGATGAATTAACTTAATTGCCAAAATCTGGGCACTGGCGCCTAAGCGCCAAACCGACGACGCATAAGCGCCAGATTTTGCGGCTAAGCGTCTCATGCAACACACATTGGTGCAAGTTCGCAAAAATCGATTTTCTATAGTTAAAAACCCAAAATTTACCGTTTTTAACCCTCCCATCAACTTCAACCTCTTGGTTTTGCGAAATAGAAGCCTAGGGCATCATCAAATTGGATCATTTTAGAGCCGATTTCATCGAAATTTATTGAAATTGAATTTCTTAAGGCATGATCACTACTCCTAAGTAAAAATTTTTTATTTTCACCATGTATTTTGAGTACATAATTAAAAAATCCAAAAATCACTATTTATGGTAAAAATTTGAGGAAAAACATGAGAAATTGCTTGAATTTAGTGCAGTTTGCCTTTGGAAGTTGAGTTAATAAGCTTAGTTTAAATTTTTCGTGAATTTTTAGAGATGGCTCCAAAGTCAAAATGCTTGAAAGAAAAATTAAGATTTGATTCTGACAAATTTGTCAGTTCTCGAGCAGAGAATCGTTACGTCAATGCACTCGCATTGTAGAAATTGATTCCAAAATGAGTTTTTAGCAAACGTGGAGGAGATTTTAAGGAAAAGATTGCTAGAAGGAATTAGGAAAGATATTATTGCTTCTCCACTGTTGCAGTTGTTTCTGTGGTGAGAGTGTTCTATGCTAACTTGCCAGTAGCTGAGGAAAATTTGGTGATGGTTAGAGGGCAACAAGTGGATTTTTCACCTGCAGTAATTAATACTTTTTACAGACTACCTCCTACGATGTTCTGTTTTTATGCAAATTATCATCTTTCCGAGGGAGAGTTAGATGAGATTATGACTTTTCTTACTTATGGAAGTGGTTTGTGTAAGATTACAAATGAAAGAAGAGTGATTTTTCAAGCCTCTAAGTTGAATGCCACTTCAAAGGCATGACATTACTTCATCTCATCTAAGCTTCTTCCTTCAACTCATGTCAGTGAAGTTACAAGGGAGAGAGTTGTTCTGAACCATTGTAGTTAGCAGGGAAAGCCTTTAGACATTGGGGCTATTATTTTTTATTATATTTTTAACTGTGTCAGAGCTGCTACTACAGCCGGTATGAGATTTCCTTCACTGATTCACTTAATTTGTGAGAAGTTTGGTGTTAAGTCTGAAACATGAGAAGACGTTCTTCAGCCACTTAAACCTATTACCAGTGTATATTTGAACACTTACACTATACATTCTGTATTTGGTTAGAAAGGAGGATTTATTAGAGCTTCCAGTGCTTTTGCTTCCGTTGTTTCTACTTCTCGTGCTTCTACTGCACATGCATGATCCTATAGAGATTCACAAACTGGATTATTATGAAGATTTCGAAAAAGGTGAGTCTTACTAGAGAGCATGTTAGAGATATGGATGGAAAGGTAGAGAATATTGAGAGGTATATACAGAAACATGATGTTTATGGGGAGAAATATCATCAGTACATGGATAGACTTATTAAAGGAGATCATAGTGTTGAGATGCCTCCTCATCCTTATTTTATACCTTATGTGCCATCCAGAGATTGGAATGAGAGAGATGATGATGATGAGGATGATGAGTAGGATTTGATTTTTTTTATGTGTTGTTGAGTTTGTTATGTTTGTATTTGTGTTGTATGATGTATGGATTTATATTTGTTGTTGTGTTTTGATATGAGCTCTGGTGTTGTGTAGATTATTGTTAGACTATTTCTTTTATGCACATTCAGATGTTTATGTGTTGGATCGATATTTTATGTTGTAATATGTGATGTGTTTGTGGTAGTAAATGATTTTATGTGTTTCCCAGTGTTTGAGCTTTTAGTAGTATCTAATTTAATTCCTATAAATATTAGAAAAATTTAGAACACTATTAGAAACCACTATTTATATAGCATGTTTAAACTTTTCAAAATTTGCTACCATTTATTTTCTAGTATATTGTGATTTGTGTTATGTTAAGTTAGTGTGTATTTGCTTTGAAATCCTCCACTATTTTATTAAAAACTTAATTTGATCTACTGTTTACTTTTGTTTTTAAAATGTTAAACTTGCATATTTAAAATATTAAGATTCCTGCAAGCATGTTGTTCTAGTTTTTTAATTCTTACCCATGTATCATTTTTTTTGCTTAAATGTTTTATCCTAATTAAAAATTAAAGTTTGGGGGGAATTTAAAAACAAATTTTAAAAATCTAAAATTTTATTTGTTCTAAAAATTATTTAAGTAAGATTTGATTTTTAATAGAAAATATTTATGTATATGAAGTTATATTAGGGAAGCAAAATTTTAAATATAAAATGAGTAAGAGAATTTAGTCAAAATTTATAGTAATGATGAAAGTTTTAAAGTTAAAATTGTTTTAGTAAAGAAATGTTAAATGTAGTTAAACTATCTTTAGTATGAAGCGTTGTATTTTTGGATAAGTAGAAGATTTGACTTTTATTTTTCAAAGCATAAATTTCTTTTATTGAGAAATAATTTTCAACACTATTATTATGATTTTTAAGAGAAGGATATATATGAGACCTTTGTTGTAAATAAAAGGGTGGAATTCAAAATCATTAAAGGCTTATCCAGATACAATATTCCTTACCTTATAAAAAGAGAAAAGAAAAAGAAAAAGAAAAAAAAGAAAAAAAAGGAAAAAGAAAAAGAGAGAAAAATAATAAGTAAAATGGAAGGAGAAGCTTGAGGATTTAAGGGCCTAATCAAAAATTGGTTCCATATCTAAAATTTAAAATATAAGTTTTGAGAAAATCTAAAGCTTAGGGTTATAATATAGTAAGTAAAATTATTTTCAAATGAAATTTTTTAAGTGAGGAAGATGAATTCTTGAATACTATATTTTGAAGAATCTACAAGTATTTCTGTATTAGATAGGAATTAATATTTTTTTATTATCCTTTAATTAAGAACTTCATACATTTAATTGTTTTCTAAATTTGACTATTTCATTTCTAAAACAAAATTTTGAAACCTTCCTAAAGAAACCCATTAACATAATTTGCATGTTAAGATTTTCTATGTGATTAAGTGTCACTTGAGGACAAGTAAAATTTTAAGTTTGGGGAATTTTGCTACACCTAAAATATACAATGTTTTTAAATACATTTTCATACTTATTTTTGACGATATTGCACTTTAATGGAAGGTATTTTTGTGTTTTTCTTGTAGGTATGATTAAAAAAACTGAGTGTGATGAAAGGAACAAAAGAGGATCAAATTTGGAGTAAAAATTTTAAGAATGAAAAATTTGACCTGTGGCGGCCAAGCGCCGGACCCTTAGCGCATAGGTGCCGCAGTTAAAAGATACGAATTAAATCAAATTTGTCACCATTTTAAAGGGGTGTTTGAAGCAATTTCTGATCGTAACTTTCTTAACTTCTTTTGGGCAGCAGATTTAAATGAAGAGATGTATTCTTTGGTGGATATATTGAATCTAAACATGATTTAAATAGACACCAAGGCACCATTTGGAAAATTAAAAAAAAAAGACTTGAAGATCAGAAAAATAGTTGTTGTTGGAGGGTGTGATTAGTGTTAAGAGTAAAGTTTATGTTAGAGAGTAATTGAGAGCACACCTTTCCACTTCACCACTTTTATTATCAATTGTATCTAGTTTTTATTAAAAGTGGAATAGAGATTCAGAGTCAACAGAGTTGGGCGCCAACCTCAATTGTATCTTGTAAAGGGAAAGCAAAGTTTCAAAAGAACTTCAAGATTCTTGTAGAGAAGATTTTTAGATAAGTGTTTATCTTGTTTTACATTTGGTTTAAAAGTACGACTTGTTGTGTTTTCACTAAGATTTCTACCTTCAAATCAAGTTGTGATTGTGTTTTCTCCATGAATTCTGAGTAGTTTTCTTTAACATTTTTCTTTTAATTGATGAAGTAATAAAATTATGAAAGGAAGTTGTGTGAAGTATATGATTTCAATGTTGGAAGAAGTTGTGATGATTCACTACCTTGCACTTCATTTACCTATTGATTTGGCCAATTAAGATGTTAAAATTTAGTATGAGAACATGTAAGAACTGGTATTGTGTCAATCAACAATTGGAAAGAATTACATTCAATTGTATGGGTGAGAATTTTAGTTCATATGGTTGGGTGCAAATAAATAGGAAGATATGTTTTTAATGGGGAGTAAAATTAGAGGACTTTAGAGTGACAGACTAAAGCCCCCCAATTTGGTTTGATGTTTTAAATTTTGTTATGTGATGTTAGCCCCCAGGTGGAGGGAAAAGAGAGAATTCTAGAGTGAGAGCTAGTATCTTCCCTACCTAACCCATCTACATGATTTCAAAACTTTAAATTAACCAATGTTTTTTATAGAACCAAGTAAGGGTAAAGAATATATTTGCTTCTATTTGGCACAACACACTTAGATACTTCCACAACAAAATTGCATAATTATTACTGATTTATTGAAAGAAGAAAAAGATATTTTATTCTCATTTACTTTAATATAATTTTGTAGTTGTGTTAACTTTAGTTGTTTGCTTTAATTTATATTCAGAAAATATCAAAAACAAATTTGAAAAACTTTATATCTTAAAAAATACTTTACAATGTCATTTTAAAAAGTAAAAAGTTATTTTTCTTATTTCTTTAAAATTTCAGACATTTTTCTATGGGTTCGATATCTCGGGCTTAATCAAAAAGTCCTATATTACTTTATAAATGATAAGTATACTTGTGTAGTATCCCATATTATAAATAATTAAAGTATAATTTCAAATATAAATTGTAAGCATAAATATTCGGGTATCAGTAAGATTCATGTTTAGGATATTGTGATGCATGTTAGAAGTAGATTTAATTATAACTGTGATGGTTTTTACCTGCACATCATTTACATTACAATAAGGGTCTGTTGAATTGTTAAAATTCATTGTAATTGCATAGTCCTAAAAGGGTGGTGTAATTCTCAACAAAGTGGAACCACATTCAATGTCCATGAATGAGTTACGTAGTTCATGGGGTTGAGTGCAAATAAAAAGGAAAATTTGGTTTGATGGGAGTAGAATTGGAGATTGTAGGGTGACAGACTAAAATCTCCAATTTATTTCTAGTGTTTGGAAACTAAAGCAAGAGTTAGCCTTCAGGCGAAGCAAAGTTGGAGCTCTACAGTGAGAGCTAGTATCCTCCCAGCCTAACCATGCATTTAAGGACTAAACCTTGGATTAGCCAATGTTCTTTATGCACTCAGATGAGGGTAAAGAATAGGATTGTTCCTATTTGGCACATACAATATTTAATGCATCTCATTTTTTTACATTATCCAATTCATTACTTGAGAATTATAGTTTTTATTATCTTAAAATTCTCCAAACCAATTTATCTAGAAAGGGTTATCTTTAGTATTAATATTTTCCTTTAAGAGTAGTTATTTTAAAATTTTCATTTACCTTTATGATTAGTTATTAAAAAAACCACTTATATCGACCGTCTAAACTAAAGTTTAATAGTAGTAGACAAGAATTTGACTAAAGGCCTCTTACCTCGCTTCCTTGTAGGATCGATAAATGAGACTCCACTAGAGTCCTGTATTACTTGAGCGATATGTATACTTGCATTTGAAATAGTGACTTTAAAAAAAATTATAAATATATAAATATGGGTTAATAAATTCTTGTATATTAAAAAGTCACATCATGTTTTTGGCACCGTTTTTGGGGAAGCTTCGGTAAAAATTTTGGGATAATTTTAGTTGAAATAATTGGGCTTAGAATTGGAAAACTTTAATGTCATAAAATATTTTTTGTGTGAAAGTGTTTTTTGTATGAAAAAATGTTATGAAAAAACTATTTGTGTGAAAAATAAGGTGTTTGTAAAAATATTTTGTTGTGTTGAATATATTTTTATTTTATTTGTTTTATTCTTAATGTATTATTTGTTGTGTTATGTTTACAAAATAAAGGATCTGTAGAATTTGTGCCTTTTGGTCCCGAGTTAGAAAGAGGGAAGAAAATAAAAAAACATAAAGGACTTGAAAAATTAGAAATGGAAATGGAAAACATTCAAAATAATAACTTGGAAAATCATCATAAATCATTGAGGGGTTATGTAAATCCTACGATAGATGTAATTCACTCAAGTATAGAAAACTCTGTCGTAGAAGCTGACTCGTTTGTACTAAATCAAGTAATTATCCAACTAGTGTAGAATAACCAGTTTGGAGGAACTCCTTCGGAAGATCCCTATTTACACTTATCTAGTTTTATTGAACTTTGTGCTACGTTATGTTATAACAACATGTAAGACGTTTTTGTTAGGCTAAGGCTTTTTCCTTTCTCACTAAGGGATAAGGCTAAAATGTGGTTATACTCATTAGCATCTAGTTTTATTAAAATCTGGGAGGAGTTAACTGAAAAATTCCTAGCTAAGTATTTTCCACCTTCAAGGACTACTAAACTTAGAAACAATATTATCTCATTTTGTTAGTATGAATGGGAATCAATATATGAAGCCTAGAAAAGATTTAAATAACTCCTAAGAAAGTGTCCACGTCATGCTCTGCAAGATTGATTAATTATTCAAACTTTTTATAATGGGTTAGTAGGATCCCTTAGATTCATTATTAATGCTACTGCTTGTGGTTCATTAATGTCAAAATCATTTGATGAAGCATATGCATTAATTGAGAAATAGCTGCGAATTAATTTCAATGTCCCTGTACAAGAGTAAATCCTAAAAAGGTTGCTGGTGTTCATGATATAGATGCGATTGCAAATCTTGCATCTCAGGTTGCTGCAATATCAAGGAAGTTGGACCAATTTGGAAGGAAGCAGCCTCAATCTACTCCTGTAAGTGAGAAAAGTTCATTAGCGAATATGATTGATTCCAACTTATTATATGAGACTTTAAATACCATAAACAACTCGTATTCTAATTTATATAACCTAGATTGGAAGAACCATCCTAATTTTAACTGGAATCATACTATTGGGGGTGGAAACCAAAAATTGGAAAATAATCATGCAAATCCTAATGTAAGTTGGAATAATTAGGGTAACACAAGCTATAGACCTTCATATCCACTAGACTCTAGCAATGATCAACAATTTGAAGATGAGAATATGTCTATAAAAGAAGTGGTACTACAAATGAGAAACCAGTTACAAAGCCAAAATGCTGCTATTAGAAACATAGAGAATTAACTGGGACAAATTACTAAGTCACTTAGTAATAGACCTCAGAGAACACTTCCTGGCAACACTGAGATTAAACCTAAAGAGAACAATAATTAACAAGTATTACTTGTTACTAGACAAGCTATGATAAATGTGCCAAAAGGATAGTTGATTATGAATATTAATGACCAGGAAGTAGCTTTTGATGTGTTAAAGACTGAAATATCCAACCTGAGAGAAAAGATGATGATTTTTTTTTAGATGGTTGAAATTGATTATTTAAGTAAAGACCATTTCCAAAAAAATTTTGAGAGTAAGTTAACAGATGAGATCGAAATGGACTTTCATGATATGTTGAAAACATTGCCTAAAGAAGACTGTATGTCTGTTCACGAGAGGTGTGAAATGATGGATGCTACCAAAAATAGTGAACTTTTAATTCCATCTGTTGAAAAATCTCATCAACTTACAATGGATGTACCCCATAAAATTTTAAAGCCTACCTATTTAGGGAATTCATCTACACCACCAGTCTTTATATCTTTAGATTCCACTCAATCACAAAAAAAAACCTGAATTTAATGATGAAGAAGATAAAGTTATTCAACTAAGACTCGGAAGAGAATTTGAGGATATATTTCAAAAGAACTTTGAGTTAAGAAAAGAGGATAAGGATATTAAAATACTATTGGATGAAATTCCTAAGGAATTAGAAAAACCTATTTCCTTAACTAGGATAGATATAAAAAGACCACCTCCATCATTTAATAATTACTAAGGGAAAGAATTGGAAGATAACTTGAATCAGAAGAGTAACATAGAAGATTTTGATCCTAAATCTGAATTAATTAAAGAGAATTCGATCCAAAATTTGGGAGATCATGAATTATCTTTTAAAGATCCATTTCATATAAATTTGAAGGATGATATTAATATACAAATTCAGAAAATCAATAGAAGAATATTGGATCATGAAAGAATTATGAGGAACAATGATATAAATCAAATTGAAAAGGAAGAGCTGAATGAAAAATTAAAATTTGAGGATTTTGTAGGAATCCCTGGATCTGAAAAAGATTGGGCGGTTGATCAAGGATTACTTAATTGGAATTTTGATCCAGGATGAATCATTTATCGGGTTCACAACATTAAAACCAAGTTCTTTATGGGAGACAACTCAAAGTTATCAGTGTGCTTTGATTTATTATGCTTAGGAGTCATGATTATTAGTGTTGTATTGTGTTTGCCTTAATGTAGATTAATCAGTTTGATTGTTGATTGGGAGATGTGGATTGTTAGTAGTTTGATTTGATCTTTGTGTGTCATGAGGGAGGTAATTCCTTAACTTATTTTTTATGGATAAACTTGTATGTTCTCTTGTAGTGGTTAGATTGATGAGTTTACTAACTCGGGTGTTACTTGGACATTAGTTTTACAAGAGATATCATGAATTTGAGCAATGACAGATCCCTCTCAACTTTATTGCTTACTTTCTCTGACTTTGATTTCATTTGGTAGGAGTCGTGAACCTGTTTGATGAATAACCTTAAGTTGATCTTACACTATGATTTATAACTATTAGATGTGTTTAATTAAGGGGAGTAGATGATGCCTGAGGTTGGTGCACGTGAACCAATATATCAGGGATAATATTATCTTTGGAATTATAATCTATAAAATCATTATAAAGTACCTAATTTATTAGTGTGGTAATTCCTCTAGAAATTAGAGGTATGTAGTGAGATGTGATGAGTTAAAGGATATATTGACATATTTATATTGTGTGTTTGTGTTTGTGTTACAATTTTATATAATACTTGAAGAACATTTTTATATTCTCATGCTGATACCTATTGTGCAAGTTAAACTTTTATTTGCATTTTCTTCCGTCCCGATGATTAATTGAAGTTGTTTTTATAGACATTTGTGGTAGATCAAATTTTTAAACTATTTTTCTTCCTGCTTATATTTTTTGTACTAAATGCTATATTTGTTAAAAATTAGTTTGGGGGTAGGAAGAGAAAGTAAAATTATAAAGTGAGAATACTTCCTGTTAGTGTAATTTAATTGCAAACATGTTTTATGCTTGATTTGCTTTCTTTTGCAGTCATTTTATCCTGATTATACATGTATATAAATTTGATAAAATGTTGTAGTAGCTAGTAAATTCAATTACTTTTTCTTGATGCCACATTTTATGGAATTAACTGCAAAATATTTTAAAATTTAAGTTTAGGGGGAGAAAGAAAAATAAGTTTCAAAGTTAAACTTTATTTGTCCTCAGTAGCCTGTAGTTAGTTTGATATCACTTTTAAAATGACTTGTGGCATGTGGTGTTATCTTTAGGTTACTATAATTTTGATTTTAGGAAAGCTAGAAAAATAACTTAAATGAAATTCTATATGAAGAATTGTTCTAGAGTTAAGATATTTTGTAGGAAACAATGGGAAAATGATTTTATTATTTATGGAAGAAAGGAGTTGAATATTAAAAAATCTAAGATTCTTAAAATTATAATTATTGACAATTAAGACTTTATTGAAACTTTTTTCAAACTAATGCTTACACTTATAAAAAGTAAGGGAAAGTTTTGAATTTTGCACTTTAGAAAGGGGATAGTGAAATTCAAAATTAATACTCACATAAAAAAATAAGTGAAAAAAAGGGGATTGAAAATGATCCCGAAAGAAATAAAAAGAAATGTGAAAAGAAAATATGTGGGGAGAAGCTTGAGGAGAAGCCTAATAAAAAATTGGTTTCACTTAAATCTTTTTAAATAAAAAGACCTTAAAAATAATCATAAGCTTATTCTTATTTCAAAAGGTATTGGTCAAATTGGTATAGATAAGGTGCTTAGATTCTGCTTTTATACTTTCTTTAAATCTTTAGTTTGACAAGTTTCAATAATATTTCAAGTAAATAAAAAATCAGGATTCCTAAGTTGAATATGAGATATTCTTACACTCTAGTCCTAGGTTAATTTGCTATAATTTCTCCTACGTTATACTATAATATTTTTGAGATAAAATTATAGGAAACTCTACTGAAACCCACAACCACAAGTCAACATATTTGGTCTTTAAGGTTATAGTGTTACTTGAGCACAAGTAATAGTTAAGTTTACGGGATCTTGATATGCCTCAAAAAATTTTGGATTTTTCATATGCTTTTTATGCTTAATTTTAATGATATTTCACATTAAAGGAATGTATTTTATATGTTTTTTGGGTTTTATGTACAAGAAATGACTTTTGAAGAAAAGGAAACATAAATGGTGCAATTTGGAGCAAAAACGAGCAAAAAAACAAATGTTGGCCTAACACATTTTAATAAGTCTTTCTTTGATTAATCTTTTTTACACTTCTTGCATATTTTTAAATGAGATTACACTTTAAAGAAAGGTTGTTTTTAAGCTTATTTTGTAGGTCTATGTGTTAGGAACGCAACGCAACTGAAACGGGGCGAATCGAAGCTGAAACGGAGCCAAACGGAGCGAAATTATGGAGCTGCGCAGTACCAGCGTCGGACAGTGCCCTATCTAGCGCAGGACCACACCAGAAGACAGACAACAATGAAAATAAGTGAAATATAGATCTGGACAGTGCCCGATAGGGCGTCAAACAATGCCCAAACAATTTGGAGGTGATTTTAAACGGTTAAGGGCCGAGAATCAACGTATTTGGATGCTTTTTAGAAGGTTTCTTGTGGCAACTCTTCAAACGTCATCCCTACACATTAAAAGAACAAATTTAGGTCAAAAAAGAGGAGAGGAATGTTAGGAAAAATGTGGATAATGTTGAGAAATCTTAGAATAGGGGTAGAAATATAGATTTCTACCTTTTTGGAGAGATTGTTGAGGAGATTTTGAGAGAATTTATATGGGTTTGTTTTAGCATTGCATGAATCAGCGGGAGACTTTATGGGAGAGATTTTCATCTTTCTTTCAAGAGGAAAAATCTAAGTATTGTGTTATACATTATCTTATGATTTTTTAAACACGTATTATGTGGATTTACTTTCAAATGAGGTTTTCTATTGTGCCTTTTTTGTGCTTTTTGGTGTCTTTCTCTTATTCTTTCTTCTTATTTGGAAATAGTGGCATTAGAAGATTATTTCATTGTTTTCATTTTACTTTTATTTTGCGATGAGTAGGATTTATGTTTAGGATATTGTGATGCAGGTTAGTAGTGGATTTAGTTATAAATGTGATGGTTTTTATTTGAACTTCATTTACATAACAATAATGGCCTGTTGTATTGCTAAAATTTGTTGTAATTGTATTGTCCCAAAAGGGTGGTGTAATTCTCAACAAAGTGGAACCACATCAATGTCCATGAATGAGTTACATAGTTCATGGGGGTTGAGTGCAAATAAATAAGGAAATTTGGTTTGATGGGCATAGAATTGGAGATTTTAGGGTGACAGGCTAACATCCCCAATTTGGTCCTAGTGTTTGGAAACTAAAACGAGAGCTAACCTTCAGCCGAAGGGAAGTGGGAGCTATGGAGTTAGAGCTGGTATCCTCCCAGCCTAACCACAGATTTAGGGACTAAACCTAGGATTAGCCAATGTTCTGTATGCACTCGGAAGAGAGTAAAGAATAAGATTTTTCCTATTTGGCACATATAATATTTAATGCATCTTATTCCTTTATATTATCCAATTCATTACTTGAGAATAGTAGTTTTTATTATCTCAAAATTCTCCAAACCAATTTATTCAGAAAGGGTTATCTTTAGTATTAAAATTTTCCTTTTGGAGTAGTCATTAGTTATTTTAAAATTAAGATTTACCTTTAGGAGTACTTGTTAAAAAAATCACTTATATCGACCATCCAAACTAAAGTTTAATAGTAGCAGACTAGAATTTAACTAAGGACCTCATACCTCGCTTCCTAGTGGGATCGATAAACGAGACTTCACTAGAGCCCTGTATTACTTAAGTGATACGTATACTTGCATTTAAAATTTTGAATTTACAAAATCATTATAAATATATAAATCTGGGTTCATAAATTCTTGCATATAAAAAAATCGCATCAATGGGTCCAATTATTGTAATGAAAGTTTACTCCTATGGAGCTATGGATATTAAAGATCCTAAGACTAGAAAAATATTTAAAGTTAATGAGCATAGACTTAAACCTTATTTATAAGTTAATCAATTTAAACTTGATGAGATTTTGATATTGGGTCACTCAGAATAAGCTCGGGATATGTCAGGCTGAAGAAGTTAAACCAAACACTTTGTGGGAGGCAACCCATAGTTATTGGTGTGTTTTGTTTTATGTTTGTTTTCTGTGTTGTGTTTGGTTTGAATTGAGATTATGTGGTAGTATTTTGGAGTTTTTTTTAATGTTATAATGGTGTTTATTTGACCTTATTTGATGAACTAGAGGAGTTAGAATGATGATTTGGACGTTTAGCAGACCTGTGATAAAATGAGCATTGGCGGCTATGCGCCGCAAGTTGGTGCTTTGGCGCTAGAGTTACAAAAATGTGAAAATGGTGTTCTAGAAGTCTAAATCATGGGTATGTGGTTTTGGGAGTTATTAGAGAGTTTTGACACGTTTAGGGTCAGTTCTAAGACTTCCCAAGTCTATAAAAAGACCCAGAATTAAAGAGACACTTGCCTCAGTTCTTATTTTCATTCCTGAGTTTTAAGAAGAGTATTTTGAGTGGAAGAATGTCTTCTTAGGAGAGCGAAGTTAGAAGAAAGAGAAAACCAATAAGAGAAGTTCGTTACTGAAAGTCCGCAAGAGTTATTCAACGAATTTTTGCCAATAGTATTCAAGGAATTGTAGAAAAACTTGCGAAGATCGAGGCTGTCTTAGCTTCAATCGAAGCAAAGGTAAATGAAACTAACGCATGTTTAGCACACATACGATGTAAACTTAAAATGCAATTCAGTCATACAAGTTATGTGGAAGAAGCGGATAAAGTGATATTTCTGAAGAACAAATGGATAGAAAAAGAAGATGTGAAAGTTTTTAACCATCGCCAAATTTATCAGATTTATATTCTAGATGGTTCAAATGGAAATAATTGTGATTCTGGATATATTCCGCCTACTAGAGATTGGAATTAAATTAATTATTTTCTAGTGGTTTAGTTATCTGCGTTTAGTGTTTTGTGTTTATGATTATTATAATGTTTATGTGTTGTTTCATTTTAATTTGTATTTGTTACATCTTAATGATGTAAATTTGTGGCTAAGATATATGTTGTGAACTTATGTATTGGAAAATTTCATCCAAGATGTTTGGATATAAATTTATAGTTTGTATTAAGTGTGTTTTGTTATTAATGAAATATAAGTTTGTGTTTGTGTGAAATTTATGTTGAATCGATGGAAATTATAGTGTAATTTTGGAATATTAGAAGTGTTATGGGGTAGAATTAATTATTTGAAGTGATTAAGGGTGATTAACTAGGTATTTATTAATATTAACATAAATTGTCAAAATTTGAGCACTGACAGTTAAGCGCCAAACCTTCGGCACTTAAGCACCAAATTTTGCGGCTATATGATGCTGCTTCGCGCATAAGCGTCGATTTGCGTAAACTGGTTTTCAGATGTTAAAAACCCAAAATTAGCTATTTTTAACCCCATCATCACCTTTAACCACTCGAATTTACGAAAACGGAGCCTAGGGCATCATTAATTTGGACCAATTTAGAGCTGATTTCAACGAAATTTGTTGGATTTGAACTCCTTAAGGTATAAGCACTTCTCATAAGCAAAAATTTTTAATTTTAACCATGTATTTTGAGAACATTATTGAGAAATCTAAAAATCACTATTCATGGTGAAAATTTGAGGAAAGCATGTGAAATTGCTTTTAGTAGATTTTGCCTTTAGAAGTTAAGTTAGCAAGTTTAGTTTGATTTTGGAACTTATGGTAATTTTTTTGTGAATTTTAGAAATGGCTTCAAAGTTGAAGAGATCGAAAGATAAAGATAGATTTGATTCAGACAAATTTGTTAGTTTTAGAGCAGAGGATCATTACGTCGATGCACTATCATCACGTAAGTTGATTCCAGAATGAATTTTTAGTAAACCAGGAGGAGATATTGAAAAGATGATTGCTAAAAGAAATTGGGAAAAGTATTGTTGCTTCTCTATTGTTGCTATTGTTTCTGTGGAAAAAGAGTTCTATACTAACTTGCCAGCAGCAGAGGAAAACAAAATGATGGTTCGGGGACAGCAAGTAAATTTTTCTTCTGCAGTAGTAAATACCTTTTACCGATTATCTACTTAATCATTTTGTTCTTATGCTAATTGTCACCCTTCAGAAGGAGAGTTAGATAAGATTATGTCTTTTCTTACTGATGGAAGAGGTCTATGGAAAATTATAAATGAGAGAAGAGTAAATTTTCCAGCCTCTGAGATGAATGCCACTTGCAAGGCACACATTACTTCATCTCATCTTTGTTATTGCTTTCAAGTCATGTCAGTGAAGTTACCAGGGTGATGCCACTTTTTTTATATGCAAGAATTTATGACCCCAGATTTATATATTTATAATAATTTTGTAAAGTCACAATTTCAAACGCAAGTATACATATCGTATCAAGTAATACAGGGCTCTAATGGAGTCCTCATTATCGATCCCACAGGGAAGCGAGGTAAAAGGTCCTTAGTCAAATTCTAGTTTACTACTAGCAACCTTAGATTGGAAGGTCGATAGAAGTGGTTTTTATAACAACTACTCCTAAAAGAAAATGATTATATGTAAGGATAATAACTATTCCTAAAAGCAAATATTACTTCTAAAGATAACCCTTTTTTGATAAATTGGTTGGGTGAATTTTTGAGATAATAAAAAGTACTATTCTCATGTAATGAATTGGATAATGTAAAGAAATGAGATGCGTTAAATATTGCATGTGCCAAATAGCAGCATAAATACTTCTTTACCCTCAAAAGAGTACCTCCTCTTCCAAGAATGTAAATAACATTGACATATCACTAAATCTAGAGCTAGGCTGGGAGGATACCAGCTGTCACTATGGAGCTCCCACTCACCCTTCACCTGAAGGCTAACCCTCACCTTAGTTACCAAACTTAGGACCAATTTGGTGATCTCAGCCTGTCACCCTGAAACCTCCAATTCGACGCCCATGAAACCATATTTCCCTATTTATTTGCACTCAATTCCCATGAACCACATAATTCATTCACGGACATTGAATATGGTTCCACTTTGTTGAGAATTACGTTGCCCTTTTGGGTAAATGCAATTACAAGGAATTTTAACAATAAAACGGGCCCTTATTGTAATGTAAATGAAGTGCAAGTAAAAGCCATCACATTTATAATTAAAACTTTTTCTTGTATGCATCCCAATATCCTAAACATAAATCCTACTCATTGCAAAAGAAAAGTAGAATGAAAACCATGACTATTTCCAAAGAAGAAGAAAGAGTAAGAGAAATAAATCACAAAGCACGAAGAAAACACAATGGAAAACTTTATTTCAAAGCAAATCCACAAAATAAGTGTTTACAAAATCATAAGATAATGAAGAACACAATACTTAGTTTTTTCCCCTTGAAAGAAAGATGAAAATCTCTCCCACAAGTCTCCCATCGATCCATGCAATGCT
Organism: Papilionanthe hookeriana x Papilionanthe teres; assembly: GCA_022702705.1. Classification (NCBI taxonomy): domain Eukaryota; kingdom Viridiplantae; phylum Streptophyta; class Magnoliopsida; order Asparagales; family Orchidaceae; genus Papilionanthe; species Papilionanthe hookeriana x Papilionanthe teres. The sequence goes on from CM040427.1 coordinate 116,439,608, forward strand.
AGAACAATCCCTTACATATTCTCTCAAAATCCCCTCTCCAATCTCTCCAAAAGGGTAGAAATCTGTATTTCTACTCGTATTCTAAGATCTCTAATCATTCTCTACATTTTTCTAACATCTCCTCCTCATTTTTGGCTTCAAATTCGGTTTAAAATAGAGTAGGAACGAATTTCCCAAGAGGTGCATGACAAAAACTTCCAAAAAGCGTCCAGGTTCAATGTATTTGGCCAAAAACCGCCCAATTTCGCATCCCAATCGTCCGGAGCACCGCCGGCGCTGAATAGGGCACTGTCGGCGCCCTATTTTCGTGGTCTCAGGCTTCTGGCGCCACCGGCGCTGATTTGGGCGCCCCCGACACCCATTTTGCGCACCTTCACCATTTTGCTCCGTTTGGCTCCTTTTCAGCTCTGATTCGCCCCGTTTCAGTTGCGTTGTGTTCCTAACAGATAGTCCTACAATATAAACATAAAAAGAATCTTTTTTAAAGTGTAATCTCATTCAAAAATATGCAAGAAGTGTAAAAGAGATTAAGCATCAAAAGACTTATCGAAAGGTGTCACGGCAAAATTTCATTTCTTGCTCGTTTTTGCTCCAAATTGCACTGTTTTTGCTTCCTTTTTCTCCTATCACCATTTCTTGTAACTAAAACTAAAAAACATACAAAATATCTTCCTTCAAAGTGTAATATCATTAAAAATAAGTAAAATGATATACCAAAAAACGTATATATTTTAGTCTTGTCAAAATCCCCAAAACTTACCTGTTACTTGTCCTTAAGTAATACTTTTACTACATAAAAATATAACTCAAGGCAATGTACTTTTCACCTGTAAGACACTAAAATTTTTCACTTAAAAGAATATATTGGTTAGTTTTTTAGAAAGAAATTCAGTAACTCGGGTTAACACTACAAGTATAAGAATATTCAACAATCAAGTCTAAGGGTTCTAGTCTTCTATTTATTTCAAGATAAACCATAATTTGTTACATTAAGAATGCCTTGAAAGATTATGTGAAAAAGAAGTTTATGCAAACTTCATCAGAATGTAGGCCAATACTTTAAATATAAATTCAGAAATGAAATCAAGTTCTCCCTTTAGGGTGACTCAAGTGAAGCCAATTTTTGATTAGGCATCTCCTCAAGCTTCTCCTCATAAATATTTTTCTTTCTTCTTTTTTTTCTTTCCTTTCGGGATCACTTTCAATCCATTTTTTTTTAAATGGGGATTACTATATCTAGAGAGCCTGTAATGATTTTGAACTTCACTCTCATCTTTCTAAAGTTCAAACTTGAAACACATTCTTACTTTATAATTAGGTATAAGCTTTATTATTCATCATAAAGTCGCAATCTCTTCTTAACACACAATACTTTATGTCTCTTAACATTTCAAAAATACATCTTTCTTTACTTTAAATTGTTAACTATAATCAAAGTCTTTCATACCAAATTTCTTATTCTTATAAAATTAACTTTTATTACTAAAAACATTCATCCAATCCTTCCATAATATTCAACTAAAATAAAAAGTTTTAGTTATCTCAAGTGAGGTTCAACTGCCAGAAGTTATGCTAATAATTATTTTGAAAATATAACAATTGAGAACAAATAAGAGTTAATATTTTTCTTCACCCCAAACTTAAATTTTAAAATATTTTTCAATTAATTCCATGAAATGTTGCAGGAGAGAAAAAAAAGTAAAGGTTAAATCTACTTACTACTACAATATCCTATCAAATTCATATACATGCATAATCAGGTTAGAATGACTGTCGGAGAAAGTAAATCTAACCTAAAACATGCTTGTAAAAGAATTACACTAAAATAAAGTATTTTTACATTAAAATTTTATTTTTCTTCCTACCCCCAAACTTAATTTTTAAAATGTATAGCATTCAGTACAGGAAATATAAGTAGGAAGAAAAACAGTTTAGAAATTCTATCTAACACAAATGTCTATCAAAACCATTTACAAGTATTCATTAGGACAGAACAACATACAGCTGAAAGTAAATCTAAACTAATCATGCTAGAATTAAATTAACTAAACCAAAGTCTAACTAGCATAGCAGGTATCAGCAAGGGAATATAAAAATGTTCTTTAAGACCTAAATAAAGTTGTAACACAAACATAAACACACAATTCAAATACAATCACAAATGATAAATGAGGTTAATTCTTCCTTTAACTCATCACATCTCACTAAATTACCTCCAATCTCTAATGAAATCACTACACTAACAAATTAGGTACTTTTAAATGATTTAATAGATTACAATCCCAAACATAAAATTATCCCTAATGTATTGGCTCCTAGGCACCAATCTCAGGCATCATCTAATCTCTTTAATTAAACTCCTCTAATAATTATAAATCGTAGTGTAAGATCATCCACAAGTTATTCATCAAATAGGTTCGCAACTCCTACCAAATGAAATGAAAGTCATAGAAAGGAAGTAACAAAATTTATATGGATCTGTTATAGTTTAAATTCATGATGTCTCTTGTAAAACATAAATTCGGGTAAGACTCAAGTCATAGTGGACTCGTCAATCCAACTACTACAAGAGAACATAAAAGTCTAACCATAATAAGAATTTAAGGAATCAACTCCCTCAAGACACACAATGATCAAATAAAACAACAAACAATCCAAACGTCTACCAACAACAATCAAACTTGAACAATCCACTCTAAAGCAAGCACAATACACACTAACAATCATGACTCTCAAGCACACTAAATTAAAGCAAACTGATAACTATGGGTGGCCTCCCATAAAGCGCTTGGTTTTAACGTCGCGGGCCCGACAAATGATTCCTCCTGGATCAAAATTCCAATTAAGTAATCCTCGATCAATCGCCCAATCTTTTTAAGATCCAGGGATTCCTATAGAATTCTCAAATTTTAATTTTTCATTCAGCTCTTCCTTTTTAGATGGATTTATATCATTGTTCCTCATATTTTTTTCTAGATCCAATATTCTTCTATTGATTTTCTCAATCTGCATATTAATATAATCCTTTAAATTTATGAGAAATGGATTTGTATAAGATACTTCAATATCTCTCAAATTTTGGATCGGATTCTCTCTAGATAATTCAGATTCAGGATCAATATCTTTTATGTTACTCTTTTCTTTCAAGTTATCTTCCAATTCTTCCCCTTTATAATTATTAAATGTAGGAGGATCTATCTTAGTTGAGGAAATAGGTTTTTCTAATTCCTTAGGAATTTCTTCCAATGGTCTTCTGATATCCTTATCATCTTTTCTCAATTCAAAGTTCTTTTGAAATTTATCCTCAAATTCTCTTCCAAGACTTTGTTCAATAATTTTATCATGTTCATCATTCAATTCAGATTTTTCTTGTGCTTGATTCAAATCTAAAGATATAAAGACTGGTTGTGTAGATGAATTTCTTAAATAGATAGGCTTTAAAATTGTATGGGGTACATCCATCATATGTTCATGAGATTTTTCAACAGATGGAATTAAAAGATTACTATTATTGGTAGCGTCTATCATTTCACACTTCTCTTGAACATACATATAGTCTTCTTTAAATAACCTTTTCGAATCATCATGAAAGTCTATTTCATTCTTATATGTTAACTTACTCTCAAAAATTTCTTGGAAATAGTCTTTACTTAGATAATCAATTTTATCCATCCAAAAACAGTCATCATCTTTTCTCTCAGCTGGATATTTCATAGTTTTTAATACATCAAAGGTGACTTCCTGGTCATTCATATTCATAGTTAAATCTTCTTTTTGCACATCTATCATATCTTGTCCAGTAACAAGGAAAGGTCTCCCTAAAATAATTGGAATTTCTTTATCTTCCTCTATATCTAATAACATAAAGTCCAAAGGAAAGATAAATTTATCCACTTTAACAAGCACGTCTTCTATAACTCCTTTTGGATAAATGATAGATCGATCAGCTAACAGAAGGGTTACAGTAGTAGGCGAAAAATTGACTAAACCTAACCTTCTAAATATAGATAGAGGCATCACATTAACGCTCACTCCTAAATCACATAAAGCTTTTCCACATAATCTTTTTCCAATTCTACAAGGAATTGTAAAGCTACAAGGATTTTTAAGTTTCCAAGAAAAGATTTTCTGAAGTACAGTGCTGCACTCCTCACTTAGTGCAACTGTCTCGTAATCCCCAAATTTCCTTTTCTTGTTTATTATCTCCTTTATAAACTTTGCATAACTTGGCATCTGTTCCAAAGCTTCAGTGAAAGGAATATTTATCGTTAACTTCTTAAATACTTTCATGAACTTTGAAATTTTTTTATTCTACTCATGTTGTATAAGTCTTTGAGGAAATGGATGTGGTGGTCTTTCCAAACTGATTTTAGTTGGAGATATTAATTTTTCTCGATCCTTAGAAACAAGTACTTCAAGTCTTTTAGTTTCTTTTGTTTCACTCACAACATATTTCTCTTTTCTAACCAAATCCTCTATCTCTCTTACAATTTTTAATTGGACAGCTACTACTTGTTCATTAGTGTTCTCTTTAGGGTTGAACTCAATGTTGCTAGGAAGTGTTCCTTGGGGTCTATTGCTAAGTGAATTAGCAATTTGTCCTAGTTGATTCTCTATGTTTATAATCGCAACATTTTGACATTGCAATTTGTTTCCCATTTGCAATACCACTTCTTCAATAGACATCTTCTTATCCTCGAATTGTTGATCATTGTTAGAGTTCAGTGGATATGAAGGTCTATAGTTTGTGTTCCCCTGATTATTCCAACTTCCATTAGGATTTGCATGATTATTTTACCATTTTTGGTTTCCACCATCACTAGTATGATTCCAGTTAAATTTACGATGGTTCTCCCAACCTAGGTTGTAAAAGTTAGAGTACGGGTTGTTTATGCTATTTAATATCTCATATGATAATTTAGAATCAATCATAGGACCTAATGAACTTTTCTCACTTACAGGAGTAAATTGAGGTTGGTTCATTCCAAATTGGTTCAACTCCCTTGATATTGCAGCAACCTGAGATGCAAGAATTGTAATCACATCTGTATCATGAATACTAGCTACATTTTTATGATTTACCATAGCAGATGGCCATTAAAATTTATTTGTAGCCATTTTTTCAATTAATACATACGCTTCATCAAATGGTTTTGACATTAACGATCCACCAGCAGCATCATCAATTATAGACCTAAGGGATCCTACTAACCCATTGTAAAAAGTTTGAATGATTAACCAATCGGGCAGAGCATGGTGTGGACACTTTCTTAAAAGTTCCTTAAATCTTTCCCAGGCTTCGTATATTGATTCCCCTTCATACTGACAAAATGAGATAATATCGTTTCTAAGTTTAGTAGTCCTTGATAGGGGAAAATACTTAGCTAAGAATTTTTGAGTTAACTCCTCCCAATATTTAATAGAACCAGGTGCTAATGAGTATAACCACATTTTAGCCTTATCCCTTAGTGAGAAAGGAAAAATCCGTAGTCTAACAGCATCGTCTGACATGCCATTTTAACAAAATGTAGCACATAGTTCTAGAAAATTTGATAAGTGTAAATAGGGATCCTTCAAAGGAGTTCCCCTAAACTGGTTGTTCTGCAACAATAAGATAATCTCTGGATTTATTTCAAATGAGTCAGCTTCTACGACAGGATTTTGTATACATAAGTGAATTTCATCTATCGTAGGATTTATGTAATTCCTCAATGAAGTATGATGATTTTTTAATTTATCATCACGAAAGTTTTCCATTATCATTTCTAGTTTTTTGAGTTCTTTCTGAATTTTTATTTTTTTATTTTCTTCAAACTCGGGATCATAAGACACAAGTCCTGCAGATCCTTTGTTTCGCATACATAACACAACAAACAATACATTAACAATTAAATAAATTAAATGAAAAATATATTCAACACAACAATACATTTTCACGTACACCATATTTTTCACACAAACAATTTTTTTTCTTTTTTTCACAACCCTTTTCATATAAAAACACTTTTCACACAAAAATAGTTTTTACGATACTACAGTTTTCTAAGTCTAAGCCTAATTACTTCAACTAAAATTCTCCTAAAGTTCTTTCCAAAGCTTTCTCGGCAACGACGCCAAAAACTTCATGCGACTTTTTTTATATGCAAGAATTTATGACCCCAGATTTATATATTTATAATGATTTTGTAAAGCCACAATTTCAAACGAAAGTATACGTATCGTATCAAGTAATACAAGGCACTAATGGAGTCCTGGTTATCGATCCCACAGGGAAGCAAGGTAAAAGGTCCTTAGTCAAATTCTAGTTTACTACTAACAGCCATAGATTGGAAGGTCGATATAAGTGATTTTTATAACAACTACTCCTAAATGCAGATAATTATATGTAAGGATAATAACTATTCCTAAATGAAAATATTACTTCTAAAGATAACCCTTTTTGGAAAAATTGGTTTGATGAATTTTTTAGATAATAAAAACTACTATTCTCATTTAATGAATTGGATAATGTAAAGGAATGAGATGCATTAAATATTGCATGTACCAAATAGGAGGATAAATACATCTTTATCCTCAAAAAAATACCTCCTCTTCCAAGCATGTAAAGAACATTGACATATTCTAAGTTCAGTCACTAAATCTAAGGTTAGACTGGGAGGATACCGGCTGTCACTACGAAGCTCCCACTCACCCTTCACCTGAAGCCTAACCCTCACTTTAGTTACCAAACTTAGGACCAAATTGGGGATCTCAGCCTGTCACCCTGAAACCTCCAATTTGACGCCCATGAAACCATATTTCCCTATTTATTTGCACTCAATCCCCATGAACTATGCAATTCATTCACGAACATTGAATGTGGTTCCACTTTGTTGAGAATTAAACCACCCTTTTGGGTCAATGCAAGTACAATGAATTTTAACAATACAACGAGCCCTTATTGTAATGTAAATGAAGTGCAAGTAAAAACCATCACATTTATAATTAAAACTTCTTCTTGCATGCATCCCAATATCCTAAACATGATTCCTACTCATTGTAAAAGAAAAGTAGAATGAAAATAATGACATAATCTTTTTATGCCACAATTTCCAAAGAAGAAGAAAGAGTAAGAGAAAACATCGCAAAGCACGAAGAAAACACAACGGAAAACTTCATTTCAAAGCAAATCCACAATATAAGTGTTTACAAAATCATAAGATAATGAAGAACACAATACTTAGCTTTTTCCCCTTGAAAGAAAGATGAAAACCTCTCCCACAAAGTCTCCCATCGATCCATGCAATGCTAGAACAATCCCTTACATATTCTCTCAAAATCCCCTCTCCAATCTCTCCAAAATGGTAGAAATCTACATTTCTACTCTTATTCTAAGATCTCTAATCATTCTCTACATTTTTCTAACTTCTTCTCCTCATTTTTGGCTTCAAATTCAGTTTAACATAGAGTAGGGACGAATTTCCCAAGAGGTGCATGAAAAAATCTTTCAAAAAGCGTCCAGGTTCAATGTATTTAGCCAAAAACTGTCCAATTTCGCATCCTAATCGTCCAGAGCACCGCCGGTGCTGAATAGGGCACTGCCAGCACCCTATTTTCGTGGTCTCAGGCTTCTGGCACCACTAACGCCAATTTGGGCACCCCCGACACCCATTCTGCGTAGCTTCGCCATTTTGCTCCGTTTGGCTCCGTTTCAGCTCTGATTCGCCCCGTTTCAGTTGCGTTGCATTCCTAACAGATAACCCTACAAAATAAACATAAAAACAATCTTTCTTTAAAGTGTTATCTCATTCAAAATTATACAAGAAGTATAAAAGAGATTAAGCATCAAAAGAATTATCGAAAGGTGTCAGGGAAGAATTTCATTTCTTGCTCGTTTTTGCTCCAAATTGCTCTGTTTTTGCTTCCTTTTTCTCCAATCACCATTTCTTGTACCTAAAACTAAAAAACATGCAACATACCTTCCTTTAAATTGTAATATCATCAATAATGAGTAAAATGATATAGCAAAAAGTGTATATATTTTAGGCGTGTCACAGGGAGAGAGCTGTTTTGAACTATTGTATTCAGCAGGGAATGCTGATTGACATAGGAGCTATCATTTTTTGTTATATTTTAAATTTTTTCAGAGCTGTCATTACTGTAGTTATGAGATTACTTTCCCTAATTCTTTCACTTTGTGAGCCGTTTAGTGAAAAGTTTGAAACTTGGGAAGAGTTTCTTTAGCCACTTAGACATATCACTAGTGTAAATATGAGCACTTACATTGTGCATTCAGAGTTTGGCTGTAGAGGAGCTGTTAGAGCTTCTAGTTCTTCTACTGGATTTACTTCTCGTGCTTCTACTTCATAAGCATCACCATCTAGAGATTCACAGGCCGGATTATTAAGGAAGATTTCAAAGAAGGTGAGTCTAACCAAAGAGCATGTTAGAGAGATGGATGGAAAGGTAGAAAATATTGAGAGGTATATACAAAATCATGATGAGTATAAGGAGAATTATCAGCAGTTGTCGGCATATTTATTAGGTTATGTGTTTTGAAAAAGGGGGTCGCCTATAGAAGTTGTCGGCAAATTTTAGATTTTAAATTTAATTTAAATATATGTATAATTTGGAAGGTAGCATTTGATTTTTTGAAAATAATTTTAAGTTTGAAAATTTTTAAGATATGAAATCAAACCAATTTCACATCTCAAATAGTTTATATAAACGAGTGTTGCATCACAAACTGTGTATTTATTCCAATGAATAGATACACTACTTGATGATGGGGCTCGATTAAGTAAAATAGAAGATTTTTGACATCCGTTTGGTCTGCGAACCAATTTTATAATCCGATAAATTCCCCTGCTTAATATAAAAGAATTAAGCAGGGTTTATATTACCTGGGTTCCTAAAGTTTCCTATAAGGGCAAGCCCCTATAGTTAATTACACCTTAAATGACGGGAATCATTTAAAAAAACTCTCAATAATGATCAGTAGTTTTACTCCCAAGAATTTCAAAGTTTAAGGATTCAAACAAATTGGATTTTGGAAATTTTAATAGGGAATGGATCGAATTTGGAACAGTTTATTCTGAGAGTCCAAAGAAAGAGAAATAGGAGAAGTTGAGGATCCAAGAGAAATCATGGCAACTTCCCAAACTATCCTATGATTTGGTTTAAATTTAGGGAGAATTATTTAATGTTTCAATCCTGCCATTTTTAATTAATTAGGACTTATATTAGTATGACATGATTATACAAATGACCTCGAAGATGTGAGGGTTTATGTCATACCAAACGACTACCTCGGAGTCCTAAGACTGGTTTGGGCTTAATTTGCATAACATGATTTTGCAAATGCCTAACGAAAAGTTAAAGATTTATGTTGCACTAAGCAAACTAGCTCGAAATCTTATGGCTTGTTATTTAAACTAAAGAATGATTTTGTTGATGTAGTCGCAAGTTTTGTTGATGAAGATGGTCGTGCTGCCCACTATGCTCCAAGCTCCTTGTTGTTGCAGAAGGTTTAGTTTTAGAAAGTGAAAATCAAGAGATGAGAGAAGTGTTTTGGTTTAGAATTATTAAGGTTCAGGTGTCTTAATGTTTTGATTAAAACAAATCTTAAAGTTGATTAAAAAGAACCGATTATGATCCCACGGTTCTGTCATCCCAGCACTGTTATTTTCATCAGATTCACTTAGTCTAAATGGTGCTAAACTCAACTGAATTAGTTCCACACTTTCATTTAGACCGTGGGAAATCTGGTTAGCAACACGTGGGTTACATCATCCGAGGGATTCCCGATCATCCAACGAGACATTTTAATTTAGTTGTAGTTTTAGTTTTGTTGTTCTGTTTGTGATTAAATTTTGAGTTATTTTATATTTTGAATGTTGTGGCAGTGAATTTTATCTTGTTGCAACTTTTAATTTAGTTTGGGTTTCAGTTTTGTGGCTATCCTAAAAGGTTTCAGTTTTCATGCATGGTGACATTCTTTTTAACATGCAAGTTTTTTGCAAGAAAGAAAGTATAACGCAAGTAAATAAATTACAATAAAATAAAAGCAAACCTGGCGGGTCTTCTCGTCATTCCAGGATGCACTTAAAATACATGTCAGAGCATTCAAATACTTACAAAAAATACCTAGGTAAAGCTAAGGGAACGTTCTGGTTGTCTACCAAAATCCTAATCCTATTGCTAGTCAATTCCTATGACGTCTAGGTTCTTGTGTTTTGTTTAAGGATAATTTTCCTCACCAAAGAAGAATTAAGTTCAATTGTTCTTCTAAAACACCCCATCGTATTGAGAAAGTGTTTAAAACGAGCCCTGAACATCTTTTCAATACTTCTAAGATTATTTCGAGTCTGAATGAGTTTTATTGTACAAGTGAGTCAATCATCTAAGAATTAAGTTGAATTTTGTTTCTTGCTCAGTGAAGTTGGACATTTGATTATCCGATGAGTAAAGTGACATTTCACTTGATACTTTATTTAAGGGTTATAAATGTGGGAGCCTTCAGGGGCAAATTAGTTTATTGAAGGATTTAACCATTAAAGTTGGGTTGATGATTTAAAACAATCAAATTTGATAGTAAGGTTTCAGATTGATTCTTAAATGTTTTAAAATCATTTAGGTTAGAAGAGGTGTTTAAATCATTTAATTTCATTAAATTTTGATGATTTGATTTGGATTAATTATAATACTTTAGGTTGGTTTTAATTAGTTTAATTTTCACATGTTTAATTATGAATTGTTTTAAGATTATTTAATGTTTCAAATTTGTTTTAAGTTTGTTCTTAAGTGATTTTAAATTAGTTTTAAACATTTGAAATTTATTTTTGATTTGATTATTAAATCATTTAATGTTTTAAGCTTTAATTTAATTAAGGATTATTTCCTTTTTAATTATTAATTTCAATCATCATTTTTTTTTAAATTAACTAAGAGTTGAATATCATTGAATTTATTCATTTAGGAATTTTTAGATTAAAGAATTGATACCTTCTTAAGCCAAGTTCCTAATCTTAATAACCTAAAATTTTAATTATTCATCCAAAACTTAAATGATTTAAATAATTAAGGTTCCATTCTGATATTTTCAAAGTGATTAATGGGTTTCTACCTCTTAATTTCCCTAAGTTTCAATCATCCAAGAGAAAATTAAGATCAAATATTTTACCCTCCCTTTGATTAGTCCTAAGGTATTAATTAGAGTTAAAAATCCTTAATTACTTTTATGCCCTCTTAAGCATATTCACTTTATAACTCAGTAAATTGAGCTCAAATGAACTTGAAATTTTTATGTCACTTCACTCACATGTCAATTAAGACATTAGAGAAGAAAAATGTGATTTTTCCATTTTTTATTTAATTTATATATTTATTTTAGTGAAAAATAAGGATTTTTAATGAAAATTCAACAACAAGACCAAGGTAAAGTTCCTATCCCAAGGAAAAATATGGATGTTCCTACTGACTAGAGGACCACTTGGACCAATTTTGGTGATTTTTTGAATTATATTTTTTTATTATAATTATTTTAAACTTTGGAGTATTAATTAATTATAAAATAAAATTAAAGTTAAAAATTAAGTTTTATATTTTTCTTAAGTCTCTCTGACCTCAAAAAACTTAGAGAAATAAATTTTATATTTTTCTGATCTTTCTTTGAATTTTTAGAATTATTTTAGTGAGAAAGGTTAAAAGTCCATTTTTTAATATTAAAAATTGCATTAAGCCTTTAAAATTCAATATCTTTTCTTAGGGACTTAGGAAAAATATTTGGTTGGTTCCCAAGTAATTAGGAGACCAAATATGAAATTTTTGTGAATTTTATTATTTTTGTGATTTTTATTATTTTTTATTTATTAAAATATTTCAAAATAGGGTTAAAAATGAAAATTTTAGAAAAATTCCAATTTTAATTTTCTTAGACTTCTCTGATACCAAAGATGCTTCAAAATTGATTTGGTGGATTTTTGAGGTGTATTTTGGACTTTATGATTTTTTTAATTTTTAGAATAAATATGTCACTTAATTAATTCATTTAATAGGTTAAATTACTTCCAATTGACTTGAAATATTTATGTAAGGTTCTCTGTATCCTAAGTGACAGTGGAGAATTAGATTCATGTGTTTTTGATGTGTGGTTACTCCTAATTAATGAAATTTCAGTTTTAAATGTTTAGGCTAATTAGGGTTATTTTTAGAATTAAATCAAACTGAAATTTTCCTAGGGTCCTCTAGTTATAAGATACTTCCCCTAATTTTTCTAGATTTTTATAATCAACATGCTAATTTTCACAATTAATCCTTAAAAACATGTTTGTGAACTTAGAAAATAGATTACTTCACACAGACATAGCCTCTAGTCCTGAAAATTTCAAGGAATGTTCCCAAGGTCAGAGGCTACAAAAGCCTTATGGTCTCATGCCATGGTGAATTATGTATGCAAATGGAGAATTAAAACATCATAGAGAGTATTTGAATCATTAAAAATCATAGACTCAACAAATCAACTTAATTCTTTTTCCATATTACTCCTCTGTTCACTGAGCAAGAAAGTATTTTTCTTTTATTTTTATGTTTTTTCTATGCAAAGTTATGCATTTTTAAAGTTTGTTGAATAATTAAATAGAAAAATCCCTTATTTTTCTACTTATCCAGCGCGGCGCCGAGTCATCCAAGGCAGCTCCGAAGTCACACGCATTGCTCCGGCATTTGAAGTTGCTATCTGACTGGGATGCCATGTGGCCCTTTGTTCTGCTCCATCTCCTCGTCCGGTGCAATCCTGGCCGTTCACCCGATACACAAGCCATCCGACGGTCCCTGGTCATCGTCTACGACTGGTGCATCCCGAGAGCCGTCCACCTTCTATCCCTAAGATCTCGCTCATTTCTCAACCAAATTACATGATCTTGGGCTCTATGAACTCGTCTCGACAAGAAGAACATATCTATACTGTTATGATATTTTGAAATTAACTCAAAAAAAATATAGAATCGAAACAAGCTCTTAGGAAAGAGGAGTTCAATACCTTGGCTCTCAGAAGTGAAGCTTCAATCAGAGGGGCTTGGTACATTCATTGGAGTCCAGGGAAGCTAGGGATCAAGCCTGGAGCTGTGGTGAAATGCCTAAGTATGATTTCCACCAAACCCGCTTTCAAGCTTTGACCGATAGGAGAAATGGCTGGCCTAGTAAGGTGGCTTTCACTAGGGAACTTCTCCTCTTGGTATGGTGATGGTGTAGGGTCGATCAATTTAAAGATTGACTCACTGTGGTAAAGTATCCTGTTTTTGGGCTTAAAATTAAGCTTAGAAATTGAGCTCACAAAGAGGATTTTAGGGCTGGATTTCAGTGGGGATCAACTGCTCTAAGTTAGGAGAGGAGTTTGGAATCAATTTGATAGGGTTTTACTAAGGTCCAGTGCATCCAACCTTTTGGCCATGGAGGTGAGGAGTTTCAATAGCCATGGCTAGAGAGCTTCTCAGGATAAATTGAAGGCTGGGATCAGCTACTGAGGGGAGGAGAAGAAGAGATCCAATGAACATTAGCCATGGGACAACTCAGTAAGGGAGTTTTGAGTTTTTTGGCTCACATGGAGCTCTCGGGTGTTGTGTTTTTCGGTGACGCAGGTGCCTGGCCGGCAGGCATGGGTCACCATTTTGACCAGTGAGGTCAGGGCTGGAATTTGGAGAGTTCAATTGGCTTTGAACATGTGTCAAAGGTTTGATTTAAATGGAATGGGGGAAGGGTGAATTTTGAGCTTAATTGGCTTTAATCATGGTTTGGGGTTTGGTGCACCCCCCAAGGCTTGACTTTGGGCTGAGGGAAAATCATTTGGGTAAGCTCAATGATGGGTGGTGAAGTCTCCATCCATGGTGAGGTGGCTAAACTTGGTTAAAGTGTGACATGAATGGGGTTAAAAAGTTTAGTGAGGGATTAAGAAAGAGACTCACTCTTTTGCCATTAAAGGCATGGTGATGTAAAAAGGGCTCCTCATGGCTTACATATGGCTTGCTCATGGCTTCTTGGCTCACATTTGGCTTAGGGACTTGTATGAGAAAGGATTTTGGGATTTTTTTATATTTGATGAAAATTTGGATGAAGCTTGATTTGGAATAGTTTAATGATGACTTTGAAACTTATGGAAGATTTCCATTGAATGCATTATGAAGAGGAATGCCATGTGGGCCTTGGAATAGGTTTTGGGCTTTTGAAATTGTTTTGGATGGGCTTTTAAAATGTCTTAATGAAATGGGCTTTTAGGTTTTAAGATAAACTTTTGGATAAAAATTTAGTAAAAGTTTGTGCCAAATAAATGTTTCATTTAGTTTAGGAATGTGTTATGAAGGTTTTAGAAAAGATTTGGGGTCATTTGGAGTTGAATTGGGTTTAATTTGGGTCTTTTAATAATAAGGTCAAATTTCGTCAAATTGGGCTAACTTGGACTAAAGTTGGGCTAATGTTAGTTTTGATGTGAAATTAATGTTGCAAAGTTTTTATGAAGGTTTTAAAAAGAGTTTTCAATTTTGGTTGAGTCTAAATTTTGGGATTTGGGCTTGTTTGGGTTCATGATTGGTTTAGGCCAATTTGGGGAATTTTGGTTTGAGTTAGGCTTGAGTGGAGTTTGGGTCCGAATAATGGGTAAATTAAGTTAGAGTTTTGCTTGTGGGGATTTTAGGAAGGCTTAAAAACAAATTTGGGGAAAATTGTGTGACATTTGGATTCAATTTGGGATGGATTGGGTTAATTGGTCACTTTGGGCCTTAAGGGCCCATTTGGCATTCATTGATCAAATTGGGTTAAATTGAAATAATTGGGGTATGTGACAGTTAAATAAAATGATGTGGATAATAGTTTGGAATTTTTGGGATTTTTTTGAGAATTTTTTGAATTTTTGGATTCTTAGGCTATTTAGGGTACAAGGAGAGTACATGAAGGGTATTGGGGTCTATTTTTGGAAATTTTGGTATATTTGGCCATGAATGATCAGTTTGAGTGGTGGGGAATGTTTAGGATTGATTTTAAGGAATTTTGGGTAGTTTAGGCAATTTTGGAAATTTCAAGGGTATTTGGTAGGATTGGTGGGTTTAGGGCCCCAGGGGTCAAAAAATTGAAATTTGGGAAAAGTGAAGATTGATTAAATGTGAATAAAAGGAAACCATTAAGGTTGAGCCAAGAAGCCATGTTAAGCTCACAAGAGCCATGAGAGGACTCATCTTAGGCACTCAATATGTTGTTCCTAACCCTCTTAGCCAGGGGCTCAGGGGTTGAGGTCTATCCATATGAATTTCCTACATGAGTCAGGAAGCCAAGTTGGGTAAGAGTAGTTTTAGGTTTTAGAATGTATGTGAGAGTGTAGTGTGTGCAAGCTGATCCTCACTAAGACCAGGCCAGCCATGGTAATCCTAAGGCCAAAGAATCCTATTGGAACTCATACTTGAACCTCCACATTTGACTTTTAACCTTCCAAAGAGGCTTGGAGGTTTATGGTCATCTGTGTGGGGTTCAAGATGAGTTAAGAGGTATTTGAATTTCTAAGTGGTGGGCTCCATTTCTAATCCTCTAGGATAGTCAAAGGGAAAATCTATGGCTAGATCCTAAGCACTAAGAGGAAAGGAAAGACCTCACCAAAAATGAGATCAATAGCAGAACATGGACAGAATGATTAGAGGAGATCATAGTGTTGAGATGCTTCCTTATCCTTATTTTATACCTTATGTGTCATCCAGAGATTTGAATGAGAGATGATGATGATGAGGATGATGAGTAGGTTTTTATTCTTTTTTATTATAGAGTTCGTGATGTTGTATTTGTCTTTAGTATTGTGTTGTGATGTTTTGATTTTTATTGTTTATTTTGTTATGTTTGAACACTAATATGTGTAAGCTATAGTAGGATCATTTCTATTATGCATATTCGGTTATATCTGTGTTGGATTAATGTTTCATGTTGTATTGTGTGATATATTCGTGGTAGTAAATGTTGTGATGTAATGTTTGAGTTTTTATTAGTGTATAATTTAATTCCAAAACCATTAGGGAAATTTAGAACACTATTAAAAATTACTATTTAAATTACATGTTTAAACTTTTCAAAATTTTCTACCATATCTTTTCTAGTATTACCGTGATTTTAGTTAGTAATTGCCTTGAAAACCTCCACTATTTTAAAAGTCCTTTAAAACTTTTATTTTATAAAAAAAATTGAAATAACTGAACTTGATTTATTTTTACTCCTGTTTTTAAACTGTTATACTTACATATTTAGGATATAAAAATTCCTGCAAGCATGTTATTCTAGTTTTTAGTTCTTTCCCATGTATCATTTCTTATGCTTAAATGTTTTATCCTAACTAAAAATTTAAATATTGGAGGGAATTTAAAAAGAAATTTTCAAAAACTAAGATTTTATTTGTTCTCAAGAATACTTAAAATAAATTTCATTTTTAGTTGAAAATAATTATGTATATGAAGTTATATTAGGGAAGCAAAATTTTGAATATAGAAATGAGTAAGAGAATTTAGTTAAAATTTATAGTAACAATGAAAAATTTAAAGTTAAAATTTTCTTAGTAAAGAAATGTTAAATATAGTTAAACTATCTTTAGTAGGAAATGTTGTATTTTTGTATAAATAAAACATTTAACTTTTATTTTTCAAAGCTTAAATTTCTTTTATTAATGAAAAATTTTTAATACTCTTATTATGATTTTAAGTGAAAGATATATATCAGACTTTTATTTTAAATAGGTCGAATTCAAAATCATTAAAGGCCTATCCAGATATAGTAATCATTTCCTTCTAAAAAAATTAAAAAAAGAAAAAGAAAAATTAAAAAAAAAATTGAAAAATAGTACGTGAAAATGAAGGAGATGTTTGTGGATTTAAGGGCCTAATAAAAAATTTGTTCCATACCTAAAGTTTAAAATACAAGTTTTAAGAAAATTTAAAGCTTAAGATTATAATATAGTAAGAAAAATTATTTTCAAATAAAATTTTTTAAGTGAGAAAAATAAAATGTTTAAATCCTATATTTTGAAAATTTTTCAAGTATTTCTGAATAAGATAAAAACTCATATTTTTCATTATCTTTTACTTAAGAACTTCCTAAACTTTAAGTTGATCTCATTTAGTAAATTTTTTGCTAAATTTGACTATTTCATTTCTAGAACAAAATTTTGAAACCTTCTTAAAGAAACTCATTTACATTATTTGCATGTTAAAATTTTCTATATAATTAAGTGTCACTTGAGGACATGTAAAATTTTAAGTTTGGGGGATTTTGATAGACTAAAATATATAGTATTTTTATGCACATTTTCATACCTATTTTTGATGATATTGCATTTTAGTGGAAGATATTTTTTTTTTCCTGCGGGTATGATTAAAATGACTGATTATGATGAGAGGAGCAAAAAAGGATCAAACTTGGAGCAAAAATATGAAGTGTAACAAATTTGGCCTCCGGTGCCTAAGCACTGATGGCTGGTGCGTAGGCGCTATAGTTAAAAAAATACGAATTAACTCAAATTTGGTGCCATTTTCAAGGGGTATTTGAAGCAACTTTTGGTTTAAACTTCCTTAACTTCTTTTAGGCGGCAAATTTGAATGAAGAGGTGTACCCATTGGTAGATACAATGAATCTGGGCATAATTTAAAGAGACACCAAAGCACCTTTTGAAGAATTATTAAAACGAAGACTTAAGATCATAAAAAGAGAAGAATTTTGAAGAGAAGTATTGGCCGGAGAATTTGGAGAAAAGCTTGAAGTGGTTGAAGGAAAAGAGGAAGAAAGAGAGTCTTCTTCTTGACATACTTTCTTTATTTTTCCACTTTACTTTATCATAGTTTGTATTATAATTTAGGAGAGTCAATCCTTAGAGTTGGGCGCCAACCTCTAAGGAGTTATCTAGTGGAAAGCAAAAGTTTTTGAGGAACTTCAAGAGTCATTTAGAGAGGATTTTCAGATAAGTCTTTATCTTTGTTTTTACATTTATTTTTTAAGTAAGGATTGTTGTGTTTTCACTATGATTTCTACTTTCAAATAAAATTGTTCTTGTGTTTTCTCCACGAGTTCTGAGTAGTTTTCTGTATCCTTTTCCTTTTAAATGATGATGTAATTAAATTATGGAAGGAAGTTTTGTGAAGTGTAGGTGTTTAATGTTGGAAGAAGTTATGATGATTCACTACCTTAAGCTTCATTTACTTTTTGATTTGGCCAATTGAGATGTTAAAATATGTTGTGATAACATGTAAGAACCAATGCAGTATTATCTGAATCAAAAATTGGAGAGAATCACATGAAATTATATGGGTGAGAATTGTAGTCCATATAGTTGAGTGCAAATAAATAGGGAGATATGATTTTTAATGGGGAGCAAAATTAGAGGACTTTAGAGTTACAGGCTAAAGCCCACGATTTGGTTAGATGTTTTAAATTTTTTTATGAGATGTTAGTCCCTAGGTTCAGGGAGAATAGGGAACTCTAGAGTAAGATCTAGTATCTTTCCTGCCTAACCCATGTACAAGATTTCAAAACTTCACATTAACCAATCTTCTTTATAAAACTAAATAAGGGTAAAAAATATATTTGCTCCTATTTCGTACAACACATTTAGATACTTCCACAATGAAATTCCATAATTATTACTGATTTATTGAAGGAGAAAAAAGATATTTTATTCTCATTTGCTTTCATATATAGTTTTATAGACTATTAATTTTAGTTGCTTACTTTACATTTTCTTAAAATAAAATATTAAAAACAAATTTAAAACTTTCTATCTTAAAACATACTTTACAAAATCATTTTAAAAAGTAAAAAAAGTTATTTTTCTGTTATCTTTAAAATTTTAAACATTTCTCTGTGGGTTCGATATCTCGGGGCTTAATCAGAAAGTCCTATATTACTTGATAAACGATATGTATACTTCCGTAGAATCCCATATTATAAAATAATTAAAACTGATTTCTTATCTACTTCAGAATCAATTTTTTGGTGTGGTTGCAAAGAACGAGATATTATCATTGAAAGGAAATATATAGTGCAAAACATAAGCAAAAATATTTGGGGATCACACCCACACTGAATAGTGACCCTACCCTTTCCCCTCTTCCACTTTGTTGGCTTTGTATATGTCCTCTCCTTCAAACGACCCACTCTATCCAATTTTTGGAGAGTGAAGACACAATCTAAAATCTTTTATTTATCAAAACACGTCTATGTATAGCTCAAGGCCCTCCAAGATGTTGACGAATCTTCCCTGTATCTCTTCATAATGTTAAAATTCTCTTTTTCAAACTCTTCTGATCTTTGCCATTACGTAGTCTGCAACTCCTCACTGTGGTGGCGGCAGAATGAACTGTGGTACGTATGACTCTACATCAAGCTGCTCCCTGCTCCTGAGTAGCATCGAAGCAGCTGCATATGCCTCAAATGTGTCGTACATCTCTAACTATAGAACGTGGCATTGTAGGCATTCTGAAAATGCCCTTGTAAGTGAAGGCTGTCACGGTAGATTCGAGTTGCAAGTCAGTGTGGGGTCCTCAACAATCTCTGGCTTAGTATCTATTTGTAGTGCACTATCGTCAGTTTCCTTCATCTCCAGCTCATACAATTCTTCGGGAATAGGGGGTAACTTGGTAGCTAACTCCCGTGCCTGTCACCTCTCCATCCTGTTTAGGATTCCACGCTTGCAATGATTTGCATTTCTTCTTTTTGTACACGGCAACGGTGAGTCTGGAACTCTCTCAGCTGTAGCGGCAATAAGACCACCCTCTGAGTAGTGATCATGGACGGAATCTGACTGTGTCTCCTGGCAAGGAAGTGTGAGTCAACAAAACCTCCAGTGCCTCCAAATCCTGGTGTCTGTTTGGTCTTTTTACAACCATTCTTCATCATTGACTTCATATTTGCATCCTTCTTGTATGTTTTCTTTCTTTTCAGAATGCAAGGTCCAAGCCAACTTTGAAAACAAATGTCAACTCACGACCTGACACTTCCTGCACAAGAAAGCAGGAGGAAATTTCAGTGGCAGGCATTTTACATGAACAAGAACAGTAACAAACTTATTATTATTTATTTTTTTTAATTTTATTATTTATTTTATTTTATTAACACTTTTTGTAATTATTTTGATGCTAATGTCTTATTTAATATGATTTTATAAGATTTTGAATTAGAAACTTAACAAGCATATTTTATCTTGTGAGAAAATTTATTTTTTTTAATTTTTACTTTAATACAAAATTTTGACCCAGTCACAGACATTGGCCACATGGCTAAATTGGAATGAATATCCTTCTTCGGGTTTATTATGTTGTGTAATATTTCTTAAGATATCGTCCATTTATTAGCAACATGAGTTTATCCCCTTAAGAATGCACCAACTTGTATGACTCTCCTGAGTAAACTTGTTCCACCACAAATTGTCTTTCCTAGGTCGGTTCTAATTTTCCACCTATCTTGCAGTGTGCAAGAATAGGTCTTCTAAGAACGAGCACGAGGTCACCAAATTTGAACGACCTCAGGCGGACCAACTTATCGTGGGTTTGAATCATCTTTGCTTGATAAAGTTCCAAATTCTGTTGTGCGAGCAATCTTTTTCCTTCAAGAATTTCCAACTCTACAACTCGGATCTTAGCATTCTCTTCTGTGGAAATTTGATTGGTGACGGTGACTTGGATTGATGGTAGCTGAACTTCTAGTAGAAGAACTACCGTGGACCCGTACACAAGTGCGTAAGTTATAGACTGTGTAGGTGTTTTGACTGTCGTTCTGTAGGCCTACAAAGCTTCAAGAACTTCTTGTGCGATCCTCTTTTATTGTTATCGAGTGTCTTCTATAAGATCTGAGCAAGCGGCTTGTTGAAGTCTTCTACCAAGCCATTCTCTCTTGGGTAGTAGATCGTAGAGTACATCCAGTCTATCCCGTGTTGTCTCATGAAATTGTTGATTTTGATACTCTTGAAAGCGGACCCATTATCTGAAATAATTCTGCATGGTACGTTGAAACGGTAGACGATTTGATTCTTAAAAAACTGCAGAACTTGTTGTGTTGTGACTTCACGTGGCGGCACTGTCTCGCCTATTTGTAGAAGTAGTCTGTAGCTGCGAGTATAAACTTGTGTCCTTTTGTAGATGGAGGGTCTATCGGTCCCACTATGTCCGTACCACAACGCTCAAATGGCTACAAGGTAATCGTGGGGTGTAGAACATTTGGAGGTTGGTACAAGACCACTCCATGCACTTGACATTGATGAAATTTCTTTGCTATGTCCATGTAGTCAGTCATCATTGCTGGTGAATAATGTCCAAGTCTTTTAATTTTCTTTTTCATCTTTAGCCTTGACTAGTGAGCTCCACACAATCCGGTGTGTACTTCTTTGATGATATTTTGTTCTTCTGCTCTGCTGAGACATCTGAGCCACATCTAGTCGAAGGATCTCTTATATAAAACATTATCCATCAAGGCATATGAAAGAGCTCTCTTCTGAATTTGATGTGCCACTGATTTGTCTTTTGACAATCTTCCTATTTGCAAGTATTCGATCAACAGTTGACGCTAATCTTCCGTATCATCTAGCACTATAGCTACTATCTCTTCATTTCCAATCTGGTGCAAACTGTTTAGGTTGATCTACGACAAAATATGACATCCTTACACTATAATGTTTATGAATTCTTCTGTCGGACAAGCCAATTCTTTAGCGAGTTTAGCTAAAGCGTTCGCATGGGCATTGTCTGCTCGAGGAATTCTATATAATATAACAGTTGGAATCAGCTCTAGCAATTTCATCATAAATCAGTGGTATTCTTCCAATCTCGACTTCAGAATCTTATATTGTTGTTGACCTAATTTTGGTGAGGTCTTTTCTCTCCTTAATGCTTCTTAGGATCTAGCTATAAGGTTTCTCATTGACTATCCTAGAGGATTAGAATTGGGACCCACCCTTTAGCAATTCATTTACTTCTTGACTCCTCTTGAGATCCCACTTGGATGGTTGCAAACCTCTAAATCACCTTGGAAGGTTAAAATCACCATATGGGCAATCAGTAGTGAGTTCCTATAGGATTGTTTGGACTTAGGGTGACCCTGGGTGCCCTGAGCTTCTTTTGCACACACACACACTCCTAAGCCATTTTACCCTTTAACCCTAAACTTTGAACTTTTCCCCTTTCTCCCTTTAAGAAACTCACATAATTGAACTGAAGCCAGTGATCTTTGATTAAGATGGCTAAGTTCAATATGTGAAGAATCATAAAGTGGTTACCATTTCGCTAAGCTTGATCCCAAAGTGGTTAGACTTGGGTAAGATCCATAAGCCTACCCTCATAGCTATAAGACTACCCCAAAACTCTCCAAAAACATCCAAAAATTACCCAAAATTTCTAAAAATCATTTCAAAACAACCCCCACCTTTTAGATTCACCAAAATACCCCAATACCCTCCAAATAACCTCTTGATACCCTAAAAAACCCTTTTGGCCCAAAATTCCAAAAATTCCCAGAAAATTCCAGAAAATCCCAAATATTCTTAATTTCATTTTGTTCAACTACAACATGGGCAAATTTTGTAATTTAGCCCACTTTTGCCAAAATCCCCAATTTAACCCAATCCTAACCCAAATAAACTCAATGTCAAACCAAATTAGCCCAATTGATCCCAATTTCAACCAAAATCAAGCCCAATTTGGTTCACATTTGAATTCAATACTCAAGACCCCAATTTTGCCCTAAATCACCCATGAACCCAAACATACCCAAATCCAATCCAAATCTACTCAAATTTT
The DNA here is from genome assembly GCA_022702705.1 of Papilionanthe hookeriana x Papilionanthe teres. Classification (NCBI taxonomy): domain Eukaryota; kingdom Viridiplantae; phylum Streptophyta; class Magnoliopsida; order Asparagales; family Orchidaceae; genus Papilionanthe; species Papilionanthe hookeriana x Papilionanthe teres. The sequence continues at coordinate 116,462,386 of CM040427.1, forward strand.
CTTCAAAATTGTCCTAAAACTTGCCTAACACATTTCTATACCAAAACCAACATTCATTTGATCAAAATTTTGGCCTAAAACCCTCTTAAAATTCACTTGGGCCAAAAGCTCAATTTTGGCCCATAAGCCCAAATCTTCCTCAAATTAAATCCCATGACCAATCTAAATTCCCAAAAATAATTTTCAATCAAACTTCAACATATCTAAAGCCAATTTCAATCAACTCTAATTCAATATGGTCATCCCATATTTGATTTCAAAATTTCAAATCATCACATGCATGTTAAAAGGCCCATACCCTTATGCATTTTGAAAAGCCCACTTAATTAAATTTTAAAAGCCCAAAGTGAGCCCATATGACATATTTTTATCATATTATCACCTCATGATATTTAAAACACCATTCCATGGCATTACATGAATCATTTCATGTATATATTGCTCATTAACCAAATTAGGCATGTTGACACAAAATCCCCAAAATTCATAAAAGCTTTTAATTTCTTTTGCATGAAACTTTCTAATGGCTCATACATAGCATAAAATGGCATGTGCATCATCCCATAGCAATACCAAAGTCAATATTTGCCAAATTGGCCAAGGGGAGGTGACCCTTCCCTTCTCCCTTCTTATCAAATTTCCCTCACTCATAAACTATCAAATCTCCTCCCCAAACTTCAAAACCAGCCATCTAAGCTCACCCAAACCTCTTCATGGACTTCAAGACCAGCTCAGATCACTTTGGGCAAAGATCTAGCCATTGGACGAAGAGTTAAACCCAAGTTAGCCTCACCTAACCCAAATCCCAAATATCCATTAAATATCTACCCTAAAGCCATCAAATACTCCAATTGATGCCACCACTCAACCCCTCTGACCCCCCTGAACTTCTGCCTGACTTGACCTTGGCCGGCCGGCCATCCCAGTAGCCGGAAAACACGAGGCAGAAGGCTTAGGTGGATTCAAAAATTCAAAATCAATTTGCTGAGCTGTCCCATTCCAATTGGACTCCATGGCTCTTCTTCTTCTCCCCTAGGCAGCTGATCCCAGCCCTTAATTGCCCCTGGAAAGCCCTCCAGCCCTGCCTATTTAAACACCACACCTCTCGGCCATGAAAGGTGCTGAACCTAACCTTAGGGAAACTCTGCCAAAATCACTCCAGAACTCCTCCTAGCCAAGAGAAGCTCATCCTCGCTGTTCTCCTGCCCAGAATCCCCCCAGCTGAGCCCAATTTCTCAGCTAAAAATCAGGCCAGAAACAGGACACTCTCCAATTCTTCACCAAATCCAAATTAACTCCTCTCACACATTCACCAGAGGTAGAGAAGGAGTTCCCCAGTGAAAGCCTCCTCTCCAGGTCACCCAGTTGTTCCAGTCTCCAAGCTTTGTGATCGGGCCTGGTGGAAATCAAGTCTAGGCATTTCACCACAGCTCCAGGCTTCATCCCTAGCCTCCTTGAACTCCAACAAACGTGCCGAGCATCTCTGATTGAGGCTTCACCTCTCAGAGCCAAGGTATGGAATCTTGCTTCCTCCCGAGCTTCTGTGAATTCTCCATTTAGTTTGGCTTAATTTCATGGTATGTTAACCATATGGATGTGTTTGTCTTCTCAAGACAAATCCATAGAGCATAAGAACTCAAAAATCCATTGAGAATCGAGGGAGATATTAGGGTTAGAAGGTCGACGATCACGGGTGCACACCAGGTGGAGATGATGTTCGGCCGCCTTCAGATTATGCGTGTATTGAACGAACGGCTCAGATGCCGTCGGACGAGGAGATGGAACATGAACCGCAGACCGCGTGGCAACTGAGTCAGATGGCGGCACCGAACCAGAAGTCTTTGCGTGGAGTTCAATCCTCTGTAGGTTGACGCTGTGCCGACGTGGATAAGTAGGAAAATAGGATTTTCTGATTTAATTAAATAGCCAAAACTTAAAAAAATTCATATCTTTGCATAGAAAAATCATAAAAATAAAAGAAAAATACCCTCTTGCTCAGTGAACAGATGAGAATAATATGAAAAAAAAATTGAGTTTATTTGATGAGTATTTTATTTTTAATTAATTATTTACTCATTTTGGTATTTCAATTCTCCATTTTCATAGACATTTTACCATGGCATGAGACCATAAGGCTTTTGAAGCCTCTGACTTGGGGAACATTCCCTGAATTTTTCAAGGTCAGAGGCCATCCCTATGACAAGTTATGTATTTTTCAAGTTTATGTCACTGTTTTAATTCCAAAAATTAGCATGTTTCTTAGAAAACTCTAGAGAAATTTGGTAAAGTTCCTTAGGACCAGAGAACCCAAGGATAATTATGGTTTGAGTTAATTCATTAGGGATAATCCTAATTGGCATAATCACTCTAAATTGAACTTTAATTAATTAGAGTTAATCACACATTAAAATGAATTGAAAATAATTCTCCACTGATCTTTTGGATCAGGGGAACCTCACATAAAAAAGTTGAAGTCAATTGGAAATGTTTAACCCTATTAAATGGATCAATTAAGCCACATAATCAAAATTAAACTTTAAAAATTCATAACTCCAAAAATACATTTCAAAAATTCACCAAATTGATTTCAAGACTTCTCTGATATTAGAGGAGTCTAAGAAAAATAAAACTGTAATTTGCTAAAAATTTTCATTTTTAAGCATATTTTAATATTTCTAATAATTAAAAAATAATAAAAATCACAAAAATAATAAAAATCATAAAACTGTCATATTTGGTCCCCTAATCACTTAGAAACCAATCAAATATTTTTCCTAAGTCTCGAGGTTAATATATATAATTTCAAAGCCTTAAAACAATTTTTAAATTAAAAAAATATATTTTCTAGCCATCCCACTAAATTAATTCTAATAAATCAAAGAAAAATCATAAAAATGTAAAATTTGTTTCTCTGACTTTCTGGAGGTCTGAGAGTTTTTTGAACAATATAAAATCCATTTTTCAATATTTATTTATTTTATAATTAATTAACACTCCAAAACTTAAAATAATTATAATAAATAAAATATAATTCAAAAAATCCCCAAAATTGGTCTGAGTGGTCCTCCGGTCATTAGGAACATCTTATAAATTTCTTAAGGACAGAAACTTTACCTTAGTCATGTTAGAGAATTTTCTTTGAAAACCCCTATTTTCGATTAAAAATAATTATATAAATAAATTAATTCAGAAAAATCACATTTTCTCCTCTAATGTCTTAATTGACATGTAAGTGAAGTGGCATAAAAATCTTAAGTTGATTTAAGCTTAATTTAATGAGTTATAAAATAAATAAGCTTCAAGGGGCATAAAGGTAATTAAATGATTTTAACCCCTAATTAAAACTTTAGGTTTAATCAAAATGGGGTAAAATATCTGATGTTAATTTTCTCTTAGATGATTGAAACTTTGGGAAATCAAAGGGCTGGAACCCATTAATCACTTTAATAAACCAAAAATGAAACTTTAATTAATTAAATAATTTAAATTTTAGAAGATTAATTAAAATTGGATTATTAAAATGGGGATATAATTTGAGAGGATATTGATTCTTTAATTTAAAAATCCCTAAATAAATCACTTAATAATATTTAACTCTTAAAATTAAGAGGATAAGTGGAATTAATAATTAAATGATTAAAAGTAAATAATTCTTAATTTAATTAAAACCTACATCATTAAATAATTTAATAATTGATTAAAGCCTAAAATGTTAAATAATTAAAAAAGTAAATTAAAAAACTAATTTAAAATCATTTCAAAACAAACTCAAATCAAACTTTGCAAATTTTCAATAATTTTAAGACAACTTACCTTAAAACATAATGTAAAAATTAAATTAATTAATATAATTAATCCAAATTAAATCATCAAAATTTAATACATAATTTGAACACCTCTTTTGACCTAAGTTAATCTAAAAAATTAAATTAATATAAAATATTGATATCATTTATAAAAGGTTTAACTTAAATGAATCAAACACCATTCCAAACTTAAAATCATTGATTAAAATTTCATAATTAAATCACATTAAAGTAAATCACCAACTTTAACTTCAAATCATTAAAATCTTTAACAAATTAACTTGCCCCTGAAAGCTTTAAATTATTATAACTATTAAATGAAGCGTTAAGTGAAATGTCACTTCACTCATAGGATAATCAAACACCCTAGTTCACTGAGCAAGGGAACAAAACTTAACTAAACCCTTGGATGATTAATTCACCTCTGTAATTAAATTCACTTGGACGCAAAACTGTCCTAGGGGTATTGGAAAGATGTTAAGGATTTGTTCTAACCACTTCCTCAATACGATGGGTAGTTTTAAAGAACAATTGAACTTAATTATTCTTTGGTGAAGAAAATCATCCTTAACCCTAATCAAGAACCTAGACGTCATAGGAAATGACTAGCTATAGTATTAGAATTCTGGTAGCCAACCAAAACCCTTCCTTTAGTCTTTACCTAGGTACTTGTTGAAATATTTAAATGCTTTAATATGTGTTTTAAAGTGTAGCTTCGAATGACGGGAAGACCCTCCAGGTGCACATTTATGTTATTGCAATTTACTTTATTGCATTTTCTTTATCTACATTGTGCTTTGCTCTTCTTGCATGTTAAACAAGACTGTTGCATGAAAACCAAAACCTTTAGGATAGTCCCTGAACTGAAACCAAAACTAAATTAAAAGTCACTACAAGATAAAATCCACTGCCACAACATTCAAAATATAAAACAACTCAAAATTTAATCACAAACAGAACAACAAAACTATAACTTTAACTAAATTAAAACTTCTTGTTGGATGATCGGGAATACCTCGGATGATGTAACCTACATTTTGCTAACGGGATTTCCCATGGTCTAAATGAAAGTGTGGAACTCATTCAGTTGAGTTTAGCAAATTCATCTGGACTAAGTGAATCCAATAAAAATAATGATGCCGGAAGGATGGAACCGTGGGATCTTAACCGGTGTTGTTATAATCAACTTTAAGATTTCCCTAATAAAACATTAAAAACATTTGGATTTTAAGACTTTTCTCTAAACCAAAACACTTCTCTCATCCTTTGATTTATGACTTCTAAAACTAACCTCTGCAACAACAAGGAGCTTGGAGCATAGTGGGCAGCACGACCATCGTCATCAGCAAAACTCGATCTACATCAGCAAAACCTTTCTTAAAATTAAATAACCAAGCCATAGGATTTTGAGGTAGTTTGCCTAGTGCAACATAAATCCTCAACTTTTCGTTAGGCATTTGCATGATCATGTTATGCAAATAAAACCCTAACCGGTCTAAGGACTCTGAGGTAGTTGTTCGGTACGACATAAACCCTCACATCTTCGAGGCTACTTATGTGATTATATCATACAAGCATAAGTCCTAATTAATTAAAATTGGCGAGATTGAAATATTAAATAAACTCCCAAATTGAAGCCAAACAATAGGATAGTTTGGGAAGTTGCCAAGATTCTTCTTGGATCCTCAACTTCTCCTACCTCTCTTCCATTGGACTCTTAAAATAAACTGTTCCAAATTTGAGCTAACCCCTTTTGAAATTCCAAAATTCAATCCTTTGAAAACCTTAAACTTTAAAATTCTTGAGAGCAAAACCACTGATCATTATCGAGAGTTTTCTTAAATGATTCCCATCACTTAAGATGTAATTAACTATAGGGGCTTGCCCTTATAGGGAACTTTAAGAACCCAGGTAATATAATCCCTGTTTAATTCCATTATATTAAGCAGGGGAACTTGTCGGCATATAAAATTGGTTCGCATACCAAACGGATGGCACAAATCTTCTAGTGCGTCTATTCCTCGAAACAGATACACGGTTTGTGATGTAGCGCTCGTTTATATAAACTATTTGGGATGTAAGATCGGTTTGATTTCATATCTTAAAATTTTCAAACATAAAATTATTTTCAAAGTCAAATACTACTTTTCAAATTATATATTTAAATTAAATTTAAAATTTGCCTACAATTTCTGTAGGCGACCCCTTTTTAAAAATTCAACATAACCTAAAAGTATGCCGACAACTTCTGGCGACTCCGCTGGGGATCTGTTCCTCTCTCCATTTTGATCGGATGATTTTGTTTTCATAAATAGGTATTAAGTCCATGCCCCTAGTGGATCAAACTATCATTCTTCCGTTGACATATCTTGTTCATTTCTGTCTTGAACAAGTATGATCAACTCTTCTTGGATTTTGGAGCCACTGTTTAGACACTCCTAAACAGAGAGGTTCCGAAATCCTCCTTTTGATACCTCTCCAAAGAGGCGAGGTAGACCCCCAATAGGTGTTAGCTTAGGAGTGGTCCTTTGAGTTGAGAAATCCTACGAGAATTTCCCTTCCTTTCTAAGCTCTGTATTGGGTCCTTTACCCTCTCTAATCTCCTATCATTTTTAACAAATAAACTAACCTCCTAACAAACTTTTTTAAAAATCGTAAATGCATAAATAAAACTTAAAAAGAAGTTGTGTTCGGACTCTTTTCAATTTCTTTCTTTTCGTCCTGATGAAGGAAGCATAATTCAGGACTGATAATCGAAACTTGCCTTGCAGAAGATGTCTGCCCCAAAGCTGATTTTCTCCTTTACCAATGGACTTGACTTAGCTGTCTACAAGGATGAACTGCCTGACAATGGGATCATCCGTTTTGGACAAGGGTTCGATAACACGGACGTTAAGTTTGCCGATGTTACTCTTTTTGCACTGATGAACAAAGTGCCTGAGACTGAGGAGCCTATGATTGAGTTTAACCTGAAGTCGAATCAATAGTTCCCTCCCCTACAGAGGGCCCCAGTTAAAAGCAACACTTCGTTCGCGGGAAGTTATCGCTACCCCCGAACCGTCGTCTCTACCCCCACCGGTCTAGTCATTACTGCACCTACCCCGGTTCCCGCCAAACTGAAAGGAAAGGAAGTACGAGTCAGTTATGAGCCTGTCACTGTGGAGGGTTCAGACTTCGCTGCGATACCATCTGTTTTCGAGATAGGGTCCGGTTCGAAGTATAGACCCTTAACCCGGACACAGAGGATGAATAAAAACTGGAAGTTTGCTAAGATCAGGAAGGTCAGAGAAGCTGAAGCCGTCTGTCTTGAAGAAATCCCTAAAGAGAAAGAGGAAGAACAGCCAAAATACTCACCACTGTTGGAAGGAAATAGATTCCACCTTCTCTTTGTTGCATCTGATGAAGTAGATGCCAGAAAGATCGCCGTTGTGTTACCCCGACCTGTATATTACAGTGACAACAAGAAGAAGAATAGCAAGGCTACACTGCTTACCCGATTGCGTGCGGTAGTCGAGAAATTAGCCAGAAAAGAAGGATGTCTTGTATCAGAGATTCTGAAAAGAATGGGACGAGTGCCAGTTAAGTCCGGCCTCGGTCCGCGAGTAGAGCCTGCTACTATCCCTCAAAGACCGAAGAAAAAGGTGCGAGCTAGCGAGGGAGGCTCACCCGTTGTTGTATCGTGTCTCCATATTAGGGAGGACACCACCTACTTACAAACCACCGACAGACCAGCCGGTCCTAGGCCTTGTGCTATAAGAAGGATGGTGTGGCAACCTATTATTGCCGAACCAATACCAACAGAACATTCTGGAAAGAGAAGTCTCGCTGAAGATCCCAGATCTGAAGAAAGTGCCGCAGTAAAAGAAACTCCTGAAAAAGAGGTTCAGCAGTCGTCTCCTGACAACCATGAGATCGTTCAGAAAAGGCCAGTTGAGGATGCCATAGGGCAGCTAAGAATGGACATCCGATGGCTAGCAAGAGAAAGAGGATAAGAATTAAGGGACGAAGTGGATTTGTCAGAATTCATGGATGAAGAGTATGCTGAGGTCAACATGGTTGAGACACGAGCATCGTCAGCTTCGCAAGGAGTTCCGCCAACTTTAGAAAGAGATGAGCCAGAGTTAATGAGAGCACAGCTTCGGGATAGAGATGATATGATTTCCCAGATGGTGAAAAGGATGGAAGAGATGGCTGCCACCTTAGCCACTCTCCAGAGTCAGGCCCAGCCTCAGAAAGAAATACCCCCGGAGGTCATCCATATTACAGATGGAGGAAAAGAGATTACATCTGTTAACGGAGATGATCAGCTGAAGAAAGATTCTGCACAGAACATGATTCCCGAAAAGGATATTAAGAGCATGGTAGAACAGCAGGTGCGAGAAGCCTTAGCTCAGTCCAAGAGTGGAACATCTATTCAGACGGGTAGACCTTACCCTGAAGAATTTGATGCAGTCCAATACCCGAAGGGCTTTGTACCACCTCTGTTTAAGACTTTCGATGGAACGAAAAACCCCCGGCAACATGTCGCACATTTCGTGCCAGTTGCTGCAATGCCGGTGGGAGCGACGCTTTGCTTTTTCGACAGTTCGTCAGCAGTTTGTCAGGGATCGCCTTCTACTGGTATGCAGAATTGTCGAATGGATCAGTCAAGACTTTTGCAGAATTGGAAAATCTCTTCATTAAGCGGTTTACCGGAGCTCAGCACCACATCACTATTGGTGATCTAGTGGTGGAGCGACAGAAATCGAACGAAACTTTGGTGGATTTCATACTTCGATGGAGGAACCTGAGCATGAAGTGTGAACCATAGCTTCAGGAACAGCATGCAGTCGATATCTTGCTTAAGAGTATTCACCATTAAGACTTTTGAGAAATTGCTTAGCAAGGCCGGGAGCTTGCAGGAGGAAGCTAAACTGCTAAGTTTCATCGATAAGACCGATAAGCAGAAGCCTGTAAAAGCTTTCGAGAAGAAATCCGGGACCGTCGCAGCAGTGGACAAAGGTAAACAGCCAGTGCAAATACGGCCAGAGCGACCGCAGCCGAGTTATCAACCACCGCAACAGACTTATCAACACCCTCAGCAGAATTATCAGCCTCAGCAGAGTTTTCAGCCTCGACCGAGTTATCAGTCGCCGCGGTACGATCAGCCGCCGCCTCGTCTGCTCCGTCCCCTGAAGGAACTTTTGAACAAAGAATACCCCTTCAAGACTGAGGCAGTGGCTAAGATGTTTTGCAGTTTGATGAAGACGCCCGACTTTCAGTTGCCAGAGCCCAGGAAGCCCGAGGAAGTCGACAAGAAGGATCATCCAAACTACTGTCCCTACCACAGGATGCTCGGACATAAGATCGAAGACTGCTTCACTTTCAAGAACTGGCTGGAAGATAATCTTCGGAGAGGGAACATAACGATCCCAAAGGAATACATGAAGGAACCCTAAAAAGGAGGTTCCGTCAATGTTATCTCGATGAAGCCCATTGTTTCGATCGACACGTACACAACTAATAATGGGTGGAGTACTGTCTGGACAAAATCTTCAAAGAGAATAACCACTTCGGTGCGTGCTTCAACTCAAAGTTTGAAACCTGCCAAGCCGACACTATTGCTAGAGATTGAAGAACCACCCCAGGAGAAGGAGAAGATCATGGAAGAAGAGAAGGCTGAGGCTCTGAAAGGTAGACTAGGGGTTGCTTTTCCTAGGATGGTTGTTTCTGATTTGGGGGAGAATTCCTCGAACCTCTGACTCTGTATGATTATTTGCTCGCCCCGACGGGATCTTATAATGATAAGAGTTATGGTGTTGGCTACGTTTTGACTGTTTCTAACAATTACGTAACTAACGACAACCAACCTAATCCAAATCTCGATTTCGATACGAATAACGATTCTCAAATCATACAAAACCTAGATAACCACAACGAAGAGGAGGACATTCACAAGGATGTCTACAAAAGTTCAATGAGTTACAAGTCTGTTTGTGAATTCCGAGGAGCTCCGATCACGATAGAGTTAGAACTATCAGACGCTGAGGCAACTTCAGAAGGGCCAGTCGTTCCGATTCAAGAGGAGACACCGGTAGATTCAGAGGAAATTACCGAAGTCAATCTGAGAAGCGGAAAGGTCCTACCTCCGAGATTGGGTCCAAAGGACAAGGGAAAGCAGGTGGTTGCTCAGGAAGAGCCAACCCCAGCGGAAGAATTGCCCGTTCGGGAAGAAATTGAACAGCCTGGTAACAAAGTGGACTATAATGTGCTAGCCCATCTTAGGAAGCTACCGGCCAAACTGAGCATCTATGATGCTCTGATCCTGTCAAAGGAGATGAGAGAATCTCTGGTCAAGGCCTTGCTTGATCTAGAAATTTACTTAGCTTAATTGGCTGGTAATTCCTTTGACGAGGTTTGCTCATTGAAAGGACAGCGCGGTGTTACCTTCACGGATGATGATTTACTACTTGGAACAGCAGATCACAACCAACCGTTGTACATTTCAGTCAATATTGGAAAGTTCACACTCTCCAGGGTGCTAGTTGATCCAGGAGTGTCAATTAATATAATGAACCTTCGAAGGCTAGCCTATTTAGAGATTAAAGACTGTGATCTCGAGGCAGACAATATGATGCTAAGAGGCTTCAACCAGGAAGGAGAAAGAGATCTTGGATCAATAACACAGTTAATGAAGATCAGTGAATTAGCCAAGACAACCGTAAAGTTCCACATAATTAATTCTGAGGCATCATTCAACGCTCTACTGGGCCGGCCATGGATCCATGAGAACCGGATGGTGTCGTCGTCTCTACACCAGTGTATAAAGTACTATGAAGGAGGAAAAGAACAGTGTATCAAAGGTGATTTGCAACCATTCTCCATACATGAAATCAAAATCCACGAAGATGCAGCTTACTACGCACCCCTAAAGGAAACTGTCTTCTCCAGAAATGTAATACTAAATCAAGAAAAAGAAGCACGAGACGACAAAGAACCTGAAATTCTTGTTCAACAGTTACTCACCACTCCCTTACGGCGAGATGGTGAAGGTTTCACCAGAACGCGCACCCGATGTCGAGGCCGGGAATGAGGTTGAGGAAGAAACGGTGGAACAGTTGAACAGAAGAAACCGGTCATCAATGTTGATTGGGAGAATAACTCTAAAGAAGAAGAAGAAATCAAGAAAGAAGCAGCAACAGTAAACCAAAGGAAACCCCAGTTCAAGATCTCTCTCGATGATGAAAAGAATGAAGAATACAAAGCAATGTACGAGAAGATTAACCACTATGTGCATACTATGACCCTGACCCCGATCCATTCTAATAAGATCGAGGGTATGGTGGTCAAAGAGGTACATGGTGGTGGTACTAAACCAATCAAGTTTTAGCGTGGTGCTTCTCCATCCAAAGCTAAAAATGATGTACAATTTGAAGATGCTACTTCTGAATCAATAGAATGGCCTTTTGAGTGGTATTCTCCCTGTGTTCAAAATTTAATTCAGCGCAGTATTTTGCCTAAGCAATGGTCAAAAGGCCAATCACAACGCTTTGAAAAGTTATGCAACAACGCCAGTCGGCCACCCAATTCAAAACATGGTCTAGGATTCGACACAGTAGCATCAGCTGAAGATTTAAAATTTTGCTTAGTTGTCGCAAGTGAGCCTAATGAAGATTGCTTGGAAGCTTCAGATAATCTTGAAGATCTACCAATCGGAGACGCTCCGCCAGAATTTGAAGAAGAAATTAAATCTACAATAGACGAGTTAATGGAAGTTAACTTAGGTACTAGCGAAGAGCCTAGGCTGACCTTTGTTAGCTCCTTACTCAACAAAGAAGACTCCGAAGAAATAGTCAATCTATTAATAGAATTCAAGGATTGTTTCGCTTGGAGTTATGATGAAATGCCAGGATTAGCTCCAGAGGTCGCAGTTCATAGACTAGGAATAGATCCAGCTGCCGTTCCAGTTAGATAAGCTCCCAGAAGAATCGTCTAGAGATTAAACAACAAGTAATAGCTGAAGTTAATAAGCTAATAAATGCTAAATTTGTTCGTGAAGAACAATACCCAACTTGGTTAGCCAAAGTGGTACCAGTCAGAAATAAGAATGGTCAGATCAGAATCTGTGTAGATTTCAGAGATTTGAATAAAGAATGCCCGAAGGACTAGTTTCCGCTACCGATTCCAGAATTGATGATCGACATCGCTTTAACACATGAAATCTTCTCATTCATGGATGGATCTTCAGGATACAACCAGATAAAGATGGCACCAGAAGATGAGAAGCTCACAGCCTTCAGAACGCCGATTGGAATATACTGCTACACAGTAATGCCTTTCGGGTTGAAGAATGCGGGAGCAACCTACCAAAGAGCAATGACAAGGATTTTTGATGATCTCATTCACAACCAAGTCGAGTGCTACGTGGATGATGTGATCATCAAAAGCAAACTGAAGGAAGATCACCTGTATGATTTAAGAATTGTTTTCGAGCGATTCAGACAATTTAATCTTAAGATGAATCCCTTAAAATGCGCCTTTGACGTCACCTCCGGGAAATTCTTAGGATTTGTTGTTCGGCATCACGGAATTGAAATTGATCCGGAAAAGATTTAAGCTATCTTAGAAATGCCGCCTCCTAAAAATTTGAAACAACTACGATCCTTTCAAAAGAAGTTGGCATATCTTTGACGCTTTATCTCGAATTTGTCAGGTAGGTGTCAGCCCTTCCCGGCATTAATTAAAAAGGATGCCAAATTCTTTTGGGAAGAGAAATGCCAACGAGCTTTCGAGGACATTATGCAATATCTAATGACACCTCCTGTCTTAGCAGCCCCAGTCTCAGGTAGACCGTTGATACTTTATACTACGGCTTTAGACGACTCCCTTGGAGATGACGAGGGTAAAGAAAATGCTCTCTACTACTTAAGCCATTGTCTAATTCCGATAGAAGTAAAGTATCCTCCTAATGAGAAGCATTGTTTGGCTTTGATCTTCGCCGCTCAAAAGCTCAGGCATTAAATGCTTTCTCATAAGGTTAACCTTATTTTGAAAGTTAATCCATTGCAATATTTAATGACCAGCCCGACGCTTTATGGCAGACTTGTTAGGTGGTCGATGATACTATTGCAATTCGATATAACTTTCGTTCCTCTTTATGCCGTTAAAATTCAAGTCCTAGCAGACATCCTCGCAGCACATCCTTTGCCGGCAAAATCGCCTCTCAATGATGACTTGTCAGGCAAGTAGATAATGAGCTTACAAGATCCTGATGATCAGCATTGGGAATTGTACTTCGATGGAGCATCTTCAGCACAGAAAGACAGAGAATTGCAAACGATAGTGCCCGGTAAGGCAGGAATCGGACTAACCTTTATAACACCGGAGCGAGGGATGTTAAGATACTCCTACCACCTAACTGAACCATGTATAAATAATGAAGTAGAATACGAAGCCCTCATAACAGGATTGGAATTAACCATTCAGATGGGTATAACAGATATCAACATCTACGGAGATTCGCAGTTGATCATTCAGCAGATTGCCGGACAGTACAGAATTCTGAAACCAAGGCTCGAGCAGTACTTTCAGTATGCCATGAAACTATTGGAGAAAATTCTGAATGTAATAATCTACAAGATTCCCAGAAAAGAAAATGCTCTTGTAGATGCGTTAGCCCTCCTCGCAAAAGAGTTTGCCTGCTTACAGGATGAATCAGTTAATGTGTCAGTTCAGGGATGACAGGTTCTCTCGCAGCTCGGCATGTATACAATACACAGATCAGAAGAGGAAGAAGAATCAGTTGCAGCAATAACATAAAATGTAGAAGATTGGCGGCAACCTTTAATAGACTATTTGCAAACAGGAAACCTACCAGACGATAAGTCATTAGCCCATCAGATTAAGAAAAGAACTCTGACTTACGCATTAATAAACAATACATTATACAGAAGGTCTTTCGATCAGATGTGGCTAAGGTGCCTGAGAGGGTTCGAGGCTCGTGAAATTGTTAAAGAAGTGCATTCGGAACTTTGTGGCGCTCATCAGTCGGGTCTGAAGATGAAATGAAGATTAAAAGACTAGTGTACTACTGACCCTCAATGATGACCGACTGCATGAAGGTCGCCAAGAGTTGTCACCAGTGCCAAGTGCATGGAGTGGTTCTACATCAACCTCCAAATGTGCTACATCCGACAATCGCGTCGTGGCCATTTGAATGTTGGGGCACAAATATTGTGGGTCCAATAGAACCGCCTTCTTCAAGAGGACATTGTTTTATCCTTGCAGCCACTGACTACTTTTCCAAGTGGGCAGAAGCAGTACCGCTCAGAGATGTGACGGCACATCACGTGCTACAGTTCTTCAAGAATCAGGTCGTCTACCGCTTCGGGGTACCACGCATAATCATTTCAGATAATGGGTCCGCGTTCAGAAGTACGAAGATCAACATTTTTGTCAGAAGGCAGGGGATCGACTGGCGTCATTCAACAATCTACTACCCAAGAGTAAACGGATTGGCTGAGGCTTTTAATAAAACTCTCATCCAAATTCTAAAGAAAACCTTGGACGAAAACAAAAGAAATTGGCACGAGAAGTTGTTGGAAGCCTTTTGGGCCTACAGAATGACTTTCAGGACTCCTACTCAGTCTACGCCCTACACTCTAGTATACGGGTCCGAGGCAGTTCTACCCTTGGAAGTTCAGCTCCCATCACTCAGAACTGTAGTTGTGGAGAAGATCACTACAGAAGAAAATGCCAAATTACGGCTGGAAGAATTGGAAAACTTGGAAGGAAAACGAATTGCAGCGCAACAAAATCTGGATTTGTATCAAGCTAAGATGATCCAGGCCCACGACAAACTAGTCCGCCCAAGGACATTCAAAGTCGGTGACTTGGTCCTAGTTCTCAGAAAGCCTATTGTTGCACACCACAAGATAGGAGATAAATTTGAGCCGACTTGGGAGGGCCGTTTGTGGTTGAGACAGTCTACTCAGGAGGTTCTTACCAGCTTGTGAATTGCCGTGGAGAACGATTTATGCTTCCAATCAATGGACAATATTTGAAGAAGTATTACGTAACTTGATGTTTGAAGAATGAAATTTTATTCCTAGAAGCATGGGTAGAGTAATCACTTATAACTGGGTCCGAACCCGAAATAAAATGAATGATAAAAATCATTAAAAAAATGTGTGTTAAAGGAAAACATATGCAATTGAATTAATAATAAAATTTTGATTCTTCCTTTCGAGACAAGCTCACTCCTGATCTTTTCTTATCTTCTCTTACTCTTATAAAATTCGAAATAATTAAATAAGAATTTTTCATTAATAAGTAAATTTTCTTATTGTTCTCGTCCTGAGTACAGCCCCTGATCCTTTCCTTGTTTTTTTTCAGGGAAATGTTGAACGAGCGGTTGTTCCTGAACTTTAAGGATGGCGTAAGTCTTTCACTTAACAAAGAAGAGCTGAAAGCTGATGCTGTGATAGAGGTTGGCTCGGACCTTGCACAGCTGGAGTTAGAATATGATAAAACTGCTTGGACTGCTGTGGATCCCGAGCAGTTCAGTGGGAAGACAGTGATGAGGCTCAACAAGAAGGCTCCCCAAGCTGCAAACAAGAAGAGGAAGATCAATATGATCGAGGAAAACAATATGAAATCAGTGATAACATCCGCAGGAGGAAAGCTTGTCAGTGCTGCTCCTACCAAGATTCAGGGGGAGAGGAGAGCCACCCTGACCCCAACTCAGAGAAGAAACAAGAATCGCTGTATCGCCAAGATGCTGAGGAAATTAACAGAAGAGTAGAACAAGGAAGAAACCCCGACGGTCGTAGCCATTGCCCCAAGGAGCCCAGTCCTCAGGAGCACCATAGCAAAGGTTGTTCCAGAGAAGGTTACTACGGAGCCTAAACCTGAGATTTTGATGATCCCAAGAGAGCGTGACGGTGTGGAGCCATATATCCCACAGTGCGTCACTAAACCCCGACAGCTACAGATAATTTCAGAGCATGAATTGGAGATGATCCAAAGGGTGAGGAAGAGGAATTTTGAATACTTTCAGAGAATTAGAGGCAGATATGTCAACATCCTGGAAGGACTAGAGTTACATACATATGTTTTCTCTCACTACGAGCAGAGTGAGATGGTAGACTACGTCAATGACCTGAAGAAACAAGGTCGTGCAGGACGATTACGTAGCAGGACCTACTCCAAGCCAGAGAAATGGAAAAGAGGTAAGGGGAGGATTACTATTCAATTTGGATGCTGTTACAACTTCGCTGATAACAAGAAAGGAAATCTGCTAGGGATACTCCGCTATGACGAAGTGGATCCAATGCCAGTTTTAATTAAGAAAATGATAAAAAGGATGGTGGCTTGGCGAGTTCTACCCGCTGATTGCATACTGAACAGCTGTATTATCAACATCTATGCAGAAGGAGACTGCATTCCACCTCACATAGATCATCATGATTTTGTAAGGCCCTTTAGTACCATTTCCTTCATCATCCAATGCAACATTATGTTCGGGACAGAACTCCAGATAGTTGGCCCCGGAGAATTCCAAGGGCCGGTGGAGATACCTCTACCGGTAGGCTCTGTTCTCGTACTACAAGGAAATGGTGCAGATGTACCGAAGCACTGCATACTGGGAGTTACCTACGAGCGAGTTTCCATCACCTTCAGAAGGATGGATGAGATTAAAATTCCGATCTACTTCCAGCCAGATCCAGAACTAGAGAATTTGCAGCCCTACGAGCTGTAGCTACATAGTAGTAGCACACCTCTAAAATACACTTACGTGGGATTCTCCTCCAGAAAGTGGCTTAAAAGGTGATGTTATTACCTGTGTAGTTTACTCTTCAGACATGGATGAATCAAACAGAAAATTTTGTCAGAGTACATGGAGATATCAGTGCAGTCCATGTTTAGATATATATATGAAGTTTTGTAAAAGTTTGTTTTCAGAAGGATGTCATCAGAAATGTTTTGATGGAATCACCTGATGTATCGTCGACATTTTAGTGGAGATGAACTTTGTGTTTTACCTTTAGTTTTGTGTAATTTACTGCAAACGCCACCAGATCTGAGTTTAACTCGGTTTAAAAAGAAAGTTGGACGAAGAACGATTTGAATGAAATAATAACAACAAAATAAAATTTGAATTCAAAGTCTGAATAAAACACAAACCAAAACTCAAAACAGATCAACTTAAAATTTTAATATGTGAACCAAGTAAATCAATGAAAATCCGAATCAAAGTGAAATTTCAATCGAAAACGAAACTTAAAAAATCAAATCACTAAAAGTAATGAGTAATGAAAACGAAGCTCCGAATCTGATATCCCCAGCCTCCGGTACGTTCTCGAAATCTTTTCGACTCTCTGTGATTTCTCCCTTCTTTTGAGAAGGTCGCTAAGTCTACTGACAGAGAACCACAAGATTCTTGATTTGGTTCTGATGGCAAGGATTCACTTCCTTCGCCAAACTTTCAACCTTTGATGAAATCCTTCGGGACGTGAAACACTTTCATGTCCCATTCTAATCTTCTACTGTGCTTCTAGTCATTGAAATCTTCACGAATCAATCGTCAATCTTTTAAGACTGGTACCTAAATTTCAGTTCTCTCCTTTCAAGGTCGGTACCTAAATTTCGACTCTCTTTGAGATCGATACCTAAATTTTGATTCTCTTTTGAGACTGGTACCTAAATTCTAGTTCTCTCCTTTTGAGGTCGGAACCTAAATTCCGACTCTCTTTTCGAGATCGATACCTAAATTTCGATTCTCTTTCGAGACTGGTACCAAATTTCCAGCTCTCTCCTTTCGAGGTCGGAACCTAAATTCTGACTCTCTTTTCGAGATTGATACCTAAATTTCAATTCTCTTTCAAGACTGGTACCTAAATTCCAGTTCTCTCCTTTTGAGGTTGGTACCTAAATTCTGACTCTCTTTTCGAGATTGATACCTAAATTTTGATTCTCTTTCGAGACTGGTACCTAAATTTCAGTTCTCTCCTTTTGAGGTCTGTACCTAAATTCTGACTCTCTTTTTGAGATCGATACCTAAATTTCAATTCTCTTTCGAGACTGGTACCTAAATTCCAGTTCTCTCCTTTCGAGGTCGGTACCTAAATTCCGACTCTCTTTTCAAGATCGATACCTAAATTTTGATTCTCTTTCGAGACTGGTACCTAAATTCCAGTTCTCTCCTTTTGAGGTCGGTACCTAAATTTCGACTCTCTTTTTGAGATCGATACCTAAATTTTGATTCTCTTTCGAGACAGTTACCTAAATTTCAGCTCTCTCTTTTTGAGGTTGATACCTAAATTTTGACTCTCTTTTCGAGATCGATACCTAAATTTTGATTCTCTTTCGAGACTGGTACCTAAAGTCCAGTTCTCTCCTTTTGAGGTCAGTACCTAAATTTTGACTCTCTTTTCGAGATTGATACCTAAATTTCGATTCTCTTTCGAGACTGGTACCAAAATTCCAGTTCTCTCCTTTTGAGGTCGGTACCTAAATTCTGACTCTCTTTTCGAGATCGATACCTAAATTTTAATTCTCTTTCGAGACTAGTACCTAAATTCCAGCTCTGTCCTTTCAAGGTCGGTACTTAAATTCTGACTCTCTTTTCGAGATCGATACCTAAATTTTGATTTTCTTTCGAGACTAGTACCTAAATTCCAGTTCTCTCCTTTCGAGATCGGTACCCAACTTCTGACTCTCTTTTTGAGATTGATACTTAAATTTCAATTCTCACTCTTTCGATATCAGTACCTAAATTCTGATTCTCATCCTTTGTGAGGTCGGTACCTAAATTCTGATTCTCTCTCCAAGGCTGGTACTTAAATTTCGGTCCTCCTCCCTTTCGATCAGTAACTAAATTATGATCTTCTTTCCGAGGTTGGTTCATAAATTCAAACTCTCTTCGTCGAGACTAGAGCCTAAATTCTAGTTCTCTTTCAAATTCCAAGGTTAGAACCTAGGTTCCGATTCTCATTCTGAATTCTGAATCTCAACGAAATCCACCTTGAAATCAATCTTAAATCGAACTTTAACTAAAATTGAAACTCAAATCAATTTGAAACTCAAACTTAAAATTTGAAATAAAAATGAAACGAATCTAAAATCCGGTCTCTCCGGATCTTGTGATTTGGAATCCACCTTCTTTTTCCCCAACGAGAGTTCGAGAATCTTCAGTTTTGGAGATTTATCCGACACACCCCAGTGGAGCTGTTCTATGCTTTGTTCTAAGTGTGTCACTTAGACTTCTGTGTTGGTTTTGTTGATCTCTTCGGTCAACGCCAATACGCGCGGTGTGCTTGGTTAGCACACCACACCAATTTGGCGTCCATTTTTTGACCTCATTTTGGTGAGGTCTTTTCTCTCCTTAGTGCTTCTTAGGATCTAGCTATAAGGTTTCTCATTGACTATCCTAGAGGACTAGAATTGGGACCCACCGTTTAGCAATTCAGCTACTTCTTGACTCCTCTTGGGATCCCACTTGGATGGTTGCAAACCTCTAAATCACCTTGGAAGGTTAAAATCATGATATTGGCAATGAGTATTGAGTTCCTATAGGATTTTTTGGATTTAGGGTGACCCTGGGTGCCCTGAGCTTCTCTTGCACACACACACACTCCTAAGCCATTTTACCCTTTAACCCTAAACTTTGAACTTTGCCCCTTTCACCCTTTAAGAAACTCACATAATTGAACTGAAGCCACTGATCTTCGATCAAGATGGCTAAGGTCAATATGTGAAGAATCATAAAGTGGTTATCATTTGGCTAAGCTTGATCCCAAAGTGGTTAGACTTGGGTGAGATCCATAAGCGTAGCCCCATAGCCATGAGCCTACCACAAAACTCTCCAAAAACTTCCAAAAATTATCAAAAATTCCAAAAATTCCTAAAAATCATTTCAAAACAACCCCCACATTTTAGATTCACCAAAATACCCCAATACCCTCCAAATAACCTCTGGATACCCTAAAATACCCTTTTGGCCCAAAATTCCAAAAATTCCAAAAATTCCCAGAAAATTCTAGAAAATCCCAATTATTCCTAATTTTATTTTGTTCAACTACGTCATGAGCCAATTTTGTCAATTTAGCCCACTTCTACCAAAATCCCCAATTTGACCTAATCCTAACCCAAATGGACCCAATGTCAAACCAAATTGGCCCAATTGATCCCAATTTTAATCAAATTCAATCCTAAACTTCAATTTAATATTTTTAATACCAATTTCAACCAAAAAAAAGCCCAATTTGGTTCACATTTGAGTTCAATACTCAAGACCCCATTTTTACCCTAAATCACCCATGAACCCAAACATACCCAAATCCAATCCAAATCTACTCAAATTTTCTTCAAAATTGTCCTAAAACTTACCTAACACATTTCTATACCAAAACCAACATTCATTTGATCAAAATGTGGGCCTTAAACCCTCTTCAAATTCACTTGGGCCAAAAAGCCCAATTTTGGCCCATAAGCCCAAATCCTCCTCAAATTAAACCCCATGACCAATCTAAATTCCCAAAAATAATTTTTAATCAAATTTCAACATATCTAAAGCCAATTTCAATCAATTCCAATTCAATTTGGTCATCCCATATTTGATTTCAAAATTTCAAATCATAACATGCATGTTAAAAGGCCCATACCCTTATGCATTTTGAAAAGCCCACTTAATTAAATTTTAAAAGCCCAAAAGTGAGCCCATATGACATATTTTTATCATACTATCACCTCATGATATTTAAAACACCATTCCATGGCATTACATGAAGCATTGCATGTATACATGGCTCGTTAACCAAAGTAGGAATGTTGACACAAAATCCCCAAAATTCATAAAAGCTTTTAATTCCTTTTGCATGAAACTTTCTAATGGTTCATACATAGCATAACATGGCATGTGCACCATTCCATAGCCATACCAAAGTCAATATTTGCCAAATTGGGCAAGGGGAGGTGACCCTTCCCTTCTCCCTTTTTATCAGATTTCCCTCGCTCTTAAACTATCAAATCTCCTCCCCAAACTTCAAAAGCAGCCATCTAAGCTCACCCAAACCTCTCCATGGACTTCAAGACCAGCTCCAATCACTTTGGGCAAAGATCTAGCCTTTGGACCAAGGGCTAAACCCAAGTTAGCCTCACCTAACCCAAATCCCACATATACATTAACTCTCTACCCTAAAGCCATCAAATACTCCAATTGATGCCACCACTCAACCCCTCTGACCCCCTGAACTTCTGCCTGACTTGACCTTGGCCGGCCGACCATCCCAGTTGCTGGAAAACACCAGGCCGAGAGGCTTAGGTGGATTCAAAAATTCAAAATCAATTTACTGAGTTGTCACGTTCCAATTGGACTCCATGGCTCTTCTTCTTCTCCCAGAGGCAGCTGATCCAAGCCCTTAATTGCCCCTGGAAAGCCCTTCAGCCTTGCCTATTTAAACACCACACCTCTCGGCCATGAAAGGTGCTGAACCTAACCTTAGGGAAACTCTGCCAAAATCACTCTAGAACTCCTCCTAGCCAATAGAAGCTCATCCCCACGGTTCTCCTGCCCTGAATCCCCCCAGCTGAGCCCAATTTCTCAGCTAAAAATCAGGCCAGAAACAGGACACTCTCCAATTCTTCACCAAATCCAAATTAACTCCTCTCACACCTTCACCAGAGGTAGAGAAGGAGTTTCCTAGTGAAAGCCCCCTCTTCAGGCCATCCAGTTGTTCCATCCTCCAAGCTTTATGATCAGGCCCAGTGGAAATCAAGTCTAAGCATTTCACCACAGCTCTAGGCTTCATCCCTGGCCTCCTTAGACTCTAACGAACATGTCGAGCATCTCTGATTGAGGCTTCACCTCTCAGAGCCAAGGTATGGACTCTTCCTTCCTCCTGAGCTTCTGTGAATTCTCCATTTAGTTTGGCTTAATTTCATGGCATGTTAATCAAATGGATGTGTTCATCTTCTCAGGACGAATCCATAGAGCATAAGAACTCGAAAATCCATTGAGAATCGAGGGAGATATTAGGGTTAGAAGGTCGACGGTCACTGGTGCACACCAGTCAGAGACGATGATCGGCCGCCGTCGGATTTCGCGTGTATCGAACGAACGGCTCAGATGGCGTCGGACGAGGAGATGGAACGTAAACCGCGGACCGCACGACAGCTGAGTAGGATGGCAGCACCGAACCAGAAGACGACGCGTGGAGTTCGATCCACTGTAGGTTGACGCGACGCCTACGTGGATAAGTAGGAAAATAGGATTTTTTTTATTTAATTAAATAGCCAAAACTTAAAAAATTTATATCTTTGCATAGAAAAAATCACAAAAATAAAAGAAAAATACCCTCTTTCTCAGTGAACAGAGGAGAATAATGTGAAAAAAATAATTGAGTTAATTTGATGAGTATTTTATTTTTAATTAATTATTTACTCATTTTGGTATTTCAATTCTCCATTTGCATAGTCATTTCACCATGGCATGAGACCATATGGCTTTTGAAGCCTCTGGCTTGGGGAACATTCCCTGAATTTTTCAAGGTCAGAGGCCATCCCTATGACAAGTTATGTATTTTTCAAGTTTATGTCACTGTTTTTGACATTTTAATTCTAAAAATTAGCATGTTGCTTAGAAAATTCTAGAAAAATTTGGTGAAGTTCCTTAGGACCAAAGGACCATAAGATAATTATGGTTTGAGTTAATTCATTAAGGATAATCCTAATTGGCCTAATCACTCTAAATTGAACTTTAATTAATTAGAGTTAATCACAAACTAAAATGACTTGAAAATAATTCTCCACTGATCTTTAGGATCAGGGGAATCTCAAATAAAAATTTTAAGTCAATTGGAAATGTTTAACCCTATTAAATGGATCAATTAAGCCACATAATCAAAATTAAACTTTAAAAATTCATAACTCCAAAAATACATTTCAAAAATTCACCAAATTGATTTTGAGACTTATTTGATATCAGAGGAGTCTAAGAAAAATAAAATTGGAATTTTCTAAACATTTTTATTTTTAAGCATATTTTAATATTTCTAATAATTAAAAAATAATAAAAATCACAAAAATAGTAAAAATCATAAAAATGTCATATTTGGTCCCCTAATCACTTACGAACCAATCAAATATTTTTCCTAAGTCTCTAGGTTAAGATATATAATTTCAAAGCCTTAAAACAATTTTTGAAATAAAAAAATGTATTTTCTAGCCTTCCCACTAAATTATTTCTAATAAATCAAAGAAAAATCATAAAATTTGTTTCTCTGACTTTCTGGAGGTTAGAGAGATTTTTGAAAAATATAAAATCTATTTTTCCACTCTTATTTTATTTTATAATTAATTAAAACTCTAAAACTTAAAATAATTATAATAAATAAAATATAATTCAAAAAATCACCAAAATTGGTCCAAGTGGTCCTCTGGTCATTAGGAATATCCCATAATTTTTTTAAGAATAAAAACTTTACCTCGGTCATGTTAGTGAATTTTCTTTGAAAGCCCCTATTTTCCATTAAAAATAATTATATAAGAAAATTAAATTCAGAAAATTCACATTTTCTCCTCTAATCTCAATTGACATGTGAGTGAAGTGGCATAAAAATCTTAAGTTCATTTAAGCTTAATTTAATGAGTTATAAAATAAATAAGCTTAAAGGGGCATAAAGGTAATTAAAAGATTTTAACCCCTAATTAAAACTTTAGGTTTAATCAAAATGGGGTAAAATATCTGATTTTAATTTTCTCTTAGATGATTGAAACTTTGGGAAATCAAAGGGTAGGAACCCATTAATCACTTTAATAAACCAAAAATGAAACTTTAATTAATTAAATAATTTAAATTTTGGAAGATTAATTAAAATTGGATTATTAAAATGGTGATATAATTTAAGAGGATATTGATTCTTTAATTTAAAAATCCCTAAATAAATCACTTAATAATATTTAACTCTTAAACTTAAGAGGATAAGTGGAATTAATAATTAAATGAATAAAAGTAAATAATTCTTAATTTAATTAAAACGTACATCATTAAATAATTTAATAATTGATTAAAGCCTAAAATGTTAAATAATTAAAAAGTAAATTAAAAAACTAATTTAAAATCATTTCAAAACAAACTCAAATCAAAATTTGCAAATTTTAAATAATTTTAAGACAACTTACCTTAAAACATAATGTAAAAATTAAATTAATTAACATAATTAATCCAAATTAAATCATCAAAATTTAATAAATAATTTAAACACCTCTTTTGACCTAAGTTAAACTAAAAATTAAATTAGCATAAAATATTGAAATCATTTATAAAAGGTTTAACTTAAATAAATCAAACACCATTCCAAACTTAAAATCATTGATTAAAATTTCATAATTAAATCACATTAAAGTAAACCATCAACTTTAACTTCAAATCATTAAAATCTTTAACAAATTAACTTGCCCCTGAAAGCTTTAAATTATTATAACTATTAAATGAAGCGTTAAGTGAAATGTCACTTCACTCATAGGATAATTAAACATCATAGTTCACTGAGCAAGGGAACAAAACTTAACTAAACCCTTGGATGATTAATTCACCTGTGTAATTAAATTCACTTGGACTCAAAACTGTCCCAGGGGTATTGAAAAGATGTTTAGGATTTGTTCTAAGCGCTTCCTCAATACGATGGGTAGTTTTAAAGAACAATTGAACTTAATTGTTCTTTGGTGAAGAAAATCATCCTTAACCAAAATCAAGAACCTAGACGTCATAGGAAATGACTAGCTATAGGATTAGGATTCTGGTAGACAACCCAAACCCTTCCTTTAGTCTTTACCTAGGTACTTGTTGAAATATTTAAATGCATTAATATGTGTTTTAAAATGTAGCTTGGAATGACGGGAAAACCCTCCAGGTGTGCTTTTATGTTATTGCAATTTACTTTATTGCATTTTATTTACCTACACTGCGCTTTGCTTTTCTTGCATGTTAAACAAGACTGTTGCATGAAAACCAAAACCTTTAGGATAGTCCCTAAACAAAAACTAAAACTAAATTAAAAGTCACCACAAGATAAAATCCACCGCCACAACATTCAAAATATAAAACAACTCAAAATTTAATCACAAATAGAACAACAATACTACAACTTTAACTAAATCAGGAATACCTCAGATGATGTAACCTACGTGTTGCTAATGGGATTTCCTACGATCTAAATAAAAGTGTGGGACTCATTCAGTTGAGTTTAGCAAATTCATCTGGACTAACTGAATCCGATAAAAATAACGATGCCAGAAGGATGGAACCGTGGGATCTTAACCGGTGTTGTTATAATCAACTTTAAGATTTCTCTAATAAAACATTAAAGACATTTGGATTTTAAGACTTTTCTCTAAACCAAACACTTCTCTCATCCTTTGATTTATGACTTCTAAAACTAAACCTCTGCAACAACAAGGAGCTTGGAGCATAGTGGGCAGCACGGCCATCGTCATCAGCAAAACTCGGGTCTACATCAGCAAAACCTTTCTTAGAATTAAATAACCAAGTCATAGGATTTCGAGGTAGTTTGCCTAGTGCAACATAAATCATCAACTTTTCATTAGACATTTTCATGATCATTTTATGCAAATTAAGCCCTAACCAGTCTTAGGACTCCGAGGTAGTTGTTCGGTATGACATAAACCCTCACATCTTCGAGGCCACTTGTGTGATTATATCATACAAGCATAAGTCCTAATTAATTAAAATTGGCGAGATTGAAACATTAAATAAACTCCCAAATTGAAGCCAAACAATAGGATAGTTTGGGAAGTTGCCAAGATTCTTCTTGGATCCTCAGCTTCTCCTACCTCTCTTCCATTGGACTCTTAAAATAAACTGTTCCAAATTTGAGCTAACTTCTTTTGAAATTCCAAAATTCAATCCTTTGAAAGCCTTAAACTTTGAAATTCTTGAGAGCAAAACCACTGATCATTATCGAGAGTTTTCTTAAATGATTCCCGTCATTTAAGATGTAATTAACTATAGGGGTTTGCCCTTATAGGGAACTTTAAGAACCCGGGTAATATAAACCCTGTTTAATTCCTTTATATTAAGCAGGGGAACTTGTCGGCTTATAAAATTGGTTCACTGACCAAACGGATGTCACAAATCTTCTAGTTTATTTAATCGATCCCTATCATCAAGCAGTGTGTCTATTCCTTGGAATAGATACACGGTTTGTGATGCGGCGCTCGTTTATATAAACTATTTGGGATGCGAGATCGGTTTGATTTCATATCTTAAAATTTTCAAACTTAAATTTTTTTTCAAAACCAAATACTACTTTTCAAATTATATATTTAAATAAAATTTAAAATTCACCGACAATTTCTGTAGGCGACCGCTTTTTTAAAATCTAACACATAACCTAAAAATATTCCGACAATTGTCTTGCCACGTACTGTATGACGAGTTGTGAGTCGCCATAAATGGCAATGTCTGTTATTTATATTAGTACTTTCAATTCCAAGCCGATGATTAGAGCTTCATATTCTACTTCGTTATTAGTGCACGACTCTGTCAAGTGGTAAGAGAAACTTAGCACTCCTTGATATGGTGTTACAAAGATCATACCAATGCCCGCTTTACCTAGTACACTGTTTGCTATCCTTTATCTCTTCTGGTTGAACACACTCCATCGAAGTACATCTCCCAATGTCAGGCTCTGGTCTATTGCACTTGTAGTATCTATTCATCTGGTATTTCATCGTTGAGCGGGGACTCAATTGGTAGTGAGTGTGCTACAAGAAAGTCTGCAAGAATCTTCCCTCGATAGCGCGAAGAGGCACAAAAGTTATGTCGAATTGCAATAGAATCATTGACGAACTTGCTAAATTTCTAGAGAGTGTTGGTTGGATCATCAAATATTGCGATGGATTAACTTTCTAAATCTGGTTGACCTTATGAGACAACATGTAGTGTATAAGCTTTTGAGTGCGAAAACCAAAGCTAGACAATGTTTCTTAATACGAGGATACTTTACTTCGAAGGGTATTAGACATCGACTCAAGTAGTAGAGTTTGTTCTCTTTACCTTCATCATTGACTTGGGCAAGTAAGGCTCCGAAAGATTCATCTAAGGCTGCAGAATAAAGTATCAACACTATGCCCGAGATAGGGGCTGCTAAAATAGGAGGTGTCGTTAGATATCATTTAATATCTTTGAAAGCCCATTGGCATGGCTCTCCCCAGACGAATCTAACATCCTTTCAAAGTATATTCAAAAGAGTAGACACCTCCCTGACATATTAGATATAAAGTGTCTTAGGTATGCCAGTTTACCCTGAAAAGATTCTAGTTGTTTCAAGGCTTTAGAAGGAGGAATTTCCAAGATATATTAATCATTTCTAGGTTGATTTCGATTCCTCAATGACGGACAACGAATCCTAGGAATTCCCAGAGGCAATGCTGAAAGCGCAGTGTAAGGGATTCATCTTGAGATTGTATTGTTGTAATCCTTCAAATATGATCCTCAAATCATATAGGTGGTTCTCCTTCACCTTGCTTTTGATGGCCAAATCGTCCACGTAGCATTCCATTTTGTTGTGGATGAGGTCATCAAAGATCTTTTTCATTACTCTTTGATATGTAGCTCCAATGTTCTTCAAACCAAATGGCATTACTGTGTAGCAGCAGATCCCGATCAAGTTATGAATACTATAAGTATTGTATCATCTGGATCTATCTTGATTTGGTTAAACCTGATGATCCATCCATGAAAGAGAAAATCTCGTGTGACGATGAAATGTCCACCATCAGTTCCGGTATTGGTAACGTGAATTCATCTTTCGGACCTAATTTATCTAAGTCCCTAAACTTGAAAAATACTTGAATCTGTCCATTTTTCTTCTTAACCGACATAACGTTGGCTAACAACATCGGGTATTATTATTCTCAGATGAAGTTAGCATGTATTAATTTCTATATCTCTACCGTAACTTGTTGCTCTATTTCGAGGCGCATTCTTCTGGGGGTTTACTTCACTAGTTATTTTGATTCACTCCGAGTAGGTGAACTGCGAGTTCTGGAGATAGTCTAGGTATTTCATCGTAGTTCCGGGCAAAACAATCTTTGAATTATGATAATAACTTGATTAGATCCATAGATTCTGCTTCACTGAGTAACGAACTTATAAAAGTTGGTCGAGGCTACTCCTCAGTCCCGAGGATGATTTCTTTTAATTGACTGACTATCAATTTAATCTCTTCTTGGAACTCTGGTGGAGCAACATCTATTTGTTGATCTTTAAATTCGAATTGAATGTCTAGGCAATCTTCCTTTGACTGGCTAGTAACAACCATTAAAAATTTTGAGTCATCGACGGGTCCAATCGTTCCAAACCCAAGACCTTCTTTTTAATTGAGTTTCTTTACTTTGACATTCCATAATTTTTCAAGCAATTACAATTTATCTCTTGGCATTTGCTTCGACACATATCCTTGTTGAATTAATTTTTGTTCATTTAGCAAAAAGTAACCAAAAAGTAATTCCATTAATACATTAGAGTCATCCTCTTTAAGAGTTATACAAGTTTCAGAAGTTGACGGAGAAGCTCAGTAAAACTTGATTGGTTTAAAACCACCATTATGGACTTCCTTAACTTCCATACTCTTGATCCTTTGAGGATAGATCTGAGTTAGGTTGATGGCTTGAACATAACAGTTAATTCGATCGTACATTGATTTATATTAATTATTTTCTGTGTCATCCAGAGAGATCCTGAACTGTGACCTCTTCTGACTTATCATCGTTGTTTCTTTGTCGAATTCATCCTCTCTGGAGCTTCCTTCTACATTGATGTTGATCGTCAGCTTCATCTGTTGAAAAATCTATTGAGTTCTCCCTCACTCACGTTCCCGGCCTCAACCTTGAATGTGTGAGCTAAAAGAACCTCCACCAACTTATCGTGAACGAGTGGTGGGAGACTGTTGAAGCGGAGGTGAATGGTCCCGTTCCTATTGTCTTTCAGAAACTTTAACCTTTCTTGTCATAACTCCTCTTAAAAATAATGTTCTCTTCGAGGGAGCGTAGTAGGCGGCATCTCTGTGGATGCCCACTTCGTGTATTGAGAATGGATGTACGTCTCCCTTGATGCAATGTTCTTGACCATCTTTGTAGTATTAGATGCATTAGTGAAGCGACGACGGGACCATATTGTACTCATGAAGCCACGACCAATCAAGCGGGTTTATGAACAAAGTATCTGCCTTGATGGCATGGAATTTTACAGTTGTCACTAGATTTCCAACTTTCATTTACAGTGTTAGAGATCCGAGGGCTCTTTATCCTTTTTGGTTTAATCCTCTTAACATCATTTTATCCGTGGAGAGCTCTCGTGCATCGATATCCAAGTAGGCCAACGTCTGTAGACTCATTATGTTAAGCGACGCTCTAGGATCTAGTAACACTCTGGAAATTACAAATCTACCGATGATGACGGAAATGTAGAGTGGATGATTGTTATCGGCTGTACCGAGTAGCAAATCTTTGTCAGTGAAGTTTATGCCCGACTGTACTTCCAAAGTACAAACTCCATCCGAGGATGTGCTAGCCAAATGTGTTATACAAATATCAGGATCAAGTAGAACCTTGATCAGATTTTCTCTCATCTCCTTTGACAGGAACAAAGCGTTGTAGATGCTTAGGTTGGTTCGTAACTCCTAAGATATGCTAGTACGTTGTAATCCACTTTATTTAAACTTTCCATGTCATTTCAAATCTGTACTTCTTCAATATCTCAAAGTATTTCTTCTTGAATAACTATCTGTTTTTCTTTCTCCATTGGAGCTACTTTTGGCGGTAGTACCTTTCCACTTCTTAATTATACATTTGTTACTTCTTCTTCCTCTGGACCTAGAGGTTCTCTTGATTTCATAGTATAAATTTCTGGTATTGTTTCTGTATCTGAAAGTTCCAAGTTGATTGCAAGTGGAGTTCCTTTGCACTAGAGGATTGACTCCTCACTTCCCGAACTATCATAATCAGTGTTGTCGATATCTTCTTCATGTTTATCAACGTTTACGTCGGGAATTAACATGATTTGAGGATCATTTTGGGAATCAAAATAATGTTTTGATAGGTTGTGATTAGTCATGTCATCACTAGAGACAGTAAGAACGTAGCCAAAATCATTTATATTATCATTATGAGACCCTAGAGGGGCATAAAGATAATCATACAAAGTCAGCGGTTCGAGGGGTTTCACCCCCAAACCTGAAACAACCAATCTAACAAGGGTAGCACTTATCTTATCCTTCAAGCTATCATCCTTAACTTCACTTTCAATCTCTTTGTTCCTCCTTTCCCATTGTGGTGGTCTCCTTGGTGAAATCTTCATCTTAGACTATGCTTGTGTTAGATTCTGAGCAGCTGTTTTCTTTGAAGTAGACTGGATTTGATCAAGGACTCCATCCACCCTTGCTGGCATACAGATCAATTGGAGAGTTTGGCTTAGCCGAAATCATATTTATAGAACCTCTTTCCGGTTCTTTCAAATATTCTTTTGGTATCATTATATTTCCTTCATTGTAATTCCTCTCGAGCTAATCCTTAAAACTGAAGCATCCTTCTATTGTACGTATGAGCAACCTGTGGTAGGGACAAAAGTTGTGATGATCCTTCTTGTTCATCTCTTTCAAATTCTTCGGTCGGGCAATCTGAACTTGGGCTTCATCATTAATTTTTTGAACATCTTCTCTACAACATCGTCCTTGAAGGAGTAGTTCCTGCGTAGCCATTCTGAAATTGTCAGACCCTATCGTCCATCTGTCCTGTACAGTCTTTGCTGGAAAGGTTGTTGATTAGCCTTACTATTCTGCTGCGTACGAGGTTGACCATACTACCGAGACTGACAATACTGTGTAGGCTGACTGTACTGAGGCTAACTACGCTGCTGCGGTGAGTGCTCGTCCAAAAATTCTCATCAAGTGTTTCCCTTTGCCGACCGTAGCCAGTATGCCAGATATCTTTTCATATGCTTTGGCTAGCCTTGTTTTCTCTGCTTTCTCTGTAGGCTCCATATGCTTGAATTTTGCTTGTAAACTTATTGGTTTACTGAGTAATTTAACGAAAGACTTGATGGTGAGACCCTTAAGCATGAAAGCCACCGGACTGTGGATACTTTTGAGTAGTGTCTATCTCATGTTGTTCCTGTAACTGAGGCTCGTACTTCATGCTTAAGTTTCTCCATCCTAGAATGTAGTCGAATAGAGTTTGGTAGGGCTTCTGCCGCTCTATTACGAGGTCTCCTATACTGAAATGGTACTGCGCACCGGCAAATCTCTTTACGAACATATTTTCCATTTCTGCAAAAGTATTCACTGATCCATTGGAAGCTCGGCATACCAATTGAATGCTATCTCTGACAAGCTACTAACAAATTGTTAAAACAGTAAAGCTTTACTTCCTCCTATGTTTCAACAACTAGCCCTGAAGTGTGCTATGTGTTGACGAGGATTCTCTGTCCCTTCGAACATCTTGAAAGTCGAGGGCACGAAGCCTTTGAGGTATGGCACGACATCAAATTCCTCCGGGTAGTGTCTACCCCTTGAAACTGATGGTTCCCCTATGGACTGAGCCAAGGCCTCCCAAACTTGTTGTTAGACCATTTTCTTGATATCATTTTTCGGTAGGCTCGGAGTTGAATCCTTCCTCGGTGGTTTGTCTTCATTGGTAGAAGTGACTTCTCTTCTTTCATCTGTGATGTGTATGATTTTGGGCTGGTTAATTTTTAGAGATGTTGTTGGTTGTGATTGTGACTGTTCGTAGCCATGGCGGTCAAGGTGGCTATCATCTTCTCCATTCTCTTTTTTAGATGAATAATCTATTCATCTCTTGTTAATATGACCCTCAAAAGCTCATCTGTGGCATTCTCCTCACTGGGAGCCTCGCGCGCAGATGTCATGGATCTAGTTTCAACCACATTGATTTCCATGAACTCTTGGTCGATGTAATCTGATAGGAAGTAATCTTCATCATCAATATCCATACCATGTTGTTTGGATAATTCTGAAATCTCTACTCAGAGCTTTCGGACTTTATTATCTACTGCTTTCTCTTCAATCAATTTCAAATCTATAGGCTTTGCTTGACCGTCACTTTTTATGCGACTAACTCAGACATGATGGCGGTAAAGGCAACAGGAACATCAAACACATGATCCATTTTGTGATCCACAAACCTCTTGGAATGCACAGATGAAACGTTCTTCAATAACCACACTTTCTTCTTAAGAGTTGATTCCTTGAGCGGGGTGTCTTGGCGGAGACATCGGATTGATGGGGGAAAGTGTGCTCCTAGGGTGTAGACCATGTACAGAGGGAAACAATCCTCTCTTATTCCCTCTCTTCCAAGATTTATCATAACCATTTATAGACAGTACTCTCGGACCCAGCCGAGACATGACTGATCTGCGAACTGCGGGCGTCGGAGCAGTAGTAATATCATTTGTAGTAGTGGCATCAACATGTCTCCGCAAATGATGTTTGATGGCTACTCGGACGAGTCTCTCTATCTTCAAAATTTCATTCTTTATTTTCGAGGATATTGCACATCCCATCCTCTTAAGGAGCTTAACAACAGAACATCCTTCTTTTTCAGCTAACCGTCAGAGAAGGGAGTGAACTCGGGTGATGGGTGTGGGCCTCTCCCTCACCTCATCATGACCATGTGGTGATGGAAGTGTGGAGGCAATCTTTCGGAGGCTTTCACCTCTAGTAGTATCAATCTATTGGTGGATCCTACTCTCTCGAAAGAGAGGAGAGGTCTCCGGTAAACCGAGTTCCTCCTGCTAAGGAATCTCATCAATCACTGGAAAACTTGCAGCTTGTGCCCTGATGGCTTTGATAATCTTATGATTTGGTTCCTTTTTTGAGACCTAGTGAGCAGGGGAACTCTATAACTAGAACCAATCTCAAAGACTGATAGCAGGGTGAGAAAAAACATTATCAGAATCTTCTTCATGTAGAATTTCCTTCCCTTTGGCAGAAGGGAAAGTAGGTGTGGTGATGACAAAACCGGTAGTGGTAGGCGTAACAACTCTCCTAGGCATAGAGATGACTGAGTTGACGAGGCTATAGAAACCTTCACCTTCTTAGCAGAAGAGAAATCTTCGTGGGAGTTCAGCTCGAACTCAGCAGATGGTTCCTGAACTTCGGGGGTGGCAACTTTCACGACAAAGAATGGGGCTTTTCCAAGTACAACCTCAAACTCATTGTAGCTGGTCCTGAATTGAATCATTGGTGCTGCAAGATGGGCCTCACGGGAGGTGGGCAAGTTGTAGGAGAAAATCAGCGTAGGGGTCGACATCGTAACTGTTGAAAGAAACATTCTGAAAGTCAACTAATCTACCTTAAAATTTACTATTTTTATTAATAAATTATTTTTCTATTTTTAATGATATTACACTTTAATGGAGAAAAAGGATTCATGTAGCCGACCCCACTTAGTGGGATTAAGGATTTGTTGTTGTTGTTGTTGTTGTTGTTGTTGTTGTGTAATGATATTACGCTTTAATGAAAGGTATTTTTATGATTTTAGTTACAGGTATATGAAGATGAGTTTAAGTACAAAAATAATCAAAATGGAGCAAAATTGAGGCATTAAGAAGAAAAATTATGAAACTCAGTTTAGCGTTTAGGCGCCAGAACTTTCTCCTAAGGGCCAGAAACAGTTAGAGTGGTTAAATTTTGAATTTTAGCGGTTCCAAAGTATTCTAGAAGGCCCCAGATGATATAGCACATTTTAAATGAAGTATACAATGAATCTATAAACATTTTAATAAAGAGGTGTGTCCCTTGAAGCAAAAAGGCAGGTAATTGAACATTTAAGCTGGCGCCTAGGCGTGACAGTTACTTTCTAGAAGACTCGTTGAATATGGCCAAATTTTGAAGAGATGTCTGAAACAACGTTTGGTCATTTTTGAAGCGCTATAAATTGGAAGTATATCTACAGTAGAGGAGAGTCATTTCAAGTCGTTCTTAATCAACAATTAGTTCTTTCACTTTAAAGTAAAGTTTGTAAGAGTTTAGTGAGTGTTTGTGATTCTCTGAAGTTTAAAGTGCTGTAAAGAGTTAGAAAAGTCAGAGAACATCAAAGGATTGCTATGGTGAACATTCCAGATAAGTATTTGTAACTTAACTCTTAAGTTGTGTGCTTTAGATTTAATGATTATGAATATGTTTTGCTCTTCCAATTCAATGCTTTCTTAGTAGTTTTCTTCTCTTTCTCCTTACACATATTAAGTAATTAATTAAAGTGGTTTAAATTTTTGTTTATGAACTGATTCTTTTTCTTACCAAAATTTGTGATGATATTTTACCTAAACTTCCTTTACTTTACAACTTGGCCAACTGTATTATTAAAACTATGGAGAAATCTTATAAACCTGACCGTGGGCTAACAATTCTTAACTTCTAAGCATCACATCTCACTTTAGAAGATCAGAAGTTATCAACTGAAGAGGAGTGCAAATAGAAAAGGAGATAAGATTTGAAGGGTGTAGAATTGAAAGTTTTTAGAGTAACAAACTAAATTCTATCAATTTTGTTTAAAGTGAGGAAAACGGGTCACTGGTAGGTCCTGTAGAAAGGGCACAGTGGGTAATCTAGAAGTGAGAGCTAGAATCTACTCAGCACTACTAATAGCACATCCTGCACCAACCTTTAGACTAGCCAATGTTCTTTATGCCTGGATAAAATGGTAAAGAATACTTACGCTCCTATTTGTCACAATACAACATCTTTAAGTTATATACAATTTAAATTCATCTACTTATTGTTGACCTCATTTTTGATGAGGTCTTTTCTCTTCTCTCTCCTTAGTACTTAGGATCTAGCCTTAGGCTTTCCCTTTGACTATCTTAGAGGACTAGACATGGAAACCACCACTTAGAAATTTAAACACCCCTTAAACTCCCTGCAAACCCCATAAGTTTGATTGTAAATCCCCAAGTCACTTGGAGGGTTAAAATCAGATGTGGAGGTTTAAAGGATGAGTTCCCTATAGGACTCTTTGGCCTTAGGACTACCCTGGGTGGCCTGGTCTGGTGAGGGTTGACCTGCACACATTACACTTTCACACACATTCCAATCCTAAAACCATTCATGCCTAGCTTGACTTCCTGACTCATGTAGGTAATTCATATGTATGGACCTTAACCCCTAGGCCCTTGGCTAAGAGGGTTATGAACAACATAGTGAATGCCTCAAATGAGTCCTATCATGGCTCTTATGGGATTGATATGGCTTCATGGCTTAACCAAAGTGATTACATTCTACTCAAACTTGATCAATCTTTATTTTTCCAAAATTTCAATTTTTGACCCCCGGGGCCCTACACCCGCTAAACCTACCAAATGTCCTTGAAGCTATCCAAAATTTGCAAAATTTCCTAAATTACCCAAAATTCCTCAAAACCAATCCTAAACATTTCCCCCCACTCAAATTGACCATCCTTAGCCAACTATACCAAAAATTCCAAAAATACCCTCCAAATACCCAAAATACCCTTCTTAACCTAAAATTCCATAATTTCCAAAAATTCCGTGAAAATTCCAAAAATCCTAAATATTTCCAATTTCATTTTGTTCAACTACACCATAAGCTAATTTTGTCAATTTAACCCACTTTTACCAAACTCCCAATTTGTCCCATTTTTAACCAAAGTGGACCCAATGTCCCACTAAACCAACCCAATTGACCTCAATTTTGGTACAATTCAATTATAAACTTCAATTCAATGTCACCAATGTCAATTTAGACCAAATCCAAGCCCAATTTGATTGACATTTAGATCCAATTTCAATTTCAAGCCTAAAGCCCAACTTTGGCCCATGACCTAAACCTAGCCTAAACCAACCCAATTCAACTCCAATTAACCCCAAATATTTTCCTAAACCTTCCTGATATTCCCACACACAAAAAACTAACAAGATTTGCCCCAAATTTGAACCTAAACTCCACCCAAGCTTAACCCAAAGTCAAAATCCCCATTTTTGGCCTAAACCCAAACCTAACCCAAATGGGCCCAAATCCCAAAATTAAAGCCCAACCAGAGTTGAAAGCTCTTTGTGACACTCCCATGAACATTTCTCAACATTAATTTTACATCAATTCCAACCTTAGCCCAACCTTGGCCCAAGTTAGCCCAATTTAACCCACTTTGGCCCCTTTACCAAAAAAGCCCAAATTGAACCCATTTCAACTCCAAATGACACCAAACCTTATCCAAATCACTCATGATACATCCCTAAACTAAACCCAAAATTTATTTCGCATGATCTTTTATAAAACTTTCATCCAAAAGTCCATTTTAAAATCTTAAAAAACCCACTTTCTTAAACCTTTTTAAAAGCCTATTTCCAACAAATTCAAAAGCCCAAATTTCATTCCAAAGCCCACATGAAATTTTCCCTCATCATTCCCTATGATTTAAATCACCCCTAAGTTTCAAAATCATCATTAAACCATTCCATATCAATATTCATCCAAATTTCCACCAAAATGCCAAAATTCATAAAATCCCCTTTCATGAAATTGACCAAATATTTTCCCAAGCCAAATGAATCCATATGCAAGCCATGGGAGTCACTTTACACCTCACTATGTCATTAATGGCAAGTGGAGGGGGCCTCTTTCTTAATCCTTCATTAAGCCTTTTAACCATACTCATGTCACACTCTAAACCAATCTTAGCCACCTCACCATGGAAAGAGACCTCACCACTCTCTCTTGGCTGACCCAAATGATTCCTCCCAGCCCAAAGTCAAGCCTTGGGGAGGTGCACCTAGCCTAAACCATGCCTTGGACTAAAATGAGCCCAAAATACACTCTCCCCCATTCCACTTAAATCAAAACTCTTTACACATGGCAACAGCCAATTGAACTCACCAACTTCCACCCCTGACCCCACTGAGCCAGATGGTGACCTAACCCTGCCGGCCAGACGCCTGGGTCACCGGAAAACGCCATGGCCGAGAGCTCCATGTGAGCCAAAATTTTCAATTCTTCTTTGCTGAGTTGTCCCAATCCAATTGAACACCATGGCTGTAATTCTCTTGCATAGAGCAGCTGATCCCAAGCATCAAACCCCCCTGGGAGGCCCTCCAGCCATGTCTATTTAAACTCACCACCCTCTCGGCCAAAGAAGGTGATGAACCAGACTTAAATAAAACTTTGCCAAAATTGCTCCAGAACCTTCTCCTCACTTAGAGCAATTGATCCCCACTGCTCTCCAGCCCTAAACCCCATTGATTGAGCTCAATTTTGGAGCTCAATTCTCAGCCCAGAACCAAGACATCCCTAAAACCTCTACCAAATCCAAACTAAACACACCCACACCTGCACAGGACCAAGAGAAGGAGTTCCCCAGTGAAAGCCCCCTCTCCAGGCCACCCATTTGCTACAGCCTCCAAGCTTTGAAATCGGCTGTGGACAATTTCATAACTAGACAATTCCCCAGAGCCAGAGACTTCATCTGGAGCTTCCTTGGGTGCAATCGAAGGTGATACAACTCTCTGACTGAAGCTACACTTCTCAGAGCAAAGGTATGGATCATTCCTTCCTCCCAAGCTTCCAGTGATTCTCCATTTTGTTTTACTTAATTTCATAGCATGTAAACCGTATGGATGTGTTCGTCTCTTCAACAAGAATCCATAGAGCATAAGAACACAAAAATCTATTGAGAAATGAGAGAGTTCTTAGGGTTTTAGTGTGGACGGTCACGGGTGCACACCAGTCGTAGACGATGACCAGGCGTCATCCGATCGAGCGTGTATCGAGTGAACGGTTCAGATTGTGCCGGACCAGAGAATGTTACATGAACTACGGGCCCCTGGAGCCTGAGTAAGATGGAGGCAGCGAATGGGAGCGCGACGCGTGGGCTTTCGGAGCTGCCGAGGTTGACGCGGCGCCGCGTGGATAAGTAGAAAAATATGGATTTTCTGATTTATTTAAATAACCAGAACTTAGAAAATCCATATCTTTGTGTAGAAAAATTATACAAATAAACTAAAAATACCCTCTTGCTCAGTGAACAGAGGAAAATAATGTGGAAAAGAAATCAAGTTATTTTGATGACTATTTTATTTTTAATTAATTCTTTACTTATTTCAGTATTTCGATTCTTCACTTGCATAGACAATTCACCATGGCATGAGATCATAGGGCTTTTGAAGCCTCTGATCTTGGGAACATCCCCTGAATTTTTCAAGTTCAGAGGCCATCTCTATAGAAAGTTATGTATTTTTCAAGTTTAGATTACTTTTTTTGGAATTTTAACTCTAATAATTAGCATGTTATTCAATAAATTACAGAAAAATTTGTGGAAATTTCTTAGAACCAGAGGACCCTAGGATAATTACATCTTGGGTTAATTCAGTAAGAATAATCCTAATTGGCCTAATTACTCAAATATGAACTTTAATTAATTAGGGTTAACCACACATTAAAATAACTTGAAAACAATTCTCCACTGATTTTTGGGATCAGAGGGACCTCACATAAAAATTTGAAGTCAATTGGAAATGTTTAGCCCTACTAAAAGGATTAATTAAGCCATATGATCAAAATTAAACTTAAAAAATTCATAACATTAAAAATACATTTCAAAAATTCACCAAATTGGTTTTGTGGGCTCTCTGATATCAGAAGAGTCTATAAAAATTAAAATTGAAATTTTCTAAAATTTTTCATTTTTAATGATATTTTAATATTTAAATAATTAAAAAATAATAAAAATCATAAAAATATCACATTTTTACTCCTAATCACTTATGAATAAACCAAATATTTTTCCCAAGTCTCTAAGTTAAGATATTGAATTTTAAATGCTTAAAACAATTTTTAATACTAAAAAATGTATTTTTCCAACCTTTTCACTACATTAATTCCAATAAATCAAAGATAAATCAGAAAATTGTAAAATTTATTTCTATGAACTCCTTGAGGTCAAAGATATTTAAGAAAAATATAAAACCCATTTTTTAACTTAAATATTATTTTATAATTAATTAATACTCTAAAACGAAAAATAATTATAATAAATAAAATATGATTTAAAAAATCCTAAAAATTGGTCCAAGTGGTCCTCTAGTCATTAGGAACATCCCATAATTTTCTTAAGGACAGAAACCTTTCCTTGTTCATGTTGTTGAATTTCCATTGAAAACCCTTATTTTTCACTAAAAATAATTATATAAATAAATTAAATTCGAAAAAATCACATTTTCTCCTCTAATGTCTTAATTGACATATGAGTGAAGTGACATAAAAATTTCAAATTCATTTGAACTCAATTTAGTGAGTTATGAAATTAATAAGCCTAAAAGGGCATAAAGGTAATTAAAGAATTTAAACCCCTTTATTAAAATTTTGAGGTTTAATTAAAATGGAGGGTAAAATATTTGATTTTATCTTTTTTTGGATGATTGAAACTTTAGAAAATTAAAAGGGTAGGAACCCATTAATCACTTTTAATAAAAAAAAATGAAACTTTAATTATTTAAACAATTTAAATTTTGGAAGATTAATGAAAATTTGAATTATTAAAAATAGGGATATAACTTGTGAGGATATTAATTTTTTAATAAAAAAATCCCTAAATAAATCACCTCAATAATATTTAACTCTTAATTAAGATTAAAATGACAATCCAAACTAAGTAAATTAAAATTTAAAAAAAATAACCCTTAAAGGAAAGCTCAAAATACTAAATGGTTTAAAATTAAATAAAATTAAAATTAAATTAAATTAAATCAAATTAAGTAAAAATTAAACTAAAATTAAAATTAAATTAAATTAACATTTTAACAATTAAGTTAAATTAAATTTAAAATATTGAAATTAAATTAAATTAAATTAAATTAAATTTAATTATATTAAATTAACATCATTCAATAATAAAAGTAAAACAAGTTTAAAATATTAAGATCACTTAAAGTATAAAGATTTAAACCAAAAATAATTTGAACACTATTCCAAACTTAAAATTATTAATTAAAACCTCATAACTAAACTAAATCACTTTAAACCATTAACTTAAACTTCAATTAAGAATGGTTAAATTCTTTAACAAACCAACTTGTCCCTAAAGGCTTTAACTATTATAACTCTTAAAAGGAGTATTAAGTGAGATGTCACTTTACTTATAGGATAATCAAACATCCTAATTCACCAAGCAAGAAGGAAAATCTAAACGAAATTTTGGATGATTAATTCATCTGTGCAACTAAATTTACTTGGACGCAAAATAATCTCAGAAATGTTGAAAAGATGTTAGGACTCGTCTTAAACACTTCCTCAATATGATGATATGTTTTAAAAGAACAATTGAATTTAATTGTTCTTCGATGAAGAAAATCATCCACAGACAAAACACAAGAACCTTGACGTCATAGGGGATGACTAGTTATAAGATTAGGACTTTGGTAGACAACTGAAACCTTCCCTTAGCTTTACCTAGGAACTTGTTATAAATATTTAAATGCCTTAATATATATTTTAAGTGCAGCTTGGGATGACGGGAAGACCCTCTAGGTACGCTTTTATTTTATTGAAATTTACTTTATTGCAATTTACTTACATGCACTGCACTTTACTTCTTCTTGCATGTTAAACAAGATTGTTGCATGAAAACTAAAACCTTTAGGATAGCCACAAAACTGAAACCAAAACTAAATTAAAAGTCACCACAAGATAAAAATCACCGCCACAACATTCCAAAATATAAAACAACTCAAAATTTAATCACAAACAGAACAACAAAACTACAATTGCAACTAAATTAAAATATCTCGTTGAATGATCGGGAATACCTCGGATGATGTAACCCACGTGTTGCTAACGGGATTTCCCACGGACTAAATGAAAGTGTGGAACTCATTGAGTTGAGTTTAGCAAATTCATCTGGACTAAGTGAATTCGATGAAAATAACGGTGCCGTGATGACGGAACCGTGGGATCTTAATCGGTTGTGTTTAAACAACTTTAAGATTTGTTTTTAATTAAAATATTAAAAATATTTGGACTTTAAGATTTCTAAACCAAAACACTTCTCTCATCTCCTGATTTTTACCTTCTAAAACTAAACCTCTACAACAACAAGGAGCTCGGAGCATAGTGGGCAGCACGGCCATCGTCATCAGCAAAACTCGTGTCTACACCAGCTAATCCTTTCTTAGAATTAAATAGCCAAGCTATAGGACTTTGAGGTAGTTTGCCTAGTGCAACATAAATCTTCAACTCTTCGTTAGGTATTTTCATGATCATCTTCAACTCCGAGGTAGTCGTTTGGTACGACATAAGCCCTCACATCTTCGAGGCTATTTGTATGATCATATCATACGAATATAAGTCATAATTAACAAAAATTGGCAAGATTGAAACATTAAATAAAATTCCTAAATTAAAGCCAAACAATAGGATAATTTGGGAAGTTGCCAAGATTCTTCCTGGATCCTCAGCTTCTCCTACTTTTCTTCCTTTGATTCTTAAGATAAACCATTCCAAGTTTGAGCTAATCCCTTTTGAATTTCCAAAATTCAATCCTTTGAAAACCTTAAACTTTGAAATTCTTAAGAGCAAAACTACTGATCATTATCGAGAGTTTTCTTAAATGATTCCTGTCATTTAAGATGTAATTAACTATAGGGGCTTGCCCTTATAGGAAACTTTAAGAACCCAGGTAATATAAACCCTACATTAATTCATTTATATTAAGCAGGCGAACCTGTCCGCTTATAAAATTGGTTCGCAGACCAAACGGAAGTCACAAATCTTCTAATTTATTTAATCGAGTCCCATCATCAAGAAGTGTGTCTATTCCTCGGGATAGATACACGGTTTGTGATGCAGTGCTCGTTTATATAAACTATTTGGGATGTGGGATCAGTTTGATTTCATATCTTAAAATTTTCAAACTTAAAATTATTTTCAAAATCAAATGTTACTTTCCAAATTATATATATTTAAATTAAATTTAAAATTTAAAAATTTGCCGACAATTTCTGTAGGCGACCCCTTTTTAAAACACAAACCTAATATAATGCCGACACTTACTATATAAATATTTGTAA
Organism: Papilionanthe hookeriana x Papilionanthe teres; assembly: GCA_022702705.1. Lineage (NCBI taxonomy): Eukaryota > Viridiplantae > Streptophyta > Magnoliopsida > Asparagales > Orchidaceae > Papilionanthe > Papilionanthe hookeriana x Papilionanthe teres. Next base: position 116,504,284 of record CM040427.1, read on the forward strand.
GGAAAAGTATCTTAAATTAAGTATTATTTTCGTGTGCTTAGATATTTACTTGAACAATTGTGAAGGTTTAGTAAATTTAACTTTACTTTTGTTTAGTGATTAAAAATTAGCACTTTATTTTATTAAGTTTTCTTTTAATTTTCACCATTTTCCTCGTGAGATCGATATATGGGGATTCAAAAAGAAAATTCTATATTACTTGAAATGATATGTATACTTGCGTAGTACCCCTATTGTGTTTATTATTATTATCTATAAAATATTTAAATCCTGCACCCTAGCTGCTTATTTTAGGGTCAAGTTTACCTATCTTTATAAGTTTAATTATCTACGTAATTGCGGGACGGGTCAAGTTTTTGGTGCCGTTGCTGATGAAATTAATTTTACATTAAAGGAGAAATATATATATATATATATATATATATATATATATATATATATATATATATCTAATACTTCATTGTTTAGTTTATGTGTGCTACTTTATTTTTAGAAAATCTTTTTATTTTTGTATGCGTAGTTCAGGATCTGAAGGTATAGTACCTTACGATTCTGAATTAGAATGAACTATAAGAAAAATAAGAAAAGAGAAACAACTTCATTATATTCAAGAAATGACGAATATACCTCGAAATAATCCTGAAATTACAATTGAGGATAATAAGCATCAAAATTTACAAAAACCTTTAAGGGAGTATGCTTACCCTACAACAAATGAAATTCATTTAAGTACACAAATCCCTGTTGTAGCTGCAAACTCATTTGAACTTAAACCAACTATTATACAAATGGTGAAAAATAATCAATTTGGGAGATAACCAAATGATGATCCAAATTTACATCTTGCAAGTTATTTAGAACTATGTGCTATTTTCAAATATGATGGTGTATCAGACGATGCTAAAAGACTTAGAATTTTTCCTTTTTCTTTAAAGGATAAAGCTAAGATTTGGTTAAATTCATTAGCTGCAGGATCTATTAAAACTTGGGGATAAATGGCACAAAAATTTCCGGCTAAATATTTTTCTCCTTCTAAAACGGCTAAACTTACAAATGATATGACTTATTCTTCTAAATATGAGGGAGAAACAATTTATGAAGCTTGGGAATGATTTAAAGAACTCCTTAAGAAGTGTCCTCACCATGAATTACTAGATTGGTTAATTATTCAAACTTTATATAATGGATTATAATTGATATTGTTGTTGGTGGTTCTTTAATGGACAAATCATTTGATGAAGCTTATGCTTTAATTGAAGAAATGACAACTAATAATTTTCAATGGCCTTCTTAAAGAGTAAGTCCTAAAAGAGTGGCTAATGTTCATGATAATTGTGCCTTTTCTATTTTAGCTTCTCAAGTACTTCAAGTGAATAATGAAATTTAGGAAATATGAATGATTCTCCATCTTTAGAAACATTACAAGCCATAACTAGCAAAACTAATAACCCATATTCTAATTACTATAATCCATGTTGGAACAATCAACCAAATTTTAACTGGAATAATGGAAATCCTCAATGGGGAAGTAATCAGATAAACCTAACTGGAAATTGGAATAATCAAGAAATTCAAACTATCGACCTCCTTATCCTTTTGGTTTTAATCAGCAATTTAAGGAAAAGAAGTTGTCTATAGAAGAATTAATTTTACAAATGGGTAATCAGTTACAAAGTCAAAATGCGGTGATAAGAAATATTGAGAATTAAATGGGACAAATTTCTTATGCGATTAGTAATGGACCTTAGTGAACACTCCCTAGTAATACGTAAATAAATCCTTAAGATAATGTACAAGAACAAATTAAAGTTATTCGATTGAGAAATGTAAACGAATTAAAGGAAGGAACTCAAAATGAAGTTGAAAATGATAAAGTAATAGAATAAATAGAGAAACCTAAAGAAATTGATTCTGAAAAAGAAGAGAAATCTGTTTCTCCAAAAAAATGATGTAAAAGAGTAACACCTCCTTTTCCTCAAAAACTTAGACAATTGAAGCTTGATCAAGAATTTTCAAAATTTTTTGAAATATTCAAAAAGCTTACAATCAATATCTCATTTGTTAAAGCTTTGGGACAAATGTCTAGTTATGCTATATTCATGAATGATATTTTAAATAAAAAAAGAAAATTTAAAGCTTATGAAACTGTTGCATTGAGTGAAGAATCCAATGCAATAATTCAGAAGAAGCTATCTCAGAAGCTTCAAGATCCTAAAAGTTTCACTATACCATGTGCTATTGGAGAAAAAAATTATGGTAAAGTCTTATGTGATTTAGGAGCTAGCATTGATCTCATGCCTTTATCCATTTTTGAAGGTTACATTTAGGAGAGATTTCTCCTACTACTGTAACCCTGCAAATGGCCGATCGATCTATTACTTATTCTAAAAGAGTTATAGAAGATATACTAGTTAAAGTGGATAAATTTATCTTCCCTGTAGACTTTATTGTACTTTATATGGAAGAAGATAAAGAGATTCCTATTATATTTGGAAGACCTTTTCTTACTACTGGCTGAGCTATGATTGATGTGCAGAAAGGGGAGTTAACCATGAGAGTTAATGATCAGGAAGTAACAATTAATGTTCTTAAATCCATGAGGTATCATGTTAACAAAAAGTGTTATAGGTTGGATATTTTTTATTACATAATAGCCAAGCATTATCAAGAAATTTGTGAAGTTATTTATGAGAAAAAAGTTGAAGAGTTAAATGATCATGAAGAAATATAAGATATAAATAAAAGTGATTCTGAAAACTCGAATTATATTCATGAAAATTGGGATGTTTTAAATACTACTAAAAATAGTGAATCTATAATACCCTTTATTAAAAAGGCTCCTAAACTTGAATTAAAAATATTACCTACTCATTTATGTACGCTTTCTTAAGAACTCATCAACCTTACCTGCAATAATATCTTCTGAATTAACTAAAGACCAGGAAAATAAATGGTTAGAAACTTTAAAAAATTATAAAAAAGCTTTTGGTTGGACAATAACAGATATAAAAGGAATAAGTCCTACTATTTGTATGCATCGAATCCTAATGGAAGAAGATTCTAAACTATATGTTGAACCTAAAAAAAAGATTAAATCCAATTATGAAAGAGGTAGTAAAGAAATAAATTTTAAAATGGTTAGATGTTGGAATTATTTATCCTATATCTGATAGTTCTTGGGTTAGTCTAATTCACTATGTTCCAAAGAATGGGGGAGTGATAGTTGCTATAAATGAAAATAATGAATTAATTCAAATACTACAAGTCACTAGGTAGCAGATTTGTATTGATTATAGAAAATTGAATGCTACTACAAGGAAGGATAATTTTTCTTTACCTTTCTTGGATCAAATGTTAGATAGATTTGTTGGACACTGACCGGGCCACGCAACAAATATAATAATTCAGCCTCGGAGGAGAGTAGGGTAATAATTAAATGTATATAATTGTTAAGCTTAATAAGTTGTAAATGTTTTTCAAAGTAAAATAGAAATTGTGCTCCCTCCCCTTTAATCAACGCAAGTATACGTATTGCTCAAGTAATAAAGGGCTCTATTGGAGTCCTAGATATCGATCCCATAGGGAAGTTAGAGATTTACAGACTAATTTTTAATAAGGCAGATTACTAATCTAATTTAGTATAATATACGAAAATTGAAGAACGCTTAAACTTAAAAAAAATACTTAAAAGATAGATTATATAAGTCAATTCAGAAAAGTATCTTTCTCCTTGGTAAGAGGATTAGGTGAGTAAACAATTAAATGAGTTTAGAATTATATTGTGCCAAATAGGAGCATTCCTATTATTTACCCTTTGGTCCAGGTGCAAAGAATATTGACTAATCCTATGTTTGGTTACTGAATCTGTGGCTAGGCTGGGAGGATACTGGCTGCCACTTCAGAGCTCCCACATTTCCCTCGCCTGAGGGCTAACATCTACACTTCAGCTCCCAAACAATAGAACCGAATTGAAGATTTTAGTCTGTCACACTAAAATATTCAATTCTTCATCCGATAATTAATATTTGCCTATATATTTGCACCTTCCTTCCAAGGCTTTTGAATTCCCTGAATCTTAGATTTAATCTTTACTAGAGTTGATAATTCAACATATGTTAACAATTTAATTGGCCAAATTGAAATTAAATTAAGATTTAAGTAAAAGATTATCACAATCTCTATTTAATATTATTAGGCACAACTCATTTTAATTCTTCATTTCACAAAATCTCAACAACAAGGAGAAAGACAAAGAAAACTACTAAGAATGCATGGGAATAATAACACAGGTTTTGGATTTCATTTAAAGTTATAAAACAATAAACAAATATACTTATCTCAATTCTTCTCCCCAAGCAGATTCCTCAAGTTCCTTTGACTCTTCCTTCTTGTACAATACTCTTAGAACTCACCAAGACACTAAACACTAACTCTTACTACAAAAGGAAACACTAATTTGACACTAACTGACACTTAATGATGACTTAACTGACACACAATTACACAAAATCCTTTCTTATTTATAGAAGGAGTCAAATTTCTAAAGTTTGCTTAAACACCTCTTTAAAACGCGTCCAAATTCATCGTATTTGGCTTGAATAAACTGTCTCGCCATCGGCGGGCTCAATCTTGCCGTCGGCGGGCTCTATCTCGCCGTCAGCAGGCTCTATTATAATATATTAAAAACTCTGGGGAAAATCTCGCCGTCGGTGGCTTAAATCTCGCCGTCGGCGGGACAGTTCAATTTTCATCAATTTTAATCCTTTTTGCTCTAGATTGGCGCATTTTTGCTCTTTTTCCTTTCAGCACCTATAAATCTTCATTCCTGCAATAAAACACAGAAAGTACCTTTCTTTAAAGTGTAATTTTATATGAAATTAGTATAAAATTTGCAATATATTTTCTTGTGGTCAAAATCCCCCAAAGTTAACTATTATTTGTCCTCAAGTAATCTAGATACTACATAAAAGTAATGATTATTTGTAGTAAAATTTTAATTCAGAATACTATGAATTTAATTTAAATAATTATTATAGTAAATTTTTCTATAAATATTTTTAAATAATTAAACTAATTCTATAGATATAAGGCTATTTAGTTCTCAAGTTTAAGATTTATAGTCTTCTATTTATTTGAAGAATGACTATACTTTCAAATATTAAATTACTTAAGATATTCAGATGATAGGAATTTCATGAAAGCACTACTTAGTAAAATACTAATCCATATATATAAGTTCGAAATGTAACTGAAGTTTACCCTTTAGGTTGACTAAAATGAAGCCGATTTTTGATAAGACAATTTCTCAAGCTTCTCCTCACTTATATATATAAATATATATATATATATATATATATATATATATATATATATATATATATATATATATATTCTTTTTCTTTTCTCTTTTCTGGATTGATTTTCAATCCCCTTTTTCTTTTCTTTTTCAAGTGAGGATCACTATTTTTGGTTAGCCTGTTAATAATTTTGAACTTCATTTTCCTCTTCCTAAATTTGAAACTTGAAACATTTACTTCCCATATATGTATTGCAAAGTTTTTACTTCATTAAGTTTTAATCTTTTCTTTCTCAACTAAATACCTAAGAATTTTATATTTGAAAATATGGTTTTCCTTAATTTAAATAGTTAACTATATTCTTATTCTCTTATATTAAATATCTTAATCTATAAAATTAGTTAATCATTAAAAGTATTTCTTTTAACTTTCTATAATAATTAAATAAATTAATTCTAGTTTACTGAATTAAAATTACTACAGAAAATCATTCTATAATAAATTTTGAAAATATAATTTGAGAACAATTTAATAATTAAATTTGTATTTTTCCCTCCCCCAAACCTAAATTTTTCTATCTATCAAAAGAAAACAAACTGTAAATTTAAATCATACCTTCGTGCTTTAGGTATTTCTTCTTTTTGAAGTTCTGCAGGTTCTTTTCATCACTTAATTACCTGTACTGTTAAAAACTTTCTACACATATGTATATCAAATAAATTGTTGGGTAAAGAAGTTTCAAAATAAGTACAAAACACTATCACAACTTATATTTAGTCTAATACTAAACACACATCATTGACTATTTCAACTTAAGGTTATAATAACAGTCTGAAATATCAAAATTTACAAACTATATAACTTTGACAACAATATTTAAAAAGGTCTACACCACATCACAATCAAGTTCAAAAACTAAACATTAATACTAAAGTTTTAAGAAAAACATACAATTAATCATAACATCATAATAATCAAATTTTATAAATCAAATAACTAAACAAATAAACATAGAGTCTAATCTTCTGCATCAAAGTCCCAAACTATATCGTCATTTCCTTGATCAGCGGGCGGGTTAGGCTGGTAATGACTGTAGCGGGGAAACTCAGGAAATATAACATCAAGCTCTCCTCTCCTGTAATGATTCTCAGCATCATAATACGCTATCTCAAACTCCGAATGTCTCTAGAGATACACGCTGTCATAATCATGCCTTCGCTCTAATCCTCCAATTCTCTGATCAATATGCTCCAATTTTTTCTCAATCTTTTCAAAACTCTTCCATTGCAGGGTCATTTCATTCATCAAATCATGAAGGGTAAGAGAATTATAAGTAGGAGGATCATAACTGGTGGAGGGAATATCCCTACTAGTTGAAGGTACGTAACTACTAGTTCCAGATCTCTATCCTTCGTGGGATTCATAAGTCTTTATATTACCTTGGGTGATGGATTTCATAGGCTCCACCCATTCCTCATTATCTCTTGCCTCTACCCTAGATAATTGGCAGAGTGCATAAATTAGACCAGGATGCCCTAGTCCTCCTCCACTCTCACTTCTTACTGAGACTAATACATTCTTGTAAATAATACTTCCCACATTAAAACTTCTTTGGTTCTGAATACAAAAATTTAGAACTGCTCTATATCTTGTTACTTAACTATGGTGATAGGTAGGTAACAAGGTAGAACAAATAAAATAATGTCAGGCTTTAGATATTGCATTCAGCATAGAAAGAGGGAAGTTTACCCGTTCACACTGCTTGATTTTCCAAACTTCTTTCCTATCAGTGAGAAAGTTGACTACTTCTTCCAGCGGTCCTTCCATTGTTCCAAAAGTATCAAACGCGCTGGTGTATAGGTCATGTAATTCATAGAAAGAATTGATTCTTGCAGCATTGAAATTGACTAAAAATCCTCTAACCTTTATTTGTGCATCTTCTATTTCAATTAAGTTGGCATAAAATTCCTTCACTACTTCCACTGCAGCTCTATTTGTGGTGTAACAGAAATTTTCCCACCTCCTTTCTTTTATAATCCGTTCCACTTCTTCTGGATTCTTAAATACTCGATCTTTTATGCACTTCCTTGCTTGGATATTGTGGAAGTATCTTGATTGTGCTCGAGCACTTACAAATCGTGTTTCGTCATATTCCATTCGTCTCTTTTGTCGCGGAGCCTTTTTTTCGATCTATCAAATTTACAAAAATCTCAACTAATCTTCAAAAAATTACTAAAAATGGCTTCCAAAGATGACTAAAATCATTCTAAATCAAGTTTCATGAACTTCTTCCAAATCTTTTCTCCACATTTTCAAATTTTCCAAAATTTCTTAATGTAGAAGAAATTCATGGTGAAAATAAAAAATTTTTACATAGGAGGGAAGCTCTTACCAAGGGAAGACGAAATATGGTGTCAAAATGAGTTGATATTGCTCCAAATGCAAGATCTCTCAAGCCTTAGGACGGTTTTTCGAAGTTTTGAGGAAGGGGATGATGAATAGTGACGGTTGACTGGTCAAAATATAGTGTTTTATGGAATCTCACTGTCGGCGATAAATTTCTCACCGTCGGTGAGCTAATTAATTTAAAGAGGTTAAAAGTTTCGGGAAAACCTCGCCGTCGGTGAGGTTTCCGAAAATTTAATATTTTTAATATTTATAATGTTTTCAATTCATTTTAAGCCTCAATAATGTCCGGTCACTTTAGATTATACTTTATCATAATTAGATACTATATTAACACATAAATTCACACAACACAAAAATTACAACTTTATATATATATGAAATTCAAAAGTTTACAAATTACACACTTTACATACTAACAAATTGCTTTGCAAAATCTTAACACGCACACAATTCAGCGTCGCAAACCACACTACAATACTCAAAACACTGAGACTAAACAAATAACACAAAATCATATCTAGACTGAGATTAACTATAAAAAGTGCAAATAAAAACTAAATTCAAGCAATCACACACAAATAAGTATGAATGAATATCTTCTACTCATCAAGATCTGAACTTAATTCTTCTCTGATATTTCTAATAGAACGTAAATGCACGAACAGATTATAGAAAGGCCTGAAAGGGAATTCTTCGGTAGAATCTTCTTCAATCCATCCCTTCCTTCTGAAAAGTTGTATAAAACTAGCCTTCAGATGTCCTGAATGATCAAAGTGCTCTTTCATTCTTCAGTCAATATGATCAAATAAATCAGAGATATTGTCAATGGAATTCATCACATTTTGTATTTCATTCTCCAATCCTTTAAGTTTCCGTAAGATCATGTTAGTTATATCAGTCAAGGGCCTGATTGAAGGATTATTTTGAGATGCTTGATCCGTAATAATGGTTGTCTCGTTATCGTTATCCAAAGTAGGAAACAAATCAGTCGGATCTAATGGTTTCCAAGGCAATAGTACTTTTTCCCAAGCTTCGTAAGAAACTTGTTATTGACTACATAATGCGAAAATTGTTGAAGGATGTCCGAGCCCGTGAATAGATCCATGTATAATTAGGCCTAAGGCAGACTTCACAATAATAGTTCCAACGTCGATGGGTAATCCAGTTTGAATACAATAATTCAAAATCGTACATTCCTTAGAGACTTTATTTACCCTCATAGTGGATAATAATTTGAGGAAATAAAGAAGTGCCAGTGCTTAGAGACGGGGTTAAGAAGTGATGCAGAAAAACTAACGTACCTTTCTTCTCGCATTTCCCAATCTTCTGGTTCATCAGTCAAATATCGGTAAATCTCATTCATATTGTATCTTGTAGGGATGAAATTTGAATAGTGGCAAACATGTGTATTCTCAATTGAATACAATTCATTAATTATTGAAGGAGTGAAAGTTACCCATCTGCCTCGTACAAATACGCTTCTGTTGTTGATTCCATGAAGATTGGAATAGAATTCTTTGACTACAGGGATAACTACCGCAGAAGTTGTATAGCATAATACCTCCCAACATCGTTGAATAATCATCTATTCAATAAATGTTGTCGAATTCTCCGCTCCTCTATCAACAAATCCTCTTTCTTTAATCAATCATTTTTTCGTCATAACCTTATTGAATATTCATTGTGTTTCATATTTGACGAACTTTCTCCTATTGAACACTTGGGATTTCGTGATTTCAAGTAGATTGGATGCCATAATTTCTTGTTTTGGTGGAGTTTCTAGTCGTTTCTAGGAAGTAGAATGTGAAAAATTCGAGTTCTATACATTTTATATAGAGAAAAACACTAAGAATCGTCTAAAACTGCCATGATAACTCCCTAAAACCACTCTTATACCAGTCTCGCCATCGGCGGTAACGATCTCGCCGTCAGCGGGATAATTATAATTTTAAACTGAATAAAGGCGTGCAAATCTCACCTTCGGTGGCGTTGATCTCGTCGTCGGCGGGCTAAGGAAAAATTTCTTATTTTCGCTTTTGTTCCCAAAATTTTAATTTCTTTTGTCAATCTTAATATTGTGATGATTATAAAGATAAATATGAGTAGTAGAATTCATTTATACTAAATTATCAATAAACCATGTAAATAAACTATAATTTAAAATTACTATGGGTTGCCTCCCACAAAGCGCTCGGTTTAACGTCGTCAGCCCGATCTTTTCTGGTTGTTAATCAAGTTGACTGAGCATTAAAACCTCTTTAAAATTTGGTCTTCTTCATTTAAAATAAGGTTTTAATCTATGTCCATTCACTTTAAATTTGTGTCCAGTTTTTTGGATCTTCAATTTCTATAGTTCCATAGGCAAATATTTGAGTTATAGTGAAAGGTCCTAACCATCGACATTTCAATTTTCCAGGAAATAGTTTTAATCTTGTATTATAGGGCCAAACTTCTTGTCCTAGATCAAAATTTTTTCTGTTTAATCTTTCGATCGTTATTGTAAGATTCATTTCTTAATTCTTCTAATTCATTCATCTGTAATAATCTCTTCACCAACTTCTCTTAAATTATAATTAAATTCTTTAATCGCCCAATACGCTTTGTGGTCTAATTCAACTGGTAAGTGACAAGTTTTTCCATATATAAGTCTATAAGGAGTCATTCCAATCGGAGTTTTATAAGCAGTCTTGTATGCCTATAATGCAGTATCTAGTCTTGTAGACCAATCTAATCAATTAGGGTTTACAGTTTTTTCTAAAATTTGTTTAATTTCTCGATTAGAAACTTCAACTAATCCACTGGTTTGTGGATGATAAGCAGTTGAAATTTTATGAATAATTTTGAATTTTTCTACTAATTTGTGAATATATTTGTTCCTAAAATGGGATCCTCCGTCAGTGATAATCACTCTCGGCATTCTGTATCTTGTAAAAATATTTTTTATTAAAAATTTTGAAACACTCTTAGCATCACAATGAGGTAAGGCTTGTGCTTCAATCCATTTAGAAACATAATCAACAGCAACTAATATATATGAGTTTCCAAATGAAGGTATAAATGGTCCCATAAAATCTAATCCCCAAACATCAAAAATTTCAACTTCTAATATAAAATTTAGAGGCATTTCATTTCTTCTAGATATATTATCTACTCGTTGGCATTTATCGCAAGTTTTGATATATCTATAAACATCTCTAAAAAGAGTAGGCCAATAAAATCTAGATTGCAAAATTTTGTAAGCAGTTTTATCTGTTCCAAAATGTCCTCCAAATCCAGAATCGTGACATTTTTGAATGATTTGTTCAGTTTCTTCATAAGGCACACATCTTCTAATTATTGAATCCTTACATTGCTTATATAAATTTGGCTCATCTCAAAAATAAGTTTTAGCATCATGAATGAATTTTTTATGTTGTTGTAAAGTTAGCAATGGTGGTAAAATATCACTTACAATATAATTTACTATATCAGCATACCAAGGTATTTTCCATTCAATTATATTATAAAGTTGTCCGTCAGGAAAATGGTCTGTAATTTCATTATCAGTGTCAGATAGTTCATTATATTCTAATCTTGATAAATGATCTGTAATTTGATTATCAGTTCCCTTTTTATTAATGATTTCAAAATCAAATTATTGCATTAATAATATCCATCTAATTAATCTAGGTTTGGTATCCTTCTTTTGCATTAAATATTTAATAGCAGCGTGATCAGTATGCACAATACATTTAGTTCCAATTAGGTAAGATCTAAATTTATCAAAAGCATAAACAATTGCTAATAATTCTCTTTACATGCATCGTGTAGTTGATTTCGAGCATTATTGAGAGTTTTACTAGCATAGTATATGACTTTAAAAATTTTATAATATTCTTGTCCAAGAATAGCTCCTATAGCATAATCACTAGCATCACACATAAGTTCAAATGGTTTCTCCCAATCAGGAGAAACTATAATAGGTGCTGTGATTAATTTATCTTTTATTATTTCAAAAGCATTTAAGCATTCTGTTGTAAATTCAAATTTCTTGTCTTTTTCTAAAAGTTGGCATAGAGGTTTAGTAATTTTTGACAAACCTTTTATGCAACGTCTGTAAAAACCGGCATGTCCAAGAAAACTTCTTAGCCCTCTCACTGTAGTAGGAGGTGGTAATTTATCTATAACTTGAATTTTTGCAGGATCTACTTCCATGCCATTTTCCGAAATTTTATGCCCTAATACAATTCCTCCTGCAACCATAAATTGACATTTCTCCGAATTTAGAACTAAGTTAGTTTTCTCGCATACTTCTAAAACTTTTTCTAGATGACTTAAGCATACATCAAATGAAGTTCCAAATACAGAAAAATCATCCATAAATACTTCCATTCCATCATCAATTAATTTGCTAAATATTTACATCATACATCTCTGGAATGTTGCAGGTGCATTACATAATCCGAAAGGTTTTCTTTGAAAAGCGAATGTTCCATAAGGACTGGTAGGACTGGTAAATGTAGTTTTTTTTATCCTCATGAGCAATAGGAATTTGATGATAACTAGTATATCCATCTAAAAAACAAAAATATTTATGTCCGGCTAGTCTATCCAACATTTGGTCTAGAAATGGTAAAGGGAAGTGATCTTTCTTGATGGCTGCATTTAATTTTCTATAGTCAATACATATACGCCATCAAATAACTTGTCTTATAGGTATTAAATCATTATTTTCATTAGCTTTAACAGTCACCCCTACTTTCTTAGGAACACAGTGAATTGGGCTTACCCAAGAACTGTCAGAAATAGGATATATAATACCATTATCTAACAATTTTAATATTTCTTTCTTGACTATCTCTTTCATAATCGGGTTTAATCTCCTTTGGGGATCAACTCTTGGTTTGTGTTCGGTATCTAAAATAATTCTATGCATACAGATTGAAGGACTAATTACTTTAATATCTACTAAAGTCCAGCCAAAAGTTTTTTTATATTTTTTTAATGTGTCCAAAAGTTTTTGCTTTTGTGATTCATTTAATTCTACTGATATAATAACTGGTAATGTTGAAGAGTTACCTAAATAAGCATACTTCAAATGGGTAGGTAAAATTTTTAATTCAAGTTCAGGAGGTTTAATAATTGATGGAACTATATTATTTTCAGCATTTTCTGTATTATCCAACAATTCAAATCTTTCTTGTATATATTCTACTTCTTCATTGTTTATTTCTTCAATTAAGTCAGTATCTTCCATTTTGAGTTTTTCTTCGAAGTATTCTTTAAAATGTTCATTTTGTAGACGTTTAATAATTTCCATTCGAAAACATTCATCTTCTTTCTCTATAGCAGGATATTTCATTGATTTTGCAATGTTGAAGGTAACTTTTTGATCGTTTACTCTCATAGTTAATTCTCTTTTTTGAACATAAATCATAGCTTTTCCAGTAGCTAAGAAGGGTCTTCCTAATATTATTGGTAATTCTTTATCTTCCTCCATATCTAAAATAATAAAGTCTACTAGGAAGATAAATTTATCCACTTTTACTAACACATCTTCAATAACTCCCTTAGGATAAGTGACAAAACGATCAGCTAACTGAAGAGTTACTGAAATAGATGAGACTTCTCCTAATCCTAATCTTTTAAAGATTGATAGAGGCATTAGATTTATGTTGGCTCCTAAATCACATAATGCTTTTCCAAAAAAAATTTCTCCAATAGCGCAAGGTATAGTGAAACTACCAGGATCTTTTAATTTTTCAGGAAGCTTTTTCTGAATAATTGCACTACACTCTTCGCTAAGTGCAACAGTTTCATTATCTGTGAATTTTCTTTTTTATTTAAAATATCCTTCATAAATTTCACATAATTTGGCATTTGTTCCAATGCTTCTACAAAAGGAATGTTTACCGTTAATTTCTTCAAAATCTTAAGAAATTTAGAAAATTACTTATCTTTTTTATGTTGCCTTAGTCGTTGAGGAAATGGTGGTGGTGGTTTTTCTTCAGAAATTTTCATAGGTAGCAATGAATCTTCTAGATTTGATCTTTCTGATCCTTTTCTTTTTCGATTTCCACCTCCTCATTCTGAATTTCCATTTTTTTATGTATTCTTATTTCTAATTCTTTTCCACTTCGTAACTGTATCACTTTAATTTGTTCTTTTCCTTGATCTTTAGGATTTATTTCCACATTACTCGGAAAAGTTCCAGGGCTTCTATTATTAAGTGCAGTAGCAATATGTCCAAGTTGAGTTTCAATATTTTTAATTGATGTTCCTTGAGTTTGTAATTGGCTTCCTTGAATTTGTAACTCACTACCTTGATTCTGTAAATGTTGACCCATATTTAGCATTAATTCTTCCATAGATAACTTCTTATCCTTATATTGAGAGTTATTATTAAATCCAGGTGGATAAGAAGGTTTGAAATTAGAATTTCCTTAGTTAGAAGGATTTCCTATTGGGTTTACTGAATTGATCATCCATTGCTGATTAGCAGAATTGTTATTCCAATTAGAATTTGGATGATTTTTCCACCCAGGGTTATAATAATTTGCATAAGGATTATTGGGTCTATTGTTAACAGCATTTATAGTTTCATATGAAGAATGAGCATCTATAAGTTGTCCAGTTAAATTTTCTTCTATTATATTAGGAGAATAATTCATTCCAAAGTGATCTAATTTCTTATATATAGCAGCAATTTGAGAAGCTAACATAAATATTGCATCAGAATCATGTATACTGGCTATTTTTTTAGGATTTAACCTTTCAGAAGACCATTAAAAATTATTAGTAGCCATTTCTTCAATTAATGAATAAGCTTCATCAAAAGGTTTTGACATTAATGAACCTCCAGCAGCAGCATCAGTGATTGATCTAAGAGATCTTACTAAACCATTATAAAAAGTTTGTATAATTAACCAATCTGGTAATGCATGGTGTGGGCATTTCCTAAGAAGATCTTTAAATCACTCCCATGCTTCATATATTGATTCTCCGTCAAACTTACTAAAAGAAGTTATATCATTTCTGAGTTTTTCAGTTTTTGAGGGAGGAAAATATTTGGATATAAATTTTTGTGATAATTCTCCCCAAGTTTTATTGATCCAGGTGCTAATGAATTTAACCACATCTTAGCCTTATCCCTTAAAGAGAAAGGAAATAGTCTAAGTTTAACGGCGTCATTAGATACTCCGTCATATCTAAAAGTAGCACATAACTCTAAAAAACTTACAAGATGTAAATTTGGATCTTCATTTGGTGAACCACTAAATTGGTTATTTTGTACCATTTGGATATTTGCAGGTTTAAGCTCAAATGAGTTAGCCGCTACATCAGAGTTTTGAATAGTTAAGTGAATTTCATCTAATGTAGGATTAGCGTAATCTTTCAAAGGTCTTGGTTGGTTTATATTTTGAATTTCTAGATTCTTTTCCATTTGATTTAATTTTATGATTTCTCTTTTCTATTTTCTAATTCTTTTAATAGTGCGCTCTAATTCTAAATCGTAAGGTATTAAACTTTCGGTTCCAAATTTACACATACACAACTAACAATAATAATAAAATAGTTTGTTACTCTAGTAATTATATTTATATATTTATATATATTTTTAATTGAATAATTACTTTACTTCCCCAGCAACGGAGCCAAAAACTTGGTCGAGCCACGCAACTAATATAATAATTCAGCCTCGGGGGAGAGTAGGGTAATAATTAAAAGGATGTATATAATTGTTAAGCTTAATAAGTTGTAAATGTTTTTCAAAGTAAAATAACAATTGTACTCCTTCCCCTTTAATCAACGTAAGTATACGTATCGCTCAAGTAATAAAGGGCTCTATTGGAGTCCTAGATATCGATCCCACAGGGAAGTTAGAGATTTATAGACTAATTTTTAATAAAGCAGATTACAAATCTAATTTAGTATAATATACAAAAATTGACGAACGCTTAAACATAAAACTAATACTTAAAAGATAGATTATATAAGTCAATTTAGAAAAGTATCTTTCTCCTTGTTAAGAGGATTAGGTGAATAAACAATTAAATGAGTTTAGAATTATATTGTGCCAAATAGGAGCATTCCTATTCTTTACCCTTTGGTCCAAGTGCAAATAATATTGACTAATCCTATGTTTGGTTATTAAATCTGTGGCTAGAATGGGAGGATACTGGCTGCCACTTCAGAGCTCCCACGTTCCCCTCGCCTGAGGACTAACATCTACACTTCAGCTCCCAAACAATAAGACCGAATTGAAGATTTTAGTCTGTCGCACTAAAGTATTCAATTCTTCGTCCGATAATTAATATTTCCATATATATTTGCACCCTCCTTCCAAGGCTTTTGAATTCCCTGAATCTTGGATGTAATCTTTACTAGAGTTGATAATTCAACATATGTCAACAATTCAATTGGCCAAATTGAAAGTAAATTAATATTTAAGTAAAAGATTATCATAATCTCTATTTAATATTATTAGGCAAAACTCATTTTAATTCTTCATTTCACAAAATCTCAACAACAAGGAGAAAGACAAAGAATACTACTCAGAATGCATGGGAATAATACAGATTTTGGATTTCATTTAAAGTTATAAAATAATAAACAAATATACTTATCTCAATTCTTCTCCCCAAGCAGATTCCTCAAGTTCCTTTGAATCTTCCTTCTTGTACAACACTCTTAGAACTCACCAAGACACTAAACACTAACTCTTACTACAAAAGGAAACACTAATTTGACACTAACTGACACTTAATGATGACTTAACTGACACACAAATACATAAAATCGTTTCTTATTTATAGAAGGAGTCAAATTTCCAAAGGTTGCATAAGCACCTCTTAAAAACGCGTCCAGATTCATCGTATTTGGCTTGAATCAACTGTCTCGTCGTCGGCAAGCTCGATCTCACTGTTGGCAGGCTCGATCTCGCCGTCAGTGGGCTTCTAGAAGAAAGGCTAACCGTTTAGGCTCTCTGTCGGTGGACTCAATCTCGTCGTCGGCGGGCTCTATTATAATATATTAAAAACTCTCGGTAAAATCTCACCGTCGGCGGCTTAAATCTCGTCGTCAGCGGGACAGTTCAATTTTCATCATTTTTAATCTTTTTTGCACCAGATTCATGCCTTTTTGCTCTTTCTGCTTTCAGCACCTATAAATCTTCATTCCTACAATAATACACAGAAAATACCTTTCTTTAAAGTACAATTTCATATGAAATTGGTATAAAATTTGCAATATATTTTCTTGTGGTCAGACACTCATATTTTTACTTTTTGATGGATATTTTGGTTACCATCAAATTCTTATAACTTCTTAAGATCAAGATATGACTACATTTACTAGTCCTTCTAAAACTTTTTCTTTTAGATGAATGCCTTTTGGGTCATGTAATGCACCTACAACTATAAAAAGATGTATGATGTCTATTTTCTGTGATTTAATTGAGAAAGGAATTGAAATGTTTTTGGATGATTTTTTCGTGTTTGGAACCTCTTTTGATTCTTGTTTGGATCATTTAACTAAAGTATTAAAATGTTGTGAAGAAAAAAATTTGGTTATGAACTGAGAAAAATGTCAATATATGGTTACAGAAGGAATTGTTTTGGGACATAAAATTTCTAAAATTTATATGGAAGTAGACCAAACAAAAATTCAAAATATTGATGATTTATAACCTCCTACTTCATTTATAGCTGTAAGAAGTTTTCTCGAACATGTTGGATTTTATAGAAGATATATTAAGGATTTTTCTAAAATTGTTAAACACTATGCCATCTTTTGGAAAAAGACACTAAATTTGATTTTAATGAAAATTGCTTAAAAGCTTTTAATTCATTAAAAGAAAAATTAATTACAGCACCTGTTATTGTTTCACCTAATTAAGAAAAATCATTTGAATTGATGTGTGATGCTAGTGACTATGCTATTGGAGTTTTTTTAGGTCAAAAAATTTGATAAAGCTTTTAAAGTTATATATTATTCTAGTAGAACTTCTAATGAAGCTTAAATTAATTATTCTACTACTGAAAAAGAGCTATTGGCAATAGTATATGCTTTTGATAAATTTAAACTGTATTTACTTAGAGCAAAATGTATAGTTCATACTGATCATTTTGTTATTAAGTATTTAATAACAAAAAAGATGCTAAAATAAGGTTAATTAGATAAAGATGGCGACGGCTATGGTTAGGGCAAGCCGCTCTAGCTTCCATGGCGATTTCACGGCGATCTAGTCCTTCTGACGCTGGTGAAATCTTTTCATTTTGCTTCTCTACACTCTTTCCTCCTTTTCTTTGCCTTCATTATGGCTAGGAACTATGCTTATGTGGTTTCAGGGGGCACTCTCCCTAACCCTAACAAGCATTCATGTTTCTTTCCTCAATCTTTTCATGATACTTTCGAATCTGGTGGTGAACATTCTTTTATTAAGAAGTTAGGTCGTAAGAATGGCAAGCCAGCTTTATATTTGATAGATGACAAAACTAATGTGTTGGCCTCTTCTTGCCGACTAGCGCTTATTGGTAAGTTTATGTATGGTTATCCTAAGATGGAGCTTATTCGGAAGGCATTTGACTCCTATAAATTATCTAGAGAGTGGAAGATTGGTCTACTTGACGGACGTCATATACTTATCCAACTTTCTAATGAAGTTGACTACACTAATTTATTTGCTAGAAAAGTGCTTAAAATAGAAAATCATACTATGAAAATTCTCAAATGGTCAGTAGATTTTGACCCCAAGGCTGAATCTCCGATTATACCGGTTTGGATTAAATTCCCAGGGCTAAAATTTCATCTATTTCATTATGAGATTATATTCTCACTTGCGCAGGGTTTTAGTAAACCTTTACATATTGATAATCCTACTCTTGAAGGCACTCGTCCCTCTGATGCTTGTGTTTTGGTGGAATGAGATATCACACAACCTTATTCTGATGAAATTTGGATTTGTTCCAATCACAAGGGTTACTGGCAGAGTGTGGTAATGGGACCACATCCACCGTATTGTACTCATTGTGCAATGTTTGGTCATTCCCCTTCTATTTGCTACAGGCTACATCCCCACTTGAGGCCAAGCCAAAATTCCTCTCACCTTCCTATTGTAACCCCCCCTGTTGTTCCTCCTCCTTTACCTATGGTTAACCCTGTTCCAGATTTTGCTTTTGTAGCCACAAGCAATGTTCTTTCACCAGTTCCTCTACCTTCTATTGCTCCTTCTGAACCAGTTCCTCACATTGCTGTTAATGCTGATGTTAAAACCACCACTTTTCCCATCCCCGACGCTGCCAGCCACACCAACATCTTGGTTTCTGATGCTGAACCTTTGATTGCTATGGTGGCCTCACCTCCCCTTTTCAATGCTCCTCTTATCCCTGTTGGGGACCCCATTATTTCCCCACCCTCCCCTCTCCCAAAGTTATCTGGAAGCAGCTCGTCCATTCCTCTAGGTTTTACAGGGGCCTCTGATAATGATCCTATTGTTTCTGCTACTACTGCAATTGATACAGAGTGGCAGATTCAGAAATCTAGCAAGAGAAAAAAAAGATTTCTCTAGACAAATTACCTAATACAACCGAGTCTTTTGTAGTTGATCCCTCTTATTCTGATGGAGATCTCTTACCCCCTCCCCCTAGGTCAACTAGGAGGGGAGGGCAAAGGCACCATGTTTAATATTTTAACATGGAATATTAGGGGGGTTGGTGATCCTGCCTCCCTAAAATGTCTTAAACATCTTTGCAGGGTTTATAAAGTTGGTCTTTTTGTTATTCTGGAACCTATGGTTACTGTGCATAAAGACAAAGTATTAGCTTCTTTCAAAAATTTCTTCCATTATTTTAATAAAAGTAATAATATTTGGGTATTTTGGAGACAAAACATTCACTTAGATGTGATTGAGGATGACAATCAATTTGTCTTAGCATCTTTCGCTAAAGATGAATATACTAGTTGGATCACTTTTGTTTATGCTAGCACTTTACTTCCTGATAAAATTCAATTGTGGAAAAAGCTCATTGTCATGAGAGAGACTATTACTGATAATTGGATTGTTAGAGGAGATTTCAATATGGTAATGTCCTCTAATGAGAGAAAGGGAGGTGCTAGGCTGGATAATACTCTTACAAATAGCTTTTGTGAAAGCATCTCCCTTACTGGCCTCTTTGACTTGGGTAAGTTTCATTGGCTCCCCTTTTACCTGGAGAAGGGGCTTTCTATATCAACGTCTGGACAGATATTTTTGGAACGCTCTTTTCTTCAACCATTTTCACATTTCTAGAGTACAACACTTGATTTATGCTACTTCTAATCATAATCCCATTTTCCTCACTTTAGCTTTTCAAAATAAACCAGCCCAAATTTCCTTTAAATTTCTAAATGTTTGGACCACACATGCCTCTTTTCTTAACATGGTTAAGCAACTTTGGCAGCCCAATAGATGTGGAAATTCTTTGTATGTTTTAATGGCAACTTCATAAAATTGTTGCAACTGGTTTAAAAAGGTGGAATGTTGAGATTTTTGGTAATGTGCACACTAAGGTAAAGGATTCCCAAAGAGTGGTTAATGATTTGGAGGCACAGGTGCATTTAAATCCTTCTCTTCTTCCTTCTCTTACTCATGCTCATCAACAGCTACTTGCTGACATCTGTTTGGAGGAAGATTTCCTGCGTCAGAAAGCTCATGATATGCACTTCTTAAGTGGTGACAGAAACACTAAGTTCTTTCATGTCATTATTAAGAATAGACTTAATTCCAATACTATTGTTAAAGTTTTCACCACTGAGGGAGTAACATTAACTAATCCTACTCTTATAGGTGTTAATGCTGTCGATTATTTTACTAAGATATACACTGAAACAGTGCAGGTGTCTCCTGTTGATGCAACTCTTTTTTGTTGAGGATGTCTTGCGTGTTGCTTCTTTAAAGCTCTCTGAGGTTCCTACTGGTGAAGAAATTTACATTGTGCTTAAAGACATAAACTCTAATAAGGCCCCTGGCCCGGACGAATTCTCCTCCACCTTCTATATCCATTGTTGGGACATCATTAAGGTTGAAGTCATTTCTGCTATTCAGAGTTTCTTTCTTGGGGAGGACCCCTGTAAGTATTTTACTACTGCTAAGATAGTTCTTATTCCCAAAAATAGTGATAAATCACATTGGCACAATTTTAAACCAATTTCTCTCACAACTGTAGTCTCAAAAAATATAAGCAAGATTCTAGTATCTCGGCTGCAGCCACATCTCTCATTCCTTATATCTCCTCAGCAATCTGCTTTTATTAAAGGAAGGGAGATTACTAATAATATTTTGTTAGCTCAAGAATTAATCGAGGAACTGGACAGGAAATGTAGGGGAGGTAATTTTATCATCAAACTTGATATCAAAAAAGATTTTGATACTATAAATTGGGATTTTATTATGCATATTTTCACTGCTAGAGGTTTTTCTGCTAGCTTTTGCTCTTTAATTAAACGTTGGTTATGTTGTAACTACTATAGTTTGTTGGTCAATGGAACTTCTTATGACTTTTTCAATGCTCTGAGAGGTATTAAACAAGGGGACCCTCTTTCCCCCCATAGTTTTTATAATTGATTTTGATTATCTTTCTAGACTTCTCCAATCCTATCAGAGTCTACATAAACACACTATTTACATGCACAGAGCAAACTTTTTGGTGTCTCATTTAGCTTATGCAGATGATGCAATTATTTTTACTAATGCCTCTAAACCAGCTGTAAAGACTATACTTAAAGTGCTGGACAATTTTCAATATGCTTCTGGTCTTACCATCAATAAAGCTAAATGTCAATTATTCTTTGGGAAACAAGTTAAACCTCACATCTCCGCTTGGGCTGCTACATTTACCGATTTTAAACTTTCTCAATTGCCTCTTAAGTACCTTGGAGTAAATCTATTGAGAGGACGTTGTAAGCAAACACAAATGGATGAGGTTATTCATAAAATCAGATCTAAGATTGATGACTGGAGAAATATATATCTTTCCAATGGGGGAAGAATCACCCTGCTTGCTAGTCTTCTTCAAAGTATTCCTCTTTATGCACTTTAAGTTTTCAATGCTAATAAATCTGCATTGATCTTGCTGGAAAAAATTTTCAATAAGTTTCTTTGGGAGAATGGTGGGGCAAAAAAACATTGGCTCACTTGGCAAAAGCTATGTAAGCCAAAGTATTCTGGCAGGTTAGGCTTTAAAGCTTTACAACATTTAGTTGAAATTAATATGTGAAAGTTATGGTATAAGTTTCGAATGGCCAATTCTCTCTGGGCAAAATTCATGCACAATAAATATTGTTCTAATATACATGCTTCACTTATCGATTGAAAAGTTAGGGATTCTAAATTATAGAAAGCTCTGATTAGAGCTCGTGACACTGCAGCAAATTTCATTTTCTAGGATGTAGGGGAGGGAAATGTTTCCTTCTGGAAGGAAGATTGGGGAGTAGCTAGCCTTAAAAATCTCCAGCATCAACAAGTTTTTGACTCTCTCCTTGTTTTTGATTTCATTTCTAATGGGGCCTGGAATGTTACTAAGCTAAGAGACATTGTTGGTGAAGATTTTGTTATGAAAATTAACACAATTCCTCTAAATAATCAAAAGGATATGCCTATGTGGAAGAAACCACTACACTTTTACTCGCGATAAAATGCTATATAACCAGTTGCATCCTTTTCCTAGTTGGTGTTGGAGTTCTTTAATTTGGCAACCTGCTTTTACCCCATCCATTTCTTTCTTTCTGTGCAGACTTTTTTTCTCTCTTCTTCCTTTAGTTGACATACTTAAACTTAAGGGATTAAAGATGGCATCCATTTGCCCCATCTGTAGACAAGCAGAATAGACTTTTAACCATCTTTTCTTTAAATGTGCTTATGCTAAGACTGTATGGCAGCAACTTGGTGAACACTTTGGTTTGGTGTAGGGTACTAACACCTCCATTAGAGCATATATTAATTGCTGGCGGCAGGTCAACACATTTGGGAAAAAAATAATTTCCTTCCCTCTTGTTGTCTTTTGGTTCCTCTGGATGGCTAGAAACAACTATAAATTTGAGGATGCAACAATTTTTCCTTTTATTACTTCATCTTACATATTAGCATATTTTCATAAAACTACAAGGATTTTCTCTGCTGTCACTCCCCCAATTGGGCGCCGGCTACCTTTTTTGGTTAAATGGCAACTCCCTCCCTTGGGTTGGGTCAAAGTGAATTTTGATGGAAGTTGGACTCAATCTAAAGCTGGAACGGGGGTGTTTTCAGAAATCACCGTGGTCGTCTACTATGCTTTTTTTCTTCTCCTGTTATTGCTGATTGTCCTCTTATGGCAGAAACTTGGGCTTTATTTTTTGCCTTAACTACAGCTGTTTCTTTTCATTTTTCTGATCTATGTATTGAAACAGATTCTTCTCTATTATATGCAATGCTCACTAAAACTGCCTCCATTCCTTGGGATCTCACTTATCTCTGTAGAAGAGTTTGGAACATTATTGCTCGGCATCATTTGCAGGTTCAATTTGGTTTTATTTACAGGGAGGGAAACTCCTCTGCTGATTGGTTAGCAAAAACAATCACAGAGACTCCTTTGGTTGGAACTACACCACCTATGCACCTTCTCACACTGCTTAACAGTGATCTGCTGGATATCCCTTATATTAGATCCTAACCATACAATTTTCTTTTGTTTTCTCATGCACGAGGATTCAGCAAACTGGAACTGGCTATTTCATCTTAATGTTGCGGTTCTGTTTTCGTTGTTGGACTTACTCGATCTCAGCTCTGCTCAACTGAGGTTTTTCTGCTGATGCATCTTGGTTATAAATTGATGTTTGCACCCTGCATAATACTTTCCTTCAATATACATTTCACAGGTTCTCAGCTTCTGGAATTTAGTAGTTTCCTGATATTTTCTGTTGCTTCTTTTATTTTGTATGGGTCACTCTCGTCTTGGTCTTTTTTGGAGATTTTTTTGCGTGTATTGTAACGTTGGAGGCGGAACCCCTAGGGGTGAGTGGGTATTGTACTTTTCTATTTCTTTTAGTTTGGGATCTGCCTCCTCAGCTTTTTGTACTGATATTTTTCTAATCAACGCGTAGGGAGCCCTAAGTGCTCTTTCCCCTAAAAAAAGGGTTAATTAGATGGTTTCTTCTCTTACAAGAATTTAATTTTCGAATAGTGGATAGAAATGGTACTGACAATCAAATTGCTGATCATTTGTCCAGAACTGAAAATGATATGAGAGATGGGAGTTTTTGTGGTCTCATTTTCTTCCTAGAAGCTTCGTCGCCTCCGATTTCCAAAAGGGCAAAGTTGGAACAAGTTGCAAAATGTCCCCCACGAATGTAAGACACAGGGTTCCATCCGCGGCCAGCGTTCCGCGAAAATCGCACCCTGCTGCGAGCGGGATGCCGAAACAAGCAATAAAATGTTGTGGCACTTCATCGCAATGCAGTCCGGACGCGGTCACAAACGAACTCTTAATCTCCTCACATCTGTGGCTTTCTCTGATATTTATTAATATGAAAGAGCAAAAGAATTGGTAATTATATGTCCCTTTTTTAAGTAATAATTTACTTATTTATATATTTTTAGTTTTTTATCATGCATGCACATTTTTAAATTATAAGAGGGCCCTATCTACATGGATCTACATACTATTTAATTACTGTTTTTTTTTCATATTAAAATTAAAATATGGATATTTGTAATATTATATACATTGTGCCCCCTTCATGAGTAAGACTTCGGTTCTAACTATTTTAATAATATATGAGTTTGTAGGGAAGCATTTTTAGAAGACAGATTTGCTATCAATTAAAAAAAAATTACCTATGAAATCTTACTTTCATTTTAACAGGATTTTATGCATTGATTATTGATTTTTGATAAGCATAAATCCCAATGATAAATTTTTTTATTTAATTTAAAGTTGAGTAAGGTCTGGTGATCCTTTATTAGTAATTATATATGATGAATGATGATAAACCTATGGATTATCATAATATTACTCTAATGTGGCATTGGAGTAAGTGGACTAAACAAATCCAAATGATCTATGTTAGTAGTCATATCTGAGGATTATATAAACATAAGGTAGAACTTTCAATATGAAGCCTACTTTAAATTTCTTATGTATAAAAAAAAAAAAAAATTTAAGAATTGTCTTATATGCTCTATAACTTATAACAAATAGAACTGACTAATGAGAAAAAAACTAAGTATTTATTATAAGTATAAAATTGTGATGTCATTTTGCATCAAACTATTTAATTATAGAACATGTGTTTTGTCTTTACCATAATTGGTATTTTTTAGGTTGGACATATGTTAAAGTTTATATAATATTCACTCTTAATGTTTATAATTATACAAAACTTAATAATCTTGAATATGCAGTTGTAAATGTGGATATTGGCTATTACAAGGTTGAAGAGGCTATTATAACTTGTTCCATTTTTTGTTTTGTATATTAAGCAATTTTTTTCTAAATTATGCTTATATTTCCATGTATTTTATTTTCATATTTTTTTTAATATTATCATAAGTAGATCAATTATATTATTTTGGGCTGATGTGATTCAATTTAGAATTGGAGAAAATATTGATAACATGATCACATTTTAGTTAATAAATTTATTCAATAATTGGTTTCTATGATTTGATGCACAGTGAAGTAGCCCACCACAAAATTACTTGAATAACTATATATTATTATATTACATCATGCAAGCTCTCCAATCTTATGATAGGTGGTCGTATTTTATGTGTAATCAAGTAGTGTTATAAGAAGTTTTGTACTTGCGTAATTAGCCGTCTATGCATTTGATACACCTGAAAAGATATGAAGTATTGGAGGAATAAGTAGAAGTAAAGTTATTAGAGACATAAGAGAAAAATGAACAAGTGGAGGTTTAAGTGGAAGTGAAGGTATATAGGGAAAAGAAAAATTATTAAAGTTATTTAAATAAAAAAATGAATTTTTATATTCATATTATTTTTATGCATTTGTGATATTATATTGCTTATACTATTACTCAGCACATGCCAACTACATTTACGATATCTCGTACTCATTGTGATACATACAATACATGATGTTCAACTAAATTCAAATTATTATCTTTGAAAACATTTCTATTATTTTTTAAATATTGAAAACTACACCAAATTTTGAGTAGCTTATTGAGTTGTGTTTTCTCACTTCTGTTTTAATCGCATGTGTTATTTTCTGGAAGGGTGAGCTGTAGGTTGAGTAGAGACTTCTGTGATTTTCGATGAGAGCCTGACATTAGGCATGTTAGTATCTTAGATCTATATTTTTGATAGTTATGAAGATGTTTTTTTTTTTTATGATAGAGGGATTTGAACAATGGTTGTTGTATATCTTTTCTTTTTTTTTATATTGTTATTATGTGAATGAATTTTGAATATTTTTATTTTACATATTTGATGATATTAGTGGCTTTATGTTTATCAAAACTAAAAAAAGAAAATAATGTTACAAATAAACCTTGGATAATACTTTACGTGTTATAACCTCATCATGAGGCGACCTGTCTTAATATGATGAGTTAGGTAGAGTTGAGTTATGACAATCACACTATCAAAATTTAATAGAGAGTGCCAAAAACAAATGTCTACATCAAACAACTTTATAGCCACATGATCAATGTGAAATTAAACCAAAAAAAAAAAATTGGTTGAGATGGCATCAAGTAACAAAAACATAAGAAATAAAATCCAACTGTTATATAGGTTTCTCATGCTTGTTGTATGATACAAATCAATAAACATAAATAAATTATTTACAAACATTAATATTCAAAGAAACTGATCTTACACTGTTAATCAAAAAATTATATTAAATATTTATAGACATTACCACAGAAACTAATATTTGGGAATGATAAGAATGAATCAAAGGTGAATTGTTCAAAACAAAAATTATAACATTTTTCATGCCATTTTTTATTACAATGCAGTGTTTTAGGTCTCAAGTTAAAAATTTAATATGCTTATTTCGATAGTAAATCAAGATGATAATTTTTTTTTAATGAATCCAAAAATTACACCAAATTCATGAAACTCTAGATGCTTGTTCATGTGATTAGTGATGTCTACTATTGAAATGAAAGATTTGATTCTCCGCTACCTTTTTCTCTAAGAGAAAAATAAATTCCATATCAAAGGTTCAACTTAATCTCCTCACATCTGTGGCTTTCTCTGACAATATGGAAGAGCAAAAGAATTGGTCATTATATGTCCCTTTTCAAGTGATAATTTACTTATTTATATATATATATATATATATATATATATATATATATATATATATATATATATATATTCAGTTAATTTGCACATCTTTAAATTATGAGTGGGCCCTATGTACATGGATCTTCATACTATTTAATTACTGTTCTTTTTTCATGCTAAAATTAAAAATTGATATTTTTAATATTATATACATTGTGCCCCCTTTATGAGTAATACTTCAGTTCTAAAATCTCTTACTTAACTATTTTAATATTATACGTGTTTGTAGGGATGCATTTTTAGACGAAAGATGAGCTATCAATTTTTTTTAAAAAAAAAAATTACCTACGAAAATTTACATTCATTTTACAAGAATTTTATGGATTGACTTTTGATTAATTATTTTATTTAATTTGGAGTTGAGTAAGATCTGGTGACCCTTTATTGGTAATTATATGTGATGAATGATGACGAACCTATGAATTATCATAATATTACTCTACTGTGGCATTAGAGTAAGTGAACTCAACAAATCCAAATGATCTATGTTAGTAATCATATCTGAGGATTATATGAACTTAAGGTTGAACTTTGGGTATGAAGCCTACTTTAAATTTATCGTGTATAACAAAAAAAAAATTTAAGAATTGTCTTGTATGCTTTATAACTTATAACAAATAGAACTGACCAATGATAAAAAAATTAAGTATTTTTTGTAGCATACAATTGTGATGTCTTTTTGCAACAAACTACTTAATTACAGAACATGTGTTATGTCTTTACTATAATTAGTATTTTTTAGGTTGGACATATATGATAAAGTTTATGTAATATTCACATTTAATTTTTATAATTACGAAAAACTTAATAATCTTGAATATTCAGTTGTAAATGTGATATTGGCTATCATAAGGTTGAAGAGGCTAATTATAACATGTTTCAATTTTTGTTTTGTATATTAAGCAAATATTTTCTAAATTATGCTTAATTATCCATGTAATTTATTTTCTTATTTTTTAATATTATAATAAGTGGATAAATAATATTATTTTGGTCTCATGTGATTCAATTTAGAATTGGAGAAAAAATTGATAACATGATCACGTTTTGGTTAATAAATTTATTCAATAAATGGTTTCTATGATGAGGCACGATGATGCAGGCCACTACAATGTTACTTGAATAACTATACATTATTATATTACTCATGCAAACTCTGCAATCGTTCTAAAAAAGGATTGGATTCATGGCTTTAATATGAATCAATTGAACTCAAAATAAATAAAAATAAATAAATAAAATACCATGAAACTCTAATCTTGTAGGTAAAGAAGTGGGTTTTAATAGTATTCTTTCTTATCTGAGATGGCCTTAAACATTTTAATTATTTATTGTGTAGATTTGTGAAGGATTTATACATGTAAACTTTAAATTCTTTTGCAAGGCTCAAAATTAGAATATTTTATTCATAGTTTGTGATGAGATAAACTAGCTTTGTTAAAATAGAAGTATATGTTTCAATTTAAAGCTTTTATTAGCATATATAATTCTTAAAACATAAGTTTTATCAATTCTTCTCTTCGATAAATGAAGGACATACTTGAATATTTAAAATCTAGGTCTTAGCTACTCCGCTCTTAGCATAGGTAGGATGGATCAAAAGAGTTGACACCAATGGACATTCCCTATAGAGAAGAAAGACAAATAATATTTCATTTATTTATTTATTCATTTATTTATTTATTTATTTATTTATTTATAATTTGAAGAATTTGTTATTTTATTAGCACTTTCAACACTCTTTCTTCTTGATGGAAGAGTGTGTGCAACACTTTCAAGCCACCTTAATTTCAATTTTAATTTTGATGGGCATTGTTAGATAATGATGGATTTTCTTTAATAGGCTAGTATTTGTTGGAAAATGCTTAAAATTTTTGGTTCAAGCCACTATAATTTGAGCCAACTTTTGACTTGTGATGTGTGTGGTTGACTTTAAAGTTATTCAATTATAATTATTTGTGCTCTTTATAGAAGAATGAATTGTTTTTATATGGTTTTCTTTAGAATTTAACTTCATCTTCTTTGTTGTATTTTACCTAATAGCATCTTTTTTAGACCATGTTGATGAGGTTTACTTTTACCATTGATCAACTTATAGGGAACACGACTCTGAATATTTCAATTTTTGAAAAGAAAATTATTTTGTTGCATTCAATCCATAGTATCCATATAAAACTTATATAAAGTCGTATTTGACTATAAATAAATGTATTAATATTTCTATCTATATTGAAGGTGTAATCCATGATTTGAGGATTGAAAATTTTAATGGCAACATGTGCTCATTAGCAAGCTGCTAGGTTCATTGAAAATCAAGTTTTAGTTCATTTAAATTATTTTAAGCAAATTGTAGCATACATTTTTTGTGTTCTAATTTCCCTTTTATTTATTTTACAATTCAATAAATTGTTATTTTTAAAATTTTTCTTGGCAAATCCCTGGCAGTGTTATTTGGAGGGCAAATAAATAAAACCTATCCTGCTCAAATGGGTGTATTCAGCAATTAATTCACTATGGTAAAAAAGGCATACAGTTTGTACTTGCACTAAAAAATATACAACATAGAATAATTTTTCTACAATACAAATAAAGGAATACAGATTGTTAACTCTCTTGCCATGGATTTCTACTTGTGTTGAGAATGGCTTGAATATTTTGTCTGGACTCTGAACATAGCTCTACGTGTGAACTTCAGTAATATACCATCATGTGTGTTATATCGAGCCCACCTAAAGAAATAACCGCGGAGGTTATTGAAGTGGAATAACTCTGAAATAATCCTGAATTATCCTCTGCAGCGTTATTTTAGGGTTACTGAAGTGGAATATATGAGTTTCTCTTCAATAACTTTGAAATAACCTCCTCTGTTTTATTTCACGGTTCCACTCCCCGCGATAACCCCATAATAACTCTACAACAACCTTCTAATAACTTTTACTGTTTCATTTCAATAACCCCACATAAACCTCCAAGAGATAGCACTCGTGGCGGCATATGTCTATAGTCGAGACAAAAAATGGTAAGGACAAATATTGTTTGATGTGATTTGTGATGAGGCTGTATCTGTACTGGGAAGAGAGAAAATTATGCACATTTTTATACACCTAGGCCCCTTGGTATTTGATTAGATTAGGATATCTTAGCGGAATAAAGCTGGCATGCATCCAAAAAAGAAAAGGCTGGAACACAGTCAATGTCATTTTGAATCTATCTATTTTTCTCCTTAAACACATGATTACTCCAATCTTGATGGCTATGGGTTTAGAGCTTCTTCTTCGAAGTCTTCGCACTACAACTTTTCTGCTCGTATTGTTTCTTTATATCGAACTTTTGTTACAGTAACGCTTTCTTCAACCTTCTTCCCCTTAGCGCGAGTGATGAATGGGCACTTTCATATCTGTAAAATTATTTATCTTTTCAGCAGAATCAACATGAGATAGGAATACTTATCTGCTTAGATGCTTTAGATTGATTTCAAACATCAATGGAATCCTGCTTTTGCTTATCGAACAGAGGTGTTTTATACTACTATTTTGATTATCAAACATAGAACTGAAGTAAAATATATTGTGTTCATTTGGCTTTTATCCGTTTACAGATTTCTCGTTTGATATATGAACTTAATCAGTTCCTTCGTTGACTTTCAAGGTTTTAATATGAATCAATTTTTATATGAGTTAAATTGAATCGTATTAAAACCATTTATAATTTTTTATGATAAATGAAAAATTTTTGACGATAAAGTTTGATAAATTAATTTTTATTTTTTTTATTTTTGTGAAAGTTATCTTCACTATAGATTTTTATTGTCTGTATCTTTTGTTTCATTATATTTAAAACATAAAATATTTAATTAATTTTTCTTTCTTTATTTTGTTATGAAAATTAACTCAACTCAACATCATGGGAATCTTCAATTTATTTTCAACCAACGTGGTACAGATTCCAGCACCCGTTAAACTAATTATATGTTACTCTATTCAAAGGCAATCACAATTCCCAAAAAGCATTATAATAATCATTAGTTTTTCATAAAATATATGCAATATAACCATTTTTTTTATTAAAAATATTAGTTGTATATCATATAAGCGTTTACATGAATCTCAAGAAAATCAACAAAGAAAATGTACAAATGAGCAACGTTCAAAGGGGACGGAAAAGCCAAGGTCCCGTGGGCGAAAGATTAATGGTCCATCGTCAGCAGAGTAAGCCCTTATTAACCGAATACCAAAATACTTGTCTAAATAGGAGCATTCCGCTTTAGCTTGGGTTGAAGACCGACCAAGTGAAGGCCGTTCGAGCCAAAGACAGAAGCCTATTAGACCGAGCTGAACTATTGACCTATCTTTTCTCATAAAGGGAGAACTCAACAACACCAACCATCTAAGAGGAGCCCCAAAGATAAATCATTGGGGGCTAAGAACTATCCCTAAGTAGCCCAATAGAGCATCTTGAAAGATCACACTTGTCAGAGAGTGAGTTATATATCAAATTACGACGATGTACCCTCTGCACGATAACCTATTCTTACTTTGCTAGAATGAGTTTCAACTATTGGGATCAAGGGTCAACAAGTTAATTAGTACGGTCGACCGAGTCAATTTAGGTCGACTTGAAACCCATCAAAGACCAACATGCAATTCTGATTCAACATAAGTCTCGACAAGATGAAACCAACTAATTTTGGCCAATTGAGAGTATTATCAAACCAAATGCTCACATATGTAAAATACATATACTGCTCAGTATATTCCTCACTAAAGCAAGGTCATAAATGTAACTTTACATAATAAACCCTCTTCCTTTATAAATAGAGGATCACTCTATACAGGGTTGCACAACTTTAGTTAAAAAGTTCAAGAAAGGTCAACACACTTATCTCAAATTACTTTTCATTATTGATACTTCACTCTCTCTATGTTGTCTTACACTCTATTTCTTGAAAGTGATTCACCTAAAATATTTTGATCCAATATCCTAAAAGTTATGATAAGCGTGGATTATGTCAGCAAAAAAGGAAAAAAAAAAAAGAATGGTAGCAAAAGGAGAGGTAAACCACAATAGAGACACAATTAAAATGGAATGCACTAGAGAGTCTGTGCAACAGTAGATCCAAGAGATAAAATATTAGATGATGGAAGCCCTCAAAGAACTAGTGCCTCAGATAAGGAAGCAGCACCCTCAAGAGCAGAATTCTTGCCAGCAAAACGCTCAAGAAGAAGAGCAGGTGTCCAATAGTCAAAGGGCGACCCAGGGCTCATACAGAATTGGAGATTCCCAATACCAGGATAATGTTGGGTCAACATTGATAGTTAAACAATAGTTTAGGAAATCAAAGCACCTCATAGGCTAGAGAATACACTCTCTAAGTAGATTTCTGATGATGGCTCCCTGGAGAGATTCAAAATTCCCGCATTAGAATCCTATAAGGGTGGGACTGATCCGACCAACCCCAGTGTCCTTCAAGTTGACTGCTTGCTTGTTGAAGATTGCAAATGCTTTTATGTACCAACCATATTCATCATGTTGAGGGAATCAATAGGTGGTTCAATAGACTACTGGCTGTAGTAATCACATCCTTTACAAATTTCAAAGGAATGTTTGCGACATAGTTTGCTAGCGCCCAAAAGAAGAGTTAACAATCCATGTTGTAGAGTAGGTAGGGGGAAATTGATAGCCTGAGCTTCACTTGATTCCAGAAGGAGATACTAGAGGTGTGGGACCTAAAATCCATAGCTGTCCAAGCTCCAGAGCTGAAGGAGAGTTATTTTCGCTACTCACTATGACTTGAGCAACTTAAGGCCTTAGCCTAATTGTTGGAGTTGACCAAAAATCTCATCTCGGCTGAGGAATACAATTCTATCCTTTCTTCCACCAAAGAAGAATTGACCACTTGTTGTCTGTAGAAGAGGACCCTTAAGGTGAACATAGATGCCGAGGGAAGACTCACGTCGTTCCATTTTTTTGTAGGATACAATGAATGCTAGTGACTTCAAGAAATTAGTTGGTCGAGAGGAGTTACAATCAAGGGGTTATTTTCCTCGTTACAATGAGTGGCCACTAAAAATTCACCATATTTTGTATGCGACTCCACTAAGGCTCTCGATGAGCGAGCTAAAGGAGGCCATCAAATACAAGTAGTATTTTAAAAATACAGTGCCGATGAGAGCTAGAGCTTTTCTTTGATAAACTAAGAAGTAACCTGTCTACCACGAAGACCAGGCCCACGAAATGAAAGAATGCCAAAACCTACGGAGCCTGGTTGAGGAGTTGATCAAACTTAGGAAACTTAAGGAGTTTGTAGAACTAGGAGAAGTAACCTAGAAGTGAGAGAAGGCACCAGTTGAAGAAATTTAGGATGAATTATTTTAGGCAAATGCCATTAATATTGATGGGATAGTACTGTTCATTTTTAAAGGAGGTAAAAATTCATCTCAGTGAACATAACATAAGAAGTGTTAGTCAAGAGAATGTGTAGCTGCTTTCACTCCAAAGCACAACACTCACCTACCAATCACATTCAATGACGCAGATCCACCCCCAAAAAATAACCCTTATAGAGACGTTGTCATCATCACTACTATGATAAGTAACTACCAAATCTACCAAATTAGTTGTGTCTTTATCGGCAATGACATCTTTTTGAACATTCACCTCATGTCAGTGTTCAACAAAAGAGACTTAAGGACGACTGGTTGATTGTACTACCTAGACCACTTTATAGTTTCTTCGGTGGGAGGAAGGAAGCTTTGGGAATAATTATACTAGTATTTTTCTAAAGAAAAGGTGAGAAGCAATTAGCCTGTATGGAGGATTTTGTTGTGGTTGATTCGTCACCCACTTGCAATGCCATTTTTTGGACTGTACTAAATGATTTTAAGGACATGGTGTCAAAATATCAGATAATATTAATGTTTCTGGGATATGGGGAGATCATCACGTTTCGGGAGAACCTAAAGCTATCGTAGATCTTTCTTTAGAGGTTATAAGCGTAGAGCAAGAGCCACTCTTTTTCCAGAACCAGGGTCTTGAAAAAATCAAGATTACTCTTGAAATTCCTATAGCCAAATAAGAGCTCGATAATTTTTTTTTAATTAGTGAAAATTTTGATGTAGAGTTGAAGGAATCGTTGATCCAGATACTCCGAGAGCATCAAAATGTCTTTGTCTGGTTAGCTGTTGAGTTGCTAGGAATACCAATAGATGTCGCCTGCCATTGAGTGAACATCAATCTTGCTATGACCTTGGTTAAACTAATTCAGTAGGAGGAGCAAAAACTCTAAGAAGTTGAATACATCCATGAGGTGCAATACCGGACTTGGATATCAACGTAGTGATTGTGCAGAAGGCTAATGATAAGTGAAGAATATATGTGGACTTCACAAATCTCAATACTACATACCCTAAGGAAAGCTACTCATTGTCAAGCTCGACAAATTGGTGGATTCAGTGGCCAGCCATTCTATGCTGAGCTTCTTGGAAGATTTTTTAGGCTACCATCAAATCAAGATTATCCCAGTCGATGTAGTGCAGATGGCCTTTATAACAACTGAGAAAGTTGTTGACCACATTTTTACATGAGGTCTATCATATTCTTTCTCCATAGAACTTAGGATCTAACCTCGGGGTTTCCTTAGTAGCTTTCCGATAAAACTGGTGAAGGAAAAACACCAAACTAAGGACTTCAAAATAAGTCTTCACTTCCTGTAGTTTCATTAGCTTCAATTCAAATTATTAACCCTTGGTGAAGCTGATTAATGCTAGGTCGGTGAAGCTTACGTTAAGTTGCTTTAAACTTGAAAATGCCTTAAATAACCCTATGCTCTTGAGGCTTAGGCTTTCTCCATTTGGTCTCTTCTTAGGCACTTGCCACTCCTTCACAATTTCTTTGACAACTCTTTCTTCAGTTCATAAGGAGCATATTAGATAAGAGGCTCATCTTAGACCAAAACAGAGTATCTTTTAAAAAGGAAGATAAAATGAAAACAAAAAAATTACAAATTAAATTCAAAAAATTAAAATTAAAACTAACCACAAATTAGGATCAAATTTAATATAATCGAAATAAAAAAAAGAACAAATTTGTTAAAAGGCAAGTTAATTAAAATAAGCCACATCAAAACTTCAAATAAAAACCAAAGTAAAATTTCAAAATTAAAATGAAATTCAAAATCAAATTAAATTTTATTAAAATAAAATCATGATCAAATAAAATCAAGCAAAACCATCATGTTAAACTAAATTAAATTCTAAATTAAAGTAAAATATAATTACATTCACTAAAGCCATGAAACATAAATATCAGTCAAAAGTAAAAATAAATTTAATCAATTGTAAGACCAAAATCAAACACAAATATTAAAATAAACCTAATTGAATTAAGTTAAAAAAATAAAAAATAAATCAAATCCAAAATCCAAAATTCACTAAACTCATGAAAATTAAAAAATAAAAGATAAGTTTACACCACTAAGATTTTCACTAAAATCAAATCCAAAACTATTGAAAAATACTGAAATTATAAATAAACAAATTTCAAATTCACTAAGGCCCAAGCCCGCCTCATCCTACCACTTATGTAATGCCAAAATAAATCCTTAACCCACCAAAACTTAAATAAAACATTGAATCCAAATCCAAAATCGAAGCCATTCCATAAAGTAAAAATATCATGACAATCCTCAAGCAAGCCAAAATCTCATGGCAAGCCTCATGCATGCTAAAATCTCATGCCAAGGCTCTCTAATGCCAAAGATTAGCGAAAGCCAAAACTAAATCCCATCGTACCCGCTCATCTAAATATAAGTCAAATCCAAACTTACTCCTCCAAATAACTCAAAACTTAACCGTGAAACCAACCCTTGCCTACCACCAAACAGCCCCGTCCCGTCCCGCCTGTGACACTGGAGCTGTTGTTGCCTGCGGATGTCGACAAATGAGATTAAAAAAAAAAATTTAAATTAGAGCCCACTCACATACACTTTTTGAGTAGGGAGAGTTTTTATTGATTCACCGTACGTAAATTTGTGAACAGTGAATGTACTTAATAATTTTTCGTTGCTCTAAAATCTCTCTCCATCTATTTATTTATTTTTTCTTAGGCTCATTCCACCCCTATAATTACCCCCAAGTGCAAAAAATAAAATAAAATAAAATAAAATAATAAAAATAAAATAAAAAAGAAAAAAAGAGGCAAAAAAAAAACTGAAGCACAAAGATCTATTATATCAGGACTCTGCACATAGAGCTACGTGCGAAATCCAATGAAATCACGTCACATTAATAAAAGATGAATAACACACAATGACACCTAAATAACGTAAAATAACATCGGAGGAATATTCCCTGTGTTACCGGATGATTTTTTTTTTCATGTGCCACATAACGTGATATCATTAGACTCCGCATGTAACTCCACGTAGCTATACGTGCGGAGTCCTTATGTAAATTTTCTCCCTCACTTCTCCCTCTACTTCCACTGTTCAGCCATACACTCCCTCTCCAAGATTTTCTTACTCCATCGAAGCCTCCATCTTCCCTGCAGGCTATTTCTCCATCCAACTCATCAACCTCTGGCCTGCACTAACCTCAGAGCATGCCAGACGCTCATCACACCGCCTTCTATCTGTGACAGAGAACCCACCTAAGAGCTTCCTCCCCCTTCCACGAAAACCACGCAACAATGACTCCCACCCCCATTTTTTTTTATTTTTTTATTTTTTTTTAACACAGCCACCTTACAACTAAAAAAAATAATAAAAAAATTAAAAAATCTTGGAACTTATTTATATATGAAAATAGAATCGCAAAATTTATTTACAGGTTATTGGAGGGTTCTTGTGAGATTATTGGGAAATAACCTCCGAATAACCTCCGAATAACTTCCTTTCACATATAATTTTGCGTGCGTATTAAGTACGCAAATATTTCTAACTACCTAACTATTTTGTGGTGTGTATGCAAATGCACAAGCGTTGAATAAAATATATATACATATGACTTTCAACACCAAAATCCCATCAAAATCAACAGCGAATAACCCCTAAACTCCACCTAAACCACATAAAATATCATCCAAAATTAACTTAAAAAAAACACCAAAATCTCTACAATACTTCATCAAAATTATTCCCATTCCAACGAATGTGCAGCCCAGGTCTTGATGATCTTTTCGTAGTAAAAAGGTTATAGAAATGTTGAGACAATCATGTAATGAAAATTCGGAGCGTAGAAACAGGAATCGACACAAATCAGAAGAACACAAAGAGATTTAACGAGGTTCGGCAAAGAATTGCCTACGTCCTCGGGAGCGAGCCGGCGAATGCACTATTTCAGAGGAGTTACATACCCATAGATTTACACATCTATTTATAGATAAAACCTAAGGATAAATTACAAACATGCCCTCGTTCCCCCCAACCCGCTGACTTCCAAGAGACACTTCTTTTCACCAGGAGTCACCCCTTTTCACCAAGAAACTCCAACTCCCTAGATATGAGCCATACCTAACAATTCTCCACCTTGGCGAATATCCAACACCTTAAGAGAAATGCTTCACCCAGTATATCCACCATAGCAAATATCCAGCCCCTTAGGAGAAATACATCTAACAATCTCCACCCTTGTGAATATCCAGTCCCTTAGAAGAAAATCTCCACCTTGCGAATATCCAGCCCTTTAGGACAAATAGATTATGGAGTTTCTTACACTAAATGGGTTGAGTAACCAAACCATCTAACCTGACTTGGTCAAAGTTCCTGCTACAATTCCATCATATGATCCGACAGAGTGTACTCCACCTACAACTGTACTCCCCAATAGTTGATAGATAATACCATCAGGTTTCGTAGCCCGCAATGCATTCAAAATTCCTTGTCGTGCTAACAAAACGTACACCTTTGTTTGCCACAATCTGAAGTTCCCGGTTCCACCAAACTTCACTATCTCGAATTTTGCACCAGACATTGCCATCCGAATTTAATCCTGCACCGTATTTTCCTGCCTTTCTTCGAAAAACAAAAGAAAATACTCCACAAATAAATTCAAAGAAACCTGAAATTTGATCTGTCAATGCAGCAATTTCCTGCGATTTTTCCTATGATCTGCAAATCATAATTTTCGCCCGACTATTAGTGTCAACACCTCGGCCGAACCACTATCCTGCGAATCCTGAATCCCTCGTCGATCTCAAATCGCCGCGCCAAAACCCTTCGCCCCTTGTTCGCAGAATACCTCCGCAAAACCATTCGCTAAATCGACGCCTAGTCCACCGGGTAGCAAACTCCACCTCGCGAAACACCTTCGCGAAATTCTGGCGCGCACCCGTTACTAAGCCTATCGCGCCAACCTCCTATCGACAAGCCTGCTGCCCAAACTGGCAGCAACTGCAGGAACCTCCGGCCGTGAACCCGACCTAATCTGCTAAGTCTGCAAAGTCCTTCCTGTCACCTGAACCTCGGCTCTTCCCGCAAGTCCACCGCCAAACCAACTGTTCACGGATCCTTCCACCTGCGTAGCCGCATTCCTGCCACTGACGGTAACTGTCCGATGCGCCAGCAGTGAACTACTATTCGCCTGAAACACCTCAGCCGAACTCCACCTGTTGCAACTACTCCTGCAAACAAACCTGCGAACTCCACCTGGTCGCAGATGCTAGCCGAACCGCAGCCCTGTATCCGAACTGCTTCACCTTTTCGTTCTCGCGAGCCGCACTACCTGCGCCGAAACGTCCCGCCTGTCTGTTGCGGCAACTGCTAGGATTTTGTTTCCTTCCTTCCTTGTCCAGCAAAATTAATCCTTGCCAGAAAAGATACTTGCATCGTCCAGCAAATGAAGCTTAGCTTTCCTGATTAATCCTGATTAATCAAGCTTAGCCTCAATTCAGGAAAAGAAAAATAAAAAATTTCCTTCTTCAGCCAACCGTGTGAGAGATAGAAAAGGGATGGAATATTCCTCCTAAGATTCTTGATTCCCTGTCCTTACTCCCCTAGCCACGAACTGGCTCAAGTGTTGCGAACTGCTCCCCTGCACGCGAACTCCCAGGCCCACGTCCCCCTGCCCATTAACAGCCCAGCCGCGCCAACTGCTTCGCCGCTCTTCCCCAGCCCCGACATGCATCCGGCGGGCCGGACTCCTATCCTCCGCCTGCTTCGCGCCGCAAACCTCCACGGCCTGTTCCGCGCTGTTGCCGCGAACTTCCCTAGTTGGAATAACCGAGCTCTCCTTCTCAACCTGCGCTGCTCGATCGCCAAACAGAATGAGGGAATTTTATTCCTTCCCTCTGCGAACTGCTCTTGGCCTCCGCAAAATAGAATCTGCGTGAAACTTGGAAAAATCCGACACTTCGGAACTCCTCGCTAAACCGCTCTGTCGCAGAACTCCACCTTTTCTTTCCCGCAAACGCGTCTGCCTTGCGAACGGAGAACTGTTGAGAACACCTCAATTCTTCAAACCTCGCAGCCAAATCTTATTTTATTCTTCGATCTTCCAGCATCGATCTCCTCCTTTGCCCTCGAACGAGGCTTTGATACCAATTGTTATGAAAATTCAGAGCGTAGAAACAGGAATCAACACAAATCAGAAGAACACAAAGAGATTTAACGAGGTTCGACAAAGAATTGCCTAAGTCCTCGGGAGCGAGCCGGCGAATGCACTATTTCAGAGAAGTTACATTCCCATAGGTTTACACATCTATTTATAGATAAAACCCAATGGTAAATTATAAACACGCTCTCGTTACCCTCAACTCACTAACTTCTAAGAGACACTTCTTTTCACCAAGAGTCACACCTCTTCACCAAAAAAACTCCAACTCCCTAGATACGAGCCATACCTAACAGATCACACATATCGTGGGTATTATATTGGATGGCTTTAGTTTATTGTTTCTAATGGGGATGATGAACTGGTAAAATCCATTTTCATGTGTTTGGAATAGAGGGCTACAATTAAATCGTTTGGAGAACGGTGATGATGCTGAGCTGGTGGGCATAATTTTGAAGACAAAAAATTTCTCTTTTCTGAATTAAATTAATTAAAAATTGAAAAATTTGAGGCCTCTGCGCGTGAGAACTTTCGATAATTTTCTCAAGAGCGGAGACAATATGTTGACAGGAAAATTGTATTTTTTTCATGAAATGAGTAATTATTTGGCAAAATAAGTATAACGATTAAAATTTAAATCCGAAAATCAGAAAATTAGTTGGAAACTAAAGCGGACATTAAAAACGTTAAACTTATGAATATAACAAAGATGTCACCTAAAATTAAGTGTGGGTAAATTTATAAATTCAAATTTGACATTTCAAGCCATTTGCCTCCAAACTTTAATAAAATCGATAATTGAACTCTTATCAAAGTTACTAAGTGGCTTCCGTGTGAATATACTCAAATTGACTAAATATATATATGAAATAAAGTTGCTCAATTAACCCTAAGTCAAAATGTCAAAAACATGTATGAGCGGGGTAAAATTATAATTATATAAAATATGTGAAATTTAACTTTATAAAATAATTTTAACTTTAATTAACGCCAATAAAAAATAAATGATTAATTCACAACTCAAAACACTTGAAGAGAAAAGTAGTAAGATTCATAAGTCAAACCAATAAAATTTAAACAAAAATTGGATAAAATTAGAAAATTACAAATCTACCCTCAAGAGTAATTTGACCGCTTTGAAATCTTAAAATATTTAAAATTTAATTAAAACTCATCAACATCAAAAAAACATAAAATAACTAAGATACCATAAAATCCATAACCAAGAAAGTTTGGAAGTTTACTTTTTAGACTTTTCTTAATATTACAAATGCGTCCTTCAGAACTCACGAACTTCTAATTTGAACATTAAAGAACTAACACTGACAAAAATTTTAACTTAAATGATTATCAATTTACAAAGCAACTAAAATGTAATCAAATTCGTTTAACCAAAATTAATTAGAGGTTTATTTAAAACTTATGAACTTACACATATAACCTTAGCTACTTTTCAACCTTTAATGATAAAACTCAAAAACATCGAACTTAATAAACAACTTAAATTATTAACGAAAAAACTAAAAAACAATCAAACTTCAGTGAATTTGGGTATGTTTGTAATTTTTACTAAATTTTTGAATCTAACTCAATAATTGAAAATTAAATTTTCAGCTAATCATTTAAAAATTATCCAATAATAGAAATTATAACAAAATAAACAACTTTCACATTAAAATAAAGCAGTTTTAGTCAAAAATGATAAATTTACAAATGTAGCCCTCATACAGTAAAAATTTTAGAACTTCACCAAGAAAATTCCATATCAAATGAAATCTTCACCAATTGA
Organism: Papilionanthe hookeriana x Papilionanthe teres; assembly: GCA_022702705.1. Lineage (NCBI taxonomy): Eukaryota > Viridiplantae > Streptophyta > Magnoliopsida > Asparagales > Orchidaceae > Papilionanthe > Papilionanthe hookeriana x Papilionanthe teres. The sequence continues at coordinate 116,545,639 of CM040427.1, forward strand.
TTAATATAACTTATATAAAAAAATTAAAAAATTAATCATAATATACAATACTAAAAAAAATTAATGATAAAGTCATTAAACAAACATAACAAGTTATAAAAAATAAACCCAAATAAAAACACAATAAAATTTGTATATTCCCTAAGTCATTCAAACATAAAGTGAAACATTAAATAAAATTCATTAAAATTTAAACTTTAGTCTAATTAAACAAAAAGGCAGTTTGTGAGGTATCCTCTGATGAGGTAACTCATAATCGCTAACATGGAATCCTCTATTTTTAATAATTAATTAAACTACAAACATTAACAATTCTGGGATGACAGAACAATGAGATATTGACCAGGTTTGTCACATTAAAAAGAATAATTATATTAAAAATCAAATAAAAGTCAAATAAAATAAAAGTAACAAAAGTCATAAAATATTAAAGTTACTAAAACTTGATAAACCCGTAATGAAAAAACAACCTAAAAGCTACTTGAACAATAAATCACCCCGCATATAGGAAGATCTCTTGAATGATGCAGCCCATGGTTGTTAACAGAAATCTTGCAGTCATATTAGGTTAAGTACCTTTTCTGACTAAATAGATCGAGGACTTGCGGTGACACAGGATAATTGAATGCCATTGGCATCTTGATCTGGTGTCATCATAGTTTTTCCCTCACCTTGTACTCACTACCCATAGACATCAATATACTCTAAAACTTTAGACATCATAAAACTAGGTTAGTGTATGTTTTATGAAGTACTTTGTTGGCCTCCATGTTGATGCAAAATTAGGGGGCTTCCTTTCTTGGGTGCCTTACTAAAATGTGGCCTATTTCACCACGTTATTAGGATCAAATGTGGCCTATCATGACTCAAGGAGCCCTTAGGACCCTTAAGCCAATGCTTCAGACACTACAATTTGGGTCTGAACCATTGTAGCCATGCTTCGTGTCAACTGTTGTCGAGCCGACACCGATTTTGGTATCCTACATGTTGATGTTCGTTTTTGCATCACAGAGCTATATATTGCTAATATAGATGTTCTCGTGACGTACACCTTCGACTAAGCTTTCCGCACCGTGTTTGTATTGTATGTTTAAGGTCCAAGCAGACACATTTCATGTTGGAACCATTTTTAGTGATACAAATATGGAGCGTCTTCTCGGCCTCCAAAGACGCATTTATGACTTTTACAGAAGCACCATGATCATAAAGTGCTTGTATTTGGTCCTATAAGGTTCCCAAAAAGCTCGAAACTCCTTTGACAGATCTTTTTACTATCCTAACTTATGTAGGGTCCGATGTGAACATGCCTAATTCAGGCATGGCCACGCCAAAACTATGGTGTGACTATACCTAAGTTTGGCATGACAATGCCAAAATTGTTCCTAAGGCACCCAATATCTCTCGTCGGAGTAATCACATCTGAGGATGGCATGACCACACTGACCAAATAGAGGGTTGAAGTAATTACACTGGCTCTTTGACGTGGCCATGCTGACCCTCCATCTCCGATGATCACCACGGTGTTGTGACAAAATTTGAATCCTGCTGTTGACCTCATTTTTCGGCTAGGTATATCTTCTAGAGTCATATAGAACTTCTTAAAGGTCCTAGTGCCTTTGAACCATAAGAAAAAGTATCCCGACTGTTTTCCTCACTTAGCCCGGTCACGCCAAGCCTGGGGCTTGACCACGCCCCAGCCATGGCACTATCACGCCACCCCATTTCTTTCATTTCTATCTTGGCTGCTTCACTGATCTTTGAACTTCATCCACAAATCAGCCTCATGACCATCCATTCAATCGAATGACTCATAATAGCTGGAAAGCACCCACAGTTACGTAGACTGCTGGAGTAATCTGGGACCTCCATTTTCTATTTTATCATTTGCTCAAGACATTCACTGCCGCTATAACAATTGGCTGTTCATGCATCATCCAGAAGTGACAGTAGAGTACAATCTACTATGTAGTAAAGAGGGTAGAAAGAAGTGCAAGGTGCAGTTCTTAAGTGTCTTCCTCTTGTTCTCTCTAACGAGCCTTCTTCTCTTCCGTTCAGCCCCCTCCTTTATATGTCTTTTTACTATATTTAAAATTAATAAATTAAGTATAAGTTTAATTGTTTTTCAGTCTAATAGTAGCTTAGTTTAACTTATTATACTTGCATTTAGGCTTGGGTTTTGGTTCGACCTAGGTTGATCATAACTTGACCAAATCCTAAGCTCTGAAATGGTTTAGCCAAAACCCTTAACCTAAACAATGTCTGACCCAACCCATACCCGACTCAACATAACCCAAACCCTAAGCCTAACCTAAGTCTAACCTAACATAGACTTGACCCAAACAAACCTAAACCCTAAATCTAATCAAGGTTTGACCCAAATCAAACCTGACTCAACCTACCTTAAACACTAAATCTATCTCAGGTCTGGTCCAGCTTAGATGTGATTCAACCAAACCTAATTCAAACCTAATACATGTTTGACCTAACCTAGAACCGACCTAGCTAAGGTCTAGCCTAACCTAACCCAACCTAATTTAAGTTTGACACAACCCAGACCGGAGCCAACCTATACACAATCTAGCTCAGGTCTAGCCTAACCTAATACAAACTTAATCCAGGTCTCACGAAACCAAGAACTGACCAAACGAAGATCTAACCTAGTTCAGATCTAGCGTAACCTAGCCCAAATCTACCCGAGTTAACCGAAGTTAACCCATGTATAACCTCAACCTACCAAGGTCAATACAAACAAAATCTTAATCTACCCAAGGTCAACCCAAATTAATCCTTAATCTGCCCAGATCAACCCAAGTCAATGCAAATCAAATTATATCCTACCTAGGTTAACCCGTGTCAAATCGTGTCAACCCAATCAATCCTAACCTACTTAAGTCAAACGAAGTCAATCCAGATCTACTCAAGTCAACTTCGGTCAATCTAAATCAAACCCTAACTTACCCATCCAAATCAATCTCTAATCTACCATTATCAACCCAAGTCAACCAGAGTCAATCCAAATCAAATCCTAACTTACCCGGGTCAACCCAAATGAAACCCTAATCTACCCAAGTCAACCTAAGTCAACCTAAATCAAACCTTAACCTAATCGGGTCAACCCAAGTCAAAACAGGGCAACCCAAACCAAGCCCAAGCCTACCCAGTTCAATCCAACTTGACCTAGATTAATTCTAAACTCACACATAGCTAACTTAGGTCCGCCCAAGTTGACCCAATTTAAAACATAACTATCCTAAATCAACTAAATTCTAATATAAGGATTTAATTAGGTCATTTTATGTATGTTTCCAAGTTTTATGTATGTTTTATCATATTTTTCCTTATTATGCATGTTTCATTTCATCTTTCATTTTTAAAAGCAAACAAAAACAAGAAAAAAAGAAAATATAAATATAAACAAAAAGATAAGATGGAAGGCCCCCTATAGATGGCTCCCTTCTTAGACAATAATATAAAAATAACAAACCTTCAAAATTAGAAAAACATGATTATCCAACATGACTGACAAGATTTAGGGATTGAAGCAAATGATTTATTAAATATTAAGCATCCAATTGCAATGAAAATACCAAGATAAAGAATTGAAACAAAACCTAGGCAGATCCGACATGAACCTTAGGTTGGGTAATTTAACTACCATAACTCAGGTCCAAAACATACCCAAGGTTAGTTTGAGTATAGAAGCCCAGTTTACATACCTAGCTAGAATTACAGATAGGGGAATGTTGCCCATAATAACTGCCGAAAGTATTTCGAACCTCCTAGATACTATGAATCCCTTAAGCTATGATATTTGAGAGGGAATCTTGGTGATTAGGCTGTTTATAGTTGGATACCGATTTTTCTGACACGATAAAAATTCATGGGCATCTTGAGCAGGTAAATCCTTCCTAATGTCTAAGTTAGTACACCTATTAGGCTTATTATCAAGTTTAGATTCAACATTCTATCTAGCAACCTTTCTTGTCTCTCTCTATAGTATAGAGTTTCTGATCAACTCATGTCTATAATTTTAAATTTAATTGATTCATCATCTTAAACCACATCTAACACGTTAAAGCATAATTCCAATCTTTTCAAACACCAAATATCCTTTATTCGTCCTTTAAACCTTACTCAGTTAGTTTAAACAATATCAATTTAATTCTTTCAAACCCTTTAAAATATCTCTCCTTGAATATCAAACTTTCTTTGTTAGATAATCAAGTTCTTTTATCCCTTTGTGCTCAAAGCCTTTAAATACTTTCATAATTTGACTCCTTACATTTATTGAGACTTTTTTTTACATTTCATGAACTTAAGGACGTAATTTGCTATGAGGGATTCCCTTTATGGGAAGCAAGAGCCCATAATTAAAATAAACCTTATCATACACTCGTAAGGTAAGGGAAAACCCTGGTTTCATAGATCGAAAGAAGACTTTCATCATCGAGGTCATTAGGCCCATTTCATTGGTCATATTCTCTTCTTTTTAGAGGACATATTGTTCTTCGAAATTTTATGCCCAGTTATCTTGAAAGAATGTCTTCCAAAAGGCACTATGGTGTTGGCGAACAAAAAATTTCCCATCAGGTTCTTTTTTTATGGAGACTCCACTATTAGAAATGATTTGGTAGATGGAATTCCACCGTTGTTCAAAGAACTATTAAGAGATGGTCTCATGGCATATACTGCTTGCTGACTGTGTGTCTACTAGCTGCATTATCAACATATATGAAGAATGGTCAATATTCCTCTTCATATACACCATCATGATTTCATGTGACCTTTCTATATAATATCATTTATCAACTAGTGCAATATTATGTTCGGTACAAAGCAACAGATAGAAGACATAAGAGAGTACAAGGGATCAGTAGAAATTTTTTTGTGAGTATGATCATGTTGGCATCAATTTTTTATGTTACATGTGTAAGAAATGTACTTAAATGTTATGAGACCATATTGCATTGATCCATAGTTTCTCATGGCCAAAGACATGCATGAAATTCTCTAATGTTTTTTTAGGGTGTGAAATTAGTGATTAGATTGACGTGCTTGTTGGTATTTTTTTTTGTAGCTCATGTAAACAATTTATTTTAAAGTTATAGGACCATATTTCATGGATTTGTGGCTTCCTATAGCTCAAAAAACATTAAAAACCTTCAACGAACATTCTATGTGTAAAATTAAGGTTTGGAGTGGTGTGAACGTGCTCGAGAGTGGTCACGATTAGTTGGTTTTAATTTTTTATTTGTCATGTTTTTAATTTTGATTTTATCTTTTGAGGATTATATTTCATTCATTTGAAACTTCTCATGGCTCAAGGATTCAGTAAATACCTTCAATGAAATGTTTCAAGGAAAAAATAATTTTTCACCCTTGTCACCTAAGCGATTTTGGGAACCTGAACACCCAGGAAGGTGCCCAAAATAAATTAAGAGTGCCTTTGGGTGCTTACATGCTTACCTCTCGGGACCGTTTTTTTGTTTTATTGGTCGAGTGAAGCCAAATATAAGCCATGCTTTGTTATTAAAAAAAGAGCCTTATGCACTCTTAAAATTAGGCTTTGGAATGCAAAACCTAAGGTTGGTTTGGCTTTACATTTTCCATAGCACAATGATGGCCAGAAAGAGAACCATGAGGTGGAGAGTAAAAGAGCTATTCCTATTTTTGGAAATCACTTTTTTCTTGAGTCTCACAAGAGCTGAGAGGAGTGGAAGGGATGATAATTCTCAACTTTGGATAGTTGGAGAGGGCATTAGAAAGTTTTTCTTTTGGAGAAGAACTTGAAGAGAACTTCTAGTGAGCAGATCTTTTGTGGTGCATTTTTTTCTCTTTATCCAAAATTTCTTCTATTTTCCTCTTCTTCTTCTTCTCCATCATCCATATCTATTTTCTCCTTCCACTCCACCATTCAGTGTCAAAGAGCTTCTAGAGAGTTCCTTTGGAGAAGTAAAGGTCATTTTCATCTTTGTATAAGAGAAGTCTAGGAGCAATAAAATAGCTTGTGCCCTCAATCGACACACATGTGTAACCTCCATAAACTTGGTTTTCTTCCTTTCTAGCAAGCCTCTTAGGTGTTTGTGTTAGAGAAATAGGATTTAGGGTGATTCTAGAGAGATTCCTCATAGGTTAGAAAGCTTTTCTTTGCAGTCCCTTACGATCCATGAGTTTTTCTCTCTAACCCTAGCTCTGTAATCCTATAAAATTCAATGTTTTAGTATTCCCACATTTATCTTTAGCAGTTCCACTCTTTTGTTGGACAAATGGAATCTGTTAGAGCCAAGAGAATGAAAATCCTTTTTAAATTCTTATCAATTGAGTGTCACACAACTGTTATTTATTTTATTTGAGCTTGTTTATTTATTATGTTGAGTGATGATATTTCCTCTTACTTATAATTATGGACTGTGTGGCCTTGTCATATATGCAATTTAGGCTGCTTAAGAACATAAAGATTCCTTTTTGTAAATCTCTAATAATAAAATAATAAGAATAATCAAAATTTATGAGTAAAATTGTATCATTTTAAAAAAAAGCATTTAGTTTCTATTTTTACTTTTATACAGGGCTTTCAGTCCTATTTTAATTTATTTTGCATAACAAGAATATCTCTCATGTCATTTTAATAAGGCCTCCACACTTCTTTGAGGAAGGAGAACTTCGGAGATTTTTTCATCCTCTTCATTGAGGATAGCTTATTCACATACTTGCTGACCTGGGGTTGGGAGGCAGCAGGGTTTATATGATTGCGGAGCTTTATATTATATATTTTATAAATGATTATCAGAGTAAAATTAGCAATTGTGTCCCCCCTTTTATCAACGCAAACATACGTATCGTCCAAGTAATAAAGGGCTCTAATGGAGTCCTAGATATCAATCCCACAGGGAAGTTTAGACATTAAGAACTAATTTCAGCAGATGCAATTACTATCTAGTGTACGAAAATAAAGAACTCTTATACTAAACTCTATTACTTAATTTTTAAATAGAAGATTGCAATTTTTAAAAACTTTATTTCTCCTTGTTAAGAGCATTAAGTGAATGAATAATTAAATTAGTTAGAATTATATTGTGCCAAATAGGAGCATTCCTATTCTTTACCCTTTGGTCCAGGCATAAAGAACATTGACTAATCCTATGCTTGGTTACTGAATCTGCAACTAGGCTGGGAGGATACCGGCTGCTACTTCGGAGATCCCACGTTCCCCTCGCCTGAGGGCTAACATCTACACTTCAGCTCTCAAACGATAGGACCGAATTGAAGATTTTAGACTATCACACTTAAATATCCAATTCTACGCCCGATAAATAATATTTCCCGACTTATTTACACCCTCCTTCCAAGGCTTTTGACTTCCTTGAATGTTAGATGTAATCTTTACTATAGTTGATAGTTCAACATATTTTAACAATTTAATTGACCAAATTGAAAGTAAATTAAGATTTAAGTAAAAAGATTATCACAATTTTATTTAATATTTTTAGGCACAACTAATTTAATTCTTCCTTTCACAAAATCTCAACAACAAGGAGAAAGGCAGAGAAAACTACTCAGAATGCATAGGAAAAATAATACAAAACTTGGATTTCATTTAAATTTATAAAAAAATAAAAAAAACTTATCTAGAATCTTCTCCCCAAGCAGACTCCTTGAAGTTTCTCTAACTCTTCCTTCTTGTACAACACACTTAATTATACTTACTAATATACTCTAAAACACACTAATGCACACACAATAGGCTCACCACACACTACTGACTTCCACAAGACACACACTTTTTAGCCTAAATTCATCTATATTTAAAGAAGAAGGAATATATCCAAAGGTTTCTTAAGAACCTCTTCAAAAAGCGTCAAGATTCAATGTATTTGGCTTGAACCGACATTTTTGCCATCGACGGGCTCGATCTCGCCGTAGGCGGGCTTCTAGAATTTTGGCTAACTGCAAAGGCTCGCTTCGGCGGGCTCTATCTTGCCGTCGGCGGGCTCCTTTATAATATATTCAAAACTTTCGGGAAAATCACGCCGTCGGCGGCCTATTCCTCGCTGTCGGCGGGCTAGTTCAATTTCCATCTCTTTTTAGTCCTTTTCGTTCCAGATTTGCTTCTTTTCGATCTTTTTGCTTCCAATACCTATAAATCTTCATACCTGCAATAAAGCTTAGAAAATACCTTTCTTTAAAGTGCAATTTCATATAAAATTGGTATGAATTTCTTAATACATTTTCCTGTGGTCACTTGCAGCAGGCTAGCTCAGGTAGGGTCGTCTCTCTTTGGCGAGGAGAGCTTCTTCCTACTGGAGAAATGCGCCAGCACCCATTTTGGAGGTAATCCAATAATCCCTTGTAATTTTCATTCCTAAAGCCCCCCATATCTGGATGTAAGAGGAATTATGATAGAATTTTTGTGTTCATAGAAGAAACCCCATATAATTAGGTCCTTTGCATTCTCCCTTGCTAATCCGAAGAGAAGAACCTATCCTTTTTGTTCTAGAACAAAATGCAAAATTCAGGGTTGCACAAATCCCTCCATTTTTCTTGGTGATTTCATCTGGATGGACGTTTAATATCCACCAACCATGAAGATGAAGGCATTCCTTTGGTCATTTTTTCCTTGATCATGTAGAATACCCTTGCTATGGATTCCTCATTTAGCGTGCAAATTGAGGTGTGTATTGACCCACAAATTTTATATTATGATATTTTAATTTAATTGCAACGAAGCCAAAAACTTGACCCCGCTATATTATATGTATAGAATTGTAATTATTTATGTTGTGGATGCTACGCAAGTATACGTATCGTATCAAGTAATACAAGGCTCTAGTGGAGTCCTGGTTATCGATCCCACAGGGAAAGAGAAAATAAAATAACAACCTAATTTTAAAATAATAATAATAATAATAATAATAAAACTAGTATACGAAAATTTGGAATTCTAAATTTAAGCGCAATAAAGTAAACTAAGTATTCTAATCGAGTAACTTAACTAAGTAAAAAATTAATACGTATTGAAAGTGCGAGAAATTAAACTAATTGCTAAATAAGTCTTAACTATTCAGAAAAATTATCTTTCCCCTTGTTTAGAAATTTAAGTGATTGATGAATTTAAATAGATAATTTTAAGGTATTATGACAAATAAGAGCATTCCTATTTTTTACCCTTTGGTCCAGGTGTAAAGAATATTGACTAATCCTATGTTTGATTACTGAATCTGCGGCTAGGCTGGGAGGATACCGACTGCCACTTCAGAGCTCCCACGTTCCCCTCGCCTGAGGGCTAACATCTACACTTCAGCCTCTCAAACAATAGGACCGAATTGAATATTTTAGTCCGTCACACTAAAATGCTCAATTTTACGCCCAATGATATTATTTCCCTATTTATTTGCACCTTCCTTCCAAGGCTTTTGAATTCCCGAATATCCGATGTAATTTTTACTATAGTTGATATTCAACATATTTTAACAAATCAAATGGCCAGTTTGAAAGTAAATTAAATTTTAAGTAAAAATTATCACAATTTATTAATATATATAAAAGTACTTCGTTTTAAGTTCATCAAGTCACTTAATTTCATAACAGTGGAGAAAGACTAATAAACTACTCGAATGCATGGGAACTAAACTAAGCATGGATTTCATTTAAAGTTAAAAACAATAAATACAAATACTTATCTCGATTTATCCCCAAGTAGACTCCTCGCAGTTCCTTTGACTCTTCCTTCCAGTACAGCAAGACTTACTAAAAACTCACTAACTCACTAAAGACTCACTAATTACACTAATTAAGACTCTAAATACTGCTCACACACATAAATAAAAGACTCTTAAGACACAAATTGACACACACAACACAAAATAACACACACTTTGAGGCTGAATTTAGGCCTCTATATATAGAGGTGAGCAGAGGACCAAGAGGTGTGTAAGCATCCCTTCAAAAAGTGTCCAGGTTCAATGTATCTGTGCCATTTGAACTAGCTCACCGTCGGCGACGAACTACCTCGCTGTCGGCGAGTCTTCTAGAAGGTCTTCGAACCGCGCTATCTCGCCGTCGGCGGGCTCGGGCTCGGCTGTCGGCCGAGACGGTTATAAATCCTTCGAATTTTCTTCCTCGTACCCTCGCCGTCGGCGGCTCGATCTCGCCATCGGCGACTGAGCACAAATTGCATTATTTTCTTCCTTTTTGCTCCAAATCCGCTCCTTTTTATGATTTTTGCTTTTATCACCTAAATTCTCCATTCCTGCAACAAAATAAAGAAAATACTTTTCTTTAAAGTGCAATTTTATCAAAAATAGGTATGAATTTCTTAATAAATTTTTCAGTGATCAAAATCCCCCAAAGTTACTTATTACTTGTCCTCAAGTAATTTTAGTACTACATAAAAATAATGAGTTCTATAATAAGATTTTTCAATTTAAATAAACTATGAATTAGATTAATTAATATCATAATAAAGTTAAATAAATAAAAATAATTCATGTAATTTAATTAATCTTATAGAAATAAATTATTTAGTTATTAGGTCTAAGATTTCTAGCTTACTATTCATTTCAGGAGTGACTATATTTAAAAGAATAACTACTTAAGATATTCATATGATAAGAAATTCAAGAAAACACTATTAGGTAAAATTCTAATCCATAAGCATAAGTTTGGAAATATCTAAGTTTTTCCCTTTAGGTTAATTCAAATGAAGCCAATTTTTGATAAGGCATCTCCTCAAGCTTCTCCTCATTTTTCTTTTTCCTTTTCTTTTTCTTTTTCTTTTTCTTTTTTCTAATGAGGATTACCGTATCCTGAGAGCCTCGTTAATAATTTTGAACTTCATTTTCATCTTCCTAAATTTGAAACTTAGAAATATTTCTTAGCTTATATATACTTCATAGTTTTTACTTCATTGATTTTCAATCTTTTCTTTTTCACTTGAATACTTAAGAATTTAAATTTTAGAATATAGTTTTCCTTACTAAAAATAGTTTACTATATTCTTATTCCCTTTAACCAAATATTTTATTCTATTTAATTAATTAAAGCACTAGAAATATTTCATTTAACCTTTTATAATAATTAAATAAAATAATTCATATTAATTAAATTGAAAAATTTGCTATAAAAATCATTTTATAATAATTTAAAAATAGAAATTGAGAACAAGTTAATAACTAAATTTGTATTTTACTCCCCCCAAACTTAAATTTTTATATCTACTCTAAATAATGAAAAAGGGAAAGTAAATAAATCATACCTTTGAAGTTTAGGTATTTCTTTTTTCTTTGAAATTTTTGCAGGCTTTTTCATTTTTCATTGAACCTGTACTGTTCGTATTCTCCATATATGTATAACAGTTTAAAGAAAATGCAGAGATAAAATCTAAGATAAGTATTAAACACAACAATTAAAATAACTCTACACTACATATATGAATTACTATATATTAAAAACAATTGAACTAACAGATTAACAATTTTAAAAACTTAAAACAATGCAAAATAAAATAAAAACATACTTAAGAAAACTATCATCCTATTTAACATAAAAACAAATGCAATTAACTAACACAAAAACAAAAACTAACTACTATAACAATTCAAGCAAATTAATCTAACTAACATCCAATGTCTCAAAATATAAAGTACTGAATATTAGAAACATATAAAGTCCTCAAAATAACTTACATCAAACAAATAAAACAAATAAAGTCCTAATCTTCTATATTGAAGTCCCAAACTATATTGTCATCCCCTCCTTGATCTGCAGGCTGAGAAGACTGAGCAGGATGATACTGAGTATACCCGGGGCATTCCGGAAAGATGACATCTAAATCTCCACTCTTGTAGCGACGTTCGGCTTCATGATATGCTATCTCGTACTCCGAATGTCTCCGCAGTACTCACTATCATAATCATGTCTCCTCTCCGGATTATCAATCCTTTGATCAAAATGATCAAATCTTCTCCCCATTGTCTCTCCAAACTCGCTCAAAACTCCTCCTATGCAGATGTCGGCTCATTCATCGGATCTTGTAGGGTAGGGGTGGTAGGCTCGGGAGGTTCATGGCTAGTAGAGGGTATATCTCTACTTGACCGAGTGAAATAACTTCTCACTCCCGATCTCCACCCTTCATGAGACTCATATTTCTTAATATTGGCCGCCGTGAGTGGGTTCATGGGTTCTATCCACTCCTCATCATCCGCCGCCTCAACTCCGGAGAGTTGGCGGATTGCATAAATCAACCCGGGATGTCCCAATCTCCCTCCACTTTCATTTCCAAGCAGTGGCTAAGATATTTCTATAGATGACACTTCCAATGTTCATACTTCTATTGTTCCGAATACGAAATTCGGAATCGCTTCTATCCTTGTTACCTCACCGTGGTGGTATGTAGGTAACAAAGTAGAACAAATAAAATAGTGCCATGCTTTAGAATTTGCATTTAACTTAGAAAGAGGAAAATTCACTCTTTCCCGCCGCTTTATCTTCCAAACTCCAGGTTCCGTCGGAAAGAAAATTTATTACATCTTCTAGAGGTTCCGGCATAGTTCCAAATGTTTCGTACTCATTTGGACCGTCCCGAACTTCATAGAAGGCGTTAATTCTAGCAGCTACGAAGTCAACCATAAATCCACGTACCTTTACTCGGTGCGTCCTCTACAGCAGTCAGGTTTGAATAAAATTCCTTTACTACTTCCACAGCAGCTCTATTGGTGATGTAGCAGAGATTCTCCCAACCTCGTTCTTTAATGATCCGCTCAACTTCACCTCCAGGATTCTTATAAACTCGATTCGCAATGCACTTTCTTGCTTGAATGTTTTGGAAATACCGAGCTTGTGCTTGTGCATTGACAAATCGGTCAGTATCGTAATCTACTCGTCTTTTCTGTCGCGGAGCCATTTTTCGATCGATCTATGAAAATCACAAATATCGTCACTAAACTTCCTAATATTACTATGGAGGCTTCCTACAACATCTAAGATCAAATTAAAATAAATTTTATGGATTTCTACCGAGTAATTTTTCCACATTTAGGATTTTTCCAAAATTTTCAATGTGGAGAAAATACATGGTGGAAATCAAAAATTTTTGCATAGGAGTGAAGTACTTACCGAGGGAAGATGAAATCCGGTGTTTTTGAGTGATGAAATCGCCTCTAAATCTGAAATTTCGTGAGCCCTAGGGTAGTTTTTGCGAAAATGAGAGGTTGGGGATGATGAATAGTGTTTTTGACCGGTCAAAATATATGTTTTTCGTGACCTCGCTGTCAACGAGATTTTTCTCGCCGTCGGCGAGTTAATATTTTTTGGAACCAAAAACTCTCGGGAAAAATCCGCTGTCGGCGAGAAATTTTTGCTCTAACCTTTGCTGTCAGCGAGATCGATCTCACTGTCGGCGGGATTTTTTTCGTCGTTGGCGAGATTCCAAAAATTTAAATTTCTGAAATTCGTCACTCATTTTCGTCCTTGATTTGCCTTATATTTTATTTCCGATCACATCATTTATTAATTTAATATGAAGATTAGCTACTTATACACAAACAAATTCACACAACACAACAAATTAACTTTAATATTGAAATCCATGAGATGTACAAACTAACATAATTTTAAACTCTATAATCAAACTTCAATTCTCCAATCCTTACACTAATCAGCATCGCAAACCAATCTGCGACACACTAAATGCTGATACAAAACTATGACACATATCTCAATTAAGTTTGAGATATTCAAATCATCACTCCACACATAATAAAATCTAAATCAAATCAAATAACATAAATACAAACATACTATGGAAATCTTTACTACTACTCTTCAATGTCGAATCTTCATCTTCTCTCGATATTTCCGATATGACGATGATGCACAAATAAGTTATAGAAAGGCTCGAAGGGAAACTCCGGCGCATTCTTCAGTGATCCAACCCTTCGTCTCGATAAATGAAGAAAGCTAGCTTCCGTGTGTCCGTAATAATCAAAGTGTTCCTTTATCCTCCGATCAATGTGATCAAATAAATCAGATATATTGTCGATTAAATCTCTCACTTTCTGTAGTTCTTTCTCCATTCCATTAATTTTCTTCATAAGTAACTCCATTTTATCTGAAATAGGCCTTGCTATAGGATGATTCTGTGAAGCTCTGTCAGATATGAATGTAATGTCTTCATTATTGTCCAAAGTAGGGAACATATCTATAGGATCAAGCGGCTTCCAAGGTAACAGAACCTTTTCCTAAGCTTCATAAGAAACCTGGTACTGACTGCATAATGCAAAAATAGTAGATGGGTGTCCTAGTCCGTGAACTGACCCATGCACAATTAAACCCAATGCGGACTTAACAATTATTGATCCAACATCAATAGGCAATCCAATTTGAATACAATAATTCAATATAGCGCATTCCTTCGAAACCTTGTTTACCCTCATAGTAGGTAACAATTTAGATGAGATGAAAAAGGGCTAGTGCTTTGAGACAGGATTCAAAAGTGATGCAGAGAAACTAACATACCAGTCTTCATGCATTTCCCAATCTTCCAGTTCATTAGTCAAATATCGAAATATCTCATTCATATTATATCGAGAAGGCACAAAATTTGAATAGTGACATACCGGGGTGTTTTCTATAGAGAATAATTCATTTACTCTTGATGGAGTAAACGTCACCCATCTTCCTCGGACGTAGATATTCCCATTGTTGATCGCATGTAAGTTAGAGTAGAACTCTTTCACAACTGGAATAACCACAGCAGACGTAGTGTAACAAAATAACTCCCAGTGCCGCTGCGCAATCATTTCTTCTATCTTCGTAGTGGAATTCTCTAATCCTCGATTGACAAATCCCCGTTCCTTGATAACTCTTTTCTTTACCAAAACCTTGTTGAAGATCCGCTGCGCTTCCGCACTCACAAATTTCCTCCGGTTAAACACTTCAGATTTAGAGGAATCTAAGAATTTGGAGGCCATTATGGTGAATGGAAGGAATTATAGTGAAGAAGGCAGATTTAGAATGAATTAATAATGGTTTTTCACTAAGGATTTGGTGTTGAAACCATCCAGATCGGCATTCAAATTATAAATAACTCATCTTTATAACTTCCTCGCTGTAGGCGAGAAGTTTCTCGCCGTCGGCGACTCAGTTATAAAACCGCCTTTCGTGTTCTCGGCCGTCGGCGAGACGTTTCTCGCTGTCAGCGAGCTCGATAAATAACTGATATTAATTTAGGCGCGAACCTCGCTGTCGGCGAGTATCGACCTCGCCGTCAGCGAGATTCCAAAATAATGTCCAATTTTGCTCTAAATCGAATAATTTCTTCTCTTATCATAAAGGTTCGAATATGTGATGATTCTTAATAATAAATGAGTAGTAAAGTTTCAATAATATAAACTAACTATTAAGATACAATAAAAATAGATAACTAATATGGGTTGCCTCCCATAAAGCGCTTAGTTTAACGTCGTCGCCCGACCTAATTTCAATTATTAATCGATGTCGACTAAGCATTAAAACCTCTTTATAGTTAGGTCTTATACCTTCAAAATATGGTTTTAATCTATGTCCATTAACTTTAAATTTATGTCCAGCTTTTGGATCTTCGATTTCTATAGTTCCGTATGAAAATATTTGAGTTATGGTGAAAGGTCCTAACCATCGAGACTTCAATTTTCTAGGAAATAATTTCAATCTAGTATTATATAGCAAAACTTCCCGTCCCGGTTCAAAATTTCTCCGATTAATCTTCCGATCATGCCATAATTTCATCTTTTCTTTATAAATCCGATCATTATCATATGATTCATTTCTTAATTCTTCCAATTCATTTAATTGCAGCAATCTTTTCTCACCAGCTTCCTTCATATTATAATTAAATTCTTTAATCGCCCAATATGCTTTATGTTCTAATTCAACTGGTAAGTGGCATGTTATTCCATATATAAGCTTGTAAGGAGTCATTCCAATTAGAGTTTTATAAGCAGTCCTATAAGCCCATAATGCAGTGTCTAATCTAATAGACCAATCTAACCTATTTGGGTTTACAGATTTTTCTAAAATACGTTTAATCTCACGATTAGATACTTCAGCTAATCCGCTAGTCCGTGGATGATAAGTAGTGGATATCTTATGAGTAATATTGTATTTTTCTACTAGTTTGTGAATGTATTTATTTCTAAAATGAGTTCCTCCGTCCGTGATAATCACTCTCGGCATTCCAAATCTAGTAAAAATATTTTTCATCGAAATTTTGAAACACTCTTAGCATCACACCTAGGTAAAGCTTGTGCCTCAATCCATTTGGAAACATAATCAACGACTACTAATATATATGAGTTTCCAAACGAAGGAATAAAAGGTCCCATAAAATCTAATCCCCAAACATAAAAAATTTCAACTTCTAATATGAAATTCAGAGGCATTTCGTTTCTTCTAGATATATTTCCTACTCTTTGACATTTATCGCAAGTTTTAATATATCTCGTATACATCTCTAAATAGAGTAGGCCAAGTAAAATCCAGATTGTAGAATCTTATAAGCGATTTTATCGGTCCCAAAATGTCCTCCAAAATCGAATCATGACATTTTTGAATAATTGGTTCAGCTTTCTTCATAAGGTTCACATCTTCTAATAATTAAATCCTTACATTGCTTATATAAATATGGTTCATCCCAAAAATAGGTTTTCGTATCATGGATGAATTTTTTCGTTGTTGCAAGGTTAGCATAAGTGGTAAAATATTACTAACTATATAGTTTACTATATCGAAGATACCATGGTATTTTCCATTCATTGATATTATATAGTTGTTCATCAAGAAAACTGTCTATAATTTCATTTTCAATATCAGATAATTCATGATTTTCTAATCTTGATAAATGATCCGCAATTTGATTATCAGTTCCTTTCTTATTAACGATCTCAAAATCGAATTCTTGCATTAATAGCATCCATCTAATTAATCTTGGTTTGGAATCTTTCTTTTGCATTAAATATTTGATAAGACAATGATCAGTATGCACGATACATTTTGTTCCAATCGGATAAGGTCTAAATTTATTAAAACCATATACTACCGCTAATAATTCTCTTTCAGAATCGTATAATTTATTTCAAGCATCATTTAGAGTTTTACTAAGCATAAGTAGATAACTTTAAAAATCTTTTCATATCTTTGCCCAAGAACTGCTCCTACAGCATAATCACTAGCATCACACATAAGCTCAAATGGTTTCTCCCAGTTAGGTGAAACTATTATAGGTGCTGTAATGAATTTCTCTTTTAAGAGTTCAAAAGCATTCATGCATTCGATTGTAAATTCAAATTTCTTGTCCTTTTCGAGAAGTTGGCATAGAGGTTTAGTAATTTTTGAAAAATCTTTTATATAGCGTCTGTAGAATCCAACATGTTCAAGAAAACTTCTTACCCCTTTTACCATAGTTGGAGGTGGTAATTTAGCTATAACTTGAATTTTTGCAGGGTCCACTTCCATGCCTTTTTCCGAAATTTTATGCCCTAATACAATGCCGCCCGCAACCATAAATTGACATTTCTCCCAATTTAGAACTAAATTTGTTTTCTCACATATTTCTAATACTTTTTCAAGATGAGTTAAGCATGTGTCAAATGATGTTCCAAATACGGAGAAATTATCCATAAATACTTCTATTCCATTGTCAATTAACTTACTAAATATAGTACATCATACATCTCCGGAATGTTGCTGGTGCATTACATAATCCAAAAGGCATTCTTCAAAAAGCGAAAGTTCCATAAGGACTAGTAAATGTAGTTTTCTCTTGATCCTCAGGAGCAATTTGTATTTGATGATAACCGGTGTATTCATCTAGAAAACAAAAATACTTATGTCCGACTAATCTATCTAACATCTGGTCTAGAAATGGTAAAGGGAAGTGATCTTTCCTGGTGGCGGTATTTAATTTCCTATAATCAATACATATACGCCAACCAGTAACTTGTCTTATAGGAATAAGATCGTTATTTTCATTGGCAGTGACGGTCACTCCTCCCTTCTTAGGAACACAGTGAATTGGGCTTACCCAAGCACTGTCAGATATAGGATATATGATACCATTATCTAACCATTTTAAAATTTCTTTCTTAACTACTTCTTTCATTATCGGGTTTAATCTCCTTTGGGGATCTCGCTTTATGTTTATGTTCATCATCTAAAATAATTCTATGCATACAGATTGAAGGACTAATTCCTTTAATATCTGCTAAAGTCCAACCAAAAGTTTTCTTATATTTTTTAAAGTTTCTAAAAGTTTTTGTTCTTGAGATTCGTTTAATGTAGATGAAATAATAACTGGTAAAGTTGAAGAATTACCTAAATAAGCATATTTCAAATGATCAGGTAATATTTTTAGCTCAAGTTCAGGAGGTTTAATAATTGATGGAACTATATTCTTGTCGGTGTTTTCAGTATTATCCAAAAATTCAAATCTTTCCTGAATATAATCTAGTTCTTCATTATTATCTTTAATTAATTCAGTGTTTTCTTTTTCTAATTTATCTTCATAATATTCCTTAAAATGTTCTTGTTGTAAATGTTTAAGTATTTCCATCCGAAAACATTCATCATCTTTTTCTAGCGCATGATATTTCATTGATTTTGCAATATTAAATGTAACTTTTTGGTC
Organism: Papilionanthe hookeriana x Papilionanthe teres; assembly: GCA_022702705.1. Taxonomy (NCBI): domain Eukaryota; kingdom Viridiplantae; phylum Streptophyta; class Magnoliopsida; order Asparagales; family Orchidaceae; genus Papilionanthe; species Papilionanthe hookeriana x Papilionanthe teres. Next base: position 116,564,300 of record CM040427.1, read on the forward strand.
ATTTACTCTCATAGTTAATTCTCCTTTCTGAACATCAATTATAGCTTTTCCTGTAGCTAAAAATGGTCTTCCTAAAATGATAGGAATTTCTTTATCTTCATCCATATCTAAAACAATAAAATCTACTGGGAAGATAAATTTTTCCACTTTTACTAACACATCTTCAATAACTCCCTTAGGATAGGTAACCGAACGATCAACTAATTGAAGAGTTACTGAAGTAGGTGTAATTTTTCCTAATCCTAATCTCTTAAAAATCGATAGAGGCATTAGATTGATGCTTTCTCCTAAGTCACACAAAGCTTTTCCATAAAATTTTTCTCCTATAGCGCAGGGTATAGTGAAACTACCGGGATCTTTTAATTTTTCGGAAGCTTCTTCGAATATTAGCACTACACTCTTCACTAAGTGTGATCTGTTTCATTATCGGTGAATTTTCTTTTCTTATTTAGAATATCTTTCATAAATTTTACATAATTTGGCATCCGATCTAAAGCTTCGACAAAAGGTATATTGATTGTTAATTTCTTTAATATTTCAAGGAATTTAGCAAATTGTTTATCTTTTTTATGTTGAGCTAGTCGTTGAGGAAATGTTGGTGGAGGTTTTTCAACAGAAATTTTCATAGGTATTAAAGGATGTTCTAAGTTTGAATCTTGTTGAATTTTTTCTTTTTTAATTTCCACTTCCTCTTTTTGGCTTTCAAATTCTTTTTGAATTTGAGGTTCTAATTCTTTTCCACTCCTTAGTTGTATTGCTTTAATTTATTCTTTTCCTTGATCTTTAGGATTTATTTCCACATTACTAGGAAAAGTTCCGGTATTCTATTATTTAGCGCAGGTAGCAATATGTCCAAGTTGAGTTTCGATATTTTTAATAGATGTTCCTTGAATTTGTACTTGATTTCCTTGAATTTGTAGTTGATTTCCTTGATTTTGTAGTTGATGACCCATATTCAAAATTAATTCATCCATAGATAATTTGTTATCTTTTAATTGAGGGTTATTGTTATTAAATCCAGGTGGGTAATTAGGTTTATAGTTTGGATTTGCTTGATTAGGTTGATTCATCCATTGTTGATTAGATGTGTTATTCCAATTAAAATTTGGATGAGTTTTCCAACCAGGATTATAATAGTTTGAATAAGGGTTATTAGTTCTATTATTAATAGCATTTAAAGTTTCATAATTAGATTGAGATTCTATGATTTGTCCAGATGAGTTTTCTTCTAGAGTAGGAGAGTAGTTCATTCCAAAATGATCTAATTTCTTAGATATAGCAGTAATTTGAGAAGCTAACATAGATATTGCATCGTTTTCATGAATGCTGGCTATCTTTTTCGGATTTACTCTATCAACAGGCCATTGGAAATTATTTGTTGCCATTTCTTCGATTAGTGCATAAGCTTCATCAAATGGTTTAGACATTAATGAACCTCCAAGTAGAACATCGATGATTGATCTTAAAGATCCTACTAATCCATTATAAAAGGTTTGAATAATCGACCGATACGGTAACGCATGATGTGGGCATTTCCTAAGAAGTTCCTTAAATCTCTCCCAAGATTCATATATTGATTCTCCATCTAACTCGACAAAAAGAAGTTATATCATTTCTCAACTTAGCGAGTTTTAGATGATGGAAAATATTTGGATAGAAATTTTTGTGATAATTCTCCCCAAGTTTTAATAGATCCAAAGTCTTAACGAATTCAACCACATTTTAGCCTTATCCCTTAATGAAAAAGGAAAAAGTCTAAGTCTTATAGCATCGTCAGATACTCCTTGATATTTAAAAGTAGCACAAAGTTCTAGAAAACTAGCAAGATGTAAGTTAGGATCATCAGTAGGTGAACCACTAAATTGATTGTTTTGTACCATTTGGATAATTGCATGTTTAAGTTCAAATGAATTAGCAGCTACATCAGGGTTTTGAATAGTTAAATGAATTTCATCTGATGTAGGGTTGGCATAATCTCTTAATGGTCTTTGTTGGTTCATATTTTGAATTTCAGGAATATTCACCATTTGTGTTAAATTTATTATTTGTTTCTTTTGTTTTCTAATTCTTTTAATTGTACGCTCTAATTCAGAATCGTAAGGTATTAAATTTTCGTTTCCAAATTTGCACATACAATTTTAGAATAGATATTAATTTATTTATTATGATTATTTTAAAATAGTCCGTTACTCTAGTAAATTTTTCTTACTTTCCTCAGCAACGGCGCCAAAAACTTGACCCACAAATTTTATATTATAATATTTTAATTTAATTGCAACGAAGCCAAAAACTTGACCCCGCTATATTATATGTATAGAATTGTAATTATTTTTGTTGTGGATGCTACGCAAGTATACGTATCGTATCAAGTAATACAGAGCTCTAGTGGAGTCTCGGTTTTCGACCTCAATGAGGAAAGAGAAAATAAAATAACAGCTAATTTTAAAATAATAATAATAATAATAATAATAAAACTAGTATACAAAAATTTGGAATTCTAAATTTAAGCGCAATAAAGTAAACTAAGTATTCTAATCAGGTAACTTAACTAAGTAGAAAATTAATACGTATGGAAAGTGCAGGAAATTAAACTAATTGCTAGATAAGTCTTAACTATTCAGAAAAAGTATCTTTCCCCTTGTTTAGAAATTTAAGTGATTGATGAATTTAAATAGATAATTTTAAGGTATTGTGACAAATAGGAGCATTCCTATTCTTTGCCCTTTGGTCTAGGTGTAAAGAATATTGACAAATCCTATGTTTGATTACTGAATCTACGGCTAGGCTGGGAGGATACCGACTGCCACTTCAGAGCTCCCACGTTCCCCTCGCCTGAGGGCTAACATCTACACTTCAGCTCTCAAAAAATAGTACCGAATTGAATATTTTAGTCTGTCATACTAAAATGCTCAATTCTACGCCCAGTGATATTATTTCCCTATTTATTTGCACCTTTCTTCCAAGGTTTTTGAATTCTCCGAATATCCGATGTAATTTTTACTATAGTTGATATTCAACATATTTTAACAAATCAAATGGCCAGTTTGAAAGTAAATTAAGTTTTAAGTAAAAATTATCACAATTTATTAATATATATAAAAGTACTTCTGTTTTAAGTTCATCAAGTCACTTAATTTCATAACAGGGAGAAAGACTAATAAACCACTCAGAATGCATGGGAACTAAACTAAGCATGGATTTCATTTAAAGTTAAAAATAATAAATACAAATACTTATCTCGATTTATCCCTGACGGACTCCTCGCAGTTCCTTTGACTCTTCCTTCCATTACAAAAAGACTCACTAAAAACTGACTAACTCACTAAAGACTCACTAATTACACTAATTAAGACTCTAAATACTGCTCACACACATAAATAAAAGACTCTTAAGACACAAATTGACACACACAACACAAAATTACACACACTTCGAGGCTGAATTTCGGCCTCTATATATAGAGGTGAGCAAAGGACCAAGAGGTGTGTAAGCATCCCTTCAAAAAGTGTCCAGGTTCAATGTATATGCGCCATTTGAACTAGCTCGTCGTCGGCGACGAACTACCTCGCTGTCGGCGAGGCTTCTAGAAGGTCTTCGAACCGCGCTATCTCGCTGTCGGCGGGCTCGTGCTCGCTGTCAGCGAGACAGTTATAAATCCTTCAGAATTTTCTTCCTCGTACCCTTGCCGTCGGCGGGCTCGATCTCGCCGTTGGCAACTCAGCACAAATTGCATTATTTTCTTCCTTTTTGCTCCAAATCCGCTCCTTTTTATGATTTTTGCTTTTATCACCTAAATTCTCCATTCCTGCAAAAAAATAAAGAAAATAACTTTCTTTAAAGTGCAATTTCATCAAAAATAGGTATGAATTTCTTAATAAATTTTTCAGTGATCATGTATCATATTGAGTTGTGCAATATGGTGTTGGTATACTTCCCCATCATTTCATCCTAGGTTTCCTGTGAGTTCATTAGAGTTGGCGTGATTCTTTGTTGAATCAAAATGGCTCTCATGTTACATTAGTTTGCTTCTTCATAGCATGCATGACATGTACTCAAAAAATGCATCAAGGACCATTTATTTCTGCATGCCCCATCGATAGGCCACCCATGCTGACCCGATTCATCATCTTCAGTCTACTTGATCGATCAGTCACCATTGGCCTGGTCGTATTGATCAACCATCCTCCATCGTCTCACCATCTTCACCGACCCGCTAACCATTTTTGGTCCACTTGTTTGATCGGCCGCCACCAGCTCCATTGTTTAGATCGACCATCCTCTATCGATCAACCACCCACGCTAGCACGATTGACCATCTCTGGTCTACTTGATCGATCGGCCGTATGGGCTTAATTGCATTGATTGGCCATGCTTTGTCGATCAACCTTTGATGCCAACCCAATCAACCGTATTTGATCCACTAGATCAATTTGTGACCACCAACCCAATCAAATCGATTAACCATCTTTTATCGACCAGTGGCCCACTCTGGCTCTATCGAACAACCTCAACCAACTTGTTTGATTAGAGCCGCTTCCGATCCACATGATTAGTCGATCATTTACATTTGGTATGTTGCATTAATCGCAAGTTTTTTACATTCTTTACATTAGCATATCCACATTTACACTTTATAGTACTATTCCAAGAACATGCCTTCATATGTTTGCAAAGAGTATTCGTGCCTCTCAACTGCACATTACATTAAAAATTGACTCCTCGACATCCCTATATCATGGTGCACCATATCTTGTACATTTGAACTTACACTTGTGCACTACTGCATGATTATTTCATATGGAATTCTACATGTTGCATCACCTGAATGTTTGAGCTTGCTTGAGTCACCATTCTTACATACTTTCTTTAGGTACCCATGTGTCCGCTTCGTGGATGGCTTATTGCTACGTTCATAGGACATGTAGTTCTCTCCATTAAGAATCACAATTCCTTAATCCTTACAGCACTGCTTTGGACTAATGTGAGTCTTACCCTCTCAGTTGCCACCTTCAATTTACATCCAATTCTTTGGGTCACTGCCTCCATGATACACCAACCATCCGAGTCACTCCCTCCATGGATCACTGATCCTCTGAGTAGTTCCTCTAAGAAATGTTGACCCTCCATGTCACTACCTCCATGTCATACCCAACATTCGTGTCACTGCCCCCATGACACACCCACCCTCCGAGTCACTGCCTCTACGACACACCCATCATCTGATTCACTGCCTCTACGACACATCCACCCTCTAGTCACTACCTCTAGGACACATCCGTTTTCTGAGTCACTACCTCCCTAGCACACTCATCCTCACCTGTGTTGTATGTCTTGCAGCATTACTCCACACTATCAGTGCGTTCATCATTAGTATATGCCTCCATATGCTAGTGACAAATGTTTTCCATCCTTCAAACATTCCTACTTTGTTTGAACAATCTCATCACACTAGATCATTTTGCATTTTCATGTGCATTAAAAATTCAAGGATTCTCACCACCATGAAAGGTTGATGAAGTCTTTTTTGTGTTTCATCGTTGTTCCTTGTTCCTATCTCATTAGATGAAGCTCTTCTTCTTCCATAAGAGTGATGAAGCTTTATTTCCTCTTGAAAAGCAATTACTCCAAAGAAACACCCTCCACACTCAAGGGAAATGATAAATGAGGAAGAAAAAGATGCACATAAGAGATTTAATAGAAGGAGAAGAAGAAAATGAAGTCGGGGCTCAAAAAAATGAAGCATTTTAATCACCTTTTCTAGAGCTCACCTCCTCAAAAAAACCAATCCCATAGAACTCTAAGGAAGAAGATGAGCAAGCCCTCTTTTTCTTTCTCATTTTTGTTAAAAAGGGTATGCCACTTTCCCTGCAAAATGCCTTCACATGTCCAAAAATATCCACAAGGACACTTTTTTTTCCTATGCAAATATTCTCTAAATCCAAGAAAACCTAAAGTTTTTTGGTTGCATAGGGGGCATTCTAGCCTAGATTAGGTGAAAATGACGTAAATAAACTGTAACTTAGAAGTGGGCTGGCGCCTAGGTTTCGAGCTTGCGAGCCAACTTTTTTCGTTGATGAGTTTCTAGAAGTTTTTTCAAGGCTATTTTAAGGACCTAGCCTCCTATGGCTAGGCCAGGTGCCCAGGACCAGAGTCAACTTTCTAGAAACTTGGATTTGGCACTTTAGGCTGTTCCGGGCTCCTAGGAGCTGGGGTCTAACAGTAACTGTTTGGACACTTGGTTTCCTATCCTTCGGCTTTATTAGATGCCTAAGTGCCCAATACTAGAGCCGGGGTGCTAGGACCTGGATCCTAGGAGACAAGGAATGACATAGAGGCACTGAACTAGCACGTAGACCCTATTTTTCATGGGAGTCAACCGATGAAGTGTTTTATTGATTCGTAAAGTAATGGAGACTATGTGTCACTAAATTATGGTTCCATAACTTCATAGATAAATTTTTATAGGCATTTACACCATATATTTTAATGTTAATGGGCGCTCCTAATCACCATGTGTGTGCAATGCCCTATACCTTGATCTTCTTGGAGACACATTTGAGAAGATTTTATGGAGTTTTTAAGTTACAAGGGCCTACATGTGCATGTTATATGCTAACATAATGTATGAAGGGCAACGAACATGTGTGACATCAACAATTGATGCCAACAACAATAACTTCTTTACTTTTAAACGTCACCATATTAAAATATCATGGTTTACTTGTCAGTGCTATACAAGACTAGGATATCTAACTTCTAATAGGTAGGCCATAGAGACCTATGAGGAGTTGAATGGGGCACTTGGTGTAGTTCTTGTGGCCATTTCAACAAATTTTACACTTGATATTGTTATGGATACTATTGTAGCAGCTCTGCCTGCTCCTAATGTAACCTAGTTTTGTAAGAATAAAAAGAAAAATGTTTTGGCTTACTACTCATCTTCCTTAAGCAGGATTAAATGGTTTTTTCTTATTTAGATAAAGGGATATCTGGGGGAACCCTCATCAAAACTCAACTTATTTATTTAAAAATATAATTTGATAAAATATTATCATCCCATCTTGACTAAAAGGTGGTGGGTTAGAAAAGTTACTACTACACCCCTTGATACTCTGACTCTAATTTTAGAGGTTTTGATGATGGTTCTAGATGGAGTGGTTTTCTAGTTTATCGTGTCTCAAGTCTATCACAAGTAAAAATTAAGGTAGAGCGTGAGTTATCTCCTAAGGATGATGTATCCAGATACTTTTTAAATTTTCCAAAAGTCTTTCTTAGAGATGATGATCTTCATGATGAAGAGTTACACAATTTTGAGATGAACACCCATCACATGATGAAAGTGACCACGTGGGCCCAAAGGTCCATTTGTCTATAATCCTTCTCCTAATCTCGATGGGGTCATCAAGAGTATACTGATGCTCATGATGTGTCTATGATCGATCTGGAAGATTGAAGTAAAGACGAAACCATCGCTCACATTCAGAGCCAAATAACTTTATTGATAATTCAAATGACATCTTTGCATGAAAATAATGTTGGTTTTAAAATATATTTTCTTCTTATGTAGGTTAAGACACAATTGTTTTCTTTCCTGTATCTCCTGTGACTTATAGACATTTTGATGTTTCATCCTTTGATGTAGCTCAACCTGAGAATACTAGTTTTAACTTACATCTACAGTCTTCAGTGGCTGACAAAGTCAAAATTCATTTTTGGCTCAGTAGAGCAAGACCCTCGTGTGAAAATTTGGACCTTACTCTATGGCATATGACTACATTCCATATCCTCAAGCGTCTGTTTCTTGAAGATTTTAATGATTTGATGAGGTTAACAACTCTTGATAACATATCACTCAATTTAGAGCACTCGATCAAAATAAGCAGCAATGATGCATTGTTGCTCTGCTTTATCATTTCCATCTTTTTTTTATTTCAATTTTTAATGACACACCAATTTACCAAATGACAACTTCAAAATTTTTGTCATGCTAGAAGAAATGTTTGTGAAGCACTTTTGGGGCACACCATCAAGTCATAATGAGTGATTTGATTTTAGTCTAGCAATATCCCAACAAACTATTATTGAATTTTGTTATTCAAAATTTAAGCATGAAATGTGAGCCTCAAATCCAAGAGTAGCTTGCAATTGTATTTCTTATGAGAAAGATAAAAGGCCCCATTTTAGTTTTATTAAAGATGAGCTTGATCAAGACTTTTGAAATATTGACTAAAAAATTATTTAGCCTCTAATATCTCATAGAGTGCTTGGTTTTTAAAAATGATAACAATAAGACCAAAGGGAAAAAGCCTTCCATGGGTCCTTCAAAGAGGGCGAAAGAGAACTTAACTTTGATGATATTTGACAATTAAGGATGGGTAGTCCCTATAAGGTTGATATATCCAGATTTGGTTTCCATAGACTCGTCTTCTCAAGGTATTAAAACCCTAAGTCTACATGGTCATAAAGGTATTCAACCCAACACTTACAGAGAACCCCAGTCAGCAATCCGTGAATTGTTTCATCCATGGGGAACCTTGATAGCCCTAAGGTCAGAGGAACGAAACTCTATTCTATGAATATTTGGTAGAGGTCCAAGAGGTGGGACTTATAACTACAGAATTGTAAGGATGTAGTGGGAAAAGAAAGGGAGGTTCAACTATAAAGATAGAAATGCTCCCAACAAAAGGATATACACCCCATGAGGGTTGGCAAGCCTTATAAAAACCTAGGCGCACTTAACAACGTCTTATATAAAAAAGATATGTCAGGCCAGTCAGGTTTGAGAAGCACGAGGGCTTCTCCTTGAGACATGAAATAGTGCAATTATTTAGAGCAGTCCTTAGATATTGTGAAGGCCTTATTATATTACTTGGGTTATGCATATGTGATGCAACCCATTTTAAATCCAGTTTGAAGACCATGCGAAAAGTACAAGATAGATTTTAAAAATCATGAAACTTTTAATTCCAAAGTCTAATTTATCTTGAATATTTTATTAAGAATTTTAAATTGAAAAATTCATAATTTTAAGGTCCTAAAGATCATAAAGTGTAATCTTTATGATATTCCAAATAAACCAAAAATAAATAAGAAAAACTACCCAAGCATGAAAAGATGCAATAAAAAGTAAAAAGCACTCCAAAATATAAATATGGACAATGTCACTGGGTCGACAACATATCCCAAGAAACTTTGAAAAGGCTATTTAACTCTGCATATACATGCTCAGTCATTGATCTATGCAAAATATAGAATTCAAACTTAAGGCATGGGACACAAGCTACTGCTCTTGCTCCTGCCACATGTTTTGATGCTTTATCTACCTTGTAACCCATAATTGTACCTTATTTCTGTTACAGACTCAGCCTAGGGACTCTATCAAGTACATTCGAAAGAGAAAGTAAAGACTCAACTTGCATGAAAATAATGCTACAGGGAAAACTGAAAAACAAGAAACATGTAACAAGTCGTGGCATTAATTGAGGGAACTAAATGACACATGTAAGAAAAAGGATATAAATCATTAAGTGCTCCACCCTTAATGGTACCTACGTGTGTTCATGTATATTGGATGAAATCTTGTAGAAGAACACCCTATTATACTACCATGCACATCAATCACACAAGCACAACAAAAACATAAAAGTGGCGCATGGCTAGCACAAGCAAAAATAGTAAAGAAAAATAACTAGAGTCCTAAATAAAAGCTACCTAGCATCCCAAATCCTATCCTAAATCCCATCTAATGAAAAGTGTCCTAACGAGTATCTAAGTGCAGGGTAAGTGTCCGGGTACATATGACTTTGACTGGGTCGGCAAACCGGTCGTGTCGTAAAGATCCAAGAAATCTAAAAGGAGTGACCTATGATGGATTTTGAAAAGAGTTGACCTTAAATATGGCCTACATTTCTACACACATAATTTTAAAATTATGGAGAATGTAGTAAGTATTATATATATATATATATATATATATTAAAATAATATATATATATATATATATATATATATATATATAATAAGCACCATTAAATGGGGACCCGTAGCAAGCAATGTGACATGAGTTAGATCCCTTGTATCCTTAGGACAGTCATACTTATGTCAATCCTGATGCCTTAACTCGCATTACTCACCAGGATTGACCCAACAAGCAATGCTCGTTAAGATATTTTGATTAACCTAAGGGGGCACACGCCTATCATGCATTGCTCACTTTTCGTGCATGCATGCAACTGCAAATACAAATATTCATACAAGAGCGATGAGGGTGAGTGTGTTATGGATGTAGTGTCTCAGATAATTTGTTGTGACATGGTGCAAGCGAGTCAAAGGAGTGGGCATGCCATGGAGGTAGAGGCTCAGATGCAGAGGCTCAACGGATGGGTGTACCGTGCAGAAAGTGACCCCAATGTGTGGACATGACATAGAGGCACAAGCCCAATGGATGGGTGTGCAGTGAAGGAAGTGAAACGAAGTAGTGGGCTTGTCATGGAGACAGAGGCTCGATGGATGGGCATGTCGCAGAGGCACTGACCCGAAGACGTTGGCATGCTATGGAGGCATGAAGCCCAATAGATGGGTGTTTCATAAAGTTTGTGAACCAAAAGGATGGGTATGCCATGATGGTAGAGGATTGATGAATGGGTGAGATATGGAGACATTAAGCCAAAAAAATTGGGATTTTGGTGGTGGCAGAGGCTTGAAAGATGGTTGTATAGTGTAGGTAGTGACCCAAAGAGGCATGCCGTAGAGGTAGAGCCCTGATGGATGGGTGTGTCGTGGAGGCAGTGACCCATAAAAGTGCACATGCCATGGAGGCAGAGGCTCAATAAATGGGTGTGCGGTAGAGGCAGTGACCTAAAAGAGTGGGTTTACCGTAAATGCGATGACTGAAAGGGTGGGAAACCATGGAGGCAGAGGACTGACAAATGGGTGTGTCATTGAGGAAATGACCTGAAATTTTGAGTGTGTAGTGTTGCAGAGGACCGACAGATGAGTGTGTCATGGAGGTAGTGAAATAAAGGAGTAGGCATGTCGTGGCAGCAGAGGCCCGATGGATGGGTGTGCCAGAAAGGCAATGACCAGAAAAGGTGGGCGTACCCTTGAGGCAAAGTCTTGTTAGATGAGCGTGTCATAAAGGCAGTGACTTGAATGAGTGGCCATGTCATGGAGGCAAAGGTCCAATGGATAAGATTTTCATGGAAGCAGTGACCTAAAGGGTGAGCTTTTTTTGGAGTAAGAGGTCCGATAGACTGTTGTGCCACAGAGGCAATGGCTCAAAGGGGTAGGCGTGACATAGTGGCAGAGGCCTAACGAAAGATGAGTAGTGGAGGCCTATAAGGGTGATGATCCCCACTCTAGATAATCACCCAAATGTGGTGAGTGTATCAATGAACATTTAAACATGCATCTCTAGCAAGTGATAATGACCATGCAAGCTAGCAGGCAAGTAAGCACATGAACATGCAAAACATACACTTTGTAGGTGATCAGTAGACTAGGCCGGGGTGGCTGATCGGACAAAAGTCCTAAGATGTTTAGGCCTGGGGCTGTCTGTCGAGGAATAAGGGACGTCGACTGGGCCGAGGTGGCAGGTCAATGTAAAAGTGATACTAAACGGGTTGGGTCAGCCTATCAAGCCGCAAGTGATGTCGATCGAGCTAGAGCAGCTGGTGAGGCAAAAGTTATGATGACTAGACCAGGGTGGCCGACCAGGTACAGGTGATGATGATCAGGTCAAGACTAACGATCAATCCATGAGTTATCCCTCTATTACTCTCCCAAGAGAAACCCTCCAAATGCACTCTCTTAAAGCACTCTCTTAAAGCACTCTAAGCTCCTTCACAAAAGCTCCCCGTTGTAAATGATCACACCACCTTTAAAATTGGGTGCTTCCTCAGTTATGCTCAGCTTAGCCCCCTTTCCAAATGACCAAAACAACCCCATTGGATCCCATGGAAGCTTATAAAGTGAGGATAAAAGAGGTATTTTACATCATCTTTTTCATCCCAAGGCTCATCATCACCGTCCTTTCCGATTACGGGCCTCAGAAGTATAAACGACATAAAAAATGGCTAAATTTTGTCACCTAAGAAGGGATCAGCTCCAAGATCCTTTCTTATAGACATTATCTAGAACCATGGAACCATCTTTTTGGTGCCTAGGCACCTCTTAGATGGCGTCAAACTTCTAGGCCCTCGGGTTAAGGGGTATATTTGTGTTCTTTTGGGTGCCTAAGCCCCTGAATTGGCACTCAGCCACGTAGTTTGGCATCGAGGTGCCAGGGACATCTTGCTAGAGTTTGAGCAACTCAATTTAGATGTCTGACATGGCATTTTTGGGTGCCTTGGCACCTGAGGACGGTTTGTACGTGCCAGTTTAGCTCATAAACCCTAATTTTTTTTGTCAGGAACGTTTGATGGTAGATTTTTTTATTTGTAGGCTATGGGAGACTCCCAATGAATGAAATATAGTCCAAAAACTTTAAAACTAAGTATCCCTATTGGTTATTCTCTAGTGAAATGACTACTAACAGTCATCCTAAGCCATAGCGTGGGTAGGGTATCCCAAACTCTAACTTTTCTGTAACACATAGAGAAGGATTATGTGATTTCCCTTGGTCATGAGAGGCTTCAAACGAACGTGTTGTTAATTCTAATCATCAGAATATGCATTGTATCTATACCATGTCTTGAATGGGCCCTTCTAATGTAGGTTCTTCCAGGTTAGGCTGAATCATAGCCAACCCTAGCACCTTGTCTCGAACAAGTACTACAAAGTTCAGGATGCGTGCCTTGATCTACCAGATGCTACGGACAAACTATAGACCATATTGAATCATGCAGTTGGGTTAAACTCGTGACATCAAAAATTGAAGCCAACAATATTCCTTCTAAAATGAGGCCTCTACCAACCTCATGTGTCATGGGACATCCATGAGCCCTTCTCATTATTATTTTTCTCCCAATTAAAGTCACAAAGATAGTAAGGTAACAAGAAAGGCATCATGCCCATATGATAACAAACAATGATCAGGCTCTCCTTAATTTGTCATCTTCTAAAATTATAATAGAGGTTTTATTAGATTATGATTTATAATTAGAAGTTGTCTCACAAGTGGACAACTCAAGGAGTTTGGATGGACATGATGGTTCAAAGTTAGCCCAGGATCAAGAGGAAAATTGTGAAGTGACATCCATGGAATCTTAGTATGGAGATGTATCATCAAAATTCATTGTCCCTTGTTTGTCTAATTTGTTTTTGACAAATGAGGTGTTGACTATTGAACCAGTACTACAAGGACACCATAAGATATTGACAGCTGTAAATGTGTTAACGGTTGTTGAGTGGAATACCTTCTCTGTACCTTCAAGATTTAAATCTAAAGAGAGGAATTTTATTTAACAAAGTTATCACAAATGTAACAAACCTTGATGTAATGCCTTTAAACGATGATAATGAAAAAATAGAGGATATACCTTTTTCTTATTATTTTTCTGTTCTTGTTAACAAACTTTTGGATAATGGCTTGTTGATTGATAAGTAATCTATTCGCCAAGACAAAATGTGTAAGGCTATGTGGCAGAATATAACCTCTACAGAAAATTTTGGCTTAGGATATGTGAAAAATCCTAATAAATCCAACCTTCCCATCAGCACATGTAGAGTACTTTCTACACTTAAATGTGATGAGGTTCTTGCCTCTAATAATGAAGAACTTGAAGTCAAGGATGCTCCTCCTCAATTGGAGGATATAGATTCTTTGACTATTTATGAGTTCATTAAGATCAACTTAGGTACAATTGAAAATCCTTATCAAACATTTATTAGCAACCTTCTATCAAATTTATGGATGGTAAGATCAAAGAAATCTTAAATGAATTTCATGCCTACCTTATGTGTAATTATAATGAGAAGCCAATTTAGGCTCTGAAGGTAGTTATGCATAATTTGGCTACTCATTTACTGTGAAGGAATCCCCTTGAAGAATATGACCCAATATAGAACAAATGATTATTGAATAAACCAAAAATCTCATTGAGGCCGACTTCATTAGGAAAGTTTTGTACCTTATATGGCTAGAAAACGTAATACCCATTAGAAGAAGAATGAATGGATACGAGTTGCTCATTCATAAGAAGAACAAACATATAAGATTTTGCATAAACTTTGAGGACATTAATATGGCTAGCCTAAAAGTTATTTTTTCTCTATATTAGAGCTCATGATAGATGATGTTCTTCTCACATTATGTTCTCTATTATGGATGGCTTCTTGGATTATAACCAAATTTTAATGGCCCCAAAAGAAAAATAACATATGAATTTTCATACTCATATCAGTATCTTTTGCTTTAAAGTTATGCCTTTTGGTTTTAAAAATGTGAGGGAAGCATATAAAAATGTTATAATACACATCCTCAGTGATGTATTACATCAACAAGTTGAAGGTTACGTAGATGATGTGGAAGGTAAAGAGTTTTTTTTGGAGAAGATAAACATCCAGACCTGAGAGTTATTTTTTAGCTTCTTACAAAGTATGATTCGAAATTGAACCCATTAAAATGTGCATTTGGCTTATCATCCAAGAAATTCTTTGGTTTTATTGTTTGTCATAGAGGCATTGAAATTGATCCTATTATGAACAAGTACATCATATTTATGGAGCCTCCTATGAGTATGACATGATTGCGCTCCCTTTTAAGGAAACTAGAATTTATTAGAATGTTTATTTCCATTTTTTCTAGTCGATGTCAACCTTTTTATGCGTTGAATAAAAAAGACATTTTTCCCATTGGGATGAAGTATATCAAGATGATTTTCATGGTAGAAAGTGCTATTTTACTAAATTCACCAAGTTTAGTAGCTCCCATTCCAAAGAATCCCCTTATTTTATATATTACTACCTGATTTGGTAGGAGCATTGCCTACTCCAACCAATGAAGATGGGAAAGATAATGCCTTGTAATATCTTAGCCAGTGTTTCATCCCAACTGAAATGAATTATCTGCCAATTCATAAACATTTTTTGGCATTGATATTCTCAATTCATACTTTGATATATTATACGCTTTTACACCATAGGACATGATATTAAGGGTAAACCCCTCTCAGTACTTGACGACTCATCCCACTTTGGCAGGATGGTTAGCTTTGTGGGTCTAACATACAAGTTACCATACATCCACTTGTTTTAATCCTTGTGCATTGAACTTTGGGTCTGAAGTAGGCCTTCCATTGGAAAATCAATTGTCTCTATTGTGTGTTACATAAGCAACATTAATAATAGTGGAAAAATCTGACTTTGCATAACCTTAAGAGGCTTAGATTGCAAGCCGAACAAATCTTGAGTTATAGAATGCTCAAATGGCTAGAACATATGATAAATTGATAAGGTCACTTACCTTCACTATTGGAGGCATAATGTTGGTTTTACATCACCCCATTATGAGTCACTGTCAAATTCATATGAAGTTTGAACCCAGTTAGGAAGGGCCTTTTTTGTGATTGAAAAGGTCTTTGAAGGTGGAGCCTACTTGCTGATTAATGCAAATGGATCTCATCCAACACACTTATCAATGATATATATTTGAAAAGAAATTATGCCTGGACTTATTTTGTAATTGATATTTAAGAATATCAACACTTTTTCATGAAATTTGTAACTCATTATCGAGCAACATATATGATGTATCTTTTGATATGTCATTTATGTGTGAGCTGTTTGTAGTGATTTCTTATACTTGCAAAGAAATCATTTAATGAATCCATGCTAAAAATATGTGTGTAAGAAAGCCATAAACATTTCTTAGAATTTCTTTCAGTTACACAAATAGTGTAGGTTTTGAATCAACAACATCAATTCATCATAAATTAAGAAAGCATGTATCCTTAAAGACATATGCATAAGTTTGGTGAAAACCAAAAGACTCACTTTCTTAAACCCCCCTAAACATTCTAATTACCTAGGTCAATGCTAGAGTAAATTCTCAAAAGACATGTCACATCGGCTAGAGCACCTAGCTTATCATGTTGACCCATGTTTATTTGGCACACCTTGACACCCTTCTAACTCATGATACCTTCCCCAGTAAGTGGTACTTCTCTAGTTCTTGACAAAAGTATCTTATTGGACGACCTCATCTATCCAACATCTTTGATATCTTGATTGGGTAGATTAATTGATTTGCCTCATCAAAGAAGTCATGTTCTATAAATTTAGACAACTTTGATTATCTAATTGATCAACCCCTCATCAAAATATCTAGATATCTGGTTATATCACAATCCTTACCTCAAGGAGAGTAACCTTGCTGATTCTTACAAAAGCATCCTTTTTAGGGTAGAACACCCCATTTATCTAAACACTTTGATAAATTGATTGGCTTGACTAATTTTGATTGCCTTGTGATCCCGCGATTATAAATATACTTATATATATAAGAATTTGACACCACTATTAGAAGATATAAATCCTCATCAACAGTGCCCAAGACTTGATTTGGAGCATAATTTTAATTTAAGTAACAATAAAATATTATAATATTTTAATCACTGAGTTACCTTTAAATACAAGTATACATATTGCTCAAGTAATACAGCGCTCTAGTGGAGTCCTGGATATCGATCCCATAGGGAATATATTAAAGCCTACTGACTAGGATTATATAAATCAATTCAAAATCACAACTAAATCAAATTTTCCTATCTGTCACTAATATGCAATCGACAACAATATGAAATTTATATATTTAAACTAGTTCTACTAATAAATTACTAATACTACTAAAGTTAAGTTCAAATATATAATAACAAGAATCTTTCTCCTTTGTTAAGATATTTAAGTGAAATGATAATTATAATTAGGTTTATATGTGTTGTGCCAAATAGGAGCATACTTATTCTTTACCCTTTGGTCCTAGTATAAAGAACATTGACTAATCCTATGCTTGGTTACTGAATCTGTGGCTCGGTACGGGAGGATACCGGCTCTCACTTTAGAGCTCCCAAATTCCCCTCTCCTGAGAGCTAACAATCTACACCTCAGCACTCAAACGATAAGACTGAATTGAGGATTTTAGCCTTTCACTCTAAAATCTCCAATTCTATGCCCGATTAATATTATTTCCCTATTTATTTGCACTTCGCCTTTCAAGTATTTACCCGTCTACCTTTCAAAGAGAAATGTGATACATACTAGTTAAGAATCTTTAGACCACGGTCAGATTTTAAGAATTCTTCATAGATTTTAATAATACAAATGGCCAATTCGTATAGTAAAGTAAGTTTAGGTATAGTATCATCACAACTTTTTTATAATAGATTTGATAGACTAAATCATATAATCATTTCACATAAACATCAAAACAAGGAGAAAGACAGAACAACTACTCAGTATTCATGAAGAGGATGCAATAAAACTTGGATTTCATATAATAAAGTAAAGTTCTACACACTATAGTAAATAAACACAACTTATCTCAAATTCCTCCCCATGCAAACTTCTTGAAGTTCCAATGAATTTCTTCCTTTCCTACAGCATGTAGAATTATTCTTCGAAATGGCAATGCAGAAGAGATCTTTCACTTCCCTTCCACTCTTACAATCCCTTGAAGAATTCCTCACAAAATCTCTATTTGAACTCACTACTCACTAAATAACAACAGTAAAAATAACAATCTACTCACTATAAACACACTAATTGACACTTTGGACTCTCTAGTAAACACTTAGGAGACCACGTTTTTGGCCTAAGTTGGTTCTTTTTAAAGTTGTAGAAGAGTCTCTAAGGGTTTTGTAGGCACCCCTTCGAAAATCATCCACATTTGATGTATTTCTGGAAATAATCGTCGATCCCGCCGTCGGCGACCTTCTAGAAACATTGCTTTTAAACTGACCCCTCCGTCGGCGGGCTCGATCACCGCCGTCAGTGACCTCGATCTTCGCCTTCAGTGGCCTTCCTTGGAATTAATTGTAAACTCTCGGGAAAATTACGCCGTCTGCGCCCTAGGTCAATTTGCATAATTTGGTCATTTTTGCTCCAAATTTGCTCCTTTTTGCCTATTTTCGTTCATTTTTCCTTAAATCTTCAACCTGCAGAAAAACAACAAAAATACCTTTCTTTTATGTGTAATATTATCAAAATTAGTATAAAATAGGCATGAAAATCTTAACCTATTTTTCTTGGGTCACCTTGTCAGAAATTATATTGTATCAGTTTAAATTACCTTACTTATAAGGCTTGTCCATATTTTATCACAACACCTCAATGCCTAACTAGATCATGATACCATACTTAGTAGGATCACCTTATTTATCTCATTAATTTTTGCTAAAGCGTCTTAATTTCTAGACTGCATTGCTTTTTAAGCAAACTATTTAATATGAATACCTCGATTTCCTTCATACCAGATTAGTTGCCTATTGCATCACTCAATAAGAAGAATATTGAATCTTTGGTCGGTTCCTTAAGAGAGAGAGTCTCAGATGGTTGAGATTAGTGTGCAAATCTATCCTTCTTGATTGATTGTATCTAATCAATTTTTATTCAACTGGAACATCATGATTACCATGCTTACCTAGGTTGACAATGTTTATGTTTTGATGGGTTTATCTTAAAATATTATCTAATCCTCAGTTTAAGAAGCTTCTTACATTTCTAGAAGACATAATTTATACACTAAGAAAGTTAGTAAAGACACCCTGATAACCTAGCTACCATATTAATTTTTCATGCTTCACTTGACAAGAACACCCTTGGTAGTTCTTCTTGAGAAATGAACTTTGATAGTCGATATTACTATGTTATTCTAGCTAGCTCATTTCCTAAATCACCTCAATTATCTAAACAATTTTTATTTAGTTGGAAACCTCAATCACCTAACTGACCTAGCTGATAATGTCTATCTTTTGATAGGATTACCTCCGCCAGCAATCTTACACCTAAAATATAGGCATCTTTTATAGATAGGCCATTTCGTTTAACTAAGCACATTATCAATCAAAAATATTTAATTTACCTAGCTAGTATGTTTGATTCATAATTCTTTACTTGCAAAGTTACCATGATTACAAAGGAAGATCTTGGTTTTCTTTCAACAAGTTTTCTATGTCTTATTGGCATAACACACTTTTTGTGGGCCTTTTCTTGGCATCAACTTTTAATATCACACATTTGGGATGTTCATTCAAACAAATGATATTATATTGTACTCTTGAGTAGTATCCCATTGCTTGAAGACATCCTTCATGACTCCCGAGCGTGTGTTTAGGACATATGGCCTGCCCGAGTGCACCTGTGCCCTGTCCTTAGAGTACACACTCCTGTTTTTTTTATGAACGCTCATGTTAGTGGTCCCAAAACACTCGTGCCTAGCAATACCTGAGAAGCTTGGGCCTAATTATATCTATCTCACCCACTCTAAGGTAGCAACACCTTGCTCTCAAAGTTAGAGAGCACTTGAAACTTGCCTATAGAGGCCTGAGCACTCATGCCCGATTGGTGCCCAGCGTCAAGGTCGTGGTGCCCCTATACCTAGCAAGCATGGAACCCCTGATTTATGCCTACGTAGGCCCAATGCACTGATGCCACGAGCCCAACGCCCACATGCTACTAGATAGGCTGAATTTAATTTGTAGACCTTTTTGAGCAAACAAAGTCACATGACATGTGGAGGACTTACTTTCTTATTGCTAGGTTTGTTCATGGAAAAGCATGTGGTGATTCAATTTTGAGCTCCTTATCCTTCACCTCAAACAATAGACATTTTCATGCATGACGTATGGAGAACTTAGTTGTACATGGACATTGATGTGAAGGATGGTAAAGGAAGGATAGGCCATACTAAGAAGGGGGAGCTCTTTCATATTTGGAAAGTCCGCTCTTTATCAATATCAAAAAAGCTAATATTAACGGAGTGTTGAAACATTCTAGAGGACAAATTCTTGAAAATTTTGAAGACCATTGTTATTGGGAGAGTTCTTTAGCTAAATGTTTCTTAAGGTAAAATTTTTATATCCTCATTTTTCTTCTCTTTACTCCACCTTCCTTCTTGCTCCTCTTCTCCGTCCATTTTATCTTGTGTTGTGATAAGTCAAAAAGATTTTCTTGTGGAGTTTTTTTTTAAAGGAGGAGAGCTTCATTTTCATCCTAACACGATAGGAGCTCAAACAACCAAAGAGAACGCCTCACCAACCGTCACAAAGGTGAAACCTCTCAAAAAATCTATTTTTTTTAATTTTCTTAGCAGGAATTCTTGGTATTGTGTTATAAAAATTTATTTAAGTTGACTTTATAAGAAACCTATAGGTTAGGAAGCCATTTTATTTAACCGTTATGTTTTCCTTGAGAGTTTTTCTCAAAAAATGTTAGCCATTAACCTATTTTAATGACGAGATAGTACTAATCTTGTTGTTTGTCATGGTGGCTTTAGTTTCTTGGATATTTAAAGTTATGAAACTCATAGAGATGAGCCTTTTTTTATTTTGCTTCCTAGTTAATGAAGGTTTACTTTCATGAGAATTCCATCATAATACATCATGGAAATGGAGGCGGGCATTTTTTGTCTCGTACAAAAATTTTTTTTTTACACCTCTCCATATTTGAGTTTAAATCTAAGTGAGATAGTTAAGAAAACTTTGAATTTCTATCAAATGCAGTTGGTTTCATTTCATACATATGTTCATTTTTCATCATCAAGTATAGTTGATGTGTGATATATAGCATATGGTGTTCTTTTAGAGCAATGCATGGACAATGTTTATTTTTGCTTCATTCAAAATTTTTGATATTTTACTACATGAAAAAGAAAAAAATAAGTGACTTTGTTTTGCATATGATTTGGAATTTTAAATGCATCTTAAAATTACATTTTGATGAATGCATTTCTAAAATTAGCATATAAAAAATACATTTAGCTTATTGCCTATATTTTTTAGTATGTGAAATCATATTTTAATTGATGCTTATATTTTCAAATGCATGAAAATATTTTGGCTAAATGTCTGTATGAAATCCCTATTTTTTATGATTGATTTTTAGCATTTGGCATGTGCAGGAGTCATAATTGAAATGTTCTCATACTGTATCATACACCGTATGTGATCGTCATTTGCAAGAGAACTTTTGTTGCCTCTCGTGTGAGGTGTAATTTTTCCTGGAGTGTCTTGTACCATATGAAGTTAAATGTAACATAATTTATTTATGTTATATCAAATATTCCATATGTGTGCCATTTTCTTGGGTATCATTGTTTTTCCTTGAGAGAGGTGAAATTTGACATGCTCCAATTTTACATCATACTTCATGCTATATTTCCTACATTCTACATCTTAATTTTATTTTTTAATACAAATTTAAATTTTATAAATGTATTTGTTCATGTTATGCAGATGCAGGAATTAAATATGAATGAGATGGAACAAGAAAATCTAGCAAGAATGGCCCCAAAGCGTTAACACTGCAGTGATCAAACAAAACTGGCATGACAACACCTTAAAATGAGACGCCACAAGTTGTAGTAGGGCAGTGAAACCATGCAACAATTGGGTGTGACCACACCGGCCCTGACAGTTGAATGGCATTACCACGCCAACGAGCGGGAAACATATTAAGATGGAAATTTGATGGCCCATACCATGTTCTTGCTATAAAATCTGATCACAGGATTTTAAGAAGGGGTGTTTAATCAGGGAAGGCTTGGAGTCTAAAAGAAGAGAGTTTAGGAGAGGAGTTGAGTAATATCTTGAGGGCTTACTTTCTCCATGGGTTGAAATCTCCAAGTGTTAATTTTTACTTTACTTTGTAAGTTGTGAGAGAGTTTTTATGAAAGGTAAAGTTGCTAGCTTTGCTGGGGAAACAATTTCTTGTAAGTTTTTTTATCTTTATGTTGTTTGTGATGGAATTTACCATGGTGTGTTTTTTAATGGTTTTCTTCGCAATGAGCGGCTAAGTTTTTCTTCTTGTCTTCGTGATGTAGGAAGTAGTGTATTTATTGTTTGTTTTCCATAATATCTTTCTGTTAATCATTCTCTTGTGCTTTTCATGACAGATGTTGTTGGTTAACCTCCGATCTTTATTTACTCTTTGTCTATCCAACTAAGAATTTATATGTTTTATGAAATCATGATCTTTAACCTTTGCATAGTTAAAATGAAGGGTTAACCACAAAATTCCAATAAGATATACATATTCTAGTGGAATTCTACAATGTCACAGAATCGAAAAAGTTATGTGGAATGTCATAGGGATTGCAGAAGTCTCAACTTCACGAATTCAAGTCTTCTTTTAACCTAGACATAGGAATAAGGAGTATCTTGTCCCCGATTGACAATAATTACGTAAAAAAATATTTAATGAAATCACAATCGATGTGATCCTTAAATTACAAAGGCACGAGCCTCACCTATCTTGAATAAACTTATGAATTTTTCTTACCTAATTTATGCTTTCCTTTACCACCAAGTAAAATGTTTTGTTAGGATTTTAGGACTAAAAAACCTTGTTTTGATAATAAAAAAACTAGGTTAATTGAATTAGTAAAATTGAGCTTTCTATGTGGAAGCAAATATTACACATTCCCTGCGGAATCGATCTGTGGTACTCTTAAAGTGCATTACTACTTGATACATGCACTTGTATTGTACGAACAACTTACATCACAGTAAGTTTTGATGCATTATTTTTTTGAAGTTGTTGCTAGGGAATGATGATAATAATTATTTCTAATATTAGGAAAATTTTAGTTGAAAATTTAGGATCCACGCTTAGCATTTTAATTTTCTTATTTTGGTTTTGTGTTCTTGGATCTATAATATTGTTGTTTTCTTCACAGTGTTGAAAAGTAACAAAAAAGACTGAAAAAGACAAAATCCAAAAATATTTTTGCTGCTAAATTATTTAATGTTTCTTTTATTGCACATATTATGTGTTGCATTTGCAAGCTTGTGTGTTGACAGACTTTTGTGGGTCAGTGTATTTGTTTGCTACATATTTTAAATTTACCCTGTTTATGTTTAGGAAATTTGAGGTTGACCTCACCTCTTTTGCCTAAAGATTGATCCCACATTTAGATTTTTTAGGAGATTACACTTGACTTCTGAATCACCTGTTAGATGGCTAACCCTAATTCACCGACCATGAAACCACTTAGGGACTATGCCAATCCTTCTGCTAATAAAATTCACATAAGAATAAACTCTCACAATGTTTAGGCTAACACTTTTGAATTGCATCATGACATTATTATAATGGTTCAAAACAATAATTTTTTGGGAGTTTCCACTAAAGACTCCAGTCATTACTTAGTCAACTTTCTTGATCTCTCTGCCACCTTCCAGTTTCCCATTTCCCTAAGGGATAAGGCTAAGGAAAAGCTTAACTCCCTTGTTCAAGGATCAATCCTCATTGAAAAGGGAAAAACATAGGAATGACATCACCTTATCCATTCAATTCGATGGACAATCCATTTATGAGGTCTGAGAGAGGGTCAAAAAATTTCTAAGGATGCGCCCACAAAATATCATTTTGTTTGCTAAACATTCAAACTTTTTACAATGGTTTGATAGGTTTCTTGAGTCCATAATATATGCCGCAGCAGGAGGATCACTCATGTCTAAACTTTTTGATGAAACTTACCAACATAGAAGAAATGGCCACAATAGTTTCCAATGTCCCGTTAAAAGAGTGACACTTGAAAAACTAGTCAATGTTCACGAGTCTGGTGTCATAGCTATCATGGGTACCCAAGTTGCTATTAGAAATTTTGGGGATGAATTTGATGTATGTAATATTACCCAAAGATGGGTAAATTCAAGGATCTTGACATCTTTGCCTAGTATCTGTAAATGTCATAGAATATGATGGTCATAACCCATATTTCAACACCTACAACCTAGGCTGGAGGAACCACTCAAATTTCCCCTGGAATAACAGTAGCTAACAATTGGGGAACACTCAAAACAACCATGTATGTAGTTGAAAAAATTGAAGAAATGAACCTTAGAAACCCCAATGCCCACCAGGATTCCCATTTACTCGTAAAACCAAAAGAAATAGCTTATCGTAGAATTATCAATTAAAATGGGGAAAAACTTATTGCAGTTATCAATAATTTGGAAACACGATTAGGATAGCTAGCAAGCTCAATGAATAATAGAGCCTCAGGAATATTGCTAAGAAATACTAAAGTAAATCTAAAAGATCAAAATCTGGAGTAGTGTAATGTGCTAGGAATTAGTGCTGGAGTAGAAGAGGAAGCCAACCAACAAATGACTAATACCACTGTGAGACCTATGTTAGGAAAAGTATCCCATGTCATGTTAGTTGAGCCACTTGAATAACTTCCACCTTCATTCACACAAAAGTTTCCAGAGCCCAGCAAGGACCTGGAAGATTTACCATCCCATTCTCCATAGTAACCGAGTTCATCGGAGAGGAACTATGCGATATAGGGGTTAGTATCAGTCTTATGCCTTTGAACATTTTTAAATAACTAGGAAGAGGAGAAATTAAGTATACCAATTTGACCCATTAGTTAGTAGATCAATTTGTGGTTCATCCCTTAGGCATAGTGGAAGGCCTGCCCATTACTGTGGAAAAATTTACATTTGTTGGCATTTATTTTTGATGTCAAGAGTATAGGGTTTCCACCTGCATGACTCGGTACAACTTATGACCTATCCGTAACATCCATTAGATTAGACAGTCACCTAGGACCTGTCGGTGCATGTTGAGGGGCACATAGCCAGGGTTATTTTGCTAGGCTTTGGCTTTTACCTAGGTGAAATCTGGTTAAAATTTGATGCCTTGGATTACTTCGGTCAGACCAACAGGTGTTACATGCCACACCACACGAGAAAGTGGCTCATAAAGTGTCTGTCCACTGGCAAGCATATTCAGATGACCCTGAATGACGAAACGAACCATGTGAATGTGTTCGGGACGTCGATGTTACTTACGAAGGGTGTCCATGTTTCTACGGGCTAAAAATGTGTAAATTATTGTTTTTAGCCCAATCATGAAAAAGTCGCTCGAATGACATTGGATGAAAAAACAAATCGTGCAAGTGCATCTAGAATGTTGATTTTACTTGAAAAGGACATCTCCTTTGCTACGACTTCGCGGGGGGATTAATAATGCACAAATTATCATTTAGCTCGATCATCAAAAATGGTTGTCCGAGCGGCCCCTGATGACAAAACATATCAAGTGAGTGTGTCCGGAATGTCAAATTTTACCAAAGTGGACACTCATTTCACCACGGTGTCACTTGCAGGCCAATAAGGTGCGAATGATAATTGTAATAATAATAATAATATTATTATTATTATTATTATTATTATTATTTTTATTATTATTATTACTATTATTATTTTTGTTATATAATAAAAAAACCTTAGCGCCGCATTCGCACCCTCCTCGCTGGTCCTTCACCTCGTCACCGAAGAAGATCGACACCGCCGCCAGACCACCCCCTTTTAGCCACAGGCCAAGCCCCACACAGTCACCATTTTTCTTCTTTCGAAAAACCGCACTAGTGGCCTTATCTTCTTGTCAGCGGCATCCTGCCAGCTTCCTCTAATGCTGACATCGAGCTTTTGCTAATCCCTCCTCTTCTCTAGAAAAGCATGATGTTGCTAGCCATACGCCAACGTCCCTAGTCCAACCGCCGACCCTCCTTACATCTTCCTCTTGGCTGGCTGCCACTTTTTTGTCTTCAGCTATCTCCCCTTTGCAGGAAAGCTTCCAGCTAATGGTCTAAGCTCCTCCCTCACACCGGTAAACCCAAGCAGCCTTGGCTCCTCTCTCCTTTGTATGGTAGCCAGAGTTAACCACTTGACGACCTCTTCTTTGGCCTGTGCTCCACGACACGACTACTCTTTCCGGTGACCAAACACCATCGGTCTTCATCTTTGTTGAAACCTCCTTGTGTTGGTGACACTAACTCAGGCCAACTCTCCCTACAGATAGTGCTCCATCACATTGGGAATCCTTCACGATTGTGTTAGCTCTTCTTAAGTCATGGTGACGGCCACCTCGTCGGCGTACTCTCCTCAGTTGGGAGCTTAGCCAAAGAACCAACCACTTATAATGCGGTGACGGTGTTGCAATGCTCGGAACAAATCAATCCCCTCTCGTTAAGGTATGTATTGGCCATATTTTCCTATGCAATAATCAATCATTTTGCGTACTTTGCATACCTCACTAACTTCTGCTCGTTTATGTATTTTTTGTGGTATGTCGGAGCATGGACCAGACGCTAACAACTTGGAGCAAGTAAAGAGAACACGTACCCAACCATCTCGAGGGAGAGACTTTTCCATCCCTTAAGCGGCCCTTAGTTTTTTTTGGTGTAGGCGTGGGGGGCCAATCGCCCGCATGTGGTGTGTGCGCCGGCATGAGCTAGCACGATGGCGTGCCTATGTGATGGAGTGTTAGTCTTCATAGAGAAAACTTTAGGTTAGGATATTCCATATGTGGCCAAGCACCATCCGTAGAGCTGAGTGTCGCCCCTTTATTGTGAGCCTTAGCACTAGTATCGATGGGTATAAGTCCCTCACTTACATTACTTTGGACTTGCGAGAGAAGCTTTGTAGCTGGCTCACTTCGTAAAGTATGGAGGATTTTGCAAAATGGGAAAGCTATGTAGCCAGCCCATTTTTGTGACGCCGTGGCGAGTTTGTCCCCTCAGAGATCCGGAGAGAAATTCCCCACATTTCTTCACCAAAAGCAAGAGGCGGTAATGTTGTGCATCTAAGATTCTAAACCATAAGTTTCCCAGGTGAGGTCGTTAGCACGAGCCTGTGGGCTATATGCATGTTGGTTTGCTTCAGATTGCACTCATTTTGCTTTGGGCATGTTTGCATTACACTTTGCTTCACTAGCCACTCCGGCCCGGTAAGCATCTCACTTCGCTTTGAATGGCCGGCCCAACCCGGTGAGCATCTCACTTCGCTCTGGCTAGCCACCCGGCCCAGTGAGCGTCTCACTTAACTCCGACTGGTCTCCCAGGCTCAGTGAGCATCTCACTTTTCTTTGATCAGCCGCCCAAGGAAAGTGAGTATCTCACTTAGCTCTAACTAGCTTCCCCATCACGATGAGCATCTCACTTTGTTCTGACCAGTACCTCCAGCCTAACGAGCATCTCACTGTGGTTCTACCGGCCGCCCTGGCTCGGTCAACTGTGCACTTTAGTTCAATTGGCCACCATGGCCCGTTCAACCAGCCACTTACACCACTGTATGCTGTGTGTGCACATATGTATGTTTTCTTGCATGTTCTCATACCTATATTGCATATCCTTGGGCCATTGCGACATCGACACACCTTCTTCAAAACACTGCCACCATGACATGCCCATCCCTTTTGGTGAATTCCGCCTTGGTACACCTTCTTCATGACACTTCCTTCTTAGCAAGCCCATCCCATTTGGTCACTACTACCTTAGCACACATTTATTCAGGCCGTTGTTGTCACGGTATGCCCGTCTCTTTTGATCACTACTACCTCGACACACATCCTCGTGTCGCTATCGTCATGGCACACCCATCTTTTTTGGTCACTGTCACCTCGACACACCACCTCTAAACATTTTTGTCACGACACCCCATCTCTTTAGGTCATTACTGGCTCGACACACCTTCTTCTGGCCGCTGCCGCCACGACACGTTGATCCTAATTCTTTTTACTACCAGATGAACACTAGTAAAATTATGCTTGTGGTAATTAGATTATACTTATATTTTTTGTATAAAATATACTTCTTTACAAGAGTGCGAACACTTGATTCTGACGTAAATAAGAATACAATAGTGATATTTTAATTTAGAGATTCTACGCAAGTATACGCATTGTTGTCAAGTAAAATAAGACTTTCTGATTAAGTCCCAAAATATCGATCCCACAGGTAACATTTATGGATATTAAATGATAAAAAAGTTTTTTAGATCACAAATTCTATTTAGAAATAAATTTTACTTAAATAGATTTGGATATCAGATAACTTTATAAATGTGATTCATTTTTGATATTTTCTTAAATTATGAAATAAAGTAAAACAATTAGTAACTATAACAAGATTTTTGTTAGATTAAAGAAGTATAGATGAAAATATCTTTTTCTTATCTTGAATAAGTAATAAGTACAGAAGTCCTATTGTGGAAATATTTAAAATGTGTTGTGTCAAATAAGAGCAATTTTATTCTTTACCCTAACTAGAGATGTTATAAAGAACATTAGGTAGTTTGAAGTTTGAATAGTTTTGAAGACGGGTTAGGTAGGGAAGATATTAGTTCTCACTCTAGAGTTCCCTCTTTTACCTCCACCTGGGGGCTAACTCTTGCATAAAAACCTAAAAAAATAAACTAAATTAGGGGCCTTGGTCTATCACCCTAAAGTGTCTAGTTCTACACCCATCAAAGTTTATGTCCTTTTTTAATTGCACAAAATTATATGTATTACTTTCTCATCCACACTATCCCATGTGATTCCTACCAATTGTTGATTGATACAATACCTACTAAAATCTTACATGTTCTCATAGTAAATGTTCATATCTTAATTGGACAAATCAAGAAGTAAATAAAGTGCAAGGATTAAATCAACACAACTTCTTCCAACATTAAAGAACAATACTTCTACAACTTTCATCCAACACTTAATTACTTTTCATTTTAAGAAAAAAAATAAATAAGAATACTGAGAATCCATGGAGAAAATACAATAATGAGTATTTTTAAAAGTAGAAACCATGTAGAAAGTACAAAAAGTTTTAATTAAAACCAAATGAAGTACAAGATAAACTTATCTCAAGTTCCTCTCCACCAAACTTTTGAAGTTTCTTTGAATCTCTTCCTTGCTCTTAAAAGACTCCCTTGGACTAGTCGCCTACCCAAGAGGGTTTAAAACTCTATACAAAAATGGATTTTTACTTAGGAATCCCTACCTACATTCTCTTTCACTAGGAATGTGAAAAGTGTGAAGAACCCTAAGTAAGAATCCTACCACTTCCTACCCTCTAAACTCTATAAAAGCACATTAATTTTCCATTCTAACAGCCTCTCTACACACACACACACACACACACACACACACACACACACTACTCTTCAAGTTATTCTTTTTATATTTTATCAAATGGTGCAATGGTGTCTCTTCAATGAATATACCCAAGAGATGCATCCATTCAAGTGAAATTTGAATGTCGTTTGGCACCCTTGATCAGTTTCCCACGTTTGTACCAAAGGATGTCTCAAGCACCTCCTCAAATCTTATTAAAAATTCTTTAAAATTGCAAAGTAACTATCTGATCCTTAAGCATTGGGCTTTGGTGCTTAGACACAACCTTCTCTATCTGCTGATGCTTAGACGCAAAATCCGGGCGCTTAGGCGCCCAGTTCATTTGAATACATTCTTCATTTTTGCTTCAATTTTGACCCTTTTTCACTCCTTTTGACATAATTAGTGCATTTATGTCTACTTGAAAGAAAAAATATGCAAATACCTTCCCTTAAAATGAAATATCATCAAAAAATAAATATAAAAATGTGCATAAAAACATTATATATTTTAGAAATATCAAATTCCCCCAAACTTAAAATGTTTCTTGTCCTCAAGTGACACCACAAACCTTCAAAAATAACGGAACCAACTTATGTGAATTGGTTTGTTTAGGCGATTTTAAAATTTTGTTCTAAAAATGTGGTATTCCAATTTAGAAAAAACTTTAGTGGATGAAACTAATTTAAAGTTTAGAAATTTTTTAAAGTGAAAAAGTATGAAAATATGAGCTCCTATCCAATTCGGAAATACTTATAGATTTTTCAAATATAGAGTTTAGGCATTCTAACTTCTCTAAAAAATTTTCATTGAAAATAATTATACTCACTATATTATTTCCTTAACCTTAGGATTTTCTGAAATCTTATGCATTAAAATGATTAGATGTGGAACCAATTATTGATTAGACACTAATCCTCAAGCTTCTCCTCCCATAATATACTTTACTTTACTTTTCTTTTCTTTTTCTTTTTTTCTTTTTTTAACTTTTCTTTTCTTTTCTTTTTCTTTTCTTTTTCTTTTTTTTCTTTTTCTTTTCTTTTCTTTCTAGCAAGAATTACTATATATAGATAGGCCTTTAATGATTTTGAATACCAGTCTTCCTTTCCTAAAGTAAAGGTTTGATAAATCCTTTACTTAAAATATAATAATAGTTCTGAAAACTACTTTTAATAAAAGAAATTGAAGTATTGAAAATAAAATTATAATCCTTCTATATTTTTTAATAATACAATATCTTTTACTAAAGATAGTTACATCATATTTAACATCTCTTTACTAAGAAAAATTTTAACATGAAATTTTCTTCTTCACTATAATGTTTTAACCAAATTTCTTACACATTTCTGAATTCAAAATTTTATTACCCTAATATAACTTCATACACATAATCATTTTTCAAATAAAAAATCAAATTTATTTGTAGCATACTTGAGAATAAATAAAATTTATGTTTTGAAAATTGATTTTTTCATCCCCTCCTAAACTTAAATTATTACAATGATTAAACATTTTAGCGTATAATATATAAAGACATGAATGAAAAATTAAAATATCATGCTTACATGAATTTTCATATCCTATGCATACAGGTACAAAAATTTAAAAATAGGAGTAAAAATGATCACAGTTCATTTTTATTTTAACATTTAAGAGATTCAAAAAACTTCTATGTAGTGGAGGCTAACATAAAACTAAACCACACAAACTAACATAATATCACAACCACAACATAAAATTTATGGTAGTAAATTGAAATTTAAACATTAAATTTTAATTGAAAGTTACCTCTAAGTAAACTTCCTAAAGCATCAGGAACAAGTTCAACAAACCAACAAAAAACACTTAAAATAAAAGAGTTCGAATACATACTACCACATCATCATCACATAGATACACATTACAACAAACAACTACAACAATGTTCTCTATAACCACAAATAACAACACATAAAGTAGTCCAAACATCAACATAACTAATAACTCAAATAAAACATAATACAACCCAGATCTAAACTCATCCTTATCTCCATCATCATCTCCTTCATCATCATCATCATCATTCCAAAAGCTAGCATAATCAAAATGAGTATACCATGGATAAGGAGAAAATACCACACTCTGATCACCTCTAACAAGTTTCTCCATACATGTGTTGTTCTTCTCCTCATAATAGCTACATCTCCCTAAATAGGAATCAATATGATCAACATAGTTTTCAAGTTTTAATATCTTATTTATAGCATGATCAACATTATCCATCATCGTTTGTAGTATTCTAGTTTGAGATTCAAGACTGGATCTACCACAAGATGTGGAAGCTTGATATGCAGAAACATGTCACGTAGAAGCACCAAAACTTCTAGAAAATCCTTCCTCCAACCAAAAATTGAATGTTCAGAATAAGTTTTCGCATTCACCCTAGTGATGGGCTTCAGAGGTTGAAGAATCTCCTCCCAACTATCAAATTTAACACCAGCTTACTCACATAAAGAAAAGATTAAGGAAGGGAATCCCAAACCTACAGTTTTAGCGGCTATGGAAGAACTGGTAATAATCTAATAAATGAGATATCTAATATTAATCAGCTTGTACTGCTGAATGTAGTAGTTTAGTGTAGCCCTCTCTCTGGTCACTCCGCTCTGATGATTAGTGGGGAGTAGACAAGCAGAAATAAAATAATCCCATGCTTTCTCTGTGGCATCCATCTTTGATGTCGAGAAGTTTACTCTTCTACCAATGGTAATCTTCCAGAGATCTCTTCCAGTAGTTAACAAAGAAATAATTTCATCGAGCTCCACCTCCATAGGAATCTAATTGGAATGAAAACACAAATTTTCCATAGGCAGTTCGTAAAACAAATTGATTACCTCAAGTGAAAAAGCTACTGTCTTCCCTCTAATCATCACCAGATCATCTTTAGATTCAGGAAGATTTGTATAAAACTCCCTAACTATAGAGATCATCACAATAGCAGAGAAATAGCAAAATTGATCCCATTGTTGGCAGACAATTAATTCTTTGACTTCTCTGCCTGGATTTTTAAAACATCGCTCAGGATAACTTCCTCGATTATAGTGCATCGGCATAACAATCCTGAGCTTTAGAACTCACAAACTTGTTTGAATCAAATGTAGCCTTCCCCTTGCTCCTTTTCATTCTTGGTGCCATTCTAAAAATTAAAAAAATTCACAATAAATTTCAAAATCAACTCTAACTCATTAGATCTAACTTCTAAAGCTTAATCTCACTCTTCCATGTAAAATCCATCAATTTTCATCAAATTTTCACCATAAATAGTAAAATTCTAAAATTTCTATTATGAACTCAAAATCCATGGTGAAAATAAAAACGTTTTATATAAATAGAAGCACAAACCCTGAGAAGATGAAATCCAATGAATTTGGTTCGAAATGTTTTGGATGAGATACCCTCTAAATTTAACATAACACAAGACAAACTTACATTAAACACTTAAAACAAACAAACACAAACAAATAAGCAAACAAACCAAACATAGAACTTAATTCCATTCTCCATTAGGTGGATTATATCCTTGACCTTTAATTGTTTCTTTTGAACCATTTGGCACATAGATTTGATAAAAGGGACAATCATGAGGAACTCTGATAGAATCTTCTTTAATTCATTTGTTTTTTAGATACATTGCCTTGTCGGCTTCTTCAATATAACTTGAATGACTGAATTGCATTTTGTGTTGCCAACCAATATGCACTAAATGTGCATTAGTTTCATTTATCTTTGCCTTAATTGATCACACATCAACCTCATTTATTGCAATCTTCTCTGCTTTTCCTTCAATTCTAACGGCTAGAAATCCATTATATAACTCTTGCGCACTTTGACTTACAAACTTATTCTTAATGGCTTCCTACTTTTTCTTTAATTCATTCTCCCATGAAGACATCTTCGATATCTTATCACTCCTTACAACTCAAATCTTTCTTCTCTTAGACTTAATAATGGAATTTTTGAAAGGGGCAACTTCCCTCTTCATTTCCATGCTATTTATAGACTTTAGTAGAGCTTATACTCACTTTCCATGTTTAAAAACCACCAAATAATGTTTAAGGCCACTTTCCCACCTTTAATTCTTCTAGAACATCATTTAGGATCATTTTTATAACTCCGACGCTTAAGCACTAGTTTTAAGCGCTTAAGCACTAGAGCTTAGTAAGCACAGGTTAGCTTAACGTCAAAATAATCATTCTTACACGTCTAAGGCATCATTTAAAGCCTTAAAATTATCACCAAAAGTTCAAATATTATCACAATTCTCAAAAAACAAACATAACAACAACAACAATCAAAATAAAGAACATCGATAACCTATGGGTTGTCTCCCATAAAGCGCTTTGTTTTACATCGTCAGCCCAATGTACTGTTGACCTCATTTTTACAATAGGTCAATACCTTTTTATCCAAAATAACAATTTTGGTCAAAATGGTCAATCCTGACCCAATGACCAACCCTGTTGACCCAATAGGTCAACCTTTTGACCTAAAAAGTCAACTTTGGTCAAAATGGTCAATCAAGACCCAATGACCAACCCTATTGACCCCCTAGGTCAACCTTTTGACCTAAAAAGTCAACTTTGGTCAAAATGATTAATCCAGACCCAATGACCAACCCTGTTGACCCCCTAGGTCAACCTTTTGACTTAAAAAATCAACTTTGGTCAAAATGGTCAATGCAGACACAATGACCAACCCTGTTGACCCCCTAGGTCAACCTTCTGAAATAAAAGTCAACTTTGGTCAAAATGGTCATTCCAGACCCAATGACCAACCCTGTTGACCCCCTAGGTTAACCTTTTGACCTAAAAAGTCAAATTTTGTCAAAATAGTCAATCCAAACCCAATGACCAACTCTGTTGACCCCCTAGGTCAACCTTTTGACCGTAAAAGTCAACTTTGGTCAAAATGGTCAATCCAGACCGAATGACCAACCCTGTTGACCCCCTAGGTCAACCTTCTGACTTAAAAAGTCAACTTTGGTCAAAATGATCAATCTAGACCCAATGACCAACCCAGTGCCCCCAAGGTCAACCTTTTAACCTAAAAAGTCAACTTTGGTCAAAATGGTCAATCCAGACCCAATGACCAACCCTGTTGATCCAATAGGCCAACCTTTTGACCTAAAAAGCCAACTTTGGTCAAAATGGTCAATCTAGACCTAATGACCAATCCTGTTGACCCATTAGGTCAACATTTTGACCTAAAAAGTCAACTTTGGTCAAAATGGTCAACCCAGACCCAATGACCAACCCTGTTGACCCAATAGGTAAACCTTTTAACATAAAAAGTCAACTTTGGTCAAAATGGTCAATCTAGACCCAATGACCAATCCTGTTGACCCAATAGGTCAATCTTTTGACTTAAAATGACAATTTTGGTCAAAATGGTCAATCCAGACCCTATGACGAATCCTGTTGACCCCATAAGTCAACCTTTCGGCTTAAAATTACAACTTTAATCAAAATAACCAATCCAGACCCAATGACCAATCCTGTTGACCCAATTGGCCAACCTTTTGACTTAAAATGTCAACTTTGGTCAAAATGGTCAATCTAGACCCAATGACCAATCCTGTTCACCCAATAGGTCAACCTTTTGACCTAAAATGACAATTTTGGTCAAAAAGGTCAATCCAGACCCTATGACCAATCCTGTTGACCCCATAGGTCAACCATTCGACTTAAAATGACAATTTTGATCATAATAACCAATCCAGATCCAATTACCAACCTTATTAACCCAATGGGTCAACACATGACCTAAAAAGTCAATTTTGGTTAAAATGATCAATGTTTGATCAAATAACCAGTCAAAAATTAATCAAATTAACTCCAAAAATTATTTTAATTAATTAAATTAACTAATAATTTGATTTTCAATATTTTAATTAATCAAATGACATGATTAATTAAAATGAAAATTAAATTAAAAGTCATAAAATGATAAAATTAATCAAATAATTGATTTCAAAATTATTTTAATTAATTAATTGTCTAATGAATTAATTTTAAAACTTTAATTAATAACCTAATTAATTAAAATGAAAAATTAAATTCAAAAGCCATAAAATCACAAAATCTATAGATTGATTAAAAATAATGGAATTAATCAAATAATTGATTCCAAAATTATTTTTTAATTAATTAATTGATCAATAATTTAATTTTCATATTTTAATTAAAGACATATCTAATTAAAATGAAAATTAAATTAAAAAGTCATGAAAAGAGACAAAAATCAATTTTAATGACATGGATATTAATCAAATAATTAATTTGGAATTATTTCCAATTAATTATTGATTAATAAAATAATTTTCAATATTTAATTAATGACATAATTAATTAAATATGGAAATTAAATTGAAGAGGGCATTAAATGGAATTTTTAAAACTTATGATATATGGTTTTCTAAAAAATCTAAAACTCTTTTATGACATCACACATGATCCATTAAAGAAAAATCAATGCATAAATCACTCACATTTAACCATGGTAAAGGCCATCATGACATGAAAAATTAGGTGGCAAAACCATTGTAATTTGAAGTGTGAGGTGTCTTTCCATGGTGAGGTTAGTTTAGCCACCTCCCTAGCCATCCAATAGTGAGGAGACAAAGCTTTAACCATCCTTCACACCATGGTTAAAACCATCATAATATTTCATGAAAAATATTATGAGAGGGGCTAATGTGTCACCACATCATGAAATGGTAAATGAGGTGTTGCAAGGAGAGGGTCTCAACCATTTGAGTCACCATGAACCTCCCACTTAGCCAATGGAATGAAACAAAGAGGCTAAAATCCATCATGATAAGATTTAAGCCAAAATTGCCATGAAATGTGCGCTTTCTTAAGTGGCAAAATTCTCATGGAGGAAGAAGAGGTGAAGCTTGGTATACATGGGGCAGGTTGTACTCTACATCCCTAACTATACCCTGGTCAAATCCAAGCCTACCAAGGTTAATTCCTAGGCATTCATGGCTATAAATACCCCCCTTGGGCAAAATATCCAAAAGGAGAGAATTAACTCATAGAATGCTATAGGCTGCCCAAATCCCTTCGCTCCCAACACGAAAAATCTTCCTGGGGACCTCAGCAACCTATTCCAACCAAGCCCAAGCCTTAGGGTTAGCCCAATCGAGCCAATTTGGCCAAAATCCCAAATCAGCCAAACTTGGCCATTTAGCCCAAATTGCTCAGTAAGGCTAGCTACAAAACCAAATTGAAGTGACAAAGATCTTCTTTGGGAGTCCTAGAAGCTGACCATCAGGCCTGATCAAGCTCGACATACTTGTGGCCAAGGTATGGATTTATTTTCTCCAAAATAATTTGTATTTTCGAAATATCATGGGTTAAACTAGCCCAGAAATGTATCATCACCATATAGATACATTCTATACATCCAGATAATTCCATAGGTTCAAAAATCACTCAATGTTGTTGAGAAATGAGTGAGATATTGAAGTTTAAAGTTTAGCGGTTCGAAATTTTTTTAAATTGTGGGGTGATTTATCTCTGTCGTCCGTTCCCGTGTTTTGGAACGGACGGCGCTGATCTACGCACCCGATGTCCGCTGTTCTGAGCCACGCACAGGATCATCTCTCCCATTCGACGCCTACGAGGACACATGGCAGTGCGTGGGATTTTATGGGTTAATTTAATTCAGAAAAACCTTAAAAACTTCAAAAATTCATATCTTTTGATCCAGAGGTCACAAAAATAAAATAAAAATACCTCTGGAAAGCTCTTGAAGAGGAGAAAATTATGAGAACAAAATCATAATTTTATTCTCAGTATTTTGTTTTTAATTAATTAAATACTCTATGAAGTATTTTAATTATTAAAAATTATTTTCAAGTCAGAAAAAAATGAA
This sequence comes from Papilionanthe hookeriana x Papilionanthe teres, assembly GCA_022702705.1. Taxonomy (NCBI): domain Eukaryota; kingdom Viridiplantae; phylum Streptophyta; class Magnoliopsida; order Asparagales; family Orchidaceae; genus Papilionanthe; species Papilionanthe hookeriana x Papilionanthe teres. The sequence continues at coordinate 116,601,269 of CM040427.1, forward strand.
ATTTTTAGGGAATGACTTTTAAGTCTTTAGGCACATCTTCTGATTTTTCTAAGGCTAGGATAACTCTCTAGGGATGTGTTTTCCTAATTTCCATGATATTTTGTAATTAATTTCAAAAATAATTACAAAATTAGGAAAATTGGAAAATTTAAATGCAAAATGATTGAGAACTTTAAGACAACAGAGCACAATCCTAAAACAACAATTCTCAAGTCATCAAATCAATCTAAAAGACATTTTGAAATAAGGTTAAGATTTATTAATTTTAAAATTAATAATTCAAAACCTCCTCTTCACATATTTAATCCATCACATCATGGATTAAGCAAGTGATGAATCCAAACTCAAATGAATTCAAATAAAACAATAATTAGGTTTAAAGACAACTTAAACCTAGTTAAGTCATTAAACCTTAGGGTTTAAGACAAAAATCAAACCTTTAATTAAGTTTAAGGACATATTAAACTTAATTAACCCATTAAACCTTACCTAAATTAGGTTTAATATAAAAATCAAATCTTTAATTAAGTTTAAGGACATATTAAACTTAATTAACCCATTAAACCTTACCTAAATTAGGTTTAAAACAAAAATCAAACCTTTAATTAAGTTTAAGGACATATTAAACTTAATTAACCCATTAAACCTTACCTAAATTAGGTTTAATACAAAAATCAAACCTTTAATTAAGTTTAAGGACGTATTAATCTTAATTAACCTATTAAACCTTACCTAAATTAGGTTTAATACAAAAATCAAACATTTTAATTAAGTTTAAGGACATATTAAACTTAATTAACAAAAATTAAATCTTTAATTATGTTTAAGGACATATTAAACCTAATTACCTATTAAATCTTACCTAAATTAGGTTTAATACAAAAATCAAACCTTTTAATTAAGTTCAAGGACATATAAAACTTAATTAACCAAAATCAAACCTTTAGATAAGTTTAAGGACATACTAAACTTAATTAAATCATTAAAACTTAACTAACTAAGGTTTAATCAAACTTAAACCCTAATTAGGTCGAACCCATTAAACCTAATTAACCCATTAAACCTTAACTAACTAAGGTTTAATCAAACATAAACCCTAATTAAGTCTAACTCATTAGACCTAATTAAACCATTAAACCTTAACTAACTAAGGCTTAATCAAACATAAACCCTAATTAGGACTAACCCATTAGAACTAATTAAACCATTAAACCTTAACTAACTAAGGATTAATAAAACATAAACACTAATTAGGTCTAACTCATTAGGCCTAATTAACCCATTAAACCTTAACTAACTAAGGTTTAATCAAACATAAACCCTAACTAGGTCTAACCCATTAGACCTAATTAAACCATTAAATCTTAACTAACTAAGGTTTAATCAAACATAAACCCTAGTTAGGTTTAACCCACATTAAACTTAGTTAATTAACTTAAACCTTACTTACATTAGGTTTAAGTAACCCTTAAACCCTAATTAGATTTAATCCACATTAAACCTAGTTAATCAACTTAAACCTTACTTACATTAGGTTTAAGTAACCCTTAAACCCTAATTAGGTTTAACCCACATTAAACCTAGTTAATCAACTTAAACCTTACTTACATTAGGTTTAAGTAACCCTTAAACTTTAATTAGGTTTAACCCCTATTAAACCTAATTAATAAACTTAAACCTTACTTACATTAGGATTAAGTAACCTCTAAACCTTAATTAGGTCTAACCCATTAGATCTAATTAAACCATTAAGTCTTAACTAAATTATACTTAATCAAATCAACACCCTAATTAGCTATAACGCATTAAACCTAATTAAACTATTAAGTCTTAACTAAATTAGACTTAATCAAACCTAAACCCTATTTAGGTCTAACCCATTAGACCTAATTAAACCATTAAGTCTTAACTAAATTAGACATAATCAAACCTAAACCCTAATTAGGTCTAACCCATTAGACCTAATTAAACCATTAAGTCTTAACTAAATTAGACTTAATCAAACCTAAACCCTAGCTAGGTCTAACCCATTAGACCTAATTAAACCATTAAGTCTTAACTAAATTAGACTTAATCAAACCTAAACCTAACTTAAGTCTAATCCATATTAGACTTAAGTCAAACCATACTTAGGTTCAACCTGACATGAATCTAAGTCTAACCTAAACCCAACTTAAGTCTAACCCATATTAGACTTAAGACAAATCATACTTAGATTTAACATAACATGAACCTAAGTCTAACCTAAACCTAACTTAAGTTCAATTCACATTGAACTTAAGTCCAAACCTAAACCTTAGGTTCAACTTAACTTGAATCTAAACCAAAATCTAACTTAAGCTCAACTCTAAGTCAAAATCCAAACCTTAGGTTCAAATGACAATGAACTTAACTCAACTCAACTAGACATAAACATTAGGTTCAAATGACATCTAACTCAATTCAACTTGACATAAATCTTAGGTTCAACTGACAATGAACCTAATCAAACTCAAATCAACATAAAACTCAAAACTAAGCTCAAATTGACATAAAACTCAGAACCAAACCCAAATCGACATAAAACCTAAAATTAAACTCAAATCAAGATCGAAACCTGAAACCAAATTTAAACAGACAAAAGTTGACATAAACCTTAGGTTCAACCCAAATTGAACCTAAATCGACATAAACCTTAGGTTCAACCCAAATTGAACCTAAACCGACAAAATTGAACTCAAATCGACATAATCAACATAAATTTGACATTTCAAACATAAATCGACATAATCAACATAAATTCGATATTTCAAACATAAATCGACATAATCAACATTAATTGACATTTCAAACATAAATCAATACAATCGACATAAATTTGACATTTCAAAACAAAAATCGACATAATCGACATTTCAAAAATAACTTAAACATAATTTGACATTAACCGACATTTTAAATGAAATCCGACAAACACCGACATTAACCGACTTTAATTGATATTTCAAATAAAATTTGACAAACACCGAAATTAATCGACTTTAATCGACATTTCAAACCAAATTTAACAAACATCGACATTAAATGACATTAATCGACATTTTAAACCAAAATCAATATAACTCAACATAAATTAATATAATTCGACATAAATCGACATGATCGAACTTAACACGACATGAACTGACATAATTCTTAAGTTTGACTTAAATCAAACTTAACACGACATTAACCAATATAATCCATAAGTTCGACCCATATTGAATTTAACTCAACATAAAACGACATAATTCTTAAAATTCGACCCACATTGAACTTAACTCGATATAAAATTAAAAATCGACATAAAACCAAAATCAAATCCAAATCGACATAAGATCCAAAATCCAACCCAAATCAACATTAAAGACAAATCAAAATCCAACTTAAATCGACATAAATCTAAGTCGACATCTCAACCACATTTGGACATCTGACAACTCTGGATCAATAGACACTTTGACTAAGTAATCTAAATATCTTGATATAACATTGTTTCTAACTTTATTTTTTTTGCAGGATGAAGACATGAAGTTTCATTTAGATTTTTTTTCCATGTTATAGGGTGTGCTAACTCTGTTTTGCAGGACGTCGACAACGGAACATTGACAACAAAACCAGGACTTTTAGGATAGCCATAAAACCTAAACTTTCTAAAAACAACAAAACGAAAATGACATAAAAATAAAGACAACTGTACTATTAGGTCAGCCACGAAATCTGAAATAAAATGACAAAATCATTAACATTGACATCAACATGACATCAACATACAACGACATTTCTATACCACAACAAAATGATGACTTGACACTAAACCAAAATAAATACATGACGAAATGACATGACAAAATAAAATTGAGATGACCAAAAAGTAAAATTTAACAAAGCAATATTACAATAATAAAAATGACATTACGACATGACATAAAACAACATGACATACAAACAACGACATCTCAACATGACATATGACATGGCATACAAAATGACAAAATGACATTACAATAACAAAAAAAAAACACCACAAAGTAACGACATACACCCAACATAAGCAAAACTTTCTCGTAGTATCGATTCTTTAGAAATGCACTTCCACGACAATACTTACACTTTTTTGAGGATAAATATTAACCTTAATCGGGAGTTTTCCTAGGCAGCATTAATTGCTCAGGATGTAATTAACTATAGGAGCTTGCTCCTATAGGAGATTAAAGAACTCAGGATAGGTATTTTACTATCAAGACCTCTCTGGTTACCCAAGATCTTCATATGATTTTGTCATATGAAAAACTTCAGTAATTACACAATCTGAAGACTTATTCTATGAGATTATCATTTAATCTTCTTTTCTCTTAATCTCTATCACGATTAATCCTTCTTTTCTCCAAAGATATCTGGCAATAAGTCTAGGTAAGATAAGAATTAGGGTGATGAATAGAGAAAGAGAGTGGCGACTCCATGACATTGACATAATACGAGAATTGATAGCGATGCATGTCGACAAAAAGAAATTCGATCGCCATCATGTACCCAGTGCTTATTATGGGTGACCCAACATCAAAACATCATTCAGTTTAGTTTGATCCCCTAAGAAATAGAGTTTCAACCTATGACAATTTAATTTGAAAATTTTCAGGGTTTTAGGATCCATACTATCCACAGCTCCATAGGTATAAAGTTTTACCACAATAAATGGACCCAACCCTTGGACTTAGGTTTGCTTGAAAATAATTTCAATCTTGCATTATAAAGCAAAACATGTTGTCCTAGCTCAAAATTTTTAGTAAGAATCTTTCGACATGTCATTTTTTCATCTTATCTTTGCAAATCTTAAGATTTTCATAAGACTCATTCCTTATCTCTTCAAGCTCATTTAATTGTAATAATCTCTTTTTACCAGCATCCTTCAAATTATAGTAAAATTCTTTAATAGTCCAACAAGCTTTATACTCAAGTTCAACTCGTAAATGACAAGCAAATTAACCTGAATGGTGACATTCTTATAGGAGTTATGTATGTAGTCCTATAAACCCACAAAGCAAAATCAAGTTTAACTAACCAATCAATTTTTGTTGGATTAATAGATTTTTCCAGAATTTTTTTGATTTCTCAATTAGAAACTTAAACCATGCCGATTGTGAGAGGATGATAAGCAATAAAACTTTGATGATAGATACGATATTTTTTCAATAATTTTTCAATTTATACATTTTTAAAATGACTCCCTCCATCCATTTTGATAACTCTCTACATTTCAAATCTACAAAATATATTCATTTTTAAGAATTTTGCAATATTTTGAGCATCACATCTTGGTAAAGCACCAGCTTCAATCCATTTAGACACTTAGTCTACTGCTAACAATATATATAAATTTTCAAAAGATGGTTTAAATGGTCTCATGAGATCTAAAAGTTCAGTATTTCAACTTATAAAATATAATTGAGGGGAATTTCATTTCTTCTATAATTTTTTGTATACATTAACAATGATCACAATTTTTAATATAAGCATTAACATCTCTAAAGATAGTAGGCCAATAAAATCCAGATTGCAAGATTTTATATGTTGTTTTATCAACACCAAAATGTCCCCCAAAATGAAAATCATGATATTTTTGGATAATTTCAAAAGTCTCTTAAAAAATCACAATGTCCCCCAAAATGCAAGATTTTATATGTTGTTTTATACAAAAATGGGTCATCCAAAAAATAAGACTTGGCTTCAGATAAAAATGTCCTCTTTTGTTGGTGTGTCAGACCATAAGATAAAATCTTACTAACAATAAATTTCACAATGTCTGCATACCATGGAACATGCCATTCATTAATATTGAACAATTTTTCATCTGGAAAATGTTCAGTAATTTTTTCTTCAGAACAAAGTGATTTCTCAGATTTAAACATGGATAGATGATCGAAAATTTGTTTATCAGCTCCCTTTTAATATACTATTTCAAAATCAAATTCTTGCAAAAGAAAAATCCACCTTATCAGTCTTGTTTTTGCATCCTTCTTTTTCAATAAATACTTAATAGCAGAATGATTTGTATGCACCACACATTTAGTTCCATTTTAATATGATCTAAACATTTCAAAGGTAAATATTATTGCTAATAATTCTTTCTAAGTTGTGGTATAATTAATTTAAGCTTCATTAAGAGTTTTACTAGCATAGTAAATTATTTTGAAATTTTTATCGTATTTTTGTCCCAAAACAGCTCCAATAGCATAATCACTTGCACCACATATTAATTCAAATGATTTTGTTTCAATATGGTGAAATAATAACTGGTGCAGTGATTAACTTTTCTTTTAAAAGTTTAAAAGTTTTTTGGCTATGCTTATTAAAATGAAAAATCACATTTTTCTCCAGAAAATGACATAGTAGTTTTTGAGAAATCTTTAATATATCACATATAAAGTCCTGCATGTCTTAAAAACTCCTAGTTTCCTCACACTTGTTGGATGAGGTAAAATTAGTGATCACTTGAATTATAGCAGGATCTACTTCGATACCTTTCTCTGAAATGTCATGTCCTAAAATAATTCCTCTTGCTACTATAAATTGTCATTTTTCCCAATTAAGAACTAAGTTTGAATCTTCACAGTGTTTAAGAACTCGTGATAAATGTTCTAAACATGATTCAAATGAAGTTCCAAAAATCAAAAAATCATTCATAAAAACTTCAATTCTTTTTTTAATTAAATCTTAGGAAATATCCATCATACATCTTTGAAATATAGCAAGGCCATTACATAAACCAGAAGGCATTCTTCTTAAAGCAAAAGTATTACTAGAACTAGTAAATGTTGTCTTCTCTTGATTCTCTGAAGCAATTTGTATTTGGTGATAACCAGTATATCCATCCAGAAACGAAAATATTTATGCCTAGCTAGTCTATCCGACATTTGATATAGAAAGGGCAATGGAAAATGATACTTCCTCGTGACAATTTTTAAATTTCTATAATCAATGCATATTCACCATCCTATACCCTGTTTTGATGGTATTAATTCATTCTCTTCATTAACAGTTACAGTAACTCATCCTTCTTTCGGAACACAATATATTAGACTAACACATGCACTATCTAAAATAGGATAGATAATCTCAGCATCTAAACACTTTAAAATCTCTTTCTTGACAACTGCTTTCATAATGGGTTTTAATCTTCTTTATGGATCAGCCTTGGGTTTACAATTTTCTTCCATCAGAATTCTATGCATACAAATTGAAGGACTGATTCCTTTAACATCAATAATTGTCCATCTAAATAATTTCTTATATTTCTCAAAAATTTTAAGCAACACTCTTCTTCTTCTGAAGTTAAGTTCAATGAATTTATAACTGGCAAAGTTGAGGAATCACCTAAATAAGCATATTTTAAAAGCTTAGGATGTAACTTCATTTCAAGTTCAGGAGATTTCTCTATTGATAGACAAAAAGATTTGTCTTTTTCTATCATGTCAAGAACTTAAAAACTTTCTTGAATAAAGTTTGAATCTTCTTCAATAAAATCATTAAGATGTTCCAACTCCTCTTCTTGCTCATGTTTCAATTCTTTTATTTCTAAATTCTCTCCATAAGTTGTTTTGAAAGGGCATTCACTAAGATATCTCATTACATCCATCCAGAAACATTCATCATCTTTACTTTTTTCAGGGTATTTCACTGATTTAGAATACTAAAAATAATCGTTTGATCATTAAAACACATAGTTAATTCCCTGTTTTGCACATCTATCATTACTCTGACTATTTCTAGGAAAGGTCTTCCTAAAATGATAGGTATCTCTTTATCTTCCTCCATATCTAACATAATGAAATCAATGGAAAAAATAAGTTGATTCACTTTCGCCAAAACATCTTCTACAACTCACTTAGGATATGTTGTAGAACGATCTGCTCAGTGCAAGGTTACAGTTGCAGGAGATATTTCTCCTAATCTTAATCTTTTAAATATAGATAATGACATAAGGTTAATAGTTGCACCCAAATTATCCGAAATGTTATTCATGTTAAATTTAGAATGCTTTTTCCAACCTGAATTATAATAGTTTGAATATGGGCTATTTGACTTGTTATTTAAAACATTTTAATTCTCAATTGATCTTTAAGAATCTACCATTTGGCCTATTGAATTCTCTTCAATCATGGGAATTGGTTGAGAAAAATTCATTCCAAATTGATCTTTCTCTCTTGAAATTGTAGTAACTTGATTCGCTAACATGGCGAAAGCTTCCGAATCATGAATATTAACTACTTTTTTAGGAGCACCCTTTCAAAATGCCATTAAAAATTATTAGTAGCCATTTCCTCAGTTAAATCATAAGTTTCAGAAAATGATTTAGGCATCAATGATCCACCAGTAGTGGCATCGAGAATAGTTCTAAGAGATCCAGCTAACCCATTATAAAAAGTTTGAATAATTAACCAATCTAGCATAGCATGGTTTGGACACTTTCTTAGGAGTGCTTATAAAATTCCCAAGCTTCATAAATAGATTCCCCTTCAAACTGACAATGAGATGTATTATCATTACAAAGCTTCGCTATTTTTTATGGTGGAAAATATTTAGCAAAGAATTTCTGTACTAAATCACCCCAAGTTCTGATAGATCTAGGTGCTAAAGAGTTCAACCATATCTTAGCCTTATCCATAAGTGAGAATGGAAAAAGCCTAAGCCTAATAACATTATTAGAAACACCATCATATTTAAATGTAGCACACAATTCTAGAAAATGAACAAGATGTAGATTTGGATCTTCAGTTGGTACTCCCCCAAACCGATTATTAGATACATTTTTGATAATAGCCAGTTTAAGTTCAAATGAATTAGTAGCTACAACAGGATTTTGAATACTACCGTGCAGTTCATCCACTGTAAGGTTTGCATAATCTTTTAAAAGTCTTAATTCATGAAGAATTTAAGCATTTTGATTAAATTTGATTGCCATTTCTTGAAATTTTAGAATTTTTTTATGTATTCTTAATTTTTAAAATTTTTCTAATAGTTCATTCTAATTTAGAATTGTAAGGTACAAGTCGTTCGGAACCTGAACCTCACATAAATGACTGCAACACAATAATAAGAATAAAATTAAAATACACATACACAAATAAGGTTCAAATAATATTTTCTAAAAATAAAAATTTGTTTTCTAAATATTCTTTTTTATTTTTTTTAGATTCAAATCCAAAGAAAAATTTAATTTTTCCCGGCAACGGCGCCAAAAACATGGATCCGATTCTTTTTACTTCTAGATGAATATTGGTGAAATTATGCTTGTGGTAATCGATTATACTTATATTTTTTATATAAAAATATCCTTCTTTACAACATCGCAAAAACTTGATTTTGATGTAAATAAGAATACAATAATGATATATTAATTTTGGGGATTCTACGCAAGTATATGTATTGTTATCAACTAATATAAGACTTTCTGATTAAGCCCCGACATATTGATCCCACAAGGAAAATTTATGGATATTAAATAATAAAAATGTTTCTAGATCACAAATTCTATTTAGAAAAGAGTCTTACTTAAACAGTTTTGGATATCAAATAACTTTAGAAATGAGATTCATTTTTAGTATTTCCTTAAATTATGAAATAATGTAAATAATTTTACTAACTATAACGAGATTTTTGTAAAATTAATGAAGTATAGATGAATATATATTTTTCTTATCATGAAAAAGTAATAAGTACAAGAGTTCTATTGTGGAAATATTCAAAATGTGTTGTGCCAAATAGGAACAATTTTATTCTTTACCCTTACTAGAGATGCTATAAAGAACATTAGCTAGTTCAAAGTTTGAATAGTTTTGAAAACGGGTAGGGTAGGAAAGATCTAGCTCTCACTCTAGAGTTCCCTCATTTCTCTCCACTTGAAGGCTAACTCTCACATCAAAACATAAAATAATAAACCAAATTAGAGGCTTTAGTCTTTCACCCTAAAGTCTCTAATTCTACACCCATTAAAATATATTTCTCTATTTATTTGTACAAAACTATATGAATTACTTTCTTATCCATACAATCCCATGTGATTCCTACCTATTATTGATTGAGACATTACCTATTGGGATCTTACATGTTCTCTCAACAAAATTTAACATCTTAATTGGCCAAATTAAGAACTAACTAAAGTGCAAGGATTAAATGAATACAACTTGTTCCAACATTAAAAATCAATATTTCTACAAATTTCATCCAACACTAAACTACTTTTCATTTTAAGGTCAAAAATAAAGAAGATTAGCCAAAATCCATGGAGAAAACACAACGACAATTAGTTTTAAAACTAGAAACCATGTAGAGAACACAAGAAGTGTCAATTAAAACAAAATGAAGTACAGTGATAAAACTTATCTCAAGTTCCTCTCCACCAAACTATTGAAGTTCCTTTGAATCTCTTCCTTTCTCTTATAAGACTCCCTTGGACTAGTTGCCCAACCCAAGAGGGTTTAAATCTCTCAATAACAATGAATTTTTACGTAGGAATCCCTATTCACCATAATTTTCACTAGGAATGAGAAAAATGTGAAGAAACCTTAAGTAAGATCCTACAACTTCTTAATCTCTAAACTCTATAAAAAAAACTAATTCTCCTTCCTAACAACTACTCTACACAAACACACACTTCTCTTCAAGTCCTTTTTATAATTTTTCAAAAGGTGCTTTGATGTCTCTTCAAAATATGTTCATATTCAATGAATCTACTCAAGAGATGCATCCTTTCAATTGAAATTTGAATGCCTTTTAGTGCCCTTGATCAGTTACCCACATTTTTATGAAAGGATGCCTAAAAAAACTCTTCAAAATTTGCCAAAAATTCATTGAAATTGCAAAGTAACTACCTGACACTTACGCGCAATATTTTGGCACTTAGGCGCTACCTTCTCTGTCAGCTGACCCTTAGGTGTCAGATCTAGGCGCTCAGGCTCCCCAGTTCATTTTAATAACTTCTTTTTTGCTTCAAATGTGATCATTTTTCACTCCTTTTGACATATTTAGTTCATTTAAGTGTACCTAAATGAAAAACACACAAATACCTTCCATTAAGTGCAATATAATCAAAAATAGGTATAAAAATGTGAATAAAAATATTATATATTTTAGGTATACCATATGCCCATCCCTTTTGGTCACTACAAGCTTGGCACACCGCTTCAAGCCACTATCGTCACGACAGCCCATCCCTTTTGGTCACTGCAGCCTCGGCGCACCTTCTTCTGGTCACTGTCGTCACGGCATGCCCATCCCTTTTGATCACTGCTAGCTTGGTACAACTTCCTCGTCACACTGCCGTCATGACACACTCGTGACTTTTGTTCACTACCACCTTGACACACCATTCTCAGGCCACTACCTCCATGGCATGCCCTACTCTGGGTTATTATTGCTACTACACACACATTTGTTTGAATTGTTGCTTCCATGGTACATCCATGTTTTCCTGAGTCATTACCCCATGGTATAATAATCACTTCTGCCACACAACTGTCTGTACTTGCATTTGCATGTTTAGATGGGTAGCGACTCAGCCTTGTTAGGAGAGTGACCCCGTGTCAATCACGATGCCTTAATGAGCATTGCTTGCTTGGTCGATCCTAGTGACCAATGTGAGTTGTCATTGGGATTGGTAAGAGTATGACTATGATAAGGATCCATTGGATCTAACTTATGTCACACCTTTTCATGATGCCCATTAGATCCTTCAGATCTTTAAGATGGGGCAGGCATGGCAACTCCGTTAAAGTCATATACACACTGAGACTCACCCTCCACTTAGGCACTAGGTTAGGACACTTTTCGTTAGATGGTGTACTAGGCTAGGATCTTGAGTGCTAAGTAGGTTTTTTTAGACAACACTGGCTATTTTTTCATGTTGTATAATTTGTCCTAACCACGTCTCACCTTCTTTGTACTTATCATTGTTCTTGCATGCTCGTCATGCATTATAGTATAGTAGTGCGGTCTTCTGCAGGGTGGCATGCCTATATACACACACAGGTGTTAATAAGGAGGAGCTCGTAATGATGTCTAACCATGTTTCTTTCAAATGCTAATAGCTCCCCCAGTTTTAAGGTGCGACCTATTTCACATTGCATGTGGACTTTCATGCTAGTACTTGTTTTATGCATGTGGAGACTTTATTTTCCTTTTAGATGTATTTGGTAGAGTCCATAGGTTAAGTCTGTATCAGAAATAAGGTACGGGCATAGGTTTTGTGATGGATGACTCATCAAACCACATGACGAGAACCAGGAGCAGCTTCTCCTGTACCATACCTTATGTCTGAATTTTACGTTCTTGTTTAGACTTAGTATTGGGTATGTATATGCAGAGTCAACTACTTTTACTAATTTCTTGTGATATTTTGCTGACCCAGCAGCACTTGGGTCTCTTCTAATATTTTGGAGTGCTTTCTTCTTTCTTTGCATACCTTGCATGTTAGGAGTATTTTATATTATTTATTTTTGTGTATCTAGGATCACACAAAACATGAAACCTAAGATCTTTATGGATCCTAAATTATAACTCTTTCTATGTTAAAATCCTAATAATAAAAGATTGAAAAGATCAAAATTTAAGATTAAAATATTCAGGACTTTAAAAGATGCACTTTATTTCCTACATGATCTTCAGGCCATATTTTAAATAGTTTGCACGCATGACTATCACCTAAGTCATACTAATAGGGCCTCCACAATACTTAAGGACCTCTTTAGATAATTGCATTCATATTTTAATGTCTGGAGGAGGAGTCCCAGTGCTTCTCCAACCTAACTGGCCCAGCATACCTTTATAGATTTTTTTCCAGTGTGTCTAGGGAGTTAGAAGGCTCCCTATCCCAGACAGAGTGTAAGTCCTTTTGTTTAAAGTGTTTCCATATTTAGAGTTGAACCTCCCCTTCTCTTCTATCCTAAGGTATCCTTGCCATTTCAGCTGGTATAAGTCCCACCTCTTAGAGCTCCAGCAGATTGTCATAGGATAGAGTTTCAATCCTCGGACCTTAGCGTTACTGAGGTTCCCCATGGATGATGTAGTTCACAGATTGCTGACCAGGGATATAAGATAAGTTGGGTCGACTATCTTTATGGCTGGGTATACTTAGGTAACTAGTAGCTGTGGATGAAGTGTCCATGGTACGCCAACCCAGTTATCTCTACATTCTGGGAATACTCTACCTTTTCTAATGTTGAGTCCCTTTAAGCCCTATCACTGCTTTTCTTCGCTGATAATATTTTGACGGCCCAATGTCAATGAGCTACTGCCTGATTGGGATATGACAATTTTTCCTCTACCCTTATGGCCCAGAAGTACATTAACGTATTGAGATATCCCTATAAAAATGATTTAGGTTATTTCATGGGTTTTGTATGTTGATGAGCCGCTACCAATTTGGGATGTGAGAGGCTTAGTCTCTGCCCGATGTCTTAGTGAGAGCTTTGAAGCATCATGGCATTCCCACAATAAATAATCTTCCTTTGAGTACCTATTGCCCCGGATTTAAAATAATATAAGTGCAACTCCTTTTATCGAGAGTATTCTTGGGTACCCCCAAGATGTAATTAACCAAGTGGGATACTAATCTCTAAATATTTATGCTTAGATTTTTCACTTTATATTTATTTTCAATGATAATATCTCTTCCCCTTACAACAGCGCCAAAAAATTGACTCTGAAGCAAATAAGAAATATATTTTAATTATTTTATAATATTGGTTCTATGCAAGTATATGTATCGTTTATAAAGTAATATAGGACTTTCTGATTAAGACCCAAGATATTAAACCCACATGGAAATGTCTAAAAATTTAAAGAAAGTAGAAAAAAACAACTTTTAACAATTTTTGTAAAGTATGTTTTAAGATAGAAGATTTTAAATTTATTTTTGATATTTTCATTTAAGAAAGAGTAAAGCAAGCAACCAAAATTAAGAAGACTATAAAACTAAATATATGAAAGCAAATGATAATAAAATATCTTTTTTCTCCTTAAACAAATCAATAATAATTATAGAATTTCATTGTGGAAGTATCTAAATGTGTTGTGCCAAATAGGAGTAGTTATAATCTTTACCCTTACTTGGTTCTATAAAGAACATTAGTTAATTTGAAGTTTTGAAATCTTTTTGATGAGTTAGGCTGGAATGATACTAGCTCTCACTCTAAAGTTCCCTCTTCACCTTCCACCTGGGGGATAACATCTCATAACAAAATTTAAAACATCAAACTAAATTAGGAGCTTTATCCTGTCACTCTAAAGTCCTCTAATTTTACTCCCCATTAAAAAGCATATCTCCCTTTTTATTTGCACTCAAATATATTGACTTTAATTCTCTCCCATATAAATGCATGTGATTCATTCCAATCGTTGATTGAGACAATACCGCATTGGTTCTTACATGTTCTCACAACAAATTTTAACATCTCAATTGGCCAAATCAAGAGGTAAATAAACTGCAAGGTAGTGGAATCATCACAACTTCTTCCAACATTAAACTTTTATAATTCTCACAACTTCCTTCCATAATTTAATTACATCTTCATTTAAAATGAAAAAGATAAACAAAACTATTCAGAACTCATGGAGAAAACACACACACATTTTTATTTTAAAGAAGAAAATATAGTGAAAACACAACAAGTCTTCTTTAAAATCAAATGTAAAAGCAAGGATAAAAGCTTATCTGAATGTCCTCTCCACAAGACAATTGAAGTTCCTCTGAAACTTTTGCTTTCCACTAGATAACTCCTTAGAGGTTGGCAACCAACTTTGAGGATTGACTCTCCTAAATTCTAATACAAACTATGATAAAGTAAAGTGGAAAAGTAAAGAAAATATGGCGAGAAGAAGACTCTCTTTTTTCCTCTTTCCCTTGAACCACTTCAAGATTTTCTCCAACTTCTCTCGCCAAAATTTTTCTTTAAATATTCTCTACGGGGTGGCACACCACTCTGATCTTTAAGTCTTCATTTTAATAATTCCTCAAAAGCTGCTTTGGTGTCTCAAATTATGTCCAAATTCAATGAATCTACCAAGAGATACATCCAACCATTCAGATTTTAAATGAATTTTGGTACTAATGGGACGTTAATGAAGTTTAAACCATAGGGTGCTTCAAAAACTCCTTCAAATTTGCTCCAAAACAAATTTAAATTCGTCACTACAACTGTGGCGCCTATGCGCCGCCATCTAGTGCTTAGGTGCCACAGGCCAATTTTGTACACCTTTCAAATTTTAATCCAAATTTGATCCTTTTTTTTGCTCATTTCATCACAATCACTCATTTTTATTGTACTTGCAAGAAAAACATGAAAATACCTTCCATTAAAGTGCAATATAAAAATGTGCTTAAAAACACTATATAATTTTGGTGTATCAGATACATCCTCTTGGGAGTATTCTTGACCCAAAAATAGGTACTTACACTTAAATGCCTGGTCAAGGGTAGTCAATGTAGGCATTTGTTTGCATATTTTGGTCCAAGGTGCCTCCACCTGATCATTTTTGGGTGGACATGTTTGGCCTATCCTTGCGAGGTTTACCGCTTAAAGGCTCTCCACGTTTTGCATTTTCTCTTATTTTTTCGCTTTGGCACATGTCCCTCCTTTCCAGCTCCTCCATTCTTCTAATCATTTATATGAATCACAAAATAAATTTATTTTGAAAAGGGAAGTATATGTCGATCGACTGACTGGAGACTCCTTCAAAAATAAAAGAGAGAAAAACGAACAAAAACAATAATCCTTGCTGATTTTGTAAACCTAGATTTGAATACTGATAAGAATATGCATGTGGTTCCAGGAAGAACTTGATGGCATCCGAAACTGGTCGCTGTCATAGCCGTCAAATCTCTCATGTAATTATGATGTTCGGATGTCTGTCGATGTTGATGTTGTTATCGAGGTTGAGGAGTCACCACTGTGTTTATCTATTACATTGTCTTAATCTCCAAGTAATCTTATTCTTTTAGATCATGTAGAGGATCCTTAGATACTAATAAACTTGGAGAAGAAAAAAAAGGGATGAAGAAAATTGAAAAATGTAGAAAAAAGGAATTGTCGGGTTCGTGGTGAACATAATGGAGAAAACTCTATAATGTCTAATTTCATAGATCTCTGTATAAGGACGACCAGATGGAAATTCTAGTAACTAGAGATTTTAGGTATGATACCTATTCTGAGTTTTTTATTCTTCTATAGGAGCAAGCTCCTATAGTTAATTAGATCTTTTATGATTATCTTAGAAATCTCCTAATTAACATTAAAAATTATTCTCTAAGAAATTTTAAGATCAAAGAAGGAAATGTTAATGTTTAATCCTAAGGGTAATATGTTTCTAAGTGTCACATACTACCCTAAAGTTTTGTTTATATTATTGTAATATTTTTTTTGTTTTGTTATCATTTAGGTTTTGTTTTATTTTGATGTCTTTGTTTTGTTTTATTTTATTGTCATTTTGGTCTATTTTATTTTGGTTTTGTTTGTCATGTTGTCATTGTTTGATTTTGATTTTATTGTTGTTTTGTTTTATAGTTGTTGTTTGTTGTGGATTTGGTTTTATTTTAAAGTTTGTTGTCTCATCTTCAGAATGTTATCCTGCAAAGCATAGTTAGCAAATCCTAATAACACTCAAAGTAAATCTAAAATAAAACTTATCTTCAATTTGGAAGGAAAATAGTGTCAGATTGAAAGGAAATAATGTCGATTTAATTTCTTAAATTGTTTCTTTATTTGGTTAAATTTTATTTTTTAGACAAACTGGTCAAGATGTCCATGGCTATGTCATCCCAAAGTCACTCAATGCCTCGATCTACTTAATCTGAAAGGTGTTTAAACCAGGACTGGAAGACTCTTGTCAATAACCATGAGTTGCACCATTCAAGGAATCTTCGATGATCTTTATTTATTAATTTTTCATTTAAGCTTTAATGTCTTTTGTCAGATTTTAAATGTTTAAATATTTTAAGTTATTTTATGATTTATTAATCGATTAATTTTTGGTTATTTTATCATTTTATTTCACTTTGAATGAATCAATCAAGATTGCTATGTTTGTTGTTATTTAGGTTAAATTTAAGTAGAATCCAATCTTTGCTATTATATAAATTCAATTACGTAGAATCTAAAGTTTTATTTATTTAGATTCAATTTAGGTAGAATCTAAAGTTTAATATGTCTTAGATTTAATTTAAGTAAAATATAAGGTATGATTCTTTTAAGTATTGAAGTTTGTTTGGATTGATCACAAGTTCTAAGTTGATTTTGGTTCAATAGAAGTTGAATCTAGGATGTGTTTTTAGATTCAATTTGGGTTGAATCTTAGTTTAAGTTGATTTTTAGGTTCAATAGAAGCTGAACCTAGGATTCCTTTTGATTTAGGTTCAATTTGGTTTGACTTAGGTTTAATGTAGGTTGAACCTAAAGGTTTGGGTTAACATTGGTTCAACTTGAGTTGAACCTAAGTTTAGTTTTGATTTAGGTTCAATGTAGGTTGAACATAAAGGATTGGGGGAAGTTCAACTTGGGTTGAACCTAAGTTGAACTTTAATTTAGGTTGAACCTAAAGGTTTGGGTTAACAAGAGTTCAACTTGGGTTGAACCTAAGTTTAGGTTTGATTTAGATTCAATGTAGGTAGAACCTAAAGGTTTGGGTTATGTTTAGTTCAACTTGGATTGAACCTAAGTTTAGGTTTTATTTAGGTTCAATGTTGGTTGAACTTAAAGGTTTGGGTTAACTTTAGTTCAACTTGGGTTGAACCTATGTTTAGGTTTGATTTAGGTTCATTGCAGGTTGAACCTAAAGGATTGGATTAACTTGAGTTCAACTTGGGTCAAATCTAAGTTTAAGTTTTATTTAGGTTCAATATAGGTTGAACCTAAAGGTTTGGGTTAACTTGAGTTTAACTTGGTTTGAACCTAAGTTTAGGTTTGGTTTAGGTTCTATGTAGGTTGAACCTAAAGGTTTGCATTAACTTGAGTTCAACTTAGGTTGAACCTGAGTTTAGGTTTGAATTAGGTTCAATGTAAGTTGAACCTAAAGATTTGGGTTAACTTGATTTCAACTTGGGTTTAACATAAGTTAGGTTTGATTTAGTTTCAATGTAGGTTGAACTTAAAATATATAGTGGCTTAGTTTTAATGTAGCTTGAACCTGAAGTTGGGTTAACTTGGGTTTAAGTAGGGTTGAACCTAAGTTATAGTTTTAAATCCAATTAGAGATCGACTTAATTAAGGTTTAGAAATTACTTAAGCTTCATGTATGTAAAGCTTAAGGGTTAATTAAGTCTTATTAAGATTAGGCTTAGATATGGTTTAGGTTTGCTTAAACCTAATTTATGTAAGGCTCAAGGGTTAATTAAGTCTAATTAGGGTTAGACTCAATTAGGGTATAAAGGTCACTTATGGTTATTTAAGTCTAATTAGGTTAGACTTAATTAGTGTTTAAAGTAACTTAAGCCTAATGTAAAAAAGGCTTAAGGTGTAATTAAGTCTAATAGGGTTAGAATTAATTATGGTTTATGGTTAGTTTAACCTAATTTAGGTAAGCTTTAATTCATTCAATTAGACCTAATAAGGGTTAGGTCTAATTAAGGATTTAGGAATAATTAAACCTAATTTAGGTAAGGTTTATTTGGTTTAATTAAACTTAATTAAGGTTAGGTCTAATTAGGGTTTAAGTTTAACTAAACCTTATTTAGGTAGGGTTTAATTTGATTAATTAGACCTAATTAGGGTTAGCTCTAATTAGGGTTTAATTAAACCTTGCTCAGGTAAGGTTTCATAGGATGAATTAAACCTAATTAGGGATAGGTCTAATTAGGGTTTATGGATAATTAAACCTTACTTAGGTAAGGTTTATTTGGATTAATTAGACCTAATTAGGTATAGGTCTAATTAGGGTTTCAAGATTAATTAAACCTAATTTGGGTAAGATTTAATTGGATTAATTAGACTTAATTAGGTTAGTTCAAATTAGGATTTTAAGATTAATTAAACCTAACTTGAATAAGATTTAATTGTATTAATTAGACCTAATTAAGATTATGTCTAATTTATGTTTAAGTTTAATTAAACCTAATTTGGATAAGGTTTAATTAGACTAATTAGACCTAATTAGGGTTAGGTCTATTTAAGGTTTAAGTTTATTTAAGTCCAATTTAGATAAGATTTAACTGGATTAATTAAAACTAATTAGGGTTAGGTCTAATTAGGATTTAAGTTTAATTAAATCTAATTTGGATAATGTTCAATTGGACTAGTTATACCTAATTAGGGCTTGTTGACCTCATTTTTGATGAGGTCTTCTCTTCTTCTCTTTAGTACTTAGGATCTAGCCTTAGGCTTTTCCTTTGACTATCTTAGAGGACTAGAATTGGGACCCACCTTTTAGAAATTCAAACCACTTCTTAACTCCCTGCAAACTCCACAAACTTGACTGTAGACCCCTAATCACCTAGAGGGTTGAAATCAAATGTGGAAGTTTAACAGATGAGTTCCTATAGGACTCTTTGGCCTTAGGACTGCCCTGGGTGGCCTGGTCTGGTGAAGGGGCTGACTTACACACACACTACATTTATACACTACACCTACACACTACACTTCCACATACCTCCTAAAACCACACCCATACCCAACTTGACCTCCTGACTCATGTAGGTGATTCACATGGATGGTCCTTAACCCCTAAGCCCTTGGCTAAGAGGGTTAGGAACAACATAGTGAATGCCTCAAATGAGTCCCTTCATGGCTCATGTGGGCTTGATATGGCTTCATGGCTCAACCAAAATGATTTCACTCCACTCAAATTCACCCAATCTTCAATTTTCCAAATTTTCAATTTTTGACCCCCGGGACCCTACACCCGCTTAGCCTACCCAAAACCCCCGAAATTACCAAAATTTCTCAAAATTTCCAAATTATCCAAAATTCTACAAAATCATTCCCAAACATTTCCACATCACTTAAATTGATCATCCATACCCAAAAATACCAAAAATTCCAAGAAAACCTCCTAATACCCTCCAAATAACCAAAATACCCCTCTTGATCAAAAAATCCAAAAATTCAGAAAATTCCCCGAAAATCCCAGAAAATCCGAAATATTCCCAATTTCATTTTGTCCAACTACACCATGGGCCAATTTTGTCAATTTACCCTACTTTTGGCAAAACCCCCAATTTGACCCATTTTAACCCTAAGTGAACCCAATGTCAAACCAAACCTACCCAATTGACCCCAATTTTGCTCCAATTCAATTCTAAACTTCAATTAAATATCCTAAATACCAATCTAGACCAAATCCAAGCCCAATTTGATTGACATTTTGATCCAATCTCACTTTTGGCCTTAAAGCCCAATTTGGACCCATGACCCAAACCTAACCCAAACTCACCCAATTCAATTCCAATTAACCCCAAATCTTTTCTAAATCTTCCTTAACATTCCCACAAACAAAATACTAACATGATTTGCCCAAAATTTAGACCCAAACCCCACTCAAACTCAACCCAAAGTTAAAAGGCCCTATTTTGACCTAAACCCAAACCTAACCCAAATGAGCCCAAACCCCAAAATCAAAGCCCAACCAAAGTCAAAACCTCTTTGAAACACTCCCATAAACATTTCTCAACATTGATTTTATATCAATTTCAACCCTAGCCCAACATTAGCCCAAGTTAGCCTAATTTGACCTACATAGGCCCACTTACCAAATAAATCCAAATTCAAACCAATTCAACTCCAAATCACATCAAATTGATTCCAAGCCCTTCATAGAACATCCCTAAACCAATTATGACATTTATTTGACAAAGTTCTTCACAAAATTTTTATCCAAATTCCCATCCTAAAATCAAAAGCCCATTTCCCTTAAACTTTCCTAAAAGCCCACTTCACCACATCCAAAGGCCCAAAATCTACCCTAAAGCCGACATGACATCTCCATTTGTCATCCACTTAATTAAATCCATTACCTAAGTCCTAAATTCACCATCAAATTATTCCAAATCAAGTTTCATACAAATTTCCATCAAATTACCAAAAATTCTTAAAACCCATTTTCATGAAATTGACCAAACCTTTTCCCAAGCCAAAGGTGAGCCATGCAAGCCATGGACAAGCCACATGAAGCCATGGAAGGCTTGACATGCGATCAAGCCATTAATGGCAAAAGGAGGGGCCCCTTTCCTAATCCTCCTTAACCCCTTTTTTACCTTAAGCATGCCACACACTAAACCATGCTTAGCCACCTCATCAAGGATGGAGACCACACCACTCTCCCTTGGCCGACCCAACCGATCCTCTCAGCCCCAAAATCGAGGCCATGGGGAGGTGCACCCAACCCAAATCAATGGGTTGACCAAATTAAGGCCAAAATGACCCCCTCTCCATTCCATTTTAATTCAAAAACTTTACACATGTCCAAGCCCAATCGACTTCACCATTGCCGAGCCCCGACCTCCCCGGTCAAGATGGTGACCCATGCCTGCCGGCCGGCCGCCCGGATCGCCGGAAAACACCACACCCGAGAGCATCATGTGAGCCCAAGCTTGGAATTCTCACCTGCCGAGTTGCCCCATGCCCAATGGCCACCATGGCTGTTCTTCTCCTCACCGCAGCAGACTGATCCCATGCCTCAACTCCCCCGGGAGGCCCTCCACCCTCTCCTATTTAAACTCCACCCCTCTCGGCCATGAGGAGAGCCGAGCACAAACCTTGCCGAAACTCGCCAAAATTGTTCCGGACCCTTCTCCACCCTTAGAGCGAGTTGATCCCAGGTGTCAATTTGCCCTAATCCCCACCGATAAAATCCAATTTCCCAACCGAAATTCCACCCAAAACCAGGACACTTCTCCACGGTGATCCAATTCCCAAATTGATTGGTTCTACACCTTCACCGGACCGAGGGAAGGTGTCCACCACAGAAAGCCCCATCTCCGGGCCACCCGAGTTGCTCCGACCTCCAAGCTTTGTGATCGGGCTTAGTCGAAATCACATCCAGACAATTCACCAGACCAGGAGACTTCATCTGGAGCTTGCTGGGATCCAATCGAAGGTGCAACAACTCTCAGATTGAAGCCACACTTCTCTGAGCAAAGGTATGAGCTAATTCTTTATCCCAAGCTTCTGGAGATTCTCCATTTCAAATGCCTTAATTTCAATGCATGTTAACGAGTATAGATGTGTTCGTCTCTTCAAGACGAATCCATGTAGCATAAGAACATGAAAATCCATCGAGTATCGAGTGAGATCTTAGGGATTTAGTGTGGACGACTCTCGGGTGAGGACGCTCGGGGACGATGAACGGATGCCGTCCATTCAATACACGCGCGGACGAACGACTCGGATGGCATCGGACCGGGAGACCGGTACGAGAACCGCGGGGCCGGGGCTGCCGACTCGGGTGGCGGCGTCGAATGGGAGCGCGACGCGTGTGCGTTCGGAGTCGCCGAGGTCGACGCGGCGCCGCGTGGATAAATAGAAAATTAGGGTATTTTTTGATTTATTTAATTCCCTAAACTTCAAAAATTCATATCTCTGTGTAGGAAAATCAGAAAAATAAAATAAAAAAACCCTCTTGCTCAGTGCACAGAGGAGAATAATGTGGAAAAGAAATCATTTAATTTCATCAAGTATTTTATTTTTTATAATTTATTTACTCTCTGCATTATTTTAATTCTCCATGCATGTATAAAATTCACCATGGCATGAGACCATAGGGCTTTTGAAGCCTCCGAATTTGGGAACATTCCCCGAATTTTTCAAAGTCGAGGCCATCCCTATGAAAAGTTATTGATTTTTCAAATTCAGAGTTACTGTTTTGAGTATTTTAATTCCAATAAATAGCATGTTGTGAAAAAATTCTAGGAAAATTTGGTGATGTTCCTTATGACCGGAGAACCCTAGGAAAAATAGGTTTTGACTTAGTTCATTTAAAACGACCTTAATTGGCTTAAACACCCAAAATAGGTCTTTATTTAATTAGAGTTAACCAGGCATCAAATTGACTTGAAATCAATTCTCCACTGACCTTTAGGATCAGAGGAATCCACCATAAAAGTTTGAGGTCAATTGGACTTGGTTAGCCCCACTAATTGGGTTGATTAAGCCACTTAGCCATTTTAAACTTTAAAAATTCATAACTTTTAAAATACCTTTCAAAAATTCACTAAATTGGTTTTGGGGCCTCTCTGATATCAGGGGAACCTAAGAAAATTAAAATTTCAATTTTCTAAAAAAGTTGATTTTTAATAATATTTTAATATTTTTAATAATTAAAAAATAATAAAAATCACAAAAATAATAAAATTCACCAAAATGTCACATTTTGAATTTTAATCACATAGGAACAAATCCCACATTTTTCTTAGGTCTATTTAGTGAGATATTAAATTTTAAAGCTTTAAGGTAATTTTAAAATTAAAAAAATATATTTTCTAGCTTTTTCACTAAAATAATTATAATAAATTATAGAGAAATCAGAAAATTGTAAAATTTGATTCTCTGATTTCCTTGATATCAGAGAGATTTTTGAAAATTATAAAATCCATTTTTCAACATTTATTTTATTTTTAAATTAATTAACACTCCAAAACTTAAAATAATTATAATAAAAATAATATAATTCAAAAAAATCACCAAAATTGGTCCAAGTGGTTCTCTGGTCATTAGGAATGTCCCCTAATTTTCTTAAGGACAGAAACTTTCCCTTGGTCATGTTATTAAATTTTCCTTGAAAATCTCTATTTTCTACCAAAAATAATTATATAAATAAATTAAATGCAGAAAAATCACATTTTCTCCTCTCATGTCTTTATTGGCATATGAGTGAAGTCACATAAAAATTTCAAGTTCATTTGGGTTCAATTTAGTGAGTTATGAAATCATTAAGCTTAAAGGGTAAAGTGGTAATTAAATTTTAACCCTTAATTAAAACTTTAGGTTTAATAAAAATTTAACAAGTAAAATATTTGATCCTAATCTGATTTAGATGATTGAAATTTAAATGATTAAAGGGTAGAAACCCATTAAGCAATTTTAAAATAATTAAACCTTAATTAAATAATTGATTAAATTTGGAAGAATAATAAAATTGGAATTATTAAAATAGGGATATTATTAGGAAGAGATTTATTCTTTACTTTAAAAATCCCTAAATTAATTATCTCATTAATATTCAATTCTTAATTAAAATGATAACTCAAATTTAAAATATTAAAAGACTTAATCATTAAACTAAAATTAAATTATTAAACTCTTTTAAAAAAATTCAATTAAAATTTAAAAAATAAAATTAAATTAAAATTAAATTAAATTAAATAAATTAAATTAAATTAAATAATTAAATTAAATTAAATCAAATTAAATTAAATTAAACAATCAAATTAAATTAAATTAAATTAAATAAATTAAATTAAATTAAATAAATTAAATTAAATTGAATAATTAAATTAAACTAAAATAAAATTAAATTAAAATTAAATTAAAATTAAATTAAATTAAATAAGTTAAGTTAAATTAAATAATTAAATTAAATTAAATCAAATCAAATTAAATTAATTTAACATCAAATCAAACTCAATTGAATTAAATTAAAATTAAAACTCAATTAAATTAAATTAAATTGAATTAAATATAACATCACCTAAAACAGAAAGAAATTAAATATAAAGCAACTTGAACACTATTCCAAATTTAAACCCTTCAACTTAAATCAAATCATTTGAATACCAATTTACCCTTGAAAGTTTTAGTTATCATAACTCCTAAATAGAACATTAAATGAAATGTTACTTCACTTATAGGATATTCAAATGTCCTAGTTCACTGAGCAAAATAACAACAAAACTTGAATTCTCGGACGATTAATTCATTTGTATAATTAAACCCATTTGGACTTAAAACAATCCTAGAAATATTGAAAAGATGTTTAAGATTCTTCTTAAGCACTTCCTCAATATGATAGGACATTTATAAGAACAATTGAATTTAATTATTCTTTGATGAAGAAAATCGTCTTCAAACCAAAACACAAGGAACCTAGACGTCATAGGAAATGACTAGCTATAGGATTAGTAATTTGGTAGAAAACCATAACCTTTCCCTTAGCTTTACCTAGGAGCTTGCTTAAATATTCTAATTGTGTTCTAAGTGTAGCTTGGGATGACGGGAAGACCCTCCAGGTACGCTTTTATTTTATTGCAATTTACTTTCCTGCAATTTACATTATTGGAATTTACTTTATTGCAAATGCACTTTACTTTTCTTGCATGATAAGACAACTGTTGCATGAAAACACACACCTTTAGGATAGCCCCTAAAACTGAAACCAAAACTAAGTTAAAAGTCATTGCAAGATAAAATTCACCGCCACAACATTTCAAAATATAAAACAACTCAAAATTTAATCACAAACAGAACACAAAACTACAATTGCAACTAAATTAAAACGTCCTGTTGGATGATCGGGAATACCTCGGATGATGTAACCTACGTGTTGCTAACGGGATTTCCCACGGTCTAAATGAAAGTGTGGAACTCATTCGGTTTAGTTTAGCAAATTCATCCGGACTAAGTGAATCCGATAAAAATAATGATGCGGAAGGATGGAACCGTGGGATCTTAACCGGTGTCGTTATAATCAACTTTAAGATTTGTTTTAATCAAAACACAAAAAAAAACACTTGGAAAATTAAGACTATTCTATTAAAATTCCTTCTTTAAATCAATAGCTTTATCATCAAAAAAAATAATCAAATTGGATCTACAAACTTCTATTAAGGGGACCATTTTAATCCCAGATTATCTAAAAGATCTACTGTTTTGTCCTTGGACTCTTAAGTATGAATCAAAATAATCCCACCATTCAAAGTAAAAAAAGAAAAAAAGTTAAAATTAAACGATAGTATCAAAATGAGGTATTTTAAGGATTTGCATCATCTTAAAACTTTTACAAAATCTACTCTCCTACTTGTCTTGTTTAGAATATAATCTCTGTAAAATTCCCAAAAATTTTTTATTTCATTTCCAGTTGCTCTGTGATAAAATTAATGCACATTAAAGTTATAGAATTTTATAAATTTTGAGCATATCTATTGATAAGTTTTCTTTAAAGTATCTCAAGATTAAAAAGAAAAATCATACATTAGATTTTATAAAAAATAGAGCAATAAATTCCTAAAAGCACTGTCTAGCAGCTGATTGGATCTACATCCTTTTAGCATCCTAATTTAAAATCAATTTTGCACACCGATTGCATAGAAAACAATTTCTTGGCATATCCATCTAAGAGGGGTAGCATGCATCAAAGAAAGTAATTAAATACAAAACACAACCAAATTCAGCAGCAAACATTACATGGACAAGCTTTTTAAAAACGTATCCATAAAACCATCCCCACAATTTAATTCTTTCCATTCTTCATAAAGTCCATCATTCAAAATTCTCTTATATCTAACAATAAAAACCATCTTTAGCCTTCTATTATCATTGTCATTATATCATCAACATTATCCCAACAATTTTAGTTCAGCTTAATAAACTCTCATTCCAATTTATTAGAATTAAACGAAAATTTGACACTAAATAGGACGCAATGGAGAAAAGGATTCATGTAGCCAACCCCACTCTAGTGGGATTAAGGCTTTGTTGTTGTTGTTGTTATTAGCATAGTCCTCATTCCCAGTTTGTTCATGTCGAATGCTGATTATTGACTAATGTATAATGTATTTAACTGGTTTTGTCTATACCTATTTGCATAACTTATGTCAGTGTTATTTAGATCTACTTATTTCCTTCTGAATTATTTCAATATTAATTTGTCCATTGGTCCTATTGGTGTGCTTCTACGCTTCATCATGCATGTCTAAACTACTTAAATCCATCTTTCCTAATTTTGTGACAGATCCATCTAGGATTCTCAAAAATAGCATGCTCAATTTGCCTATTAGTAATTTTTAACTACCCAACACTGCAATCTATATTAAATTTTATAAAGCATAGATTTTAAGCCTCAATGACATGCTCTTATCACATCGTA
The DNA here is from genome assembly GCA_022702705.1 of Papilionanthe hookeriana x Papilionanthe teres. Classification (NCBI taxonomy): domain Eukaryota; kingdom Viridiplantae; phylum Streptophyta; class Magnoliopsida; order Asparagales; family Orchidaceae; genus Papilionanthe; species Papilionanthe hookeriana x Papilionanthe teres. Next base: position 116,628,350 of record CM040427.1, read on the forward strand.
CACTTGAGGAAACAACTCATCAGCAAATCTAAAATTTATCTCATGGTAAGATCCAAAGTACTCAAACTTATCACACATAAACAGTAATTTATCTTTGTTAATAATGGTTGATAATTAGGAAAATCACACCAACTCAAATTACATTATATATATATATATATATATATATATATATATATATTCAATGTCTAAGATTTCTACACTTAAACAAATGCCTCGACAATTAGAAATAATTTTATCGTAGCAAAAGCATGCAATTGAGGCATCTTATTAAATGAATAATAATGAACTTATACACACATTAATAGAAAACAAAATACCAAAAATCTTCCTTCTAATTCCACATATTACAAGAGTAACAACATACTGATAGAAATATTATGCATGGGAGTATATTAAACACAATCAAGTACATGGATCAAGGAATTCACAAGGGGCCAACATTCTCACAAGCACACTCCAAACAACAACTACGCCATATAATTTGAATCCCTTTGGAAGAAATAACAAAACAAGCTCTCAGCGAGGACTTCATTTCATAATTCGCAATTGTAAAATTTGTTGATATAGCATTATTTAGCTTAAAAGGTAGATTCCTCACTTCCAAATAATCCAAAAAAAAATGGTAATGGGCTCCACTTCACTTCATGACCAATCAACACCCTTCAAAGTGCATGTAATCCTGTCCCAATTTTAATTGGTCCACCTAAGCAGAATGAACCCAATCCTATTTTTTATGTAGATTTTTTTTGGGGAGTGAGGCAGTATTCTTGATGATAAAAGAATAGTTCCTTTGACATGCATAAGAACAAAAAGCAACTTTTACATTAAGTGTTATGTTAACTTATAATTATGAATATGAATTCAACTTATTTTTAAGAGCATCTACGCTAAAATCCAGTATATCCAAACAAACTTTAGCAAGCTGAATTCCAATTCTACTTCCAAAGCATTAAAGAAAAACAAAGCAATGAGAATAATAGCTTTAAAATACAATACTAGCAATGAATAACTTCAAAAAGCACCAAAAGCACTCAAGTGCACTACACAGATGAGAGGTGGCTCAACTGTGACAGTTTTTTACATGCATCACCATCTTACGAAATAAAATTCCTTTACATTTGTTTTTCCATTTTTCAAAAATAAAGTTGATCTTCAAGCAATTTAATTTCATAGATTAAAATGATGCAAGTGCTGAAGGGTGAGGTACAAATGAAAACAAAGGAAAATAATCAGCAAAAATGGCACTCACACAGTACCCTCCTCTTCCAAGTAGCTTAATGGGTGTCCCAGCCCTCCTGGCGCAAGCACTTGGCCAGTTCATCAACGCACAGTATTCTACCAGGCCACCATGAACCATTTCTCCGGCGGACCCACACGAGGCCTCCAGCTGAAGCATTTCATCATCCCCTTCAAATCATCTTCTCCGAAACTCTCCATTTCCTAAAAATAACTCTCAAACTAGCTTCCATAACTAGCAGACATCAGCGTTTCCGAGTTCCATCAAAGAACAAGTTCCAAATTACCATAAAATATCAGATCACCCAGTCTAAAAAACCAAGAGCCAAGCGCTTTTACGATAAACTTTAAATATATAGCTTCAGATGGGCATTATTTGCCATAAACACTTCCAAAACAGGAAGAAAACAGAGCATCTAACCCTAATGCAACTCCAGTCTTGCTGAAAAATAGAAAAGCGGAAAACAGTTTTCTGCCGTAAAAACGAAGTACAGTTGCAAACGGAGGAAAACGGACTGTAAATATGTTTCAAAAAGACAAAAAGTAGGCATAGGGTCTGAGGGATAGGAGAGGCATAGGAGCGAAAACCGAAAATCATAGCCGTAAAAAATGGATGAAAGAACTCTGGATCCGAAGAAAAACTACATATCGTCCTCTTGACGGATCTTAAGAGAAGCATAAATGGGATTTCTTGATTACTACCAGCTTTACTAAGCCCCTCTCCTTTCTCTCCTCAATTCCTCACTTCAATAACCATATTCGAGTGATAGAAGCTAGCTTCACGTCCCACATCGATGTAGACGATCACAGTTGTCGCCGAGAAAATTGTCATATGCTCACTACCGTCCTGGACAACTGAGATACACCGAGAACACTCCATGTATCACCTATGTAACTCCTCTCAAGGTGTTGGGTGTACATGAGGTGTATGGGGGTGTGCTCTCACGTACCCGGACGTAGCCTGCTGTCCGCGTCCGACGCAACTTTTTTTTCGTCGCTCGGAGCCGGCCACCGGGAGGAGAGAGGTGTGCCGGGTGGTTGCACTAGTCCGAGCCGATCGCACCTGGATTTTTAGTTTTTTAGAAGAATGAAGTTGGGGAGGTCGGTGAATCTCAATGCGGCGGGTTAGGCGCTTGATTCCGCCCCGAAAAGGTTCTCTCCGGATCTAGCACGGCCAGACGCCATGGCTACCAGCCCCCGGTGTGGCAATCGGCTCCCGCAGCCCCCGAGCGTGAACCGCATTATCTCCGATTAAAGCCCTCGGAGGATGGAGAGAGATAGAGCCCATTTGGGACAGCTTTTATTTAGTGCGTTGGCGTTTTGAAAATGTATCACATTTATTTGGGTAAATTATGTTTTGATAACTTATGCGTTTTCAAAACGCCGAAAACAAGATTTTCACGCAATAACTATCTAGATGTCGTGCGCTTTTGAAGCTACACCGTCTTCTCCAAAAAAATAAAAATTCGTAATACCACTACATCTAATTTACCAACATAATATTTTTAAACATCTTATCAAATAGATTATTCAATAAGTCATAGCTTGCTCCCCAAACAGATCTTTTGACCGAGCGAATGAGGTGATATGTTGAAAAAAAAAATCACAGAGCTTTTAATAAGAGAATAATTAAAGATCATCTAAACTTTGAATTTAGTTAGTTAATAAATAAACCGAGTGTATGGATAATTCGAACTCCCGCAGATATCAACAAGGTCAAATTCAAGCTAAAATGGCCCAATCAAACAATGTAAATGTTTAGAATTATATTAATTGAATAATTAAATAATTTTTAAATATAATATATTTTTATGATCAAATTTACATCTTAAAATGAAAAATTTAAAAAGCAAGTGGTTATTTAATTCTCATATTATTAAGGCGCTTAAAATGATAAATAGTAATATGTGAATACTATATTATATAAAAAATTTATGACTTATTGTTAAAATTTTGTTGAATTTGATATTGGCAGTTAAGAGAAGAGGGATGAACAATAGAAAATAGTATTATTTTGATTAAATATTTCTACTATTTATAGAAGATATAAAGTACAATAGCAACATTAAATTTACCCCCATCCGGAGAGGGTATTTACCGGGGTATTTATAGTATTTAACAAACAATGGCTTATTGTTCCTATTGTCTTCTATCTCACGGTTAAATTTAGCCGACTTGGTTGGATTGAGTCAACTCCGTCAATAGACTTGGTCGATTAATCCACTCGGTTGACTATCTTCACCCTTGTAAAGTATCTTTGGGTCTCCGTTGGATGTTCCAAGATACTTTGTGGAACTCGTCCTCTATCACCGCATAGTTTACCAAATCGAGTTCTGCTTTCCGAAGGTTGACGGTCAAGATGATCTCCCGTCTTGTTTACGATAGAATGGCTTATACTTGGATCGCTAGTCATTTTCTTGTTCGTTTTTCTTTTTTTTTTTTTTTTTTGAATTTGATGGCTTTGGCTCAGTTCACTAGCCTCATCCCAACTTGGTGAACCACGATCTCTTTTTTTAGGAATACGCATCTATCATGTTCTTCTTCTAGACTCTTAAATCTTATAAAATCAATGCAGATGCATTTTTCTTTATATATTTAGTTCCTGATTTCTCTTACTCTCTCTCTTTTTGAAAGGTGATATGCCGATTAAAATAAGAGAATTAAATGTAAAAAGTAAATCTCATCTTAATTTTAATTAATGACTTAATGAGTGAACTTTGATTTTGGAGCTTTAGATGCTTATAAATATGGTGTGGATGACTCTCTTGCCTATTTTGCTATATTTATTTATTTGTTAAGTCGGTTGGCTTTCGTATCTTGTGCGTTGTGATGGACAAACTCACAAAATCTTAGATGACGTTCCCACTTAAAGCCTAATTTGCTCTATTTTTTGAAAAATCAAAAGGATGTGTCCTCCAGACATGAAAAGTGAAAAAAAAATCATGAAGGGAAGAAAATTGTACTCCCATTGTTAAATTATATGCCCACAATGACCCGACACAAAGGTAGAGGAATGTTCAACCGACCGATTTAATCCGACCACACAAATCGTCACAAGCAGCCCCCGTTCGATCATACTCAAGTGGCTTATGACGTACTCATGTCGCTTTCACAAGTGCTCTCTAGCCAACTTAGTGTCGCTTACTGCCTAAGTTGATTTGGTTCCCGGGCATGGACTTTGTTTTGTGGGATTTGACTTTTGGATTCCACCTTAAGTCTTTTTTAAAATGAATTTTAATAAATTTAAGAGATGATCCGGTGCCCACAACTCAAATGAGGGTTCAACCGAGCCATCGTGAATTTAATTTACAGGAAGTTATTGGCCTAAAGCAAGGTTGGTGGAGTCGATCTCCTAGATAATCCTACACTCTTCAAAAACGGCAAAGGAAGCTGCCGAAGGCCCGAATGTCTCATGGGGTCGTTTGCTCTTCATCCGGACGATATTGAAAGTATTTTCAATTGGACAATAGGGGTCCAACGTACCGAGAAGATATGTGAGTTGTTGGCTTGTATGGAATATGTGAAGGAGATGATGACGGCCCTTTGTCAGAGCTGGTCAAATGTTCAAGAAAGATCTCGAGTTTTTCAAGCGCAAGTTGAGTGAAATTAGTTAAACTAATTTAGGTTTCAAGGGAAATTTTATATAGGAGGTTGAGCTGGCGGCGGATCCTCTTGTTAGATTTTTTGCCTTCTCTAACCGGTCTTTAAATGACTCGTTAAAAATTCCAAATATAATTTTATAAATAAAAATAATTTATTTGCCTTTCTTATGCTATTTTGATTTTGAAGATAGCCTCTGCGGGGCTCATTAACTTTTTTGTCAAATTTTCCCTTATGTGATGGTTAGACTTCCTTAATCCTCCATACATATATAGGGGTTAAGTAATGAGGCCGCCCTCTTCTCGCATTTTCCTATCCTTCACTTTCGACTCCATGTGCTTCACTTCCGCAGATATTCCCCATAAGATTTATGATTGGTGTATTTCTGACGATCATTCGGCATGATCGAAGGCGATGGTCGACTCGCTTTGAGAGAGCCGGATTTTTTATTCTTCTATAAAACTTCGAGTTGTTAATGAGGTGATCAAGCGACTTTGTTAAGCATACCTTGTTCTATATGGACTAGTTCGGTTTTTACTCACTTATCACTTTGTATTGAGTTGTGATCTATCCTTTAATTATGGGGACATCTTGAAGCAAGCAGTACATAATTTTCTTACTTCTGCGATCATGTCCTTCATGATATTTTGTCGTCATCGGTGGATTTTGTAGTCTATTAACTTATTTATTTATTTACTCTTGTTCCTAATTGGACACTTGGACCTTAGCGTATTTGTCCAGCTTTTGATATGCAAATTCCAGCGCTTGGGTTGGAAAATGGGTCACGGTTGCTCGGAAGCAAGAATTTTGCTTAGATTCCTCACCAAATAGGTGATTTGACCGACTGTCCCATCTAGAGACACCTCGTTCAAAGGTAAAGGCCAAAGTGCTCGCAAAGGACACAGATGATAACAGGATTAAGGAACGGGCCGTCGACTAGTACCTAGAGTAAGCACTTGTCAAGAGGGTGTTGCAAAGACATCCTTTAGAAACAACTCGAGCCGATTTGGAAGTATCCGACGTTTATTAGGTCAAGAGGAGGTGATGATGACTCGCCGGGGTAAAGGAAGAAGAAGGCTCGCTCTTGGCCGTTCATGAGTTAGTGAAGTATCCGACGCCAAATGTGGTTTTTTTTGGCATGAGGACTAATGGTTTGGTAGGTATGAATCCCATTTACTAAATTTCTCCTTCTATTGTTGTTGTTCAAAGGCCATGAATGAATGAAATTATTATGATCAAGTGACCAACATGTCTATGGAAGATAAGAGTTATCGCCTACGTGTCCTCGAGGTGCAAACCAAATGGATGTTGAATGAACAAAGGAGCTCTCGAAGAGTTAAGCCAATTTAAAACCACTTTGGGATAATAGTAATAAAGCCTACAATCCTCAGACAAATTGCTCGCATATCTTTAGCCAAGTTGCATTTCAAAAGGGCCGCCATTTAAATTTTCTAACTTTAAATTTTAGTTTATTGTATATATAGTTTTGAATAATTTGGAAATTAGCATTTGGATTTGAAAAATAATTTTAAGTTTGAAAATTTTAAGATATGAAATCAAATTCATCTCACATCCCAAATAGTTTATATAAACGAGTACCATCACAAACCGTGTATCTACCTTGAAGAATAGACATACGTTTGATAGTGGGGCTCGATTAAATAAACTAGAAGATTTGTGACATCCATTTGGTCCGCGAACCAATTTTTATAAGCCGATTAGTGCTCCCCGCTTAATATAAATGAATTAAGCGGTGTTTGTATTACCTGGTTCTTAAAGTTCCCTATATGGGCAAGCCCATATAGTTAATTATATCTTAAATGACGGAAATCACTTAAGAAAACTCTATAATTATCCGTGGTTTTGCTCTCAAGAATTTCAAAGTTTAAGGTTTTCAAAGGATTGGATTTTTGGAAATTTCAATAGGGAATAGCTCAAATTTGGAATGTTTATTTTAAGAATCCAAAGGAAGAGAAGTAGGGATGTTGTAATCCAAAGGAAGAGAAGTAGTCAAATTCTGAAACGTTTATTTCAGTGACTTCCCAACTATTCTATGGTTTGGCTTCAATCGAGAGTTTATTTAATGTTGTAATCCCCGCAAATTTTAGTTAATTAGGACTTATATTTATATGACATGATCATACAAATAGCCTCGAAGATGTGAGGGTTTATGTGAAAATTAAACGATTACCAAGGAGTCCTGGGACCGGCTGTGACTTAATTTGCATAGCAACAATTATGCAAATGCCTAACAAAAAAGTCGACGATTTGCTGTAATCAGTAAAATTACCGAAATCCTATGGTTTTGTTATTTAAAACTAGGAAAGGTTTTGCCGATGATTCCAAACTTTGCCGACGACGATGGCCGTGTTGCCCACTATGGCCCAAGTCTTCTTTGCTGCGCAGGTTTAGTTTTAGAAAGTGAAAATCAAGAGATAAGAGAAGTGTTTTGTTTTAAAAGAGTTTTAAGGTTCGTATTTTTAATGTTTTATTAGAATCTTAAAGTCGATTATAACAACACCGGTTAAGATCCCACTACCCACTATTCCGCACCGTTATTTTTATCTGACCACTTAGTCCGTATGAATTTGCTAAACCTAACCGAATGAGTTCCACACTTTCATTTAAACCATGAGAAATCCCGTTAGCAACACGTAAGTTACATCATCCGAGGTATTCCCGATCATCCAACTAGACGTTTTAATTTAGTTATAGTTGTGGTTTTGTTGTACCGTTTCGAGATTAAATTTCGAGTTGTTTTATATTTTGAATGCTTTACCAGAATTTTATCTGTCATGTTTTTAATTTAGTTTTGTGTTTTAGCTTTTGTGGCTACCCTAAACATTTCGCCATGTGGTGTCAATCTTGTTTAACATGCAAGAAAAGTAAAGTGCATGCAAGTAAATTGTAATAAAATAAAATCAAAATTCGAAGGGTCCTCCCGTCATTCTAAGCTACACTTAAAACACATTTTAAGCATTTATATATTCGGCAAGAAAACACTCATTAAGGGAAGGTTTTAAATTGCCTACCAAAAATCTAATCCTATAACAGTCAATTCCTAAGACGTTTAGGTTCTTGTGTTTTGTTAAGGATGATTTTCTTCATCAAAGAATAATTAAGTTCATTGAAATTTAAAAACATCTCATCGTATTAAGAAAGTTCAGGACGAGTCCGAAACATCTTTTCAATACTGGCATTATTTTTGTATCCAAACGAATTTTATTATACTCGTGAATTAATCATCCAAAGTTTAGTGAAATGGCTCGTCACTAACTCTGACATTTGATCGTCCGATTAGTATGACATTTCATTTAATGCTTCATTTAAGAAATATGATAATAAAAGCCTTTGGGGCAACTCGCCTTGTTCAAGAATTTAACCGCTTGATTAAAAAGTCAATTAATGATTTCAATTTTATTTTAATGACTTCAAAATTCAAATTTGATTTCTATAGTTTTAATGTTTTATTTGTTAAAGATACATTTACTAATTGATTAAATTTTTAATGATTTAAATTAATTACTGAATATAACACTTTATATCAATTTTAATGGTTTTGATTTTTTATGTTTTAATTTTAATTATTTTAAGTGTTGATTACTTATTTTTTCAAATTCATTTAGATTTGTTTTTTGGTGATTTTCACAATTAATAGTTTTAAATTTATTTCAATTCGATTATCAAATCACGAATGTTTTAAGCTTTTAATTTAATTAAGGTTGGCTTTTCCTTTTTACTTATTTAATTATTTAATTATTAATTTCAATTATCATTTTTTGAGTTTGATTAAGAGTTGAATATTATTAAAGTGATTCATTTAGGGATTTTAAATTAAAGAATTGATATCTTCTTAAATCATATCCCTAATCTTAATAATATAAATTTTAACTTATTCTTCAAAATTCAATTGTTTAATTAATTAAAATTTATCAGGAATATTTTCAAGATGATTAATGGGTTTCTACCCTTAATTCCCTAGGTTTCAATCATTTAATGAAAATTTTAAAACGTATATTTTACCCTCCCTCGATTAAACTCTTAAATATTAATTAGGTTAAAATTTTAATTACATTTATATCTTTTTAAGCATGTTCATTTCATAACTCATCAAATTAAGCTCAAATGAACTTAAATTTTTTATGTCACTTCACTACATGTCAATTAAGATACTAGAGGAGAAAATGATTTTTCCGAATTTAATTTAATTTTATATATTTATTTCGTGAAATATCTCGGGTTTTCAATAAAAATTAAACAACATGTCCAAGGTAAGGTTTCTATCTTTAGAAAATTATGGGATGTTCCTACTGACCGTAGGACTATTTAGACAAATTTTGGTGATTTTTTGAATTATATTTTATTTATTATAATTATTTTGAGTTTTAGAGTGTTAATTAATTATAAAATAAAATTAAAGTTGAAGAATGGATTTTTTATATTTTTTTCTAAGTCTTCCTGAATTCTCTCAAGGAGTCCATAGAAGTAAATTTTATATTTTTATGATTTTTCTTTGATTTATTAGAATTAATGTTGTGAAAATGTAGTGGAAATTCATTTTTTAATATTAAAAATTGTTTTAAGCCTTCAAAATTCAATATTCCCAATCCTATAGACTTCAGAAAAATATTTGGTTTATTCCTTATTTGATTTGGATGCAAAATGTGACATTTTTATGATTTTTAATATTTTTATGATTTTTATTATTTTTTATTATTAAAATATTAAAATATGGTGAAAAATGAAATTTTTTGAAAAATTCAAAATTTAATTTTTTAGACTCCTCTCGATACTGAGAAGTCCCAAAATCAATTTGATAAATTTTTTAAAATGTATTTTGCCAGAATTTTTAAAATTTAATAATGATCATGACACTTAAATAATTCATTTAGTAGGGCTAATCATTTTCAATTGATTTTAAATTTTTTATGTGAGACTGACTACAGATTAGTGGAGAATTATTTTCAAGTGGTTTTGATGTGTGGTTAGTCCTAATTAATTAAAATTCAGTTTTAAGTATTTGGACTAATTAGGTTATTTCGAGGAATTGCACTAAACCAAAATTTTCCCCAAGGTCCTCTCGGTCATAAGATACCCTAAATTTTCTTCTAGAATTTTCATAACATGCTAATTACTCGGAATTAAAATGGCAAAACGTACACATAAATTTGAAAAATCAATATCTTGCCACAGAGATGGCCTCCGGCCTTGAAAAAGTTCGTGGAATGTCCCAAGTACAGAGGCTACAAAGCCCTATGGTCTCATGCCATGGTGAATTGTCTAAATGCATGGAGAATTAAAATATTGAAATTGAATAATTAATTAAAAATAAAATACTCATCAAATAATTTAATTCTTTTTTCACATTTTTCTCCTCTCGTTCACCGAGCAAGAGGGTATTTTTATTTTATTATTGTGATTTTTCTACACAAAGATATAGATTTTTCAAGTTTCGGTATTTAAATAAATAGAAAATATCATATTTATCTACTTAACTCGCCGGGCCGCGTCAACCCCAAGAACTCCAGCCCACGTTAGCCGGGGCGTCCTATTCGACGCCGCCACCGTAGCCGCAATCACGCGTCCCGCCGTCTCTTTCCATCTCCTTGTCCGCTCGGAGCAGGACCGTCCATTCTATACACGCGATCCACCCGGTTTCCCGGTCATCGTCTACGACCGGTGTGCCGAGAGCCGTCCACACTAGAACCCTAATATCTCCCTCATTTCTTAACCAATTTACATGAAATTTGATCCTATGTGTTCGTCTAAATGAGAGCTGCTGCATCCATACGAATAACATGCATTAAAATTAACTTACCGGAAATGGGAAGGTCAAAGCCCTGGGAGAAGAGGAAGTCCAGCTGGCTGAAATGGAAGCTTCACCGTAGGTTGTGCCTTTTGATCACCCCAGAAACGGCGAGGGGCCCGGCTCAGAATTGTCTAGGTATGAAAGTGACCAAGGCCGATTTTAAGCTTTGGACTCTAGAACAATTGGGTGTCCCGGGTGAGGGGGCTTTTGGCCGGAAAACTTCTCCTCTGGTCTCGGTGAAGGTAGGGTCGTTCGAATTTAAGGGATCGACTCAATGGTGAAGTTTCCCGGTTTTCGGCTTGGAAATTCAACTCGAAACTGAGCCTGGCCGTAGGGGAAATTGGCCGGATTTCGGGGGATCAAGTGTTCTATGCTAGGAGGAGGGTCCGGAGCAATTTTGACAAGAGTTTCCGTATGGTTTTGTTCAACCTCTCTTTTTGGCCGAGAGAGCATGGATTTTAAATAGAGTTGGCCGGGAGGCTTCCTGTGGGCAATCGATGTCAGATTTTGCTGCCTGAAGTCAAGAGAAGAATGCCTTACAGGGCCTTGGCTCAGGGCATGGGAGCGCCCGCAAGGGAAGAATTCAAAATTTTGACTCACATGGAGCTCTCGGCCATGAGGTTTTCCTGGGCCACGCGGTGGCCGGCCGACTGTGGTCGTCACCATCCCGATCAAGAGGGTCGTGGTTTGAATTTGGTGAAGTCAATTGGATTTGGCCAAGTGTAAGGGGGCTGAATTCAAATGGAGTGGGGGAGGCTTATTTTGGGTTTAATTTGGTTAACCCATGGTTTTAGGCTTGGTGCACCACACAATGCCCGGTTTTCAGCCGAAAAGAAATCATCGGGCCGCCCACATGTGGTGAAGTCCCTATCAAGATTGTTTAAGTTAATTTTGGGTTAGGGTGTGACATCAAAGGGGTTAAAAAAGGCTTAAGGGAAGCTTAGAAAGGATTCTCCTTGCCATAAATGTATCAGATGTGAAAAAGTGTCTTCTCCATGGCTTCGCATGTGACTTATACATGGTCATACCCATTCGTTTGGGGATGGCTTAGCTTAGTTTCATGAAAATAGATTTTTGTGGATTTGACATTTTTTGCCTAAGATTTGGATGAAGCTTGATTTAATCATTGCTTTGAACTTAGGAATTGATTTAGATTAAATGGATGGAAGGGTATTTGCCATAAGGGCTTTAGAATCAATTCTTTGGGCTTTTTGGATTTGGTGAGAGATATTCTTGGTGGTTTAGGAGGTGGGCTTTTAAGTTTTGAAATAAATTTATGGATGAAATTGGTGAGGGGTTGTGTCAAATAAATGCTGGGTTTAGTTTAGAGATGCTGCCATGAGAACTTTAGAAGAAATTTGATGCCATTTGGAGTTGAAATGGGTTCAATTCTCGCTTTTTAGTAATGGGGTCGTTTCAGCTACCTATTAATTTTAAGCAGTTTGGGTTAATTTTGGATTTTGATAAGCAAATTAATGTTGAAAAATGTTTATGGTGGTGTGACAAAGAGTTTTCAATTTTGATGGGCTTTGATTTCCTTTGCCGGGGCTCATTTGGGTTCATGATGGATTTAGGCCAAATTGGGGATTTTTGGTTTGGGTTAGGTTTGGGTGGAGTTTTGTTCCAAATTAGGTAAATCATGTTAGTATTTTGTTTTGGGGATGTTAGGAAGGTTTAGTAAAATATTTGGGGTTAATTGGAGTTGAGTTGGGTTGTTTTCAAAGGCTAAGTTTGGAGTCATGGGCCAAAATCGCTTTAAGCTTCAAATTGAAATTGATCCACATGTTGATGAAATTGGGTTTATATTTGGTCTAACTTGGTATCAGATATTTAACTGAAGTTTAGAATTGAATTGGATCAAATTGAGGTCAATTTGGCTTCGGGTTTGGTGGGACATTGGGTCCACTTAGGTTAAAAATAGGTCAAATTGGGGGTTTTGGTAAAAGTAGGCTAAATTGACAAAATTGGCCTATAGTGTAGTTGAATAAAATGAAATTAGAATATTTGGGGATTTTTGGAATTTTTAGAATTTTCTGAATTTTGGAATTTTTGGATTAGAAGGGTATTTTGGGTATTTGGAGGGTATCGAGGGGGTATTTTGGAATTTTGGTATATTTTGACATGGATGATCAATATGAGTGGGGAATGTTTTTAGGATTGATTTTGAGGAATTTTGGGTAATTTAGGCAATTTTTCACTTTGGGTAATTTCAAGGGTATTCGTAGGTTTGGGCGGGTTTAGGGCTCCCTTGGTCAAAATTGAAATTTGGAAAATGAAGATTGATTAAGTGAAATCATTTTGGTTGAGCCATGAAGCCATATTAAGCTCACAAGATCCATGAGAGGACTCATATTAGGCATTCACTATGTTGTTCCTAACCCTCATGGACTCATTAGGCATTCACTATGTTGCTCCTAACCCTCTTAACCAGGGGCTTAGGGGTTAAGGTCCATCCATATGAGTTACCTTACATGAGGCAGTGAGTCCAATTGGTTAAAGGTAGTTTTAGGGTTGAATGTGTGTGAGAGTTTGGTGTGTGCAAGCTTACCCTCACCAGACGTAATCATCTGTGGTAGTCCTAAGGCCAAAAAGTCCTATAGGAATCCCTTTTCATCCTTTAAACTCCACATTTGATGCCTAAACTCCTTCAAGTGGCCTGGGGGTTTACAATAAAAATTGTGGGGTTTGAAGGGAGCCAAGAAGTGTTTAAATTTCTAAGTGATGGTTCCCATTTCTAGTCCTCTAAGATAGTCAAGGAGAAGCCCTATGGCCAGATCCTAAGTACTAAGGAGAGAGAAGAGAAAAGACCTCATCAAAAAAGAGGTCAACAACTACGTTAGATTCCTAACTTTTTATGTGATGAAGGAGACTAGCCACCCCATTATTGTTGACACAAGTGGAACCTCTACAAGGACATTGTCAAAGCAATAAAGGGGACTATCCAAGAGAACCGTTGACATAGCACACCACTAGTCATTCGAGGAATAATATCATCACAAGAAGATGGCCCGAATGTGATCTACACAAGTGAGTTACTCCTCATCTTCTCAAAAGAAATTCAAAGAGTCTATGTTTAAGTGGATTATCATGAAATTGGAGGAGGCGAAAGTGAGTAATAGCCCGAGCAAGAATTTGCCTTGATAGATCTTTGAAAAGACTAGAACTTTTCATTTTCCTATTGTTGTCTACTACACCTTCACATAGGTGAAGATGATGTATTCCCGCACTTAGAGGAGGCTTTACTAGAATGTAGCTTGGTCACTTATACTAATTATCGACATATACCATTTAATGGGCCGACTCGCATCTCATATCCCTAATCGGCCATTCTTTGTCGATGCATCATACTCAACTAGAGCTCAGGAAAACTAACAGCTGCGAGGATAAGTTGAAAAAATTAGAGGTAACAAGCCTTGAAATAAAAAAATTAGTTATGAAGAAGTGCTATGGAGACACTTGATTAGTGCGATCTGACTTTCTTCCCATTCGCACAAAAGGATATTCTCATAGAGAAATTTCGTGAGGGGACCTATATGGTGTTGTTCACATGACTAAAACCTGCTTTTTCATCTCTAGCTAGGTTAATCTAAAAATAATTTCTACATTGGTGATCGACTCGTAGAGCAAGAAGGCCAAATGAGATACTGTGGATGATGAGACGACAATGGCCATTAAACGTGTAGACTGGGCTCAATCGTTGTCCGTAAACAAAAAAAAAATCTACTTTCTTAAAGTACTTTTGTAAACCAATTATCAATTTATGAGTGAATAGATGTATGAATTTTTAAGTGCTTGTACCTGAAGACTTTCCTTACTCTTCATTACCCTCGAGCCGAGCGGTTATCGAGGCGAGGAGAGCTCGTCTAATCGCAAGATATGTCAACCGTATAATATGTGAGTTAGATTGATTTTCTGTGGTTTTCGAGTTAGATGGTAGGGCCTACAATTGATCGATAGAGTGTCATAGAGTTTGAATAGATAATTGAGATTGTAAATAATTCATGACTCATTTAATATGATACTACCGCCCATTCTTTACACCACCCATATATCACTACTCGTATAAGTCATTATCGTGGATGTGCCACACCTTAAGCTAAACATCTTAAGCCGCTATTGTCGCAACATGGTGGTAACCATTCAAACTTACTGATTTGTGTTAACTCATGCACTCGTTCAACGTGGATCATGACATGATTGAGTAGGAAATGACTACGAGCTTCGATCGGTATTCTATGATAAGATATATGAAAGTTTCATGCTGCATAGGAATTGAGGGTCGTATAATTAGATGGATTTTTTATCGAGCGACTATTGTTGATATCGTATAAATCTAGTTACTTAGTTGAGAATACCGTGGGTGGGTTCATGTATTACCCGAGTGTTAGTCGACTTGATGACCTTTCATTAGAAAACAAAATTTGTCAAGTATTTGTCATATTTTGACCGGCTTTCTGCGCAACTATAGTCGAGCTGAAGTTTTGGTCTCGATTCGATTATTTTTTTCAGATGAATTATAGCGTGAGTTCCATGAGTATTGGTCGGGCCTAAGACCATGCATAGCTAAAAAATTTTAAATGCATTGTTTGAATATGATGATAGAAATTAGAAAAAATTGGAGTTCAACAATCATTTATCATTATAGAGGTACATAGTCTATAGATAAAATATTTTAAGTCATTTTTATTCCACGTGTGTGGCACCTCTCCTTTTTCTTATATGCCCTCAGCTTGAAGGCACCGATCGTCGGTTAAAAATTGAATTATCTTATCAATGTATAATCGAACTTTTATAACTTAATCCATGTGCCATGGGTCGTCTTTTCCTTAACAAGGTGAGGATTTGAGCGGTGAATGTTTTATCTTTAACATGTTGTTATAATACCGAGTTGTCATTCCTTTTATCTCCTCTTATCTAAGGATTGAGTCACCATTTTTCCTCCACTGTGTCGAGCACGAGTTATATTCCTTCATTGTTTCTTGTTATTCATTCATATATGTCTTATCAAACATAGAGGTTACAATCACCATTTGACCATGAAAATTATAGTCCATCGATAGCACAACCTCCATTCGTGTGGCAACATGAATGGAGTTTGTCCGATCAAGATGAAAGAGGGTCCGAATCACCCATAAATGAATGGTAAGACTTTAGCTCAGCCTTTCTTTTAGCTTCATCAATCTTTTTTTTCTTAGTAAATTCAAGATGTCTGTCTTGCCAGCCTTTAGCTTGCCCATTCATTAGTGGGTGATGGACGAATGTAATTTTGTGTTAATCCTCTAAATTTAGTATAAAATTTTCACTTCGATAAACATACCGTGTCTTATTATTTTGTGATGATGGTGAATGGTAAACCATACTAAGATATCGATTGACTGATGAAGTTTCAAATGACCTTTTAGTTATGTTCAAAACAAGTGTTTTCACGTCAACTCACTTAGAGATGTAATCTATCATGGCATAATGAAAACTTTTGTTGTCCACAAGATATATAAAATGGTAAAAGGTTATCAAGTCCTTAAAGATCAAAATGGCTACAAAGCACGATCGACGTTTATGGGATGGTTGGTGGTGAATCAATGTGAATTTCTAGCATTGCTCGCACTTATTACAAATTTCTCAACACCCTTATGTAGGGGTTGGTCGAAGTAACATTGTCATTGCATCCTATGTTTCTCCATATATTTTCCGAAATAAACTTCCTCACTCGCTAGAATGTACTTCTTTCGCATTTCCTCCTTTCATTCTCCTTGACACATCTTAAAGTATAACAATGTTGTTGACCTTCAAAATATTTTTTTTTCTCATTCAATAAATATTAGGAAGTTCTCATTTTGAAGCATTATGGGCCGGCTTATTTTCGCGATGTTTCCAATTCGAGAAGCAAGATATACTAGTCTCGTGTAGCTCTTTATTCCCTTAGTTTCACTTTTCATTGCTTTAGCTTCTTCTCACAGGGGTCGCTGTTTAAGTTTTAGATGTCTCATCCCTAAAAAACACACTTAGATGTATATCAGCTACTTGATTATTTTTCTATAGAGATGTGCTTGATTTTGAAATCTTTGAATTTCCTTATTTTCATCTTGGACTCATCGAGATACCATGACATCATTATATCTTTGACTTTGACATGCTAGTTTACTTGATTGTCCACCAATTGAGAGTCAAATTTCACTATGGGGTTCTACAATCCATCTCGTAAGCGAACCATAGTTCGACTATCAAGGCTTTGTACTCAAACTTTGATTTTTTGGGACTTTTAATCCCACTACTATTAAATGTTACTATTAATCCCTAATCGACTTTGTACAACAAGATCGAACCCTTCCCCATTGTGACTATACGCTCCATCGATATACATGACCTAGGTTAGGTCATGGCTCACCGCTTCATTATCGAGCTTTCTGCTTTGGAGTATTTTATTATGGCTTGGGTTTTAACATAGTTCCCGACACATATGAGAGATTTAACTCGCCGAGTTCTACCACCCACTTGAGAAGCCGACAAAAATGTTCTAATTTAGTGAGGACCACTTGAGGGGATGGTCTCGTGATGATTATGACCAAATGTTCTAAGCACGCTCAAAGGTTGTGATAAAAATAATGTGAGAGAAGGTTAATTTTTTTCTATAATCAAATACCTAAGATTGGCTCCTAAGAGTACTTGCACATGTAGTAGACCAAGAAATACTCCCTTTTCGATACTCTCAAAGCAAAATTAAGTTTATGGCCTTAGGTGTGACTCCTGGGCATAGGGAAAGTTCTTCGTTCTATTTTGGGCTTTGGAGGAGTGGTGGTAATGCTAGGAGTTCTTCAATTTCTTGAATGTTGGTTCACATTCATCGACCAATCAAGTCTCTTATTTATGATAATTAAGAAACATACATTTTGTTGTCTAATTTGAGATAAGACGGACTTCACTTTGTGATTCAAAATTGGTCAATTTCAACTTGCTTGGTATTTCTCAAGGGGAAGACATGTTGATCAACGTTCGATTTTTCAAGTTGGCTTTAATTTTTTTAGGGGTCAGTGAGGTAACTCAAGAAATTTTTCCGTTGCTCCATCGAATGTGCACTTAAGTGAATTAAAGTTCATGTTAAATTTTCTTAATGCTTTGAAAGTTTCTTTTAGATCCTTGTTGTGTTGATTGGGTATCATGCATTTACTAGTACATCATCCATATACACCTCAATAAATTTTCCTCTTTATTTGGCAAAGACATCCCTTATGCATTGATAGATCACTCCCGCATTTTTTTTAGCCTAAATGGCATTATATTATAACACAATAAACTCCTCAATCGATGATATGCCTTTTTCACATCTATCGAGTGCATCTTAATTTGTAGTAGCTAGGAGAAAGTGTTTAGGAAGCTCATCAACGAATGGTCGATTGACAAGTGAATCTATCCTTTACGAGGTTAGTTGTCTTTCGTAAAAGTGGTGTTCGTGTTGGTGAACTCAACACACATCCACCATTTATCATTAGCCTTTAAACCATCATTATGTTGGATACCCAATCCAAGTACTTGACTTCTTGGATGTTGTAGACTTCTAACATCTTCTACACATTTTCTCACATCACCACAAATATCATCATTTCTCCTTAATGTCAATATCTCGTATCAAGCTTAGCTAATGATATGTGATCTCGTTGGTACCGCATGCATCATAGCAAATTTACCAAAGAAAGACATCTTAGTGACTTTGGATATTTTTTATCAGCTCATCCATATGACATTCATAGAAGGCATCATCCATTAAGAAAAATATTGATTTCATCATCAATCGCATGGACTTTTTAGGTACTCTCAATGATCTCGAGGCCTTCTCCTTATTAAATGTCATGCTCTAGAGATTTTTGGTGAACACTTCTAATTGAACAAGAGATAATAAGTGTGAGACTACTCTAGATCTCCTTGAATGGTGTTTACTTCGTTTTAGCTAAAGAATTTTAAAGTGACATGGTGGTCGGATGCGATCGCTTGGAAGGAGTTTTGTAAGGGGTGACCAAAGATAACATTGTATGTAGGTGGAGAGTCAACTAAGAGGAAGTCTATCATGTCCGTGAATTATTTCTCAAGTTCTCACCGAGTGCGGATCGATAGGACGAGAGTTCCCAGTGCTTCTTTCATTTCTCTAGAGAACCCGTAGAGTAGCTCAGGCATGGACGAAATGGTAGGTGCTCAAAATCATCTTGTTGAATACAAACTTGAATTTAATGTTTATCAAGCTCCCAATTTTAATGAGTATGCTACCAATCTAGAAAAATAAGATCAAGGTGGTGAGGACTATAACATCGTTGAATAGGTTATAAATTAAAGGTAAGTATTTGTCATTAAAAGAGATTGGGAGTGATGAACTCTATCATGGTGCCAAAGAACAGACACCATTCACATGTATGAGGCTTTCCAAGTCAAGCGGTTGACTCTCTTCTTGTCTCCTTTAAAGATGGCAAAAAGTATATCGGCTATGTATATTGTGTGGGCTCTGGCTTGCTCACTTATAATTTCTTTCATAGGATCTTTTTCGTTGTTGGTTGGTTACTTTGTGGCTTGTAAATTCCCTTTTAGTTTCGTCATTGATCAAATATTTAATCAAGCTTCGAAGGAGCCGTACTCTTCAATGGCATGATCATGGTTATGATGATACACACAGTACTTCTTCTGGTCATGAAGATAAGATTTAGCTTTCATTAGAGTCATCTTTTGAAATATTTCTTGTTTTATATGGTCTCCATTGTTTCATCCATAGAAACTCTTAAAGGAGTCTACTTGAGAATCTTGTAAGTTGGTGAGGTTGCTCCACATATAGAGTTGATCGTTGTTTAGATGGTGGTTTGACCTCCTTAATGATGAGTTTTTTGCCACCGATGCACCGAAAATATATACGCTTTACTATCTAATTTTACCCATTTTTGTGATATTGCACTTTAAAAAAAAGGTATTTTTCATGATTTGTTGCAGGTATGAAGATTTTAGGTGATTGGAGTGAAAAGAAGCAAAAATGAACGAATCCGAAGCAAAAAGAGCAAAAGGGAGAAAAATGGTGAAAAAGTGTTCGAGCCACCAGCGCCAAAATCCAGAACACAACAATTAAATGACACGATAGAGCGCCGCCAATGCCCGAAGTTGGTGGAGTTCAAATTTGAATAGTTTTGGCGACTTTTTTGAAGGGATACCTATGGAAACTCTTGTGATTTCGTTCTTATATTATAAGTAACTACTTTTTGATGAAAAGTATGTCTAGAGAGCAGTCTTCGTGACTTCTCTAGAGAAGCCATCGAGTGTTTAGTGTTAGGGTTTAGGATTAGAGAGTGTAGAGTGAAGAATTGAGAGGGATTCTTCTCATGAGGGTAGGAGAAGAGGTAACATGAGAGATTGCTTCTTCCTTTCCATTCTAAAGAGAGAATCATGTTGTAAAGAAGAGAGAAGAGGATTCAAAGGAATTTCAAGGAATTACCGAGGAAGAGAAAAAGATAAGTTGTATTTTCTTTTATGGTTTGTATGACTTTTATTTTATATATAAAACCAATGTTTTATTGTTCCATGAATTTTAGTCGTCTCCTCGGTTTTCTCTTTCTTACATAGAGATGTGTCGATGGATTGATGTGGATTTGAGGTGTGTTTTTAATCTAATGAAGAAATTGTGACGGTTTTTCATTTAGAACTTAATTTAATTTCAATTCGCCAATTGAAATAACAGTGTTATTAAATATGTTGTTGAACATTAAGTTTGAAAGGATTTAATGTCCCACAACAATAATGAAAGATCCATTCATTTTCTATGGATGAATTACGTAGTTCATGAGAATTTAGTGTAAATAAATTGTGTGGAAATATGTTTTGATGGACTTCAATGTAGAGATTTCGTGGTGACAGTCGTAAATCCCCAAATTGGTTCCAAGATTAGTAACTAATATCAAAGGTTAGGCCTTCTAGTGAAGGGTGAGTGGAGCCCGAAGATCCGTATCCTCCCCCAACTCCAAGATTAGAGCTAGTGACTAAACTTAGAATATGTCAATGTATTTTTCTTACTTAGAAGAGGGGTACTTTTTTAAGGGGTAAAGAATCATCTATGCTCCTATTTGGCACAATAATATAGATAATTGTTCCATATCAATCCATACATCATATTCTCATTGTAAGAGGAAATATACTTTTCATATCGAAAGCTCCTTCAAAAAACTTAAGTTTAGTGTGTCTCGTTAGTTAATTTTGTTCTTAAAGTTGTTAGAAGTAATTAAAGGTTAATTGCTATTGTTTCGTTGTCTTTTACAAATATTTCGCATAGTAGTAGTAAGTAGTAAACCTTAACTTTAGTGCTTATTACCTATTGTGTAACGCTTAAAAAACTTCAACATTTCGTGGATTGATATCCAGGACTCAATAGAGCTCCTAGACATTGGATATGATACTTATACTTGCTTTAAATGCTTGGAATTAACAAAATTATCATAAATCTATAACTGAAGTTCATAAATTCTTGCAAAATATAAAGTCGAGCACCAAGTTTTTGGCGTCGTTGCCCGAAAGTAATGGAGTTAAGAAAGCAAAAGTAAATTAATGAAGTATGTTTATTTTTTGTAGTGTGTAACTGTGTGTTTGTTTGTATTTATAAAAGTATTTTTGTTTGTATATGCATAGTAGCGGATCTATAGGTTTAGTGCCTTACAATTTGGAGTAAGAGCTGCATCATTTAAAAATTAGAAAACAACAAAAACAAATTTGAAAATCCTTGCAAAATGGCGAATATTCAAGATAATCAAAGAAATGAAGTTGGAAATACTCTAAGACGTTTAAGAGATTATGCTAACCCAACAACGTATGAAATTCACATAACCATTCAAAATCCTGATGTTGTCGCTAATTCATTCAACTTAAACTCGCTATTATCCAAATGGTGCAAAACAATCAATTTGGAGGAACACCCAATGAGAACTACCTATTTCTCGCTAGTTTTCTTAGAACTCGTGTGCTACTTTTAAATATGATGGAGTGTCTAATGACGCCGGCTGCATTCTAGAATTTTTCCTTTCTCATTAAGGGATAAAAGCAAAGGCGTGGCTAAATTCGTTAAAAACCCGGATCAATTAGAACTTTGGGAGAATTATCTCAAAAGTTTCTATGAAAATATTTCCTCCATTAAAGACTACTAAACTAAAAATGATATTATATCTTTTTGTCGCCTTGAAGGAGAGTCAATATATGTAGCTTGGGAGAGATTTAAAGATCTCCTTAGGAAGTGCCCACATCATGCTTTTACCAAACATTGGTTAATAATTCAAACATTTTATAATGGATTAGCGGGATCATTGAGATCTATTATAGATGCCGTTGGTGGTGGATCATTAATGTCAAAAACTTTTGATAAAGCATGACACTGAAGAAATGGCTACTAATAACTTTCAATGGCCCTCCAACTAGTAAAATCCTAAGAGAGTAGCTAGTGTTCATGATTCAGATTTGATGACTATGGTGGTTTTTCAAATTGCATCTCTTTCAAAGAAAATAGATCAATATGGAATGAATTGTTCTCAACCACCTCCATTATTAGAGGAAAATTCATTCGGACAGATAACAAAATCTCAAACACCTTATGAGAATTTAAATGTTATTAATGATCTAACAATCCTTATTCGAATTATTATAATCCCGGTTGGAAGAATACCCAAACATAAATCGGGAATAATAGTAATGCGTTGCTAATGCTACCGCATTGGGCTAAAAATTCTATGAATCCAATTGAAACTTTAAAACAATCAAGGAAATTCTAATTTTAGACCATCTTTATCCCTCTCGGATTTAATAGTAACCCACAATTTAAGGATAATAAGTTGTCTACCTAAGAAATAATTCCGAATATGGGAAATCAATTACAAGCTCAAGGTGTTGCTATGAAGAATATTGAAAATCACTAGGATATATTTTCACCGCATCAATGACCTTCCGGAACACTTCCAAGTAATGTGAGATCAAATCCAAAAGATCAAAACAAGGAAAACAACTTAAGGCTATTCAATTGGCGATGAAAAGAATCGAAACTAGAGTGCAAGAAGAAGTTGAAATAGAAAAGGAGAAGGTGGAAATTCGAAAAAGGTTCAAACAAGATTTATCCATATTTGAATTATCCTCGAGCCAATGAAAATAACTATCGAAAAGCTACTACCTTAATTTCCTCAAAGATTAAAGAAACAAAACAAGGATAACATATTTGGAAAATTTTTGGAGATCCTTAAGAAATTAACGATTAACATTCCTTTTGTTGAAGCATTAGAACAAATGTCTTACTATGCTAAGTTTATGAAGGATATTCAGAAAGAAAAGAAAGCCACATCATGAAACTATTGTACCTGCAGGAGAGTAGTGCAATTATTCGGGGAGAAGCTTCCAAAAACCTAAAGATCCTGTAGTTTCATCATTCCGTGTGCTATAGGTGAAAATTTTTCGTAAAAGCTTTATGTGATGTGGGATCTAGAATTAATCTATGCCTTTATCAACTTTCAAAAGGTTGGGAATAGAAGAAATTTCTCCTACATCTATGACTCTTTAGTTGGTCGATCGTTCCATTACTTATCCTAAAGGAATGATGGAAGATACTTTAGTGAAAGTGGATAAATTTATCTTTCCCGTGGATTTTATCACTGACATTATAGAAGATAAAGAAATTACAATCATTTTGGGAAGACCATTCCTTACTACCGGAAGGGCTGGGTAATTGATGTTCAAAAGGAGAATTAACTATCGAGTTAATGATCAAGAGGTGACCTTTAATATTTTAAAATCTATGATGTATCCCCAATGGAAAAAGATAATGAATGCTTTAGAATGGAGGTCCGATTACTTGAGAAATGATCATTTCTGGTAACATATTTGAAAGAAGAAGAATATAAAAATATTTTTGAAGAAGAAAGTGAAGAAGAAAAATTCAGAGTAGTAAGAAGAATGAAGATCTGGAGTATGTTCGGAGAGATTCGAAGTATTAGACACTATGAAAGGTGGACATAAAAGCTTAATTCCATCTATCATAAAACCTTCTGAACTTGAAATGAAAATTCTCCCCTAATCATTTAAAGTATATGTTTTTAGAGAACATTTCCATTTTTCCTCTATTGTATCTTCGGAGTCAAACGATTTCCAAGAACAGGTTGTTGGAAACTTTAAAAAGATACAAGAAAGCTTTTGGATGGACTTTGCAGATATTAAAGGAGTTAGTCCTTCAATTTGTATGTACGTACCTTATTAGATGAAGAACAGAATCCAGAGAGTTAATACGTAAAGGAGACTGAATCCTATAATGAAAGAAGTTTTAAGCAAAGAGATTTTAAAATGGTTGGATGTTGGAATTATTTATCCCATTTCGGATAGTATTATAAAAGTCCAATATATTGTACCAAAAAGAAGGAAGAGTGATCATGAATATTATTCAATAAATATACCCACGAGACAAATTTAATGGATGACAAATTTGTATAGACTATAGGAAATTAAATACCACCACTAGAAAAGATCAGCTTTTTCTCGATCAAATGTTACACGTACTTGTTGACACAAGTATTATTGTTTCCCGGATAGATATATCGGTTACCATCAAATACCTATTGCTCCGAGGATCAAGAAAACACAACATTTACTATCCCTTATGGAACCTTTGCCTTTCGAAGAATGTCTTTTGACCGTGTAACACACCCGCAACATCGTGATGTATGATGTCTATCTTTAGTAGTATGATAGATAATGGAATAGAAGTTTTTATGGATGGTTTTCCGTATTCGGACTTCATTTGAAATTTGCTTGAAAAACTTAGCAAAATTTTTGACGCTCTGCGAGAAAACAAATCTAGTTCTGAATAAGAAATGTTAATTTATGGTTGTAGGAGGAATTGTGCTTGGGCATAAAATTTCCGAACATGGTATGGAGGTCGGACTCGTTAAAATTAGAGTATCTGAGAGATTGCCATCACCCACTATTATGAGAGAGGTGAGGGAGTTTCTTAAAGATTATCGCTAAATTTTACAAGTGATATATTAAAGATTTTTCTAAAAATTACCAAACCTTTGTGCCGACTTTTAAAAAATGATAGAAAGTTTACCTACGTGATGAATGCTTTAGAGCTTTCGACTATTAAAAGAAAAATTAATCATTGCACCTATAATTGTTTCACCCGATTAGGAGAAACCATTTGAACTTATGTGTGATGCTAGTGATTATGCACCTGAGTAGCATTAGGGCAAAGGCATGGATAAAGTTTTCAAAGTCATTTATTATGTCAGAACCTTAATGAGGCTCAAATTAATTATACCAACCGAAAGAGAATTATTAGCTATAGTGTTTGCTTTTGAAAAATTTAGACCTTATTTAATTGAGCTTAAAATATTGTGCATAATGTGACTATCTGCCATCAAATATTTAATGCAAAAACATGCGAAACCTAGACTCATTAGATGGATACTCTTCGCAAGAATTTTACTTTATGATAGCTGATAGGAAGGGAGTTTGATAATCAAATAGTTGATCATATGTTCGTAATATAATATGATAAATTATCCGAATTTGAGAAAGAAATTTCGAAATTTTCCCCGATGAGCAACTCTATACTATCGGGAAGTAATTTGTCTCTGCATGTCGATATCAGGAATTATATCGTAAGTGATATTGTATAACTCGATTTAACAAGGCAACAACAAAAGAAGTTTAAATATGATGCAAATTCTATTTTTAGGATGAGCCCTATCTGCATAAACAAAGAAGGATCTCGATTATTAGGCAATGTGTGCCACAAGAAGAATAAATTTGATTATTCAATAATGTCACTATTCTGAATTTAGAGGTCATTTTGGGTTGATAAATCGCTTTTAAGATTTTACAATCTGGATTTATTACCAGTCTTTTTTGGAGATGCTTATAGATATATTAAATCTGGTGCAGAATGCTAGCACGTAGAGCAAAGTATCTCTAGAAGGTGGAACGCTCTAAATTATAATTGAAGTCGAAATTTTTATGTATGGGATAATTTTATAAGACATTTAATTCTATTTAAAACACAGATTAGTTGGTTATCATTATGCTCTAAATGACTGTTGTTGCTTTACCTAGAGATGTGATGCTTAGAGTGTTTCAAAATTTTTAAAAAGAAAATAAATTTACAAGATATGGAATGCTTATAATCGCCAAATCGATGGTGGATCTCATTTCAGATTAATCGAATTAAGAGATTAATCAAGAAATATAATATCATTCATAGAATCTCTACCGCTTATCATCTCCATCAGTGGTTAAATGTATGTCTAATCGTGAAATTAAAAGAATTCGAAAAACTCGTGGATAATCATAAATTACTGGTCTCTCGAATGTATACCGCTTTTATGGGCTTATAGAACGTTTAAAACCCTTACTGAATGTCTACTTCATGTATCAGCTGCCGAGAAGACTTCCGCTATCACTACTGGAATTGGAGCATAAAGTATATTGGGCGAAAAAAGAATTAAATTTAATTTAAAAAGTCATGAGAGAAAAAGATTTCGCAATTTAATGAATCGAAGAGATTAGAAATGCATCTTATCACAATGATATGATCTATAAAGAGAAAAGGAAATTATAAAGTATTTATCGTAAGATATTGAAAAAGAACTTAGAAATTGGACAAAAGTTTTTATTATACAATGCAAGATTGAAGTTATTTCCTAGAAAGCTTAAGCATGTATGGTTAGACCTTTATACCGTAAAAGCCATTCTTTGGAGTCATGGATATTAAAGATCCCGATACGAAATATTTTCAAGGTTACTGTGACAAAGCCTTACTTTGACGAGTTTCAACTCCGACTTCAAAGAGGTTTTAACAGTTAAGTCATCTCACTAATCGAATGGTTTATCTGCCGACGACGCAAACCGAACACTTTATGGAGGCAATCCATATGTATCTTTGTGGTGTGTTTGTTTTTTTGTTGTAGTTAAAATTTTTAAACATAGTTGTTTTTGAATCCTAACTACTTTTAAATGCTTTAAAATTTGATAAATGATGGACTTAATCGAGATATTGGAATATTTTTTGGACCAAACGAAGTTCTATGAGAATTTTTAACCACCGGCGCTAAAATGGTGCCGCCAGCTCGCACTGCTATTCCGCCATTTCCATCCATCTGAGTCACTGTTTCCAGCACTGATTCATATTCTGTTTTCACACCATTTTTATTATCAATGTGATCCGTCCTTATAACTCCCTAAACTCCATTTTGATCTCTCTAACCCGTAAAAATGAAAACCACTCATCCCACTCTGTTTATGGATTCATTTCCCATTGAAACCCTCGATTTCAGTTTTCAACCGAAGGAAGTTCATAAGTTTTGAAGGGCAACGTTTGCTCAACAAAGTGATGATGAAAAGAAGGATTATTAAGGAAAGATGCTTCATAAATCGAGGCATGGGATAACTTACTACTAATTGAAGAAATTATTAAAGAGAAAGATGTTGGGAAGTGCTTTGCTACACTACCGTCGCCGTTGTTGTCTTTTGCCAGAAAGAGTTTTATGCAAATCCTCACGGATCGTCCAAGGGTTCATATTTTTGTGTGGTAGATTTGTTCAATTCACTCCTCGTCAAATCAACGATCTCTTTATGATCGAGAGCGTACCTATTTGCCATTATTCTAATTTCAATGCCATGAGAGATAATATGAATGATGTGTATCGATATTCGATGGATGAGAATGAAGAATGGAAGTTAGAGAGAATGGATACAATAGTTTTCCATCTCGCATCTCTCAATCCAAAGATCGGCGTTGTTAATTACTTATTTTCGACAAAGTTATCTCGCATTGAAGATTAGCAAAGAAACAAAGGAAAGCACCATTTTGAATTTCGTATTCAAACTCGGGAGGCCGATTGACATTGGTAATATTATTGTGAAATCAGTACTTGGATTAATTGTGCATGGCTCTAACATAGGTTTTGACACCCGTCCACCATATTTTTGTTATGGGCCACACAGTTCTATGAAAGTTGGGAAAAGGTTCTTCTTCCATGGAGGCCTATTGATCCAACTAATGCCTACGACTACTGCATTACTTGAGATGAAGATGACATGAATTTGCTTGTTGATTAACCAACACGTACTTCGCAGCCGATTCAACCCTATTTTCCTAAAGACGGTAATGATATTGAAGAAGTTCAAACACCGGAGAAAAAGGTACAAAATTCTATGAATGCGATCAATAACATTTTTGATTTATTCGATCATATAGACCGGAGAATGAAAGAGTAATTCGATCACACTATAGTCGAATTTAGATGGGCTCGATCAATCTCGATGAAGAAGAATGTTGTGATTTCGAAGAATCATCTAACGAATTTCCATTTCGTCCATTCTATAACTTCATTGTGCATTAGCAATCAATTGGAGACATTAGAGGAGAGCATAGTTCAAAACCGATGTGGAGTAATTGAGATCTCTACTATGTTTATTGTGTGTTTAGTTTGTTTTGCTTAGTTATGTTTGGTTTTGTAGCATTTGCTTTGAGATATGAACTTGGATTTGGATGTGTTTACTTTCATTGTGTGCTTAGATCTTATGCTTGCCTATCGTAGAGTACTTGTCGCACTAAACATCAAGAATAGTTTCGTTTAATGAACATATTTAGTGTTTATGATGTAACTTGGATTTTATATATATAAGATTGTTGTGTATTGTTTGTATAAAAAAATTGTGTTAATTATTGCTATGGGATGATGTAAATTTTTATTGAAGTGTTAAACATCATTATGGACGTCGAAACGATTGAAATTACGAAAAAATTTTGGACCTAGAAAAATATTTTGGATCGGCGCCGTCAAGCGTAACGGGCGCGCGCGCCAAATCGTAGAGTTGGCCAATTTATTTAAATAGAACGGCCGCGCCGCCCGAACCCAAAAAGCGTCTAAAATCCTCGATTTCACGATTTTCTTCGAGACACGAACTATTCCATTTTCTTCGTCTTCCTCCTCCACTTTCACTATTTTAAAGATCTAGGACTTGCTAGATCTCGATTTAAGGAGATTTCAAGGATTTTTGACACCTGATTTGGCACTTTGGTAAGAGTCAAAGCTTAGTTAAAAGTTCTAGATTTTCACCATGGAAATCTCTCACATTGCTTATGATAGAATTTTTGGAGTTTTAAAGAGATTTTGGAGATTTCCATGCTCTTACTTCTATTTAGAATAGTGTTCGGAGTTTGTTACATTATGAATTTGGATTTATTGGAATTTTCTGGCAAATTTTAAAAATTCACACAAACCTAAGAATGAGAGTATGAGGAGAGTTATCAGCAATTTTTGGATAGACTGATTAGAGGTGATCAAAGTGCTGAGATGCCCCATCATCCATTCTACCTACCTTATGTGCCATCTAGGGATTGGAACGAGCAGGAGGATGATGATGATGAGGATGATCAGTAGATTTGTGTTATTTGTTTTCGTTGTAGTGTTTTTGTTGATGTACTGATGTGTGTTTTGTTTAGTATTTAATTTGATCATTGTGTTGTGATGTGAACCTTGATAGTATGCAGACTATAGTTTGTATTATTTTTCTATTATGCATATTCAGATGTATTGTTATTGTTGTATTGATGTTTTATATGTTGCTTTGTGGTAGTGATGTGTAATAGTAAATGTTTTTATGTGTATGTTATGTCAGAGTTTTTAGTAGTGTATACTTTAATTCAAAACTCGTTAGGAGATTATAAACCACTATTGGGAACTTCTACTTAGGAAATTACATGTTTAAAATTTTTCCAATTCCACTATCATCTGTTATCTGTGTCAGTGTGTTATTTTAGTTGGTGTGTATTTGCTTTGAAAACCTCCACTACTGTAGAAGTTTTTTTTGAAATTTTTACTTTTCTTTGTATAAAAAATTGTTCTGAAAAACTAATTTTGATTTCATTTTACTCCTGTTATTTAAATTGTTGTACTCGCATATTAGGATATTTAAAATTCCTGCAAGCATGATATGTCAGTTTTTATTTCTCACCTATGTATCTTTTCTTATGCTTAAATGTTTTATCTTAACTAAAAATTAAAATTTGGGGGGGGCTTTAAAAACAAAGATTTTCAAAAACCTAAAATTTTATTTGATTCTCAAGAATACTTAAAATTAATATTATTTTTGATTGAGAACAATTATGTACATGAAGTTATATTAGGGGAACAAAAATTTTGAATATAGAAATGAATAAAAGAATTTAGTTAAAATTTATAGTAATCATGAAAAACTTAAAGTTAAAATTTTCTTAATGAAGAGGAGTTAAATAAAGTTAAACTATCTTTAGTAAGAAGTTTTGTATTTTTGGATAAATAGTAGATTTGACTTTTATTCTTCAAAGCTTAAATTTCTTTATTGAAGACTAATTTTCAAATATTATTATTATGATTTTTAAGTGAAAGTTGTATATCTGACCTTTATTTTAAATGGAAGGGTGGAATTCAAAATCATTAAAGGCCTATCCAGATATTGTAATCCTTGCCTTATAAAAAAAAAGAGAAAAAAAGAAAAAGAAAAGAAAAAGTGAAAAATAGTATATGAAAAGGGAGGAAAAGCTTGAGGATTTAAGGGCCTAATCAAAAAATTGGTTTCATACCTAAAGTTTAAGATATAAGTTCAGAGAAAATCTAAAACTTAAGGTTATAATATAGTAAGCATAATTATTTTCAAATAAAGATTTTTAAGTAAGTAAAATAAGTGTTTGAGTCCTATATTTTGAAGAATCTACAAATATTTTTTGAATTAGATAGAAACTTATATTTGTCATTTTCTTTTACTTAAGAACTTTCTAAACTTTAAGTTGGTTTTAATTACTGAAATTTTTTCTAAATTGGACTATTCCATGTCTAGAACAAAATTTCGTTATCTTCCTAAGAAACTCATTACATAATATGCATGCTAAAATGTTCTATAAGATTAACTGTCACTTGAGGACAAGTAACATTTTATGTTTTGGGGATTTTGATACACCTAAAATATATAGTATTTTTATGCACATTTTTATACTTGTTTTTAATGATATTGCACTTTAATGGAAGGTATTTTGTGTTTTTCTTGGAGGTATGATGAAAATGGATGGTCATGATGAAAGGAGCAAAATTGGATCAAATTTGGAGCAAAAACAAATGAAAAATGAAAATTTGGGCACTAGCGGCTAAGCGCCGCTAGGCCGGCGCTTAGCCGTTACAGTTAAAAATCGAAATCTAAAGAAATTTTACTCCAATTTCAAAGGGGATGGGTTGCAACTCTTGGTGGCAACTTCCATAACTTCCTTTGGGCGTCAAGTTTGAATGAAGGGGTGCATTCTTTGGTGGATACATTAAATCTGGACATGTTTAAAAAGACACCAAGACACCTTTTGGTTTAATTTTTAAAGAGAGTCTTACGAATGACTAAGTGCTCTTCCACTTGCATTTTAAAGAGAGTTTTTACAGTGTTTTACTTTTATTTTCTGAGAGTTTTTATTAAGAGTAGGAGTAGAGAGTAGAAAGAAGAAAAGGGTTGGAGTGAAGTCTTCTTCTTCCCACTTCTTACCTTTCTTTTAGTTTAGTTTCTATTGAAGTCTGAAGTTTATTCTGAGTCATCGGAGTTGGGAGATCAACTCTGAGGAGTATTTTATTGAAGAGTTAAAGTTTCAGAGGAACTTCTTGAGTCTTGTGGAGAGAATTTTCAGATAAGTGTTTACTTTTGTTCTTACATTTAGTTTTTAATTAATACTTATTTTTGTTTGTTGTTTTTCTTATGATTTTTAATTTGAAATCAATGTGTTTTTGTATTTTCTCAATGCATTCTGAGCAGTTTACTTTATCTTTATCTTTCTTAAATGGAGAAGTAATTAGTTTATGGAGAATTGTTGTGGAAAGAATAAGTGTTAAAAGTTGGAAGAAGTTGTGAAGATTGATTCTGAAAACTTTGTTTACTTCTTAATTTGGCCTCTTAAGTTGTAGAATTTATTGATATTATGTAAGATCCAATTCGGTAGTGTCTCATAAAAGTTAGTAAGAATCACATGCAATTATATGGGTGAGAATTATAGTCAATATAATTGAATGTAATATTAGAAAATATTTTTATGGAAGGGAGTAAAATTATAGGATTTTAGAGAGACAGGCTAAAACCACTAATTTGGTTTGAAGTTTTGAGTTTTGTTATGAGAAGTTAGTCCCCAGTTGGTGGGAATCGAGAGAACTCTAGAGTGAGAGACTGGTATCTTCCCTGCCTAACCATGTTCAAAATGATAAATTTTTAAATTAACCTATGTTCTTTATTGAACCAAGAGAGGGTAAAGAACACATTTGCTTCTATCTGTCACAACAAATTTAAATACTTCCATAACAATACTTTAATAATTATTACTACTTCATAAAAGGAAATAAAAGGATATTCTAGTTAATAGTGTTTTTATAGTGTTATTAGTTATTATAATTTTAATTTCTTTCTTAACATTTTATTAAAGAACTTTCAAAAGACAAATCAACTTTCAAAACTTTTCAAAATCAAGACATGCTTTCAAAAGCCATAAAAAAAGTAAAAAGATAATTTTCTGATTCCTTTAAGGATTTTCATATTTTCCCTATGGGTTCGATATCTCGGGGCTTAATCAGAAAGTCCTATATTACTTAATAAATGATATGTATACTTACGTTGTATCCCATATTATAAAATCATAATTTTCATATCTAAATCATTAGCACATATAAATATCAGTGCGGGACCAAGTTTTTGGCGCACATATATTTATCGGGGATCAGTTATCCTTCGGGTGAAGGGTGAGTGGGAGCTCCGAAGTGAGAGCCAGTATCCTCCCAGCCTAGCCTTCGAGTTAGTGACTAAACTTAGAATATGTCAATGTTATTTTCTTGCTTAGAAGAGGGGGTACTCTTTTAAGGGTAAAGAAGCATACATGCTCTTGTTTGACACAATAATATAAATAATTTTTTCATATCAATCCACACATCATATTCTCATTGCAAGAGGAAAGATAATTTTCTCATATATCGAAAACCATTCAAATACTTAGTTTAGTGAGTCTGTTAGTTAATTATGTTCTTAAAGTTGTTAGAAGTAATTGTAGTTTAGTTAATTGTTACTGTTTCCTGCATAGTGGTAGTAAGTAGTAAACATTAATTGCAAATTAAATATAAGATTTTAGTGTTTATTACATATTGTGTAACGTTTTCTTAAACTTCAAAAATTTCCCAGTGGATTGATATCCATGACTCTATTAGAGCCCTGTATTACTTGATACGATACATATACTTGAGTTGAATGCTTGGACTTAAATAAATTATTATAAATCTATAAATCTGAGTTCATAAATTCTTGCAAAATATAAGTCCACCGTATCAAATTTTTGTTCCATTGCAGGGGATTAAATCTTCTAGCAGTGGTATCAAATTCTTTCATTTTTAAGTATGTATATAAAGTCGAGCATCACTTCCTGTCATAATACACAGGCTCCTTGCGCACTTTGTACTCCCTACATACACACCCATTGTAGGAACTTAAGCTTTCTTCTGACGGCCACAATCCAGCAGTTGTGATAAGAAAAACTCTCTTTTTAAAATTATCAACAATTTTCGAAGGTAAAATTTTTACAAGTAATTCCAAAATTTACCAATATTCTGACGGTATAAATCTATCGATTGTTCTCCGACAATTTAATATTGTAGATTTTTTTTAGAAAATTTGAGTCGTAGAAAAATTGTTGGTTTGTCTAATAGATGGTTCTTTTATCTGTAATAGCAACGAAATACACATTAAAAAAGTGTCGAACATATCATTTTTTTGAAGCAGGCAAAATTGTCCGTTATATGTTATTTATGCATTATTTTTTATGTCCGACGAGTGAACTGCGGAGAAGATGTTGCACCCATTATTTTTTTAATGCAGGAAAAATCATTAGTTAAGCGTCAATTTTTATAAACAATGGGTTAACTATTGGAAAAGTTTTGCATCCATCATTTATGTGTGATGTACTATGAGTCGTCTGTTATATGTCAGTTAGACATTAGTAATAATATCCATCAGCTAATTGCTGATTTTTCATATGGATAAGTTTGGAACTGTTGCAAAACTGATGGTAAGCTATTGGAAACTTATAGCATAAAGAAAAAAATACTTCTTTTTCTTTCATTTTTACATTACCAC
Source organism: Papilionanthe hookeriana x Papilionanthe teres (assembly GCA_022702705.1). NCBI lineage: Eukaryota > Viridiplantae > Streptophyta > Magnoliopsida > Asparagales > Orchidaceae > Papilionanthe > Papilionanthe hookeriana x Papilionanthe teres. The sequence continues at coordinate 116,662,158 of CM040427.1, forward strand.
ACCTACTATCACAACATTTAATATACATATTCAAGTAATTAATGAAATAATATAGCCATCAAACAATAAATTATCCAATCAAATGAAATAAATAAATTTAATTTACTCTAAAGTATGTGCACCACAATTCTTAGAAAAATATATGTCCAAATGCACATAAATTTTAAAAAAAAAGAAAAAATTATATCCTAGTCATCCTCGTCAACCTCATCTTCAACATCCTCTGCTGCTTCCTCCTCCTCCAATGTTGTTGCTCCCTCATTTGTTGTTAGAAGGAATCTAACTTTGGCTTTAGCTTGGCCTTCATGTCTCCAGCTTTGACCTCATCTGATAAAAGCAAGCCTCAATCTCAGTAACGAGTGCCGCAACATGCTGTTGCACCAAAAATATGTTTGATTTTTCATATATATATTTTGTACTTATTTTTTGTGATATTGCACTTTAAATGAAGCTATTTTTTATTGTTTGCTGCAGGTATGATTATTTTAGGTAATTGAAGAAAGAAGAAGCAAAAAGGAACGAATTTGGTGTGAAGAAGGGCAAAAACCATAATTTTGAAGTTTTGGCATTGTCGATGCTAGAATGGGCACCGACGACGCCCAATGTCGGTGGAGGTCAGATTCATTGTATTTTGAAGAATTTTGGAGGGATTCTTAAAGCATCCCTTGCAAAAATCATCCCTAGACTATTTTAACATGATTTTGGTGTGAGAGTAGAAGAGAGGGGTCAAGAGAAGAAGTGGTGTGAGTGAAGTAATGTGTGTGTGAGTTGAGAGGAAATGTTTGTAAAGAGTTTAGAATCTAGGGGTTGGTGTAAAGTGTTGTTTTGTGAGGGATACTTCTCAAAAGAAATGTGGGAGGAGAGGGAAATTGAGAGATTGCTTCTTTCCTACTATTTTAAGAGAGAGTTGTGTGTTGCAGTGAAGAGAGAAGGAGATTCAAAGGAAATTCAAGAGATTTTCTTGGGGAAGAAATTGAGATAAATTATATTTACTTCTTATTTGTATGACTTTGCTTATATATAAAATCATTGTTTTTTATATCTTCCTCATGAATTCTAAGTAAACTTCTTCGTCTTTCTCCTTGCAATGATATATGGTGAAGTGATGGTTTAGATTGATGTGCCATATAAATGTTAAGAAATTGTGATGATTTTTTACTTCATACTTCATTTAATTTTTGATCTGACGAATTGAATTGTTAAAATATGTTATGAAATATACGATCCAAAAGGACTATGCTTTTTATAATAAAAATGAAGATTATATTCAATGTCCATGAATGAGTGATGTAGTTCATAGGGATTGGGTGCAAATAAATAGGGAAATATGTTTATTGGGCATAGAATTAAAGATTTTAGGGTGACAAACTAAAATCCCCAATTTGATCCTAGTGTTTGGAAAATAAAGTGAGAGGTAGCCTTTTGGCGAAAGGATGTGAAAGCTCTAGAGTGAGGGCCAGTATCCTCTCAGACTAACCATGGATTTAGGAACTAAAACTAGGATTAGCCAGTGTTCTTTGTAGCACTTGAAAAAGGGTAAAGAATATGTATATGCCCCTATTTGGCAAAATACCAGAATCTTACCAATTTGTGTCATTCACTTACCATAACATAATTTTATGGGGGAGGACACTTTCTCTAAATTTGAACATTGCATTATAAAACTTATTGTAGTAGTAGTTAACTTTAATTTAATGTTTAGAAAGTAATTTAGTTATCTTAAAATCTCTAGCATCGTTAGACTTTTAGCAACTTTAGTATTTACTTTAAATGCATTGCAAATTTGAATATTGGATTTCTGTGCTACGCTTTAAGGTTTTCTTCCTCCGTATGAGATCGATAACCAGAACTCTACTAGAGCCCTGTATTACTTGAATAATACATATACTTGCATATAGATCGGCTACTTTTTAATTAATCTAATTATACATTGTGACTGAACTGAAAAATACTTATAAAAAATTTATTCTAAAGTAGCAGCCCCGCATCAAGGTTTTGATGTCGTTTCTAGGGAGGCAATGGTAAATTGAGTCGTAATTGAAAACCTTTATTTCATAATTAGTATTTGTGTGTGCTTGCTTTTAAGTGTGCTTATTGTAATTATGCAAGCATAGATTTGTATCTGAAGGTTTTGTACCTTACTATTCAGAGTTAGAACGTACCATTAGAAAAATAAAAAATAAAAAAAAGAATCTAAAAATTTGAACAAAATGGCGAACAATTTCCATAATCAAAGAAATAATAATGAACATCAAGCTAAACCATTAGAAGATTATGCTAACCCTACAATAGATGAAATTCACTTAACTATTCAAATTCCTGATGTAGCTACCGATTTATTTGAGTTTAAAATTGATATTATCCAAATGGAACAAAATAATCAATTTGGTGGAACACCGAATGAAGATTCTAATTTACATTTTGCTAGTTTTCTAAAATTTGTGTGCTACATTTAAATATGACGGAGTTTTGAAGGACGCTTTGAGGCTTAGACTTTCTTCCTTTTTCATTAAGGAATAAAGCTAAGGTGTGGATAAATTCTTTAGCACTTGGAACTATTAGAACTTAGGGAGAACTATCACCAAATTTTTTTCAAAATATTTCTCTCCTTAAAAAACTGCTAAGCTTATAAACACTATTACATCTTTCTATGAGTTTGAAAGGGAATCAATATATGGAGCTTATGAAAGATTTAATGATCTCCTTAACAAGTGTCCACATCATGTTTTTTGAGATTGGTTAATATTTCAAACATGCTATAATGGATTAGTGGGATCTCTTAGATCGATTATTAACGCTGCTGGTGGTGGATCGTTAATGTCAAAACCATTTGACGAGGCATACTCTTTAATTGAACATATGGCTACTAATAAACTTCAATGACATCTGAACGGGTAAATCCAATAAAGAGTCGCTAGCATTCATGATTCAGATGCAATATCTATGTTGGCTTCTCGAATTGCTACGATTTCAAAGAAAATAGATCATATCTCAATTAACTATTCTCAAACACCTCAGGTGTTAAAGGAAAAATCATTGGGTCAAAGAGTAGATTCTCAATCATCTGATGAGACTTTGAATGCTATAATGAATAGACCCAAGAATCCTTATTCTAATTAATATAATCTTGGTTGGAAAAACCACCCAAAATTAAACTGGAATAATAACACTGCTACTGTTAATCTGTATGTGAAACAAATTATGTGAACCCATTAGGAATTTCGAACAACCAGGGAAACACTATTTATAGAACTTCTTATCCTCCAGGTTTCAATAGTAACACGTAATTTAAGGAAAAGAAGTTATTGATGGAAGAATTGATATTAAACATGGGTAATCAATTACAAAGTCAAGGGAACCAATTACAAAGTCAAGGTAACCAATTAAAAAGTGAGGTTGTTGCTATTCAAAATATTGAAAATCAATTAGGATATGTTGCTAATGCACTTAATAATAGACCTTCAGGAACTTTCCCTAATAATGTTGAAATTAACCTAAAAGATTAAAATAAAGAATAAATTAAGGATATACAGTTAAGAAGTGGAAAAAAAATTGGAATCAAGAGTGCAAAATGGTGTTGAAGTTGAAAAAGAGAAGGTGAAAACTGAAAAAGGTAATGATAATATATATCCTGATTTAGAATATCCACTTAAACCGATGAATGTTACAGTTGAAAATCCACCACCTCCATTTCCTCAAAGATTGAAGCAACATAAGAGATATAAAAAATTCTTAAAATTCTTAGAAATCCATAAGAGATTAACACTAAACATACCTTTTGTTAAAGCCTTGGAAAAATGCCTAATTATGTGAAGTTTATGAAGATATATTAAATAAGAAAATGAAGTTTACAGATAATGAGACTGTTGTACTTAGTGAAGAGTGTAGCACAATTATACAGAAAAGCTTCTTGAAAAACTCAAAGATCCTGGTAGCTTTATTTTTTCTTGTGCTATTAAAGAAAAATATTTTGGAAGAGCCTTATGTGATTTGGGAGCCAGTATTAATCTCATGACTCTATCAACTTTTAAAAGGATGGGAATATGTGAAATTTCCCCTACTTCAGTAACTCTTCAGTTAGCTGATCGTTCTATTACTTATCCTAAAGAAGTTTTTAAAGTCATTTTAGTAAAGATTGATAAATTTATCTTCCCTATGGATTTTATGGTTTTACATATGGAGGAAGATAAAGAAATTCCTATCATTTTGGGGAGACCATTCCTTGCAACTGGAAGAACTATGATAGATGTTTTAAAAGGAGAATTAACTATGTGAGTTAATGATTAAGAGGTGACATTTAATATATCTAAAGCCATGAAATACCCTGCAACTGAAAAAGATGATGAATGCTTTCAAATGGACATTTGTGACAATTTAAATGATGAGAATTTTAAGGAAAAGTTTGAATAAAAAATGGAAAAAGAAGATTTGAAATGTGAGGATGAAAATGAAATGGAAGACAAATATGATTAAATAGATAATGAGGAACTGGATTATGTTCAAGGAATATTTGAGATGTTTGATATTGCAGAAAATGATAGCAAAAGTCTAATTTCATCTATCATAAATCCTATTGAACTTGAGATGAAAATACTTCCTAGCCATTTGAAATATGTATTCTTAGGAGAATTATCTACATTACCAGTTATTGTATCCTCAAATTTGAATGATTTGCAAGAGCAGAAATTACTAGATACATTGAAAAGATATAAAAAAGCTTTTGATTAGACGCTAGCTGATATTAAAGGAATCAGTCCTTTGATTTTAATGCATAGAATTCTATTGGATGAACAACATAATCCTAAAGTTGATACACAAACGAGATTAAATCCATTGATGAAGGAAGTTGTAAAGAAAGAAATTTTAAAATGGTTGGTTGCTGGAATTATATTTCTTAATTCAGATAGTGCATGAGTAAGTCTGATCCATTGTAATCATAAGAAAGGAGGAGTGACAGTTGAGATGAATGAAAAAAATGAATTAATAACCACGAGACTAGTCACTGGCTGGAAAATCTGTAGTCATTATAGAAAACTAACTGCCTCCACTAAGAAAGATCACTTTCCTTTACCTTTTCTAGACCAAATGTTGGATAGGCTTGTTGGGAATAAATACTTTTACAATTTAGATGGATATTCCGGCTATCATCAAATGCCAATAGCTCTTGAGGATCAAGAAAAGACCTCATTTACTAGTCCTTATGGAACATTTGCTTTTTGACGAATGCCCTTTGGATTATAAAATGCACGTGCAACATTTCAAAGATGTATGATGTCAATTTTTAGTAATATGACTGATAATAGAATAGAATTTTTTATGGATGATTTTTTAATATTTGGAACTTCATTTGATGCTTGCTTAAATAATTTAGAAAATGTTTTAGAGTTATGTAAATAAACAAATTTAGTTCTAAATTGAGAGAAATGTCAATTTATGGTTGTAGGAGAAATCATTCTTAGGCATAAAGTTTCTGAATATGGTATGGAACTAGACCCTACAAAGATTCAAATTATCGTGAAACTACCACCTCCAACTACTGTGAGAGGGGTTAGAAGTTTTTTAGGACATGTTGGTTTATACAGGCGTTATATTAAAGATTTTTTAAAAAATTACTAATCCTCTTTGCTAACTTTTAGAAAAAGATAAGAAATTTGATTTTAATAAAGGATGTTTAAATGCCTTTGGGTTATTGAAAGAAAAATTAATCACTACTCCTATAGTAGTTTCACCGGATTGGGAGAAATTGTTTAAATTTATGTGTGATGCCAGTGATTTTGCAATTGGAGCTGTATTAGGACAAATGTATGATAAAGTTTTCAAAATTATATACTATGCTAGTAAAACTCTTAATGAAGCTCAAATTAACTCCACCACTACTGAAAGAGAGTTATTAGAGACTGTATATGCCTTTAAAAAATTTAGGCCGTACTTAATAGGGACTAATTATATAGTGCATACAGACCATTCTGTTATCAAGTACTTAATGCAAAATAATGATGCTAAACCAAGATTATCAGATGGGTACTTCTAATGCAAGAATTTGACATTATTATAATGGATAGAAATAGACCTGACAATCAAATAGCTGGTCATTTATCTAGGTTGGAACAACATGAATTATTTGATTTTGAAGATGAAATCACAGAAACTTTTCCTAATGAACAACCTTATAAGATTAAGGAATGGAATTTACCCTAAATTACCTAAGCCATAATAGAAAAAATTTATATATTATGCCAAATTTTAATTTTGGGCTGACCCATATTTATATAAACAATGCAAGGATCTAGTTATTAGGAGATGTATGCCTTATGAAACGAATTATTCAGAGATACCATGATTCTAAATTTGAGGGGACATTTTGGAATAGAAAATACTGCACATAAGATTTTATAATCAAGATTCTATTGGCCTACTCTTTTTAAAGATTTTGAAAGATATATTAAAACTTATGATCAATGTCAGCGAATATGTAATATTTCTAGAAGAAATGAAATGCCCCTAAAATTTACATTGGAAGTTGAAATCTTCGATGGGACCATTTATTCCTTCATCCAGGAATATATATATATATATATATATATATATATTGATTGTAGTGGATTATGTATCAAAAAGTCTTGAAGCGATAACTTTACCCAGATGTGATGCTCAAAGTGTTTCAAAATTTTGAATGAAAAGTATTTTTATAAGATATGGAATGCTGAGAGTTATCATTCCTGATGGTGGATCTCATTTTAGAAATACTCTAATTCAAATGTTGACTGAAAAAATAATATTATGCATAGAATCTCAACTGCTTATCATCCTCAGACAAGTGGTTTAGCTGAAGTATCTAATCATGAAATTAAACTAAATCCCCCGTAAATTAGATTAGTCTTCGAGATTAGATACTTCATTATGGGCATAGGAATGCTTATAAAAAACTTATAGGAATGTCTCCTTATAGATTGATTTTTGGGAAAACTTGTCATTGACCAACTGAATTGGAACATAAAGTATATTGGGTGATTAAAGAGTTCAATTTCAATTTAAAGGATGCTCGTGAGAAAAGATTATTACAACTTAATGAATTGGAAGAAATTAAAAATGATTGTTATGATAATGACAAAATTTATAAGGAGAAAATGAAGATATGACATAATCAGAAGATTATAAGAAAGTGATTTGAACCTGGATAGAAATTTTTTTTATATAGTAGAAGATTGAACTTTTTTCCTGGAAAACTAAAGTCTAGATGGATAAAACCTTTCACTGTTATAAAAAGTCTATCATTTTGGAGCTGTTGATATTGAAGATCCTAAAACTAGAAGAATATTTAAAGTTAATGGGCATCGATTAAAACCATATTTTGAGTGGTAACGACCAAATATTAAAGAGGTTTTAATGTTAAGTCATCCTGATAAAAAATGATGTTTGTCAGGCTGAGGACGTTAAATCAAGCGCTTTATAGAAGACAACCCATAGTTACTAATGTTGTTTAGCTTATTTGATTTGGTGTAATTGATATTATTATTAGATAGTCTGATATTTGAGCCCTTCTCACTCATAAATGTCCTTAATAGTGATAATTATTGAGTTGTGTCAAAGATTCATAGTTTATGTGGACAAAAACATTGTTGGAGCATAACTGTGCTCTGACACCAATGACAAGATTTTCAGAGAACATTGTTTAAAATCGGTGGCCGAGTAATGGTTTTTAGAGTTTCAAATGGAAAAATTTGGAGTTTTTAGAGGGAGTTTCACCCTTATAACTCCCCACACTTATTTTAAAACCCATTAACTCCAGAACAATGAAAGGGTAGTTTCAAAATTTTCATTCCATGGCTTCTAACTTATTTGAATCACCAAGATTTAGAGTTTTCAATAGGACAATGTTCGCTAGTTTTGAAGCGCAGCAACTTTGCAATAAATTTCTTTTAAAGAGGATCCTAATTAAGGAACAAGGCTTTATCAATCAAGGTATGAATGTTCCTAGTACTCGAGTAGAATAAATTATTATGCAGAGGCGATGAGAAGCGTTTTGTTATACCAAAACTACAACAGTCATTCATGTGGTGAAGGAATTTTATGCAAGTCTTCAGGAAATAAACCAAGGAGTCGTCTATGTGCGAGGTAGGTAGATATCATTCACTCCTTCAAATATTAATGAACTTTATATGATAGATAATGTGTCAATCTGTCATTACACCAATTTTCTCCCTATGAGAGACAACATGAATGAAATCTATTGATATTTGACGGATGAAGGTGAAGATTGAGAGATAAGACACGAAAGGTATGTCAATTTCTCTACTATCTTATTGAATCCCGTGTCAAAGCAATGACATTCCTTTATATGTTCGACATTACTCCCAACCATGAAAATTAGTAAAGTGACGAAGGAAGTGTAATATTGAACTATTGCATTCAAACTGGAAGGCTTGTTGATATTGTCACCATAATTATGGAATCTGTTTTGGGTTTGATTGTCCATGGATCAATATACAGTTTGGGACATCTTTCCACAATATTTCTTCTCTGCAGCCAGTCACAAGCACCATATAAAAGTTGGGAAAAGTGCTTCTCCTTGGAAGCTGATTGATCAACCTTAAAATATACTATTTTTTATGCCATATTTTATAATGATATTACACTTTAAAGGTATGTTTTCTTATGTTTTTGGTTTTAGATACATCAAATTGATGAATTTGGAGTGATTTTAGAAAAAAAATAAAAATGGACCAAAATGGAGCATAACGGAGCAAAACGGGTCGAACCGGAGCATACCGGAGGAAAATGGATCTAATCGGACACAATTGGACCTGTGTCTAGCGCCTAAGCGCCACCCAATTGGATCTTAGCCGCCAAGAAGTGGAGCATATGTGCCAAACAGTCGGCACATAGCGGCCAATGATGGTTGGTGACTGTTATGGCATAACATCTTGTACAAACATCGGATTTAAACGATTTTCAAAGCGTTGCAAAGCTTATTTTATGGATATTTCATTGGGAATGATAAAATAAACTTTATAGAAGGTTTTTGGTCATATATAAGGAGTTATTGTGGAAGGGATGTTTTTCTTGGAGTGAAAAGGCACTTAAGGCACCCGTTGGATGATTCATTGAATGTGGACTCTTTTTGAAGAGACATTTAAGCATCTCTTGAGAAATTATAATTAAGGCTTGAAAACTCTTGAAGAAGAAGATTTAGCGAAGGGGGTGAATAATTTGAAGGGAGGAGAAGATTAGAAGAGGAGAAGAAGGCTTGGAGAAGAAGTGAAGGCTAGGGGCGTGAGGCTCGAGTGGGGCGATAAGGTGAGAGAGAAAGAGAGAGTGTGAGAATTTCTTCTTTCATTTTCACTTGTTCTTGGAGAGGATTGCAAGGAGATTGCTTTTGCTAAATAAGGAGATTTTGATTTTCAACAGAGAAGTATCTTCATTGTATTTTGATTTGAGTTTGTTTGTATGGTTTCAAAGATTTGTCAATGAAAAGTTTTTATTGTTTCTCTGTGTTGTGAGTAGTTTTATTTACTCTTCTCTCTTACAATGAATATATATGCATGTGTAGGATATAAAATTAAGTAAAGTGATAATATATTGCGATGATTTTACTTTGATCTTCATTTACATGTAAACTTGATCAACTTGCATGTTAAAATCTATTGTGAGAACATGTAAGAACCAATGTGGTATTGTCTCAGTCAACTATTGGTAAAAATCATATGAAATTATATAGTTGAGAATGTAGTAAATATGGTTGAGTGAAAATAAATAGGGAGATATGCATGTTTAAGAGGTATAGAATTAGATGACTTTAGGGTGACAGACTAAAGCCCCTAATGTGGTTTGATGTGAAAAGTTTTGTTATGAGATGTTAGCCCCCAGGTGGAGGAAGAAGAGGAAACTCTAGAGTGAGAGCTAGTGTCTTCCTTGCCTAACCCATCTACAAGGTTTAAAATCATCCAATTAACCTATGTTCTTTATAGAACCAAGTAAGGGTAAAGAATATAATTGCTCATATTTGTCACAATCTCTCTCTCTACTTGTTTTACTTTTACACATGTCACTAATTTCATTACATGAGTAAGAGTACTTTTATATATTTAAACCCCACTTTCTAATTTTCATTAAGTAGTTTAGCATTAGAAGTAGTATTATAGTGATAATTGTATTATATAATCAAAACCAAAATTTTATTGACCTTCCAAGCTAGGGCGTGTTATTGTAGACTAGAACTTCTCTTGAAAGCTGTTGTGATTAACCGCGATCTCCATGGGATCGATATTTAGGGCTTAATCAGAAAGCTCTATAATACTTTATAATGATACATGTGCTTGCATAAAATCCCATTTTATAATAATATCAATTAAACTCTCATTTTCATTGGCATCAAGTTTTTGGCATCATTGTAAAGAAAGAGATATAATTAAAAGGAAATAAAACGTAAGCATAAATATATGGGATGAAGTTTTCGGTGCCATTACCGGGGATCGTAACAGTTGATCTTCACTTCTAGGAGGATTTTGGTTGAAGTATTTAGTCATAGAATCGGAAAATTGTATTGTCGTAAGAGCTATTTTGTGTGAAAAGTGTTTTTGTATGAAAAAGTGTTGTGAAGAAACTGTTTGTGTGAAAAACAAGGCATTTGTGAAAATGTTTTCTTGTGTTAAAAATATTTCTTGTTTAATTTTTAATGTATTGTATGGTGTGTTATGTATGCGAACTAAAGGATCTACAAGACTTGTGCCTTATGATCCCGAGTTAGAAAAAAAAGAAAAAAAATCAAAAAACGAAATGGACTTGAAAAACTAGAAACAGAAATGGAAAACATTCAAAATAATAACTTGGAAAATCATCATAAATCATTGAGGGATTATGTGAATCCTATGATTGGTGAAATTCATTCAAGTATACAAAACCCTTTTGTAGAAGCTGACTCGTTTGAACTAAATCCAGAGATTATCCAACTGGTGCTGAACAATCAGTTTGGGAGAACTCCTTTGGAGGTTCCCTATTTACACTTATCAATTTTTGTAGAAATTTGTGTTACATTTCGTTATAACGACATGTCAGACGATGCTGTTAGACTAAGGCTATCTCTTTTCTCATTAAGGGATAAGGCTAAAATATAGTTATACTCATTAGCACCTAGCTCTATTAAAATTTGGAGAAGTTAACTCAGAAATTCCTAGCTAAGTATTTTCCACAATTAAGGACTACCAAACTTAGAAAAAATATTATTTCATTTTGTCAGTATGAAAGGGAATCAATATACGAAGCCTGGGAAAGATTTAAGGAGCTCCTAAGAAAGTGTCCACACCATGCTCTGCCTAATTGGTTAATCATTCAAACTTTTTACAATGGGTTAGTAGGTTCCTATAGGTTCATAATTGATGCTATTGTTGATGGATTGTTAATGTCAAAACCATATGATAAAGCGTATGCTTTAATTAAAGAAATGGCTACAAATGAATTTCAATGGTTCTTTACAAGGGTAAATCCTAAAAATGTAGCTAGTGTTCATGATATAAATGTGATTGCAATTCTTGCATCTCAAGTTGTTGCAATTTCAAGGAAGTTGGACCAATTTGGAATGAATCAGCCTCAATTTACTCTAGTAAGAAAGGAAAGTTTATTAGGGCTTATGATTGATTCTAACTTTTCATATGAGACTTTAAATACCATAAACAACCCATATTCTAAGTTTTACAACCCAAGTTGGAAGAACCATCCTAATTTTAACTAGAATCATACGACTGGGGGTCCACCAATGGGAAAATAATCATGCAAATCCTAATGGAAGTTAGAATAATCAGGGGAACACAAACTATAGTCCTTCATATCTACTGGACTTTAAAAATGATCAAAAAATTAAGGATAAGAAGATGTCTATAGAAGAAGTGGTATTGCAAATGGGAAACCAGTTACAAAGTCAAGATGCTACAATTAGATACATAGACAATTAATTGGGACAAATTGCTAATTCACTTAGCAATAGACCCCAAGGAACACTTCCTAGCAACACTAAGACAGCCTTAAGAGAACAATAATAAACAAGTTGAACTTGTCCAATTAAGAAGTGGAAGAGAGATAGGGGATGTGGCTAGAAAAAAAGAAAGAAGTTGAGAGAGAAACAATGGAAACTAAAAAACTTGAAGAACTTATTTCTAAGGATCTGGAAAAATTAATATATACAACTAAATTCAATTTAGAAAGACCACCACCTCCATTTCCTCAAAGACATAGACAATATGAGTTGGATAAATAATTTTCAAAATTCCTGAAAGTACTTAAGAAGTTAACGATAAATTTTTCTTTCTCTAAAGCTTTGGAACAGATGCCAAGTTATGCAAAGTTTATGAAGGAGATATTAAAAAGAAAAGAAAATTTGGGGATTACAAGACAGTTGCACTAAGTGACGAGTGTAGCGCTATACTTCAGAAAAAGTTTCCTTAGAAACTTAAAGATCCTTGTAGCTTTACAATTCCTTGTGTAATTGGAGAATAATAATGTGGAAAAGCTTTATGCGATTTAGAAGTGAGCATTAATATGATGCCTCTTTCAAGATTTAAAAGGTTAGTTTAGCCAGTATTTCTCCCACTACTGTAACCCTTCAGTTAGCTGATCGATCTACCATTTATCCAAAAGGGGTCATAGATGATGTGCTTGTTAAAGTTGATTATTTTATCTTTCCTTTGGACTTTATTGTATTAGATATGGAGGAAGATAAAGATAATCCAATTATTTTGGGGAGACCTTTCCTTGTTACTGGACAAGCTATGTTAGATGTGTAAGAAGGAGAGTTGACTATGAATATTAATGACTAGGAAGTAACTTTTGATGTATTATCGACTATGAAATATCCAACTGAGAGAAAAGGTGATGATTATTTTTAGATGGATGAAATTGATTATCTAAGTAAAGACCATTTCCAAAAGATTTTTGAGAGTAAGTTAACAAATGCGATTGAAATGGACTTTCATGATGAGTTGAAAATGTTATTTAAAGAAGAATGAATGTATGTTTAGGAGAGGTGTAAAATGACGAACTTTACCAAAAATAGTAAAATTTTAATTCAGTATGTTGAAAAATCTCATGAACTTAAAATGAATGTACCACATAAACTTTTAAATTCTACCTATTTAGGGAATTCATCTACACCACCAGTCTTTATATCTTCAGTTTTGACTCAATCACAAGAAGAACTTAAATTGAATGATGAACATGATAAAGTTATCGAATTAAGACTTGGAAGAGAATTAGAGGATATATTTCAAAAGAACTTTGAGTTGAGAAATGAGGATAAGGATTTTGAAAGACCATTAGAAGATAACATGAGACAGAAGAATATCCTAGAATAATTTGATCCAAAATTTGAATTATCTTGAGAGAATTCGATCCATAATTTGGGACATCTTGAAGTTTCTTATAGAGATCCATTTCTTATAAGTTTCAAGGAAGATATTAATATGCAAATTGAGGAAATCATAAGAATAATATTGGATCTAGAAAGAAATACATGAAACAATGATATGAATCAATCTGAAAAGGAAGAGCTGAAAGAAAAATTACAATTTAAGGATGTTGTAGGAATCCCTGGATATGAAAAAGATTGGGTGATTGATCAAGGATTACTTAAATGGAATTTTGATCTAGGAGGAATCATTTGTCGGGCTGGCGACGTTAAACCTAGTGCTTTATGGGAGGCAACCCTTAGTTATCAGTGTGGTTTAATTTAGTGAGCTTGAGAGTTATGATTGTTAGTGTTGTATTGTGTTTTCTTTAGTATGGATTGATCAGATTGATTGATGTTTGATGGTTGTTTGGATTTTTAGTGGTTTGGGTTAATGTTGTGAGGTTATGCCTTGGTCTTGACCAAATTTCTTTTCGACTTCGGTAGTAAGTAGACTAACGAGTCCGTTACGACTTAGTTTCGGAGCTGAGCATTACCTTGAAGCATGTAGAGTTTAGACTTGGACCACTCCATATCAACTCTATTACTTCCTTTATCTGACTTTGTCTTTAATGAGTAAGGTCATGAACTTACTTAGTGAATAAGATCTTAATAAAATGCACTACTTTTATTTACCAAATTGTGTATACCTTAAACTTAGAGTAAACCTGAAATTGGAAACACATGAGTTTTTATAATAAGGGAATTCTGGTCCAAGGGAGATAACCATAAAAAAATCTTATAATACACCCATGTTATTAGTGTAGTTTCTTCCGTTAGAAATTGAAATTAAGGAGGGGAAATGTGAGTAGAAAGGAGATCAAATTAACCTCAGCTATTGTTTGTTTATGAAATCTATGAGTCTATGTATTGGAGTTTGTGTGTCTATGTTTGTGAGTCAAGTTGAATGAGTCATTGGAGACAACAAAACTTATCTTAATATTTTAAACATGTTAGCATCCATCAATTCCTTTTAAAAAATTAGAAATGTATTCCTGTTTAATCTTCAATTTATACATGTTCTACTATTTAAAATTCCTTTATAGTGTTAGGTTAAGCATATTTATGCTAGATTTACTTTATACTGCAATATTATACCATGTGCTATTTGTTGATATTTTTGTAGGATGTGTAGTAAATTGTAAAAGTGATCTTTTCCTGCCGCATATTTTTGTACTTCATTGTTACACATGTTTGAGCTTAAGTTTGGGGGGAAAGAAAAATGTTTCAAATTTAAACCTTGTTTTAAGAACTACTACAAATAAATTTTTATTTTATTTCTAATGATTATTGTTATGTGGAGTCATCTTAAGAAGGTTAGAATTTTAGTATAGAAATTGAGTAGGAAAACTTAGTTGATATTTTTAGTAAAAAGGGTGAACCTAGAGTTAAGGATATTTAGTGGAGAACATGGGAAAATTAATAACTATCTTTAGTAGGAAGAAATGTATTTTCATAAAATGAAGGATTCTTAGAATTTTTATTTTCAAACATTTAAGGCTCTTTTAGAAAGTATTTAAAAAAATATGTATATCTTTTTAAGTAAAGGAAAGTAATAAGTTTTAACTTTAGAGGAGGATAGTGGAATTCAAAATCATTTAACGACTTCTCCAGATATAGTAATCCTCACATAAAATAATACACAAAAGAAGAGCAGAAAAAATGGATCAAAAAGATCCTGAAAATAAAAAGAAAAAAAAATTGTGAGGAGAAGCTTGAGGAAAGGTCTTAATCAAAAATTAGTTTCTCTTGAGTCTTTCTATAGTAAAGAACTTAGAATAATCTTAAGCTTTCTTTTTTACATTTATTATTTAAATTATTTTTAAGAAAGTTCTTAAATCAAGAAATTAAAGTTCATGGGATCTTAAGTTTGAAAAATCTGCATATTTTTCTGAATTAGATAGGAAAACAAATTCCCAAGTTTGATGATAAATATTTTAAACACTGGGCTAGTCTAATTCACTAGAAGGTCTTCTAAAATGAACTATCACATTTTTAGAACAAAATTTTAACAATTCTAAAGGGTGACCCATTAACTCTAATATATATAAATTATTTTAAAAGTGTAGTATTACTTGAGGACAAGTAATGTTTATGTTTGGAGGATTTTGATCAACCTAAAAATGTACTATTTCTTATGCCATATTTTATAATGATATTGCACTTTAAAGGTCCGCTTTCTTGAGCCTTTGGTTGTAGGTACATCAAATTGAAGAATTTGGAGTGATTTTAGCAAAAAGAACAAAAATGGACCAGAACAGAGCATATCGGAGCAAAACGGGTCAAACCGGAGTATACCATAGCAAAATAGGTCGAATCGGACACATTTGTACTTGTGTCTGGCGCCTAAGAGCCACCCATTTGGTGCTTAGCCACCAGGTAGTTGTGCCTATGCGCCAAACAGTCGGCGCATAACCACCAGTGACAGATGGTGATGGTTTTTTGGCATAACTTTTTGTAGAAACATCGGATTTGGACAATTTTCAAAGCGTTGCAAAGCTTATTTCATGGGGAATTAATTGGCAATGATAAAATAAACTTTCTAAAAGAGTTTTGGTTGGTTATAAGGAGTTACTTTGGAAGGGATGTGTCTCTTGGAGTGAAAAGGCACTTAAGGCATCCTTTGGATAATTCATTGAATGTAGACTCTTTTTGACAAAACACTTAAGCATCTCTTGGGAAATTATAATTAAGGCTTAGAAACTCTTGAAGAAAAAGAGTTAGAGAAGGTGGTGAATAATTGGAAGGGAAGAGAAGATTAGAAGAGAAGAAGAAGGTTTGAGGCGTGAGCCCCAAGTGGGGCGACAAGGTGAGAGACAAAGAGAGAATATGAAAATTTCTTCTTTCCATTTTACTTTCTCTTGGAGAGGATTGCAAGGAGATTTCTTTTTCTACACAAGGAGCGTTTGATTTTCATCAAAGATAAGTATTTTCATTGTATTTTGATTTGAATTTAGTAGTTTGTTTGTATGGTTTCAAAGACTTGTTCATTGAAAAGTTCTTGTTGTTTCTTCATGTGTAGTGAAAAATTTTCTTTACTCTTCCCTCTTACAATGAATTAGTACACAAGTGTAGGATATAAAATTGAGTAGAGTGACAATATATTGCTATGATTTTACTTTCATCTTCATTTACATGTAAACTTGATCAACTTCCATGTTAAAATCTGTTGTGAGAACATATAAGAATCAATGTTAAAATCTGTTGTGAGAACATATAAGAATCAATGCGGTATTGTCTCAGTCAACTATTTGTAAAAATCACTTGAGATTATATGGGTGAGAATGTAGTCTATATGGTTGAGTGCAAATATATTAGGAGATATGCATATTTAAGAGGTATAGAATTAGAGGACTTTAGGGTGATAGACTAAATCTCCTAATTTGGTTTGATGTGAAAAGTTTTGTAATGAGATGTAAGCCTCCAGGTGGAGGGAGAAGAGGGAACTCTAGAGTAAGAGCTAGTATCTTCCCTGCCTAACCCATCTACAAGATTTAAAATCATCAAATTAACCTATTTTCTTAATAGAACTAAGTAAGGGTAAAAAATATAATTGCTCATATTTGTCACAATCTCCCACGCAACTTGTTTTACTTTTACACATGTCCCTAATTTCATTGCATGAGGAAGAGTAATTTTAATATATTTAAACCCCACTTTCTAGATTTCATTAATTAGTTTAGCATTAAAAGTAGTATTGTAGTGATAATTGAAGTATATAATCAAAACCAAACTTTTATTGACCTTCCAAGCTAGGGTGTGTTATTGTAAACTAGAACTTCTCTTGAAAGCCGCTGTGATTAACTGCAATCTCCGTGGGATCAATACTCGGGGCTTAATCAGAAAGATCTATATTACTTGATAATGATACATATTCTTAGGTAAAATCCCATTTTATAATAATATCAATTAAACTCTCATTTGCATCGGCATTAAGTTTTTGGCATCGTTGTAAAGAAAGAGATATAATTAAAAGGAAATAAAACATAAGCATAAATATCTGGGATCACGGATGCACCAAAAATTGATTTGATTTTTCATATACATTTTGCACTCATTTTTGGTGATATTAACATTTAAAGGAAGTTATTTTTCATGTTTTATCACAGGTATGATAATTTTAGGCGAAGAGAGAAAAGAGAAGCAAAAAGAAATGAATTTGGAATGAAAAAAGGCAAAAACTAGGAATTTAAAGTTTTGGCACCGATGAAGCCCAAATGAGCACTGACATTGCGTTTTTATAGATAGAAATATAAAATGTATGACTTCGTTCTTATTATTTGTATGTTTTTTTATATAAAATCTTTGCTTTATTGTATCTTCCTCATGAATTCGGAGTAGATTTATTTGTCTTTATCCTTGAAATGATAAATTGTGAAGTGATGGTTTAGATTGGATGTGTCATATGAAAGATAAGAAATTGTGATGATTTTTCACTTAGTTCTTCATTTAATTTTTGATCTGGCCAATTGAATTGTTAAAGTATTTGTGAAACGTATGATCCGAGAGGGCTATGCTTTCTACAACAAAAGTGGATATTACATTCAATGTCCATGAATGATTGATAGAGTTCATGGGGGTTGGGTGCAAATAATTAGGGAAATATGTCAATTGGGCATAGAACTGGACATTTTAGGGTGACAGACTAAAATCTCCAATTTGGTCCTAGTGTTTGGAAACTAAGTTGAGAGTTAACCTTTTGGGTAAGGGATGTGGAAGCTCTGGAGTGAGAGCTTGTATCCTCCCAGACTAACCATGAATTAGAGACCAAACCTAGGATTAGTCAATGTTATTTCTAACACTTGGAAGAGGTTAAAGAATAGGTATGCTCTTATTTGGCACAATAAAATATTAATAATAATCTATATCATTCACTCATTATGATATCATTGTATGGTGAGAACACTTTCTCTAAACTCGAACCTCGCATTACAAAACTTATCAGTAGTAGTAGTTAACTTTAATTTGAACTATAGAAAGTTATTTTGTGATCTTAAAATCTCTAGAATCATTAAAATTTAGCATCTTTTTATTTACTTTTGGAGCTTAGCAAATTTGAACATTGGATTTCTGTGCTGCGCTTTAAGGTTTGCTTCCTGCTTGTGGGATTGATAATCAGAACTCCGCTAGAGCCCTGTATTACTTGAACGATACGTATACTTGCTTATAGTTTGGTTTCATCTTATGAAACTTATCATATTTTATGAATGAACTGAAATTACATTTAAAAATTTATTCCTTAGTAGCAGCAACTAGCAGGTCAGAAGCCCATGGACCCAACTAATATTTATGACAGTCCAACAACTAGGGATGAAAATGATCTGAGCATAACTGTAGACCAACCATCTCAAAGTTTACTACCTATTCAATCTCATTTTTCTAAAAATGTGTTTTTGACTCTGAGATCAATCAAGAAACTAGAGAAAGTGGTACGAATTCTTATGGATGCAATTAACAATATATCTATATTATTTGATCATCAAGATTAGAGGATGAAGAAATGGCTTCGATCATACCTGGCGTATGGAAGAAGGATTGATACGTTTAATAAAGAAAAATGATTGAATTGAAGAGGATTCGATTGATGAATTCCCGTATTGACCATTCTACAAGTTTATTATGCACCACCAATTCATGGGAGATATCAGAGAAGATAGCACTGACATTGATAATGAGTAGTGATTCACTATTTTATCTACTTTATTTACTGCTTGGACTTTATTTGCTTAAGTTTGATTTGTATTTGGATTGCTTATGCTGAGATTTCAAACTTATTATGCTTATGATTGAGTTATGTTATTTTTTAGTGTTAGATTGTTATGGTTTAATTGCGGTGCTAAATTGTTGATGTGGTAGAATGACTTATATGTGTAAGTTCGTAATTATGAATTTTATATATAAAAGTGATGTTTTCTGTTGTTTATTTGTGTTAATTCATCACTCAATTATAAATTCAGATGATTAAAAAGGCTATTTAGATGTCTTCGTAACTTTGAAACGATCTAAATTGTAAAATTTTATGGAATCCTGAAAATCGATCTGGCACCGACGACGCCCATAACCCAAACTCATCCTAGACATGTTAAAATAGTGATTTTGAGCCTTTAACTGCATTTGATCACCTTTGACCTCCAGCCAATGCCGAAAAGCACTCCTACAGCTTGTTAGCATTTGGATTTTAGGTAATTTCTAAGCTATTTGAGATTCGATCTCATCTTCTCTTGGTAAGAGTTCTACCTCAGACTAAGAATTTTTTATTTTCACCAAGAAAACCTCCTACAATGGAGAAAGGTTTTTTAAAAACATTTTAAAATAATCCATGGTGAAATGCTTTTACATATTAGATTTGACTTTGAAGTCTTTACATTGTGATTTTGGAATTTATTGGGATTTATTTGCAAATTCTCTAGAAATTTTGATATGGCTCCAAGGATGTTTAAGGGAAAGGGAAAGGTTGATTTTGATGAAAGAAAATTTATGAATGTTAAAGCATAATATTACTGCAATTCTACACACTGAAGCAAAAAGTGTATATAGGATCAAGGATTTAAAAATCCAGGTGAGTTGTGAAGCAGGTGATTGCTGATCAAAATTGGGAAGCTTTTTGTAATTTTTCTGTTGATGTTATTGCTGATATAGTCTGTGAGTTTTATGTTAACTTGCGGTGGACTGAAAAAGAATATGTGCTTGTTTGAGGAAAAATGGTAGAATTCACTCCTTCATGAATCAATGCTTTCTATTAATTTAGAGATAATACATTCTATGAGTACAAATCTTTTGGTACAGTGGATGCTGCCTTAAATGAGGTAATTATTTTCCTTACTAATAGAAAGGAGGAGTGGAAAACAAAGCAAAGGTGAAAAATGAATTTTCCTGCTTCCACTTTAAATGTCACATCTAAAGCATGTCATTACTTTATTTCTGCAAGACTACTACCTACTTATCATCATAGTGAAGTTTCAAGAGATAGAGCTATTCTGAATTTTTGTTTCCAAAACATAAGAATAATTGACATTGGTAGAGTTATTCATAATAGTTTTCAGACTATAGCTAAAGAGGAAACCACTCAAGGATTGGGACAACCTACCCTAATTTACACATTATTTGTACAATCAACAGTTGAGGTTGATAGTAGCAAAGAGTTGGTTCATCCTTTAAAGTCTATTAGTAAAGCCAACATTCATACTTATGAATCTCATGTAGGATGGAGATCTGGAAATAAGAGTAGTGAGATTCCCTCTACTAGTAATGACAAACTTTCTACCTCTTATACTGCTACTATTTCTGATGTTATAGAGTGGCTGATGATACAACAAAGTGATATCACGAGGCTTCATAATAGGATTGGTGGATTGGAAGCAAGAAAAAGCATCAATGATGACTATCAGAGGAGAAGAGTGGAATATGATATAGTCTATCATGATGCTTCGATGAGATTCATGAGGGGAGAAGCTGGTGTGATATTTCCTACTTGCCCCTGTTATATTCCATACCAGTCTGAGGAAGGAGCAGAAGAAGAAAGAGAGGGTGATTGGTAGTGTAGTATTCTTTAGTTTGTTATTTTTTTGTTTGTTACTTGCTTTCGTGTAGTAGATGTGTGTAGCAATTGTACTCTTTTAATTTGGTTAAGTTGTATTGAAACTTACTGACCCGCCTAAAATATATATGCTTTTTGCTACACGATTTTACTCATTTTTGATGATATTGCACTTTAAAGAAAGGTATTTTCTATGTTTTATTGCAGGAATGAAGATTTATAGATAATGGAGCAAAAAGATGAGAAAAGGAGCGAATCTGGAACAAAAAGGACTAAAAGAGACAAAAATTGAGCTAGGCCTCCGACGGCGAGGAATAGGCCGCTGACGGCGTGTTTTTCCCGAGAGCATTAGAATATATTATAAAGGAGCCCGTCGACGGAGAGATCGAGCCTGCTGACAGCGAGCCTGAGCAGTTGGCCTATATTATAGAAGCTCGCCGACAGCGCCAGCAAGCCCGCTGACGGTGAGAAGGTCGGTTCAAGCAACATACATTGAATCTGGATGCTTTATCGAAGTGGTTCTTAAGGGAACTCGTAAAAATTCATCCACACACTTTAAATTAGTGAATTTAGGAGAGAAAATGTGGAGAAAAAAGTAGAGAAACAAGAGAGGAATGTTAGGAAAATCTTAGAGAATGTTTAGGATTCTTAGATTGGAAGTATAAATATAGATTTCTACCCTTTTGGAGAGATTGGAGAGGAGATTTTGAGAGAATTTGTAAGGGATTGCACTAGCACTGCATGGATCGACGGGAGACTTTATGGGAGAGATCTTCATCTTTCTTTTAAAGGGAAAAAGCTAAGTATTGTTCTTCATTATCTTATAATTTTGTAAACAATTACATAGTGGATTTTCTTTGGTTAAATGAAGTTTCTGTTGTGTTTTCTTCATGCTTTGTGACGCATCTCTCTTACTCTTCTTCTTCTTTGGAAATAGTGGCATGAGAGGATTATGCCATTCATTTCCTTTTACTTTTCTTTTATAATGAGTAGAATTCATGTTTAGGATATTGGGATGCTTGCTAAAGATGTTATAATTATAAATGTGATGGTTTTTACTTGCACTTCAGTTACATTACAAAAAGAGTTCGTTGTAATGTTAAAATTCGTTATAACTGCATCGACCCGAAAGGGCGGTGTAATTCTCAATAAAGTGGAACCACTTTCAAATTCCATGGATGGTGAAGTTCATGGAGTTGAGTGCAAATAAATATGGAAATATATTAATCTGGCGTAGAATTGGAGATTTTAGAGTAACAGGCTAAAATCCTCAATTCGGTTATTTGGGTGCTGAAGTGTAGATTGTTAGCTCTCAGGCAAGAGGAACGTAGGAGCTCCGAAGTGAGAGCTGGTATCCTCCCAGCCTAACCGCTGATTCAGTAACCAAGCAAAAGATTAGTCAATGTTCATTATGCCTGGACCAAAGGGTAAAGAATAGGATTGCTCCTATTTGACACATATAATATTTAATGCATCTCATTCCTATAAATTATCCATTTCATTACATAAGAATAGTAGTTTTTATCACCTCGAAATTCTCCAAACCTATTAATCCAAAAAGGGTTATTTTTAGAATTATTATTTGCATTTAGTTATAGTTACTATTACATTTAACACTTGCATTTAGGAGTAGTTGCTAGATAAAACACAATTTTAATCGACATTCCAAACTAAGGACTATTAGTAGTAGACTAGAATTTGACTAAAATCCTCTTACTTCACTTCCTCGTGGGATCAATACTGGGGTTTTTAAAGAAAACTCTATATTACTTGAAGTGATACGTATACTTATGTAGTACCCCTAGTATGTAAAATATTTTCCAATTTTTATATCATTTAAAATTTTGCGCACTTCAAGTTTTTGGCCATCTTTTGGAAGTTAATTGACTGTGTAATTGTGGGTCGGGTCAAGTTTTTGGCGCCGTTGCCGGGGAAGCTTCGGTAAGAATTTTAGGAAAATTTTAGTTGAAGTAATTAGGCTTACACTTGGAAAACTGCAGTGTCGTAAAAACTGTTTTGTGTGAAAGTGTTTTTATATGAAAAAGTGTTGCGAAAAATCTGTTTGTGTGAAAAATAAGGTGTTTGTGAAAATGTTTTGTTGTGTTGAATATATTTCATCTGTTATTTATTTAATTGTTAATGTATTGTTTGTTGTGTTACGTATGCGAAACCAAGGATCTGCAAGAATTGTGCCTTATGATCCCGAGTTTGAAAAAATTAAAAAAATAAAAATACAAAAATGACTTGAAAAACTAGAAATGGAAATGGAAAACTTTCAAGATAATAACTTGGAAAATCATCATACTTTATTGAGGGATTACGTAAATCCTACGACAGATGAAATTCACTTAAGTATACAAAATCCTATCGTAGAAGCTGATTCATATGAAATAAATCCTGAGATTATCCAACTGGTGCAGAACAATCATTTTGGGGGAACTCCTTTGGAGGATCCTTATTTGCACTTATCAAATTTTCTAAAACTTTGTGCTACATTTCGTTATAACGGTATGTTAGACGATGTTGTTAGACTAAGGTTTTTTCCTTTCTTACTAAGGGATAAGGCTAAAATGTGGTTATACTCGTTAGCACCTGGCTCTATTAAAAATTGGGAGGAGTTAACTCAGAAATTTCTAGCTAAGTATTTTCTACCTTTAAGAACTACTAAACTTAAAAACGATATTATATCATTTTTTCAGTATGAAGGGGAATCAATATAAGAAGCCTAGGAAAGATTTAAGGAACTCCTAAGAAAGTGTCCACATCATGCTCTGCCCGATTGGTTCATCATTCAAAATTTTTACAATGAGTTAGTAGGATCCTTTAGGTCTATAATTGATGTTTCCGCTGGTGGTTCATTAATGTCAAAATCATTTGATGAAGCTTATGCATTAATTGAAAAAATGGCTACAAATGAATTTCAATGGCCATCTACAATGGTAAATCATAAAAATATAGCTAGTGTTCATAGTAAGGATGTGATTACAATTCTTGCATCTCAGCTTGCCGCAATATCAAGGAAGTTGGCCCAATTTGGAATGAACCAACCTCAATTTACTCTTGTAAGTGAGGAAAGTTCATTCGCGCCTATGATTGATTCTAAATTATCATATGAGACTTTAAATACCATAAGCAACCCATATTCTAACTTTTACAACCCATGATGGGAGAACCATCCTAAACATAATTAGAATCATATTACTGATGGTGGAAACCAACAATGGGAAAATAATCATGCAAATCGTAATGGAAATAATCAGGGAAACACATACTATAGACCTTCATATCCACTAAAATCTAACGATGATCAATAATTTGAGGATAAGAAGACGTCTATGGAAGAAGTGGTATTGCAAATGAGAAACCAGTTGCAAAGTCAAGATGTTGCGATTAGAAATATAGAGAATCAACTGGGAGAAATTGCTAATTCACTTAAAAATAGACCCAATAAAACACTTCCTAGCAACATTGAGATCAATCCTAAAGAGAACACTAATGAACAAGTAGAAGCTGTCCAATTAAAAAGTGGAAGAGAGATAGAGCATGTGGTTAGAAAGGAGAAAGATGTTGTGAGAGAAACAAAGGAAACTAAAAGACCTGAAGAACATGTTTCTAAGGATCTAGAAAAATTTATATCTCCAACTAAAATCAGTTTGAAAAGACCACCACCTCCATTTCCTCAAAGACTTAGACAACATGAGTTGGATAAAAAATTTTCAAAGTTCATGAAAGTACTTAAGAACTTAACGATAAATATTCCTTTCACGGAAGCTTTGGAACAAATGCCAAATTATGTAAAGTTTATAAAGGATATATTAAACAAGAAAAGGAAATTTGGGGATTACGAGATAGTTGCACTAAGTGAGGAGTGCAGTGCTATACTTCAGAAAAATTTTCCTCGGAAACTTAAAAATTCTTGTAGCTTTACAATTCCTTGTGCAATTGGAGAAACATTATGTGGAAAAGCTTTATGTGATTTAGGAGTGAGCATTAATGTGATGCCTCTATCTATATTTAGAAGGTTAGGTTTAGTTGATATTTCTCCTACTATTGTAACCCTTCTGTTAGCTGATCGGACATGCTTGTCAAAGTGGATAAATTTATATTTTCTTTGGACTTTATTGTATTAGATATGGAGGAAGATAAATAAATTCCAATTATTTTAGGGAGACCTTTCATTGTAACTGGACAAGCTATGATAGATGTGGAAAAAGGAGAATTGACTATGAATATTAATGACCAGGAAGTTACTTTTGATGTTTTAAAGACTATGAAATATCCTGCTGAGAAAAAAATTGATGATTGTTTATGGATTGATGAAATTGATTATCTAAGTAAAGACCATTTCCAAGAAAGTTTTAAGAGCAAGATAACAAATGAGGTTGAAATAGAATTTCATGATGATTCGAAAACATTGTTTAAAGAAGACTATATGTATGTTCAGGAGAGGTGTGAAATGATAGACGCTACCAAAAATAGTATACTTTTAATTCCATCTGCTGAAAAATCTCATGAACTTAAGATGGATGTACCCCATATAATTTTAAAGCCTATCTATTTAGGGAAATCATCTGCACACCCAGTCTTTATATCTTTAGATGCGACTCAATTACAAGAAAAACCTGAATTAAATGATGAACAAGATAAAATTATTGAATTAGGACTTGGAAGAGAATTTGAGGATAAATTTCAAAAGAACTTTGAGTTGAGAAAAGAAGACATGCATATTGGAAGAACCATGGAAGAAATTATTATGGAATTAGAAAAACTTATTTTCTCAATTAACAACGAGATATCCATTGAATAACTATAAAGGGGAAGAATTTGAAGAATTGGAAGATAACTTAAAACAGAAGAGTAACATAGAAGATATTGATCCAAAATCTGAATTATCTAGAGAGAATCTATTCCAAAATTTGGGAGATCTTGAATTATCTTATACAGATCCATTTCTTATAAATTTCAAGGATGATATTAATATGCGGATTGAGAAAATCAATAGAAGAATATTGGATCTAGAAAAAAATATGAGGAACAATGATATAAATTCATCTGAAAATGAAGAGCTTAATGAAAAATTAAAATTTGAGAATTTATAGGAATCCCTAGATCTGGAAATGATTAGGTGATTGATCGAGGATTACTTAATTAGAATTTTGATCCAGGAGGAATCATTTGTCGGGCCCGAGACGTTAAACTAAGTGCTTTATGGGAGGCAACACATAATTATCAGTGTGCTTTGATTTAGTGTGCTTGAGAGTTATGATTGTTAGTGTTGTATTGTATTTGCTTTATAAAAGATTGATAAGTTTGATTGTTGATTGGTAGATGTTGGGATTGTTAGTTGTTTGATTTGATATTTGTGTGTCTTAAGGGAAGTTATTCCTTAACTTCTTATCATAGCTAAAGTTGATCTCTTGTAGTAGTTGGATTAACGAGTCCACTGTGACTTGGATCTCACCCAGACTTGAGTTGTACAAGAAAAATCTTGAATTTCAAACAGTGTTAGATCCATCTTAAATTTGTTACTTCCTTTTTGCAACTTTATTTTCTTTAGGTAGGAGTCGCGAACCTATTTGATGAATACCATGTGGATGATCTTACACTATCTTTATAACTGTTAGAGGTGCTTAATTATAAGGATTAGATGATGCCTGAGATTGGTGCCTAGGAGCCAATATATGAGGGGTAATCTTATCTTTCAGATTATAATCTATAAAACCATTTAAAATGTACCTAATTTATTAGTGTAGTGATTCTGTTAGAAATTGGAAGTAAATTAGTAAGATGTGATGAGTTAAAAAGGATGAATTGACCTCATTTATCATGTGTGTTTATGCTTGTGTTACAATTTTATATAATAATTGAAGAACATTTTTATAATCCCTTGCTGATACATGCTATGCTAGTTAGACTTTGGTTTAGCTAATTTCATTCTGGCATGATTAATATAGATTTACTTTTTGCTGCATATTATTTTGTCTTAATGAATACTTGCAAATGGATTTGATAGACATTTGTGGTAAATAGAATTTCTAAACTATTTTTCTACCTGCTTATATTTTCTGTACTGAATGTTATATATGTAAAAAAATTAAGTTTGGGGGTAGGAAGAAAAATAAAATTTTAAAGTGAAAATACTTCCTTTTAGTGTAATTTTATTAGGAGCATGTTTTAGGTTAGATTTACTTTCTCCTACAGTCATTCTATCCTCATTATGCATGTATATGAATTTGACAGGAAGTTGTAGTAGTAAGTAGATTCAACCTTTACTTTTTCTTCCTGCAATATTTTATAGAATTAATTGTAAAATATTTTAAAATTTAAGTTTGGGGGGAAGAAAAATTTTTTAAATGTAACTTTATTTGTCCTCAATAGCCTGCATTTAATTTGATATTACTTTTAAAATGACTTGTGATATGTGGTGTTACCTTTAGGTTACTATAATTTCAATTTTAGGAATATTAGAAAAATAACTTAGTTGAAATCCTTAGTGAAGAAACTATTCTAGAGTTAAGATATTTTGTAGGAAACATTGGAAAAATGATTTTTCTATTTATGGTATAAATGAGTTGAATATTTGAAAAGCTAAAATTCATAGATTTATACTTAAAGAGAATTGAGCCTTTATTGAAAACCTTTTTCTAACTAATACTTACACTTATAAAAAGTGAGGGAAAGTTTTGAGTTTTGGATTTTAGAGAGAGGATAGTGAAATTCAAAATTATTAAAGGCTTATCCAGATATAGTAATCCTCACATAAAAAAAAAGTTAAAAACAATGGATTAAAAATGATCCCAAAAGAAAAAAAATAAATGAAAAAAAGGGATTGAAAATGATCCCGAAAGAAAAGAAAAAAAATAAAAGAAAATAAGTGAGGAGAAGCTTGAGGAGAAGTCTAATTAAAAATTGGTTTCACTTGAATTTTTTTAAATGAAAAAGACTAAAAAACAATCCTAAGCTTATTATTATTTCAAAAGGTATTGGTTAAATTGGTATAGATAAGGTGCTTAAATTCCATTTTTATACTATCTATGAATCTTTAGTTTGACAATTTTCAATAACTTTTGAAGTAAATAGAAAATCAGGATTCCTAAGTTGAATATGAGATATTCTTATGCTCGAGTCCTAGGTTGATTTACTAGAATTTCTTCTGTGTTATACTATAACATTTCTAAGATGAAATTATAGGAAACTCTATTGAAACTCACAACCACAAGTCATCATATTTTATTTTTAAAGTTATAGTGTTACTTGAGGAAAAGTAATAGTTAAGTTTGGGGAATTTTGACCCGCCTAAAATATATATGTTTTTTGCTATATGATTTTACTTATTTTTTATTATATTGCACTTTAAAAAAAGGTATTTTCTATGTTTTATTGCAGGAATGAAGGTTTATAGATAATGGAGCAAAAAGATGAGAAAAGGAGCGAATTTGGAACAAAAAGGACTAAAAGAGACAAATATTAAACTAGGCCGCCGACGACGTGGTTTTCGCTAGAGCATTTGAATATATATTATAAAGGAGCCCGCCGACGGCGAGATCGAGCTCACCGACAGCGAGCCTGAGCAGTTGGACTATGTTCTAAAAGCTCACCGACGGCGCCAGCAAGCCCGCCAACGGCGAGGAGGTCGGTTAAAGTGAGATACATTGAATCTGGACACTTTTTTGAAGGGGTGCTTAAAGGAACTCTTAGAAATTCGTCCACACTCTTTAAATTAGTGAATTTAGGAGAGAAAATGTGGAGAAAAAAGTAGAGAAACAAGAGAGGAATGTTAGGAAAATATTGGAGAATGTTTACGATTCTTAGATTAGGAGTAAAAATGTAGTTTTCTACCCTTTTGGAGAGATTGGAGAGGAGATTTTGAGAGAATTTGTAAGGGATTGCACTAGCATTGCATGGATCGGCGGGAGACTTTATGGGAGAGATCTTCATCTTTCTTTCAAGGGGAAAAAGCTAAGTATTGTTCTTCAGTATCTTATAATTTTGTAAACAATTACCTAGTGGATTTGCTTTGGTTAAATGAAGTATCTGTTGTTTTTTCTTCGTGCTTTGTGGCGCATCTCTCTTACTCTTCTTCTTCTTTGAAATTAGTGGCATGAGAGGATTATGCCATTCTTTTCTTTTTACTTTTTTTTGTAATGATTAGAATTCATGTTCAGGATATTGGGATGCTTGCTAAAGATGTTATAATTATAAATGTGATGATTTTTACTTGCACTTCATTTACATTACAAAAAGAGCTCGCTGTAGTGTTAAAATTCATTGTAATTGCATCGACCCAAAAGGGCGGTGTAATTCTCAACAAAGTGGAACCACATTCAAATTCCATGCATGGTGAAGTTCATGGAGTTGAGTGTAAATAAATAGGGAAATATATTAATCGGGCGTAGAATTAGAGATTTTAGAGTGACAAGCTAAAATCCTCAATTCAGTCCTATCATTTGGGTGTTGAAGTGTAGATTGTTAGCTCTCAGGGGAGCTCCGAAGTGAGAGCCGGTATCCTCCCAGCCTAACCGCAGATTCAGTAACCAAGCATAAGATTAGTCAATGTTCATTATGCATCGACTAAAGGGTAAAGAATAGGATTGCTCCTATTTGACACATACAATATTTAATGCATCTCATTCCTATACATTATCCATTTCATTACATAAGAATAGTAGTTTTCATTACCTCAAAATTCTCCAAACTAATTAATCCAAAAAGGGTTATCTTTAGAACTTTTATTTGCATTTAGTTATAGTTACTATTACATTTAGCACTTGCATTTAGGAGTAGTTGCGAGATAAAAAATAATTTTAATCGACATTCCAAACTAAGGACTATTAGTAGTAGACTAGAATTTGACTAAAAACCTCTTACTTCACTTCCTCGTGGGATTGATACTGGGGTTTTTAAAGAAAACTCTATATTACTTGAAGCGATACGTATACTTGCGTAGTACGCCTAGTGTGTAAAATATTTTCTAATTTTTATATCATTTAAAATTTTGCACATTAGCCGCTATTTATAAATTGGGTCAAGTTTTTGGCCATCTTTTGAAAGTTAATTTACTGTGTAATTGCGGCTCGGGTCACTTACGTTGATTTGTTATAGTTGTATTAAAATTGTAATGGATGTTGTATTAAGTGTTTATGATTGTGTTTTAAGTTTTCTTTATCCTGTAAATCTCTGATATATATGTGAACAATGCTTCTAACTATTTTATGCATGTAATTAAAATTTTAATTAATATCTATATGCTTCAGAAGAATCAAAAGCCCGAGACAAAAAGGTTAGTTTTCTTTTTGTTTTTCTCTCTTCTATTGAGTTGATATGCACTAAATAACTTAAATTTGGGGAGAAAAAATTAACTTTTGTTTGTTCTCAATTAAAATGTATTTTTATAATTATTTTAAAATGACTTAAAGTAGTTGAGCTTAACTATAGATAACTAAATTTTTTATTTCATTTAAATATCATAGTAGATTTGAATCAATATTTTTTAGTACTGAAGATTAACTTTATGGGGCTAAGATATTTTGTATAAAAGGATAGACTATATTTGACTATTTAAAGTAAAGAAAGCTGTATTTTTGAAATTTTAAGAGTCCTAGAGGATTATGTGAGGAGAAAAGATTGTGACTCTATGTTGAATCATTTAAAAGATAATATTCTATCTATAAAGTAAAGTGGTGTTTCAAGTTCCAACTTTAGGGAGAGGAGAGTGAAGTTCAAAATTATTAATGGCTATCCAGATATAGTAATCCTCACAAGTAAATCAAAAGAGAAAATGATAATGAAAAAAATGAGAGGATTAAAAAGCAATCCCAAAAAAAAGAGAAAAGAAAGAAAAAGAAAATAAATGTGAGGAGAAGCTTGAGAAGATGTCTAATCAAAAATTGACTTCACTTGAATCAACTTAAGGGATAAAGTTAGTAACATTTCTGAATATATATTTAAGTATTAGCATCCTTACTAATAGAGTTCACAAGAGCTTCTTTTTCATATGATCCTTCAAAGCACCTGAATGTGACAAATTATGGTTATTCCTTAAATGAATAAGAAACTATAGCTCTTAGACTTGATTACTAAATGTTTTTACACCTATAGTTTTAACCTAAGTTACTGAAAATCCTTCTAAAATTATTGTTATTACATTCACTTAAATGTAAAATTATAGTATTCTTTAAGTAAAGTTCACTAATAAGAGCCATATTTTTATGTAGTACAAGGATTACTTAAGGACAAGTAATCGTAAAGTTTGGGGGATTTTGATGCACCAAAAATATGTTTGATTTTTTATATATTTTTTGTATTCATTTTTTGTGATATTGCACTTTAAATGAAGGTATTTTTCATGTTTTACTGCAGATATAATGATTTTAGGCAATTGGAGCAAGAAGTAAAAAATTAACGATTTTGGAGTGAAAAAGGGCAAAAACAAGAATTTTGATGTTCTGGTGCCATCGGCGCCAGAATGGGCACAGATGGTGTATTTTTCATTAAAACCCAAAATAATTAGGTGTGATAGGGCGCCGATGGCACCCAATGTTAGTGGAGCTCAAATTCAATGTATTTGGATGACTTTTGGAGGGATTCTTGAAACATCTCTTGGGGAAATTGTCCCTATACTATTTTAACATGATTTTGGCACCATAGTAGAAGAGAGGAGTCTGGAGAAGAAGTGGTGTGAGTGATGTAAAGTGTGTGTGTGTTGAGAGGAAGTGTTTGTAAAGAGTTTAGAGTCTAAGTTTTGGTGTACAGTGTTGTTTTGTGAGGGATTCTTCTCAAAGAGTTGTAGGAGGAGAGAGAAAGTGAGAAATTGCTTCTTCCCTACTATTCTAAGAGAGAATTGTGTGTTTTTATGAAGATAGAAAGAGATTCAAAGGAACTTCAAGGGATTTGCTTGGGGAAAAAATTTAGATAAGTTGTATTTACTTATTGTTTGTATTACTTTACTTTTATATATAAAATCTTTGTTTTGTTGTATCTTCCTCGTGAAATCTAAGTAGATTTCATCGCCTTTCTCCTTGCAATGACATTTGGTGAAGTGATGGTTTAGATTGGAAGTGCCATACAAATGTTAAAAAATTTTGAAAATTTTTCACTTCCTACTCATTTACTTTTCGATCTGGCCAACTGAATTGTTAAAATACATTGTAAAACATACGATCCGAAAGCATTATGCTTTCTACAACAAAAGTAAATATTATTTTCAATGTCCATGAATGAGTGATGTAGTTCATGGGGGTTAGTGCAAATAAATAGGGAAATATGATTATTGGGAGTAGAATTGGAGATTTTGGGGTGAAAAACTAAATTCCTTAATTTAGTCCTAGTGTTTGGAAACTAAAGCAAGAGTTAGACTTCAGGCGAAGGGAAGTGGGAGCTCTGGAGTGAGAGCATGTATCCTGCCAGCCTAACCACGCATTTAGGGACTAAACTTAGGATTAGTCGATGTTATTTATAGCTCTCGGAATAGGGTAAAGAATGTGTATTCTTCAATTTGACACATTACAAGAGTATTACTAATCTTAATTATTCGCTCACCATAACATCATTGTAAGTGGGATGACAATTTCTCTGAATTTGAATCTTGCAATACAAAACTTGTTGTAGTAGTAGTTAACTTTAATTTGAAGTATAGAAAGTAATTTAGTGATCTTAAAATCTCTAGCATCATTAAACTTTACTAACTTTAGTATTTACTTTAAATGCATTGCAAATTTGAATATTGGATTTGAGTGCTACGCTTTAAGGTTTGCTTTCTCCCTATGGAATTGATAACCAGGACTCTACTAGAGCCCTGTATTACTTGAACAATACATATACTTGCATATAGATTGGCTGCTTTTTTAATAAGTTGATTATACTTTGTGACTAAACTAAAAAAAACTTATCAAAAATTTATTCCAAGGTAGCAGCCTTGCATCAGACGCCTAGAGATCTCCTCATCTTGTCTGATTGAGGTAGATGCTACAGATGCACTGGTGCAGGGGTGAATGTCGATAAACCTTTGCACCCCAAGCCCGTAGACTGAACCCTTCTTCTTCCCTCCAATAGCCTGCTCCACAGGTTGTACTTCGATGGATCATGCTCACAGATCATAATACCTCATGACGCCTAGTATCGGTTCTCCTTCCACTGTTGGAATCTCTCCCACAAACCAAAGTAGTTATATTTAGTTAGAACTAATAGATTATTGACATCAAACTATTATAGCACTTCAATTACCTGGGTCACCCGGGATCTGTCAACCCGGGATTGGTCGAATCACCTCTTATAGATGTACTCATGTACATCAATGGTGAAGGGCTCTCGTACAATTTCCACGTCCTATCCATAAAATGAAATTTTTAGAATACATGTTTGAATTAAAGAAAAACTTATATAATAAATGAAATTTTACCAACCTCTACTTTCATTCCGTATGTGGGAGCGCCACACCAACGTGCTTGGAGGGCCCTAAGTCTCCACAATCCGACTGCCTGTTCTGCTTTGTCTACTCCCACTTGTTCTTGTAGTATGGAGAATCCCAGCCCTAAGCAACATGGCAAGAACATCCACTATGAGCCATAGAGGATTCTTGCACGATTTTCAAATATCACCAAGAATGTCTTGAAGGTGATTACTGACCATGCACTTCAAATTGCATCTGATGTGCACCTTGTTTTGAGGGCATCAGGAGAATTGTTTATTTAAATATTACAAGGATTATGTTTGATTGATAGTTAAATAAAAATAACATAAGTTATTTTTGAATGATGCGTACCACAAACTTCTAAAATTTAAGATCTCGAATGGCTTCGGGATCTCCTTCCATGATAAGTATGCTAAGTTGTACTTGCTCTAAGTGATATCCCAAATGTCATGAATAGTTTGGGGTGTATAACCTTAAATAAAAAAAAATTGTTTTATATTCATTTGCAAAAATAAATTTTTTTTTGACAATATCTCAAGTAAACTTAAGTGTTACTGACAGGCTCTTTGTGACAGCTGCTGTTTATCGACTCCTACCTTGATGAGGTGGTGTGGGCCTCTAATGAACTCACCTTATTGCAGTCATGGTTGAGGATGCGATGGGGCTATGGGAGGGGACAGAGCTCGTGGTAAGGGTAGGGGTAAGGTCATGGCTTAAGGTGTGGGTGGGTATGGGGGTGGAGGTGGAGGCATAGGCGCAGTTGGTGGCGAGAGCGGAGGTAGGTGCGGAGGTGGGAGTCAAGCCAGCGGCATGAGGTAAGTGTAGGGGCAGGTGCGTAGATGGGGATGGAAGTCGGGCTCAAGGCAGTGGAGGGGTGTTGGTCAAGTTAAGGGTGGGAGTAGGTGTGGAAACGGGGATTGGAGTGGGTGTCAAAATCTGGCGACCTCCCCTGATGTTTTTCTTCATCATATAGAGCTATGCTCCACATCCCTCAAGTGGGGAGGAAGGCGGTCCCTGTCTCCAGTCAACATCTGCAACAAGGAGAATAAATTTTATTATTTAGTGCATATAACACATAATATGTTAAAAAATAAACATAGATTAATATGCATAAAATATAAAACACATAACTATACAGTAGATAGGTAGACGAAAGTGTAAAATATAAGGTACAAATGCTAAAACTGAAAACACAAAATCATGCAATAAATTGAAATACAAAATTTAATGAAAGGTACAATAGACTTACTCATCTAACTCAGCACCACCTGAAGCATAACTGGGGGATGTAGTCATGATCTCATCTTCAAACAAATCATCGAAGTCGTACTAATCACTAAGATTAAAGTCTTTGTATTCGTCACTAGCAACCTCTAGATTGAGCTCTTCATTGATTTTCATCAAGTAGAAAATGGAATCCTGTCATTTGAATTTCTAAATAGGTGGGTTCAGTGTTATTCTAAATTTTAATGGTGACTCCTGGTTTACTTGAAATGCAACCACCCAATCGATGTTATCTCTTATTCTATGCGGATATCAATGATAGTAAAGTTGACTCTCTGTTTGGCTATAATGAAAGGACAAAATTTAGCATATCTTATGTTTACTTTACTTATGTGATATTATATAGTTGGTTTATTCTTATTCTCTGATTATGAACACGATCGAACAAAGTATAGTTGAATGAGAATACACTTCATTCAATATGGCTTAAATAAGATAGTTCAATATGGCTTAAATAAGATGTCATGCGTCTTGAAACCGAAACTCCAATCTGTCTCCTCCATAACTCTCTCTTGTTAAAAGCCCTTGCCTGCTCCAGCCACAGATGAGAAGGTTGGATGGTGATTTCGAGAATGTAAAGAGGCAGCAGTACGCTATAATTATAAAAGAAGGGTAGTTTAGTATTTTTGTGTTTGAAAAGTTACCTATTATCAAATGGAGAATTAACTCTAATAATTGAACTTTATAAATGAACTTCTATGAACGACAAAATTTTCCCAAACGAAGCCTTAGCCAGCGGGCTCCAAAATTCTTTAATCATTCTGACAAGTCCATCTTCAACTCGATTTAGCTACTACAACTCCTTGAATTTCAGTTGAAAGAGTCTTGACTTGGTCAGACAAACTTCAAATGCATAATTGATCAAAATTAAAATCTTAGCTGGATGACCTTGTTAAATATTGTTTATAAATTCAGCTGGTACGAGTGTTTCAGGATTATTGGGAATTTAGAAATGTCGGGGAAACTAATCTACATAAAACAGTAGGTTAATTTATTAAATCTTCAAAATTAAATATCTCTGGATGGTAGCAACTTTTATAAGGAGCTTGATCACGACAGATCTTAGTTTTCATATTCACAGCAAAAAAATTTACTCCTATTTAAACTGGCTCAGCAATTGAGGACCATTGATTTCAATTCGAAGGAAATAGATGATGGTGATTTCATCTTCTGCCTCAATCTTTCTTGACACCAAGCCTAATGGATAATGAGTCACCCACTCCTTTTCTGGTTGATAAAGTCAAATGATTTTGAAAGAGATATCCAACAACTTTTATCTATGTCTGTAAGAAAATAATAGATGGTTATCCAAATCCACGTGGTGACAACTACTTGAAGAGGATCTTTATATTTCTAATTTGTAACTGATCTAGCAGTATTTTGTCCTTAAGCTCTATCTCACACCTTGTGGACTTCAGGAGGATGACCCTAACTTTCGAATAGCTTAATGGCAAACATCTCCAAGGATTGTTATGTAATTTTTTTCTTTTTGCAAGGTCTATTACGATAGGTTCTAAGAATCACGAGATAAATATTTACTTGTCGGAATTCTGCAGTACAGACTGATACAATCGTAAAAATTTTTATCATCTTTATTTCAACAGATTTTAAATTACTGCGATTGTCAGCGCTACAAAGTCTTTTAATAATAATTATATTTAATGAATTTTTTGTATTTTTAGTAATAATTTAAAAAAATGTTTTTAAATAAGTGGTATCAAAAATATTTTCTTTACCTAAAGATTTAGAGAAAAAAATATTGAGATTAAGACGGTGGCGTATTGATGACGTGGATGGATAATGGCAGACGATTCCATTGACGTCGACAAAACAGGCGGCGACGAGGTTTATTCAAAATCTGGAGGTAAAATGCTCGAATAATTGAATGGGCCAACGCTGTCCTTTTCATTCGAACACTGATGGGATTGGAATCACAATGTGCTAACTCTGGCAAGCAAGCTCCCGTAATAGCACTGTTGACCAATGTGGGAACAAGACAAGCCTTCTCCTATTTGTGGAAAATAGGCCTCGAAAGCCAATGCTACCCTTGAGATCCCGGGAAAAAAATTAGTTCAGGAATTTAGTTGTATCCGAATTTTAATAGCGGGGAGCCACGTGTTAAGCTGGCCCCACTGCTATTCACTTTGACCTTTTAGAGGCGGTAGACCCACTTGATATGTGGTGCAGCATCATTTGACTCCGAACGCAAAATATCATCTAGAGTTCTGAGGTAATACGGTCTCGAGATCCAGTTGGGATGGATTTGTTAATTTTTGAGTTCATAATGGAAAATTTATAAATCAGTTATGAGATAAAAGTTTCCTTCCAGTTGCTTAAAAATAAAATGCAAGACCAACATATATATTTAAATGGAGATTTTACTCAAAGAGATGGAGCGAAGGGCAAGCAAGAAATTTTTTATTTTTATTTGATGAAATCATTATATGTATTGGATCCAAATTTATCTTTGAATAACACTTAAATCCTATTGATAGAAACTTAATGTAAGTTGTGAGTAGAATAGAAGAAAAGAGAAAATAATTAGATAGAGAAACTACTGGATTTGGGTGCAACAATAACGACTATGTAAGAAGACAAAATAAATGTATGATTAGATTATTAGTGAAATGTTGACATGTATTAAAATAATATACAAAGTGATATACAGATAGCAATTTGAGCCTATACTTCATAGGTTCTAAGGCTTAGTAAATGTAGTTGTTAACAAAGTTGATAGTCTTCTAGCTAAATGGATCAAATCACTGAACCATTTTATATTCTAGGTGAATAACCATTGCATTAGATGACCAAATTTTAGGGTAGGGTGAGCGAAAATTAGGTTGGAGTCAGTTTCTTTAAGATGAGTGAATTCCCATGAGCAGAGCAAGTGCTTGAGTTTGGCCAAGTTCACCTTGGAGCAAGAAAGTAGTGCTTTAATCTAAACACATTCTTTGAAGTAATCTTGAAATGCTCATTTCATGTGTAAATTAAAATTTCTCAATTCACTCACTTATTGAGGTTCACATGCAAAAAAAATTGAAAATATGTAGTTGAAATATTTACTTTCATTCTTAATTTAATATAAAGAGAAGATATTAACATTCAACATCTTAATATACTCTAGTATTGGGAATAATGCCCCAAAATATTTTTTTATTAATTATATAAATGTGTGTTGAGAATATCAATTAGTCTAAATTTCTACCTTCATGAATTGTCTTCTATTTCCTTTATTGTATTAATTCAACTGCTCTTCTTGACCATGGTTCGACTATCCTTCATGGTTCGACTCCTACCAACTTCTGGCAGCCAAGGCGAGGCCATTTTTCTACAGTTGCTCTATCACGACATGGGTAGTTATGTGGTGTTTTTAAGCATTTCAAAGGGAGTTTTTACTGGAGGGGGAAGCATTTTGAAGGATAGGAGGTGGAGAAATGCTAAGAAGGTCTTGGGAGATCTTGGGTTTGTAAGAATTTCCATTTTTCTTGAGAGATTGGGGAAGGGATTAGAGAGAAATCTATAAGGAAACATTATAGCATTGCAAGGAAGATTTCGAGTTATTGCTGGCGGAACATTTCAACTTTTTTCAGTAGAGAAAAACAAAGTACCGTGTTTTGATTTGTATTAGATTTGTAGTAAAAACATATTTAGTCTATTTTTTTTGTTAATTGATGATGTTTTCCATTCTAATCTTCATGCTTTATAAGTAGATTTTCCTTACTTTCTCTTATGATCCATATGCAGGATTTGAAGGATGTATTGAATGTTTTTAGAGTTGTATTTTATTCTTAACGTGATGGTTTATACATCATGCTTAATTTAGTCATCAGTTTGTCTAATTGGCATGTAAAAACCTGCCATGAACCCATAAAGATTTGGGAGGATTATGACTGTCAAATAGTAAGAACAACACTGAAGTAGTGGATGAACAAAAAGTAGTCCACAGGGCAATGCAAACAGATAGGGATACATGTTTTGATGAGGCTAACTTGAAGGTTTCTAGGGTGACAGGAAAAAATGCTTACCAAGTTAAACGAAACAACTTTACACACTTGGAAGAGTGTAAATAAAATATATGCTCCTATTTATCACTAGCAACATTAGCAAATTTTAGCATTCTATACTACAATTCACTTATGCAATCATAAAGGAAAGGTAGTTTTTATATCTTGATATTCACCAAGATAATTAATGTAATTAGATTTAGCTTTAGACTTATTGTTAAAATTAAGGAGTAGTTGATAGAAAAGTCACCTTAATCGACATTCCAAACTAAGACGTTAGTGTAGTAGACAAGAATTTCGTTTATTGGACTCGTTACCAAGTTCCCTGTAGGTTCGGCATCCTGAACTCTTTAGAGACCTGACTACTGAAAAGATACATATACTTGCATGAGAAATCTCAATGTGCAAGAGAATCTGAATTTAAGAATTTAATCAACTTGTTAGGTACCATATCAAGTTTTTTGGTGTTATTATTAAGAGTTACAATGTTTTAATAACACTGAGGTGGACCAAGCTTTTGGCGCTGTTACTAGGAAACATGTTAAAGAACATTTTGTAAGAATATTTATTAAATATATAAGATATAAATTGGAAACTTTAGTGTTTATATAGTGTATTTTACTCATTGTGTGTTCTTTAAAAATAAACTTAAAAAAAAATTCATGTATTGAATTTGTATGTTATTAATTGTATTAGTTAAGTCTTTAGTTGTATATGCTTAGTGTAGGGCTTGCAGGACTTGTACCTTATGATTCAGTACTAGTGAGGAATATTATGAAAATTAGAAAAAAAAACTTCACTAACTTGTAGAAGAAATGGTGAATGCTCAACAAAAAATTTAGATAATAAAGTATATAATAATGAACATCATAATGCACATAGACCGTTAAGGGATTACTCAAATCTTAAGAGAGATGAAATTCATCAAAGTATTCAAACTCCTACTGTAGAAGCTAACACATTTGAGTTAAAACATATTATTATCCAAATGGTGCAGAACAATCAGTTTGGGGGAACTCCATTTGAGGATCTAAATTTACACATACCAAGTTATTTAGAGCTTTGCATTACATTTTGTTACAAAATGTGTCTAACGACATTGTTAGACTTAGGCTTTTCACTTTTTATTAAGGGATAAAGTTAAAATGTGGTTAAACTAAATAGCACTAGGATCTATCAGAACATAGGGTGACTTAGCCGGAAAAATCCTAGCAAAGATTTTCAACCATCAAAAGCTACTAAATTTAGAAATGATATTACTTAATTTTTCCAGTATCAAGGAGAGTCAAAATATGAAGCATGGGAGAGATTTAAGAGCTTCTTAGAAAGTGTCCACATCATGCTCTGCTAGATTGGTTAATTATTTAAACATTTTATAATGTGTCATTTGGATCTCATAGCTAGCCGCTGGTGGTTCACTCACTTCAAAGCCATTTGATGAGGCTTACTCTTTCATTGAAGAGATGGCTATAAATAATTTTCAATGGCTAGCTGGAAGAGTGATTCCTAGAAAGGTAGCTAGTGTGCATGATATACTTGCGTTGTCAATTCTTACTTCTCAGGTTGCAACAATATCTAGGAAGCAAGATCAATTTGGAATGAACTAACTTTAAATTCCTCCAGTAATGAGAAAAAATTATTAGTACAGTTGGTATATTATAGCACTACACCATTTGAGACCTTAAATTCAATTAAAAACCAACCTAATAACTCTTATTCCAACTTTTATTAC
The DNA here is from genome assembly GCA_022702705.1 of Papilionanthe hookeriana x Papilionanthe teres. Classification (NCBI taxonomy): domain Eukaryota; kingdom Viridiplantae; phylum Streptophyta; class Magnoliopsida; order Asparagales; family Orchidaceae; genus Papilionanthe; species Papilionanthe hookeriana x Papilionanthe teres. Next base: position 116,702,559 of record CM040427.1, read on the forward strand.
CTAGGTTGAAAGAACAATCCTTACTTTAACTGAAATAATAATTCTGGTTTTGGAAAACAATAATCGGGAAATAATCAAGCATATCCTTTAGGAAATTGGAATAATCAGAATAGCACCAATTATATACTTTCTTATCAACAAATAATCCACAATTTAAGGAGGTGAAGTTGTCTTTGGAGGAAGTTGTGCTGCAGATGGGGAATCAACTGCAAAGTTAGGGTGCTGCAATAAGGAATATAGAGAACATACTAGGAGAACTTTCTAACACACTTAGCAATTGGCCATAAAAAACTCTTCCTAGCAACACTGAGGTAAATTCTAAGGAGAGTAATAGAGAGCACGTTAAAGTTGTTCAATTAAGAAGTGAAAAAGTTTTGAAGCATGTAGTTCGAAAAAAGAATGAGGATGAAAAAGAGACTGTGGAAATTGAAAAACCTGTGGAACATGTTTCTAAGGATTTAGAAGAACCAGGCCCTCAAACTAAAATTAACTTAGAAAAACCTCCACCTTCATTTCATTAATGACTTTGAAGATAGAAATTGGGTCAAAAATTTTAGAAGTATTTAAGAAGTTAACTATTAATGTTCTATTTGCTGAAGCACTGGAGAATATGCTCAATTATATAAAGTTCATATAGGATTTTTTTATTAAGAAACAAAAGTTTGAAGATTATGAGAAAATTATACTTAATGAAAAGTTCAATACTATAATTTAGAAGAAGCTTCCTCAAAAACTTGAGGATCCTGGGAGCTTTACTATTCCCTGCACAATCGGAGAAACATTTTATAGTGAAGCGTTACGTGATCTTAGAGCAAACACTAGTCTCATACCTTTATCCATCTTTAAATGGTTTGATTTAGAAGAGTTGAAACCTACTACTATAACCTTTCAGTTAGCTGGTCAATTGATCACTTATCCATAGGGGGGTTGAAGAAGATATTCTTGTGAAAGTGGATAAGTTTATCTTTCATAATGATTTAATCATGTTATATATGGGGGCAGATAAAAATCCTATTAGTTTGTGTAGTCCTTTCCTAGCCACTGGTCATCCCATGATAGATGCACAAAATAGAGAGTTGACTAGGCGCGTGAATGATCATGAGGTCACTTTAAATGTGTTAAAAATTATGAAGTATCTTTTTGAGGTGAATGATGATGCCTGTTTCTGTATGGATTTGATTGATTATCCACGTTGTAGCTATTTTCGAGAAATTCGTGAAGCTAAACGAATATAGATAGATATGGATGAAGAAGTTAGCATGAGATCTCCTAGGAAGAATTTATTAAAATTATAGATTGACACATTCTGTTGTCTTTAGACATATTAAATGATTTTTATTTGGATGTTAAGCCCTATGAACTAACACACCATTAACAAAAATTGTCGAGCTGACAATGCTAAATCAAGCACTTCTTAGGAGGCAACCAAAGGCTCGTATATGATAATTTTTTGTGAGGTATTTGCGATTGTTTTTTGTGTGTCGTGTTTGTTATAATGTACAGTGAATTGTATGATGTTGTTTGTCGATATATTCAATAATTGTATTTTCCCTTTTGCTACTACTGCCATGTTGATGTATTTTCCTTTTTTATTGTACTGGACATTTTATTTGTCCTTATTGTAGTACTTGAAATATTTTTGGAAAAATGTTTTGGTGCTTTTAATTATTTCTATGACGATTCCTGCATTATTAGTTAGACTTTATTCAGTTCAATTTTCATTATAGAATATGTAGTTTAGATTTACTTTTTGTTTCATAATGTTTTGTCTTTATGACTGTACTTGAAATTTTTTCTGATAGGCATATGAGATAGATTGTATTTCTGAATTGAGATTTCTTTCTTGATTATATTTCTTGAATTGAATGCTTTACATGTAAAAAAAAAAGTTTAGGGGAGAAATTTTTCTTAAAAGCTTAAATTTATTTGTCCTCAGACTTCTATATTATACTAATATCACATTAAAGTGAATTGTGGTATGTGGTGTTACCTTGAGGGTACTATAATTTTTCTTTTGGGGATATCATATAAAACTTAGTTAAGATTTTGGAAAAATAGGACTGTTTTATAGTTGAGGTATTTTGTAGGAAAAATAAAGAAAAATGATTTTATTATTTATGGTAAAAATAGAATTATATTTTTAAAAAACTAGGATTCTTAGATTTAAACTTTATTAGAATTGAGCCTCTTTTAAAAAATATCTTCAAACTAATACTCACAATGATTAAGTGAAGGTGAGTAATGAGTTTTTAACTTTAGGAGGAAGATAGTGAAATTTAAAACTATTAAAGGTTGATCCAGATATAATAATCCTCACATAAAAGTAGAACGGATTGAATGATCTTAAATGAAAAAGAAAAGAAAAGGAAAAGTAAAAGAAAAATACAAAAATGAAAAATGAGGAGCTTGAGCAGAAGCCTGATAAAAAATTTGTTTCACTTGAAACTTATTAAAGGAAAACACTTAGATACAATCCAAAGCTTGTTCTTATTTCATAAATTTATTAGGACAATCTTTAGGAATAGAGTGCTTAAAATTATGTCTTTTATACTTTATATTATTCCAGAGTTTGCCAAATTGCAATTAATTTGAAACGTATAGAAAATCAAAATTCCTAAGTTGAATAAAAGATATTGTTATACCCTTTTCCAAGCCCTATTCATTAAATTTTAACCTATTTTACAATATGAAAATCCTGAGGTAAATTTGTAGGAAATCCAGAAGAAACCCACTTCCTTAACAATTTTGGTATTTAGGTTGTAGTGTTACTTGAGGACAAGTAACGTTTAACTTTATGGATTTTTATATGTCTTGTAGCATTCTAAATTTCCTTTTTATTTAACATTTGTTTTAAATAAAATTACACTTCAATGAAAGGTATTTTTATGTTTATCTTGCAGGTATAATAGATAAGACACATGGAGTAAAGTGGAGTTGAAAATGAGATGAATGGAGCATATTAAAACCAGCAAGCCTAGGGCCTAGGTGTCAGATTCTGGACATCAAGGTGCTCCATCCAAGTGCATTTTCCCCATCTTATTCAAGCCTAGGTGCCATAAGTAGCACAAGAAACCTTTGAGGCTGGCGCCTAGGCGCCAGCTTCTGAGTATCAAGGCGTGGCCATTTTTCTGTAGTTTCTTTATCACGACCTGAGCAGTTATTTGGTGGTTTTAACTAGTTCGAGAGAAGTTATCATAAGAGGGGTAATCATTCAGAAGGATAGAAGAGATAGATAAACGCTAAGGAGGCCTATGGAGATTCAGTGTTTGTAAAAATTTCCACTTCTCATGAGAGATTGGTGAGGGTTTTAGAGAAAAATCTGAAAGGGAAGCATTTTAGCACTATAGGGAGGACTTAGAGTCATATTTAGAGGAATTTTCAACTCTTTTCAGAGAAGAAAAGCTAAGTATCATGTTTTGATTTCTTTGGATTTATATTAAAAACATATTTATTGTTTCTTGTTTGTTAATTAATGATGTTTTCCATTGTAATCTTCATGCTTTATGAGTAAACTTCCCTTACTTTTCTCTTGTGATGGATAAGTAGGATTTGTAGGATTTGTTGAATATTTATAGAATTGGATTTTAATCTTTGTAGGAAAGCAAACTTATAATTGTGGTATTTGTGTTAGGGGAAGCACACACACATATAAAGAGATAAGTTATTACAACATACTCAATGACATAACTTAGTTAAACAATGTATGCATGTTCAACTATGAGTGGTCGGATCCTATTCTTAATCATGGAACATAGGCATTCAACCTGCACAAATTTACCGAATTTAAAATGAAGTCGTGAAGTGAACACAAACCTGTGTAGACATACAATCACCCTAGGTAAAGTGACAACACCTATCTTGGCAGGGATATCACTATAGAATATTATGCTAGGAGTTACTATTTACGTAAGGGATATAAGAGATAGGCTAGTGTTAGGTGAATTAGCCATCTCAATGTGCAACACATTCATCATGGCATATGGTGACATACACTCATTATAGAAATGTGAAGGGTGCAAGTGCAAATGCAATGATGTTGCACTCACATGACATACACAATTTGGTATCACATACATGACATCCTATGTGAGATTTTGACATGCTAAAACTTACTAGGATGTAAGTTGGTTATTCAATGCAAGTGCACATGTCATGTAGTATTTCAGTTCATGAGTATCACATCCCCATTGGAAAAGGGTAATATTTGCTGCCATAGAAAAAGCTCTAATTTACTAGTTTAGTTAACCTAGCTTGGAGATTATATAAGGATGCATTTTAAGTCATAATGTCCTATCAATACAGAATACTTGACGATAAAGAAAAGAGGAAAACAAACAAGAAATATTTTTGATTTCCTTCAAGATAGATTATGCTCGTGCCTTGGTGATTCAAGGATCGTGGTGATCATCATTTTCCTAGATATTTTTCTATGTGATTGTTGTTAATCAGGGACAAAATACTTCTTATACTTATGTCAAGATCAAAAGAAGCCCAGAATTCAATAATTTGTGGCTTTCTCAATCCCCATGGTATTTTGCAAGACTTTTTTTATCCCTGAGATTATTTTAGAATTTCACTTAAATATGTCAATCATCTTAAAATTCTGTGTTTTTTAACCCTTTGTTTGCACTATGCAATTGTTAGATGTCATAATTTCATTAAACATTTTAACTTTCTAATTGGTCAGACTAAGAGTAAATGATGATCAGAATTTAAACAATGACATTGGCTATTAAATGCTCTAGAGAGTGATTAAATGAAGAATATAATAGAAAAGCAACAACAAATCCACTACTCTCTACTTCATAGAGACACACAAAAAGCTTAGTCACTCATTGTGCAGAAATTCATAGCGAAAAACACCACACGAAATTCCATTACAAGAAATATAAAGATGAAAAACTTACAATTAATTATTTCGCAAGCAAAGCTAGAAACTGCCCTTCTCAAAAAATATCTCTCAAAACTTATAAAGTAAGGAAATAACTCTCCCTTAAATGTTTCATCCCCAAGAGGAAGAAAGCTCTCTGGAGATTCCTCAAATTGTCTACCAAACTCTCTTCATTCAACCTAATAGCCTTCTCTGATGCAGTACCCATTCTAATACCCCTAAGATCATATTTTATATCAAGAACCGTGATTTAGGCCTCCAAATTACTTTCTTAAGGTGTTCCCCAACCGTCGGTGTGGTCACACCGTTCTTCTGCCTGGTGTCGGCATATTTTTAGGTTGAGTGTTGTATTTTTGAGAAGGGGTCACCTACAAAAATTGTCGGTGAATTTTTAATTTAATTTAAATATATAATTTGAAAATTAGTGTTTGATTTTAAAAACAATTTTGAGTCTGAAAATTTTAAGATATGAAATCAAACTGATCTTACATCCCAAATAGTTTATATAAATGAGCACCGCACCACAAACCGTGTATCTATCCCGAAGAATAGACATACTGCTTGATGATGGGGGCTCGATTAAATAAACTAGAAGATTTGTGACATCCGTTTGGTCTGCGAACCAACTTTATAAGCTGACAAGTTCCCCTGTTTAATATAAAGGAATTAAGCAGGGATTATATTACCTGGGTTCTTAAAGTTCCCTATAAGAGCAAGCCCCTATAGTTAATTACATCTTAAATGATGGGAATCATTTAAGAAAACTCTCGATAATGATTAGTTGTTTGGCTCTCAAGAATTTCAAAGTTTAAGGTTTTCAAAGGATTGAATTTTGGAATTTCAATAGGGAATGGATAAAATTTGGAACATTTGATTTCAAGAGTTCAAAGGAAGAAAAGTAGGAGAAGTTGAGGATCCAAGAAGAATCTTGGCAACTTCCCAAACTGTCATATTGTTTGGCTTAGATTTGGGAATTTACTTAATGTTTCAATCTTGCCAATTTTAATTAATTAAGACTTATATTTGTATAATATAATCACACAAATAGCCTCGAAGATATTAGGGTTTATGTCGTACCGAACGACTACCTCGGAGTCCTAAGACCGGTTAGGGCTTAATTTACATGACATGATCATGCAAATGCCTAACGAAGAGTTGAGGATTTATGTTGCACTAGGCAACCTACCTCGAAATCCTATGGCTTGGTTATTTAATTCTAAAAAAGTTTTGCTAAAGTAGATCTGAATTTTGCTGATGACGATGGCCGTGCTGCCCACCATGCTCCTAGCTCCTTGTTGTTGCAAAGGTTTAGTTTTAGAAGGTGAAAATCAAGGGATGAGAAAAGTGTTTTGGTTTATAGAAATCTTAAGGTCCAATTTTTTTTAGTGTTTTAATTAAAACAAATCTTAAAGTTATTTAAACAGAACCGATTAAGATCCTACAGTTCCGTCATCACGGCACCGTTATTTTCATCGAATTCACTTAGTCCAGATGAATTTGCTAAACTCAACTGAATGAGTTCCACACTTTCATTTAGACCTTAGGAAATCCCCTTAGCAACACGTAGGTTACATCATCTGAGGTATTCCTGATCATTCAATAAGACATTTTAATTTAGTTGTGATTGTAGTTTTGTTGTTCTGTTTGTGAATAAATTTTGAGTTTTTTTATATTTTGGAATGTTGTGGCGGTGAATTTTATCTTGCAATTACTTTTAATTTAGTTTTGGTTTCACTTCAGGGACTATCCTAAAGGTTTTGGTTTTCATGCAACAGCTTTATTTATCATGCAAGAAAAGTAAAGTACAAGCAGTATGTAAGTAAATCGCAATAAAGTAAATTGCAATAAAATAAAAGCGTACCCTGGAGGGTCTTCCCGTCATCCCAAGCCGCACTTAAAACACATGTTAAGGCATTTAAATGTTTCAACAGTATGCTCAGTAAAGCTAAGGGAAGGGTTTTTGTTGTCTACCGAATTCCTAATCCTATAACTAGTCATTTCCTACGACGTCTAGGTTCTTGGTTTGATTTAAGGATGATTTTCTTCATCAAAGAACAATTAAATTTAGTTGTTCTTCTAAAACATCCCGTCATATCGAGGAAGTTCTTAGGACGAGTCCTAAACATCTTTTCAATATTTCGGGATTGTTTCGAGTCTAAGTAAATTTAGTTGCATAGGTGAATTAATCATTCAGGAGTTTAGTTAAACTTTGTTTCTTACTCAGTGAACTTAGGTATTTGATTACTTGATGAATGAAGTGACATCTCACTTAATACTCTATTTAAGAGTTATAATAATTAAAACCTTTAAGAGCAAGTTGGTTTATCGAGAATTTTAATCATTCTTAATTTAAGGTTTGAGTTTATGGTTTAAAGTGTTTTTATTTAATTATGAGGTTTTAGTTAATAATTTTAAGTTTGGAATAGTGTTCAAATTATTTTAGATTTAAATCTTTATATTTTCAATTATCTTGGTATTTCAAGTTGATGTTCATGTTTTAAATTTACTTAGATAGAAAGAGGTGTTGAAATTATTGATATATTTTGATCTAATTCTTAATGATTTCATTTAGGTTTGTTGTTAAATTATTTTAATTTAATTTAATTCAATTTAATTTTAATTTAATTTAAATTAAATTAAATTTAATTTTAATTTAATTTTAAATTTAATTTTAATTTTAATTTAATTTTAATTTAATTTAATTTTAGTTTAATCTTAATTTAATTTAATTTTATTTTATTTTAATTTTAGTTTAAATTTAATTTAATTTAATTTTATTTAATTTTAATTTTAGTTTAATTTTAATTTATTTTAATTTAATTTAATTTAATTTAATTTAAGTTTTAATTTTAGTTTTAATTGTTAATTTAGATTATTTTTTTAATTTTTAATTAAGAACTAAATATTGTTAAAGTGATTTATTTAGGAATTTTTAAATTAAAGAATAAATATCCTCTTAATAATATCCCTATTTTAATAATCCAAATTTGAATATATTCTTTCCAAAATTTAAATCATTTAATTAATTAAAGTTTCATTTTGATATTTTCAAAGTGTTTAATGTGTTTCTACCCCTTAATTTCCCTGAGTTTCAATCATTCAAGAGAAAGTTAAAATCAAATATTTTACCCTCCATTTTGATTAAACCTAAAGTTTTAATTAAGGGTTAAAATTTTAATTACTGTTATGCCCTTTTAGGCTTATTTATTTCATAACTCACTAAATTGAGTTAAAATGAATTTGAAATTTTTATGTCACCTCACTCACATGTCAATTAAGACATTAGAGGAGAAAATGTGATTTTTCTGAATTTAATTTATTTATATAATTATTTTTTGTAAAAAATAGGGGTTTTCAAAAAAAATTCAACAATATGACAAAGGAAAGGCTTCTATCCTTAATAAAATTATGAGATGTTTCTAATGACTAGAGGATCACTTGGACTAATTTTTGTCATTTTTTGAATTATATTTTATTTATTATAATTATTTTAATTTTTAGAGTATTAATTAATTATAAAATAAAATTAAAGTTGAAAAATGGATTTTATATTTTTCTTAAATCTCTCTAACCTCAAAGAGTTCAGAGAAATAAATTTTATAATTTTCTGATTTTTTTTATTTATTAGAATTATTTTAGTAAAAAAGGTTAAAAAACTTATTTTTTAATATTAAAAATTACATTAAGCCTTTAAAATTCAATATCTTACCCTAGGGACTTAAGAAAAATATTTGGTTTGTTCCTAAGTGATTAGGAGTCAAAATGTGACATTTTTTTATTTTTAATATTTTTATGATTCTTATTAATTTTTAATTATTAAAATATTAAAATATTGTGAAAAATCAACTTTTTTAGAAAATTCCAATTTTTAATTTTTCTGAACTCCCCTGATATCAGAGAAGCTCCAAAACCATTTTTGTGAATTTTTTAAAAGTATTTTTGGATTTAAGAATTTTTAAAGTTCCATTTTGCTTATGAGGCTTAATCAATCCATTTGGTGGGGTTAATCAAGTCCAATTGATTTCAAACTTTTATATAAAGTTCCTCTAATCCTAAAGAGTAGTGGAGAATTATTTTCAAGTCAATTTGATGTGTGGATAACCCTAATTAAATCAAATTCAATTTTAGGGGTTTAGGCCAATTAAGGTTATTATGAATGAATTAACTCAAAATATATTTTCATAGGGTCCTCTGGTCCTAAGGAACATTACCAAATTTTCCTAGAATTTATTTTACAACATGCTAATTATTGGAATTAAAATACCTAAAACAGTGACATGAACTTGAAAATTCAATAACTTTTCATGCAGATGGCCTCCGACTTGAAAAATTCGAGGAATGTTCCCAAGATCAGAAGCTTCAAAAGCCCTATGGTCTCATGCCATGGTGAATTGTATATGCAAATGGAGAATCAAAATATTGAAAACAGTAAATAAATTATTAAAAATAAAATACTCATTCAATTAACTTGATTTCTTTTCCACATTATTCTCCTCTGTTCACTGAGTAAGAAGGAATTTTTATTTTATTTTTGAGATTTTTCTATGCAAAGATATGAATTTTTGAAGTTCATGGCATTTAAATAATTCAAAAATACCCTAATTTCCTACTTATCCACGCGGCGCCGCATCAACCTCGGCAGCTCCGAAAGCCCACGTGTCGTGATTCGGCGCCACCATCTGACTCAGCTTTCCAGGGGCCCGCGGTTCACGTACCATTCCGCCGTCCGACTTGATCTCGACCGTCCGCTCGATACACGCGCAATCCAACGGCTCCTGGTCATCATCTACGACTGGTGTGCACCCGTGGTCGTCCACACTAAAACCCTAAGATCTCACTCGATTCTCAATGGCTTTTTGTGTTCTTATGCTATATGAATTCGTCTTGAAGAGACAAATACATCCATATGGTTTATAGGCTATGAAATTAACCCAAACAAAATGGAGAATTGCTAGAAGCTCGGGGGGAAGAATGAGTTCATACCTTTGCTCAGAGAAGTGAAGGTTTGATCTGAGAGTTGTGTCACCTTCGATTGAGTCCAGAAAAGCTCCAGTTGAAGTCTCTGGCTCTGAGGAATTGTCTAAGTATGAAAGTGACCAGACCCGATTTCAAAGATTGGAGGCTGGAGCAACTGGGTGGCCTGGAGCAATTTTGGCAGAGTTTCTTTAAGGTCTCGTTCATCACCTCATTTGGCCGAGAGGTGGTGGTGTTTAGATAGAGGTGGCTGGAGGGCTTCCCAGGGGCAATTGGAGGCTGGGATCAGCTACTCAGGGGAGGACAAAAACAGTCATGGTGTCCATTTGGGTTGGGACAACTCAGCCAGGGAGAATTGAAAATTTTGGCTCACATGGAGCCCTCGGCCATGGTGTTTTCTAGCGACCCAGGCGGCTGGCCGACAGGGTTAGGTCACCATCCGGCTCGTAGGGGTCGGGGGTCGGCAATGGAGCAGTCAATTGAGGCTTGACATGTGTAAAGGAGTTGAATTGAAGTGGAATGGGGGAAGGCTATTTTGGGTTCAAGTGAGTCAACCCATGGTTTTGGGCTAGGTTCACCACCCAAGGCCTGGTTTTGGGCTGAAAAGGATCACTTGGGTCAGCCAAGAGAAAATGGTGTAGCCTTCATCCATGCTGAGGTGGCTAAGCATGGTTTAAAGTGTGATATGAGGATGGTTAAAAGGCTTAATGAAGGATTAAGAAAGAGGCCCCCTCCACTTGCCATAAATGATATGGTGAGGTGTAAAGTAACTCCCATGGCTTGCATATGGCTTATACATGGCTCCATGGCTTCATTTGGCTTGGGAAAAGATTTGGTCAATTTCATGAAAGGGGATTTTATGAATTTTGGAATTTTTGGTGGAAATTTGGATGAAGCTTGATATGGAATGGTTTAATGATGATTTTGAAACTTAGGGGTGATTTTTTATTAAATGGATGATGGAAAGAAATGTCATGTGGGCTTTGGATTGAAAACTTGGGCTTTTGAAATGGTTTTGGATGGGCTTTTAAAGTGATTTAAAGAAGTGGGCTATTGGATTTTAAAATGGGCTTTTGGATGAAAATTTTTTGAAGAACTATGTCAGATAAATGTTGCAATTGGTTTAGGCATGTGTCATGACTGGTTTGGAACAAGTTTAGAGTGATTTTGAATTGTATTAGGTTGAATTTGGGCTTTTTTGGTAAAGGGGCCAAGGTGGGCCAAATTGGGCTAACTTGGGCTAAGGTTGGGCTAAAGTTGGAATTGATGTAAAATTAATGTTAAGAAATGTTCATGGGAGTTTCACAAAGAGTTCTCAACTTTGGTTGGGCTTTGATTTTGGGATTTGGGCCCATTTGGATTAGGTTTGGGCCTAGGTCAATTTAAGAGATTTTGGTTTTGGGTTAGGTTTGGGTGGAGTTTAGGTTCAAATTTTGGGAAAATCAAGTTAGTGTTTTGTTTATGGGGATGTTAGGAAGGCTTTAGAAAAGATTTGGGGCCACTTGGAGTCGAATCGGATGGCTCTGAGCTAGGTTTAGGTCATGGGCCAAAATTGGGCCTTAGGCTTCAAATTGAAATCGGGCCCAAATGTCAATCAAATTGGACTTGGATTTGGTCTAAATTGATATTGGGGATATTGAATTGAAGTTTAGAATTTAATTGGACCAAAATTGATGTCAATTGGGGTGGTTTGGTTTGACATTGGGTTCACGGGTTTAAAATGGGCCAAATGGGGGGTTTTTAATAAAAGTGGGGTAAATTGGCAAAATTGGCCCCTAGTGTAGTTGAACAAAATGCAAAATATTTGAGAGTTTCTGGAATTTTTTGGGAATTTTCTGAATTTTTGGATTTTTGGTGTAAAAGGGTATTTTGGTAATTTTGGGGGGGGTTTAGGGGCATTTTTTGAAATTTTGGTATTTTTGGCCAAAGATGATCAATTTGAATGGTGGGAAATGTTTAGGATTGATTTTGAGGTATTTTGGGTAATTTAGGTGATTTTGCAAATTTTGGGTAGTTTCAAGGGCATTTGGTAGGTTTAGTGGGTCCGGGGCCCCGTGGGTCAAAAATTGAAATTTTGGAAAAATGAAGATGGATCAAATTTGAGTAGAATGGAACCATGAAGCCATATTAATCCCATATGAGCCATGAGAGGACTCATTTGAGGCATTCACTATGTTGTTCCTAACCCTCTTAGCCAGGGGCTTAGGGATTAAGGACCATCCATATGAATTACCTACATGAGTCAGGAAGTCAAGTTGGGTGAGAGTGTGATTTTAGGACATAGAATGTGTGTGAGAGTGTAGTGTATGTGCAAGTCAACCCTCACTGCACTGTGTCACCTGTGGTATTCCTAAGGCCAAAAGGTCCTATATGGAACTCATCCTTTAAACCTCCACATTCTGATTTCAACCCTCTAGGTGATTAGGGGTCTACAATCAAGCTTGTGGGCTTGCAGGGAGCCAAGAGGTGTTTGAATTTCTAAAGGGTGGGTTCCACTTCTAGTCCTCTAAGATTAGTCAAAGGAAAAGCCTATGGCTAGATCCTAAGTACTAAAGAGAGAAGTAAAAGACCTCATCAAAAATGAGGTCAATAAATGGACCCCCAATTGGTGTGGTGTGCTAACCAATCACACCGCGCGTATTGGCGTTGACCGAAGAGATCAACAAGACCAACATAGATGTCCAAGTGACGAACTTAGGACGAATTAGAATAATTTCCCCTGGGGAGTATCAGGTATATTTCCAAGACCAGAAATTCCTGAACTCTCGCTGGGGAATGGAAAAGGAGGTGAACTCCAAATCACATGATCTAGGAAATTTTGATTTAGATTTCAGTTTACTTTTAAATTTTAAGTTTCAATGTGTGAGTTTGGATTTCGATTTGAAGTTTAATTTAAAATCAGTTTAAGGAAATTTTGAATTTAAAATTTAGATTTGAAATGAGAATTTAAACCTAGGTTTCAACCTAAGGATTGCGAAGAGAACTGGAATTTAGGTACCAGCCTCAGAGTGAGAATTAGAGTTTAAGTATCGATAGAAAAAGGATGAGAATCTGAATTTAGGTACTGATCTCGAGAGAGTGAGATTTGAAATTTAAGTATCAAACCTGAAAGAGAATTGAAATTTAAGTATCGATCTCGAATGAGAGTCAAAATTTAGGTACCGACCTCGAAGGAAGAGAAGTGGAATTCAGGTACCAGTCTCAGAATTTAGAATTGAAATTTAGGTATCAATTCAAAAGAGAATTGAAATTTAAGTATTGATCTCGAATGAGAGTCGGAATTTAGGTACCGACCTCGAAGGAAGAGAACTGGAATTTAGGTACCAGTCTCGGAATTTAGAATTGAAATTTAGGTATCAATTCGAAAGAGAATCAAAATTTAGGTATCGATCTAGAAGGAGAGTCGGAATTTATGTACTGAACTCGAAGGAAGAGAACTGGAATTTAGGTACCATTCTCAGAAATTTAGAATTGAAATTTAAGTATCAATTCGAAAGAGAATCGAAATTTAGGTATCGATCTCGAATGAGAGCCGGAATTTAGGTACCAAACTCGAAGGAAGAGAACTGGAATTTAGGTACCAGTCTCAGAATTTATAATTGAAATTTAGGTATCAATTCGAAAGAGAATCAAAATTTAGGTATCGATCTCGAATGAGAGTCGGAATTTAGGTACCGACCTCGAAGGAAGAGAACCGGAATTTAGGTACCGGCCTCGTAATTTAGAATCGAAATTTAGGTATCAATTCGAAAGAGAATCCAAATTTAGGTATCGATCTCGAATGAGAGTCGGAATTTAGGTACCGACCTCGAAGGAAGAGAACTGAAATTTAGATACTCGGTCTCGAAATTTAGAATTGAAATTTAGGTATCAATTCGAAAGAGAATCGAAATTTAGGTATCGATCTCGAATGAGAGTCGGAATTTAGCTACCGACCTCGAAGGAAGAGAACTGGAATTTAGGTACCAGTCTCGAAAATTTAGAATTGAAATTTAGGTATCAATTTATCAAGAGAATTGAAATTTAGGTATCGATCTCGAAAAGAGAGTCAGAATTTAGGTACCGACCTCGAAGGAAGAGAACTGGAATTTAGGTACCAGCCTCGGAATTTTAAAGAGGACTAGAAGTTAGGCTTTAACCTCAAAGATTTATGTGTAAGAAGAGGGACCCAGTCTCATGCCATCAGAACCAAATCGAACAAAGTTCATGGCTCCGTATCAATAGAACTAGTCGATCCTCTAAGACACAGAAGAAAGAGAACTGAAAGGCTTTGGTAAGTGTACCAAGCTGAAAAGACTTGACTTAGCAAAAAGTAGAGGAAAATATTCAAATTTCAAAGGAGTTTCAAACAGATTTCGATTGAGAGAAGAACTAAAAGGTTCGAATAAGAGGATTCAGATCGGAATTCAATTTGAGATTTAGATTCATTTTGTTTGTTCTTTAACGATCCCATTTTTTTATTTTTGTTATTTATTTAGTGTTCATGTGAATTTGAAGTTCATTTTAATAATCAGATTTTTAGGAAAAATTCTCATTTACTTTCTTTTCTTTTCTGCTCTTATTTTAAAGTTCATTTAACTCTAATGGCATTTCCCAGTCAATTTGCACAAAAAGAGGTGAAGGCAAAATATGACGTAGTCGTTTTCATTCCACATTGCTGAAAGTACATCATACAACTTGATCTAGTCATGATGAAATTTTCCTCAGAATTTTAATGTCTCATACAATCCATGTAATTCCAAAACGGACTGTGTAAACTTCTTACTAATCCATTCAACAACGTCTGTCAAAAAATCCATGTCTGAATAGTAAGAAACAGGGGCAATAACATCACCTTCCAAGCCACCCTTGGCAGGAATGACGCATGGATGTGCATTGGAGGTGTGCTATTTCCCATGTAACTCACAGCTCGTAGGGCCGGAGACTCTCCACTCGGATCCGTACCGAAAGTGGTAAGGCATTTTTCTGTCGTCCATTCTTCTAAAAGTAACTGAGATCAGCTCCACAGTCACTTCTGGAATGCAATGCTTCCCAACGTCTGCTCCATTTCCTTTTAACACCAGGACGGAACCTACCGGTAGTGGTATCTCCACCGGCCCTCGGAACTCACCGGGGCCTACATTCCGGAGGTTAGATCCGAACATGATGTTGCACTGGTTGATGAATGATACTGTGCAGAAGGGTCTAATAAAGTCATGCTGGTTTATATGCAGAGGTATGCAGTCGACTTCCTTGTAGATGTTGATAATGCAGTTGTTGGGTATGCAATTTGCAGGCAGTACCCTCCATGTTAACATCCTTTTCACCATTCTCTTGATGATTCTTGGCATCGGATCCACCTCACTGCGACGGAGTATCCCTGGTGGATTTTTTTTCTATCTGTGGCAAAATTGTAGCAACATCCGCATTGGATTGTAACTCTTCCTATTTTTGGCATCAATCTTTGGGGTTCTGAATATGTCTTTTCCCTCAGGCGGCCAGCTCGACCCATTTTCTGCAATTCAAGGATACAATCTACAATTTGTTGTTGCTCATAATCTGAGAAAACATCTATATGTAGCTCGAGACCTTCCAAGATGTTGACCCTCTTGTTTCCAATTCTTTCAAAGTATTCAAAGGTTTTCTTCTCAACTAGTTGTATTTTCTCCAGCTCGTATTCTGGGATTATCTAAAGTCCTCGTTGTCTAGTAACATACTGCGGGATGTATGACTCAACCCCATCACGTTCTTCTGCATGTCTTAGCTCCTCAGGGATAGTCTTCGTAGGGATATCCTCCGGGATTGCTTTCGCAACAAGACTCCTCGGATCCGGTACATATGCTCGGCGTCGAGGTACCGACTCTATTTCTGCTTTTCTTAATATTTCTTTTATCTGTTCTGACCTTCTTGGAGTTGACTTTCTTCTTTCTGGTTCCTGACGAACCGGTCTCCTTGGAGCATTTGCACTAACAGTATCCACTGTCTGTTCATATTGATCTTCTGCTAACTTGGTCAACATTTTGCGAATGTGACGATTCTTATTTCTCCGCTGGGTAGCAGTGAGAGTAGCTCTCCTTACCCCTTGAATTTCTGCGGCATGGCGCTGACAAGCCTACCCTCTGTTGTGGCAACCATGGACTTAACTTTCTTTTCTTCTTCGGTTGCATGCACGGCGTTTGCTTTTCTTTTCTTGTTGCTGGATTGGTGGCTCGGGCCACCCATTTTCATCACTATCTGGCTGTGAAGTTCTTCTCGATCAACTAGGATTCAATCATCTTCTTCGTATTGTAAGTCGTGCGGTGTGAAGTCTGAGTCAATTTCTATCACTGCTCCATCCCTCACCCTCTTTTCATCAAGTACTAGACTCATGTCATTTCTAAAGTTTAGAACCAACCGCCCGTTCGACATTTCCCTGCAAAAAAAATAAGGATAGGATCAGGGGCTGTACTAAGAACAAGAACAATAAGAAAAACACTTAAAAAATTCTTATTCACTTTTTTTAAATTTAAAGGAAGTAGGAAGAGATGAGAGAATATCAGGAATGAATGGATTTAAGAGGAAAGATTGAAATTTTATTATTGTGATTTCCCATGTTTTATTTTTAACATTTTTGTTGATGAGATTTTTTTTATCATCCATTTTATTTTGTTTTGGGTTCGGACCCAGTCACAAAGTGATTACTTCACCCGTGTTTCTAGGGATAAGATTATATTTTAGAGGCCACCCTTCGAAACATCAGGTTGCATAATACTTGTTTAAATACCGTCCATCGATCGGAAGCATGGGTCGTTCTCCACGCAATTCACAAGCCGGTAGAACCTCCCGAGTAGTATCGTCTCGACCACGAACAACCCTTCCCATGTTGGTTCAAATTTACCACCTATCACGCGATGTGCAAGAATAGGTCTTCCGAGAACCAAAACTAAGTCACCGACTTCGATGTCCCGGGACTCGACTAATTTATCATGGGTCCGGATCATCTCGGCTCGATACGCGTCCAAATCCGTCGTGCGGAAAGTCTTTTCCCTTACAAGCTTTCCAATTCTTTCCGCCGTAGTCCGGCATTTTCTTCACGTAGTGATCTTTTCCGCAACCGCATTCGGAGTGACGGAAGCCGAACTTCCAAGGGTAAGACGGCCTCGGACCCGTACACTAAAGCGTAAGGCGTAGACTGAGTAGGAGTCCTAAAAGTCGTCCTGTAGGCCCATAAGGCTTCTAACAACTTCTCGTGCCAATTTCTCTTAATTTCGTCCAAAGTTTTCTTTAGCATTTGAATGAGAGTTTTATTAAAAGCCTCGGCCAAGCCGTTTGCTCTTGGGTAGTAGATCGTTGAGTATCGCCAATCGATCCCGTGTCTTTTGACAAAATTGTTGATCTTTGTACTTCTGAATGCAGACCCATTATCTTAAATGATTTTGCGCGGTACCCCAAAACAATAGACAACTTGGTTCTTGAAAAACTGTAGCACGTAGTGTGCCTTCACTTTTCTGAGTGGTATAGCTTTTGCCCATTTAGAAAAGTAGTCTGTAGCTGCAAGAATGAAGCGATGTCCCCTTGAAGAAGGCGGTTCTATCGGACCTACTATATTTGTACCCCAACACTCAAATGGCCATGATGCGATTGTCGGATATAGCACATTTGGAGGTTGGTGTAGAACCACTTCGTGCACTTGGCACTGGTGACAACTTTTGGCAACTTTCATACAGTCGGTCATCATCGAGGCCGATAGTACCCTAGTCTTTTAATCTTCATTTTCATTTTCGTATCCAACCGATGAGCGCCACAAAGTCCCGAATGTACTACTTTAACGCATTTCACGAGCCTCGACCCGCTCGGCATCTTAGCCACATCCGATTAAAAGACCTTCTGTATAATGTATTATTTATTAATGCGTAAGACAGAGTTCTTTTCTTGATTTTATGGGCTATCGACTTATCGTTCGGTAGGTTTCCTGTCTGTAAGTAGTCTATTAATGGCTGCCACCAATCTTCTATATTTTCTGTCACTGCTGCAATTGTTTCTTCTACTTTTCTTTCTGATTTATGTATTGTGTCCATGTCGAGCTGTGATAGGACTTGTCGTCCTTGAACTGACACTTCAACTGACTCATCCTACAAGCAGGCAAATTCCTTTGCGAAACGGGCTAACGCATCGGCGAGAGCATTTTCTTTTCTGGGAATCTTGTAGATTGTTACGTTTGGAATTTCTTCCAACAATTACATGGCATACTGAAAGTACTGCTCGAGTCTTGGTTTTAAAATTCTATACTGTCCGGCGACCTGTTGAATGATCAACTGAGAATCTCCGTAGATCTTGATGTCCATTATTCCCATCTGAATGGTTAAATCCAATCCGGTTATAAGGCTTCGTATTCTGCCTCGTTGTTTGTAAACGGTTCTGTTAAGTGGTTGGAGTATTTTAACATCCCTCGCTCCGGTGTTATAAAGATTAGTCCGATTCCTGCCTTACCGGGCACTATCATTTGCAATTCTTTGTTCTTCTGTGCTGAGGACGCACCGTCAAAGTACGAGTTTCCAACGTAGATCATCGGGGTCTTCTAGGCTCATTATCTCGCTCGTCGTGCAAATCGTCGTCGAGAGGCGAATCCGCCGGTAGAGGGTGTATCGTGCAGGAAGTTAGCTAGACTTGTCCCTTTACTCCGCGAAGAGGAACGAAAGTTATGTCGAATTGCACATAGTATCATCGACCACCCGACAAGTCCGCCGTAAAGCGTCGGTCGCGTCATCAAGTATTAGCAACGGATTAACTCTCGAAATAAGGTTGACCTTATGAGAAAGCATGTAATGCCTGAGCTTCTGTGCGGCGAAGATCAGGGCAAAGCAGTGCTTCTCAATAGGAGGATACTTTACTTCCGTCGGGATTAGACAACGGCTTAGGTTGTAAAGAGCATTTTCTTTTCCCTCATCATTGACATGGGCTAGCAGGGCTCCAAGGGAGTCGTCTAAAGCCGCGGTATAAAGTATCAATGGTCTACATGAGACTGGGCTGCTAAGAAAGGAGGCGTCATTAAATATTGTTTAACGTCCTTGAAAGCCCGCTGGCATCTCTCATCCCAAATGAATTTGGCGTCCTTTTTAACCAATGCCGAGAAGGGCTGACACCTACCTGACAAGTTCGAGATAAAGCGTCGAAGATATGCCAACTTCCCTTGAAAGGATCGTAGTTGTTTCAAAGTTTTGGGAGGAGGCATTTCTAAAATAGCTTTAATCTTTTCCGGATCGATTTCAATTCCGTGATGTCGGACAACAAGTCCTAAGAATTTCCCAGAGGTGACGCCGAAGGCACATTTTAAGCGATTCATCTTAAGATTAAATTGTCTTAGTCGCTCGAAAACAATTCTCAAATCATACAGGTGATCATGGTTCAGTTTGCTTTTGATGACCACATCATCCACGTAGCACTCGACTTGGTTGTGAATGAGATCATCAAAAATCTTCTTCATCGCTCTTTGGTATGTTGCTCCTACGTTCTTTAGTCCGAATGGCATTACTGTGTAGCAATACACTCCGATCGGCGTTCTGAAGGCCGTGAGCTTTTCGTCTTCTGGTGCCATCTTTATCTGGTTGTATCCTGATGATCCATCCATAAATGAGAAGATTTCATGCGTCGAAGCGATGTCGATCATCAATTCTGAAACTGTTGGTGGGAATTCGTCCTTTGGACATGCTTTATTCAAATATCTGAAATCTTCTCAAATTCTGATTTGACCATTTCATCTTTCTGACTGGTACCACGTTGGCTAACAAAGTTGAGTATTGTTCTTCATGGATAAATTTAGCGTCTATTAGCTTCTGAACATCAGCTATTACTTGTTGCTCAATTTCTAGACACATTCTTCTAGGAGCTTGTCTGACTGGAACGGAAGTAGGATCTACTCCTAACTTATGAACTACGACTTCTGGAGCTAATCCTGGCATTTCGTCGTAACTCCAAGAAAAACTGTCCTTGAATTCCATTAGTAGCTTGATTATGTCTTCAGAGTCTTCTTTATTGAGTAAGGAGCTAACAAAGGTAGGCCTAGGCTCTTCGCTCGTACCTAAGTTAACTTCCGTTAACTCGTCTATTGTAGATTTGATTTCTTCCTCGAATTCTGGTAGAGCGTCGTCGATTGGTAGATCTTCAAGATCTTCTAAGGCTTCCAAGCACTCTTCATTAGGTTCGCATGTGACAACCAAGCAAAATTCCGTATCATCAACTAATCCTACTGTGCCGAATCCGAGACCATTTTTTGAATTGGGAGGCCGACCGACATTATTCCATAATTTTTCAAAGTGTTGTGATCGGCCTTTTGTCCATTGTCGAGGTAAGACACCACGTTGAATTAAATTTTGAACACGTGGAGAGTACCACTCAAAAGGTAATTCCATTAATTCGAAGAAGTAACATCTTCAAATTGTACATCTTTTTCATTATTGGAAGAAGAAGCACCACGGTAGAACTTGATCGGCATTAGTACCACCACCATGCACTTCCTTGACCACCATACCCTCGATCTTATTAGAATGGATAGGGGTCGTGGTCATAAGTATGTACATAATGGTTAATCTTCTCGTACATCGATTTGTATTCTTCATTCTTTTCATCTTCGAGAGAGATCTTTGAACTCGTAGTTTCTTCGATCTATTGTTGCTCGCTTCTTTCTTGATTTCTTCTTCTTCTTCGCAGTTATTCTCCCAAACAACATCGATGACCGGTTTCTTCTGTCCAACTGTGCCAACGTTTCTTCCACGTCCTCGTCCTCGGCCTCGACCTCGAGTGCGAGTTCTGGAGAAATCTTCACCATCTCGCCGTGAGGGAGTGGTGACTAACTGTTGGACAAGAACTTCAGGTTCTTCATCGTCTCGAATCTCTTTAGCTTCATTTGGTATGATATTTCTGGAAAAGATTGTTTTCTTCGGGGGCGCGTAGTATGTCGCATCTTCATGAATTCTGATCTCCTGCACGGAGAACAGTTGCAAATCACCTTTGATGCACTATTCCCCTCATTTGTAATACTTTATGCACTGATGCAGAGATGACGGTACCATCCGGTTTTCATGGATCCATGGCCGACCTAGTAGAGCGTTGAACGATGTCTCAGAATCAATTATGTGAAATTTTGTGGTTGTCTTTGCTAAATCACCGATCTTCATTAGTAGTGTTATCGATCCAAGAGCTCTTTCTCATTTTTGATTGAAGCCTTTTAATAACATCTTGTCTTCTTCAAGCTCGCGAGCATCAATTTCCAAATATGCTAGCGTCCGAAGATTCATTATGTTGATCGATGCTCCCGGATCAACCAACACTCTGGAGAGCATAAACTTTCCAATAGTGACTGAAATGTACAACGGTCGGTTGTGATCTGCTGTTCCCAGTAATAGATCATGGTCCGTGAAGGTAACACCTCACTGTTCTCTTAACGAGCAAACCTCGTCAAAGGAATTACCGGCCATTTGGGCTAAACAAATCTCTGGATCAAGTAAAGCCTTGATCAGAGCCTCTCTCATCTCCTTTGACAGGATCAGAGCATCATATATGCTTAGTTTGGTTGGTAATTTCCTAAGATGGGCTACCACATTGTAGTTTACTTTATTACCATGTTCCTCAGTTTCTTCCCAAATGGGCCGTTCCTCTGCTGAGGTTGGCTCTTCCTGAACAACCACTTGTTTTCCTTTATCCTTTGGACCCATTCTCGGGGGTAGAACTTTTCTGCTTCTTAGATTGAACTCTGTTATCTCTTCTGAATTTACCGGTGTCTCCTCTTGAATCGGAAAAACTGGCTCTTCTGAAGTTTCTTCCGTGTCTGATGGTTCTAATTCTATTGTGATCGGAGCCCCTTGGAATTCATAAATGGACTCGTTTCTTGTCGAGCTTTCGTAGCCTTCTTTGTGAACATCTTCTTCGTCGTGGTCGTCGAGGATGTGTATGATTTGAGAATCGTTATTTGTATTGGAATCAAAATCTGGATTAAGCCGGTTGTCGCTAGTTTCATAATCGTTAGAAACAGTCAAAACATAGCCAACGCCATAACCTTTATCATTATAAGATCCCACCGGGGCGAGCAGATAATCATACAGAGTCAGGAGTTCGAGGGATTTATACCCCGAATCTGAAACAACCATCCTAGGATAAGCAGCCCCTAGTCTACCCTTCGGTGCCTCAGTCTTCTTTTCTTCCACGATCTTCTCCTCCTTCTGTGGCGGTTCTTCAATCGCAAGTGATAGTGCCGGCTCGACAGGTTTCAAACTTTGAGTTGAAGCGTGTACCAAAGCGGTCTGGATGTGATCCAAAATTTTCTTCGATGATCTTGTCCAGATAGTACTCCTTCCATCATCAGTCGTGTACGGGTTTATCGAAACATTGAGATCCATTGAAATAACATTGACGGAACCTCCTTTCTGGGGTTCCTTCATGTATTCTTTTGGGATCGTTATGTTCTCTTTCCGAAGATTGTCATCAAGCCAACTCTTGAAAGTGACGCAATCCTCTATCTTGTGTCCGAGCATCTGGTGGTAAGGGCAATAGTTTGGATGATCTTTCTTATTGACTTCCTCCGACTTTTTGGGCTCTGGCAGCTAAAAATCTGGTGTCTTCATTAAGCTGCGGAACATCTTCGCTACTGCTTCAGTTTTGAATGGATATTCTTTATTTAGAAGTTCTCTTAAGGTACGTGATGAATGAGGCAGTTGTTCATAATGCTGAGGCGACCGGTAGCTCGGACAAGGTTGCTGATAGCCCTGCTGAGGTTGCTGATAGCCCTGCTGAGGTTGCTGATAGGTCCGTTGTGGTGGTTGATAACTAGGCTGTGGCCGCTCTGACTGTATCTGAACTGGCCGCTTGCCATTATCTACTGCCACGACGATTCCGGATTTCTTTTCGAATGTTTTCACAGGCTTATGCTTATCGTTCTTGTCCACGAAACTTAACTTCTTTGCCTCATCTTGCAAGCTCCCGGCCTTGCTAAGCAAGTTCTCGAAAGTCTTGATTGTAAATCCTTTAAGGAAAAGTGCTATCGGGCCATGGATACTTTTAAGTAGAATGCCGACTGCATGTTGTTCTTGAAGCTGTGGTTCACACTTCATGCTTAATTTTCTCCATCGAAGTATGTAATCCACTAAAGTCTCATTCGACTTCTGTTGCTCCACCACTAGATCACCGATAGTGATGTGGCGCTGAGCCCCAGCAAATCGTTTAACGAAGAGATTCTCCAGTTCTGAAAAGGTCTTTACTTAATCGTTCGACAATTCTGTGTACCAGTCGAAAGCAATCCCTGACAAATTGCTGACGAACTGTCGGAAGAGTAAAGCGTCACTCCCACCGGCATTGCAGCAACCAGCACAAAAATGGGCGACATGCTGCCGAGGGTTTCCTGTTTCATCAAAAGACTTAAACAGAGGTGGTACGAAGCCTTTCAAGTATTGGACTGCATCGAACACTTCGGTGTAAGGTCTACCCGTCTGAATAGATGCTCCACTCTTGGATTGTGCTAGGGCTTCTCACACCTGCTGTTCTACCATGCTCTTAATGTCCTTTTCTGGAATCATGCTTTATGCAGGATCTTTCTTTGGTTGTTCATCTCCGTTGACGGATGTGATCTCTTTTCCTCCATCTGCAATATGAATAATTTCTGGGGATGTCTCTTTCTGAGGTTGTACCTGACTCTGGAGAGTGGCTAAGGTAGCAGCCACCTCTTCCATTCTCTTAGCCATCTGGGAAATTGTGTCATCGCTTTCCCGAAGCTGTGCTCTCATCACTTCCGGTTCATCTCTTTCCGCAGTTCTTTGGAGCACCTTGCGAAGCTGACGATTCTCGTGTCTCAACCATGTTGATCTCGACATACTCCTCATCCATGAACTCTGATGAGTCAACTTCATCTCCTAGTTCTTCTTCTCTTTCTATTGCTAACCGTCGGATGTCGGTCCTTAACTTATCCATGACATCCTCTAATGGCCTTTTCCTCACGGTCTCGCAGTCGTCTCGTGACGGTTGTTGAACTTCCTTCCCAGGAGTCCCCTTTATTGCAGTAGCACTTTCTTCTGATTCAAGTCTCTTGATGAGACTTTTCTTCTCAGGACATTGTTTTGTTCTTAACTCGCCAGTAGTAGGTCGCCATACCATCTTTCCTGCAGCTGGAAGCCTAGGACCGGATGATCTGTCAGCTATATGCTGGAAGGTGGTATCCTCCCTAATTTGTAGACCCGATACAACAATGGGTGAACTGGCTTTTATTTTCTTCTTTGGTTTCTCTGTGGCAGCAACAGGCTCTATTCGCGGTCCGAGGCGGGATTTAGCTGGCACCCGTCCTATCCTTCTGAATATTTCTGACACAGGGCATCTTTCTTTCTTTGCGAATCTTTCTATCACAGCTTACAACCGAGTCAATGGCGTATTCTTATCCCTTTTCCTCTTGTAATTGCTGTAGTACGCAGGTCGGGGTAATGCAGCGACGATCCTACGGACATTATCATCATTTAATGAGGCAGAGAGAGGGTGAAACCTGCTCCCTTCCAATAGAGGTATATACTCAGGCAGTTCTTCTCTTTCCTCAGGAATTTCTTCTAGAAAAGCAACTTCAGCAGCTTTGGCTTTCTCGATTCTCGGCAAACTTTCCGCTTTTATTTCTCCTTTCGAGTCCGAGCTAGGGGTGCAACTCTCGAACCGGACCCAATCTAAAAACGAGATGGTATTGTAGCAAAATTTGTACCCTCCACTGGTGACAGGCTCATCACGGACTTGGATTTCCTTCCCCTTCGCCGTTTGGCAGAAGTCGAGGTAGGTGCAGAGATGACTAGACCGGTGGGGTAGAGAAAACAGTCCTCCTACGAATAGTAGTACTCCTTTCAGCTGGAATCCTTTGCAGGGGAGGGAATTCTTGAGTCGATTTTAGGTTGAACTCAATCATAGGCTTTTCAGTTTTTGACACTTTGTCCATTAGTGTGAAGAGAGTAACATCAGCAAACTTGATATCTGTGTTGCCGAATCCTTGTCTGAAACGGATGATTCCATTGTCGGGCAGCACATCCTTGTAAACGGCGAAGTCCATTCCATTGGAGAAGGAGAAGATTAACTTTGGGGCAGTCATTTTCTGCAGGGCAGATTCCAAATGTCAGTCCCGAATTATGCTTCTTTTCGTCGTAAAGCTTAGGACAAAAAATAAGAAAGAGTCCGAGCACATTTTTGTTTATCTTAGTGTATTTGTGATTTTTTTGAAAAGAGATTGTTTATTACAAGGTTGTTTATTAGCGGGTTCGTTTGTTAGAAACAAAACGATTGAAGGAAAAAGGTTATAGAAAAGGTAAAGGGCCCGATTTAGAATTGGAAAGGAAGAGAAAGTCTTATGCAAGATTTTTCGACTCGAAGGATTGCTCCTAAATTAACACCTATTGGGGGTCCACCCCACCTCAGAAAAGAGGCAAAAGGATCTCAGAACCTCTCCGTTTAGGGGTGTCTAAATAGTGGCTCCTAAATCCGAGAGGAGTTGGCTATACTCGTTTAAGACAAAAATGAATGATGTATCCCAATGGAAGAATAGTAGTTTTGGTCCACTAGGGATATGGACTCACTACCGATTTATGAAAGCAAAACCATCTAATAAAAAATGGAGAGAGGAACTAGTCGCCAGCGGAGTCGCCAGAAAATGTCGGCATATTTTTAGGTTGAGTGTTGTATTTTTGAAAAGGGGTCGCCTACAGAAATTGTCAGTGAATTTTTAATTTAATTTAAATATATAATTTGAAAAGTAGTGTTTGATTTTGAAAATAATTTTGAGTTCGAAAATTTTAAGATATGAATCAAACTGATCTCACATCCCAAATAGTTTATATAAACGAGCACCGCACCACAAACCGTGTATCTATCTCGAAGAGTAGACATACTGCTTGATGATGGGGGCTCGATTAAATAAACTAGAAGATTTGTGACATTCGTTTGGTCTGCGAACCAACTTTATATGCCGACAAGTTCCCCTGTTTAATATAAAGGAATTAAGCGGGGGTTTATATTACATCGGGTTCTTAAAGTTCCCTATAAGGGCAAGCCCCTATAGTTAATTACATCTTAAATGACGAGAATCATTTAAGAAAACTCTCGATCATGATTAGTAGTTTTGCTCTCAAGAATTTCAAAATTTAAGGTTTTCAAAGGATTGAATTTTGGAATTTCAATAGGGAATGGATCAAATTTTGAACAGTTAGTTTCAGGAGTTCAAAGGAAGAAAAGTAGGAGAAGTTGAGGATCCAAGAAGAATCTTGGCAACTTCCCAAACTATCCTATTGTTTGGCTTAGATTTGGGAATTTACTTAATGTTTCACTCTTGCCTATTTTAATTCATTAGGACTTATATTTGTATGATATAATCACATAAATAGCCTCGAAGATATGAGAGTTTATGTTGTACCGAACGACTACCTCGGAGTCCTAAGACCGGTTAGGGCTTAATTTACATGACATGATCATGCAAATGCCTAACGAAGAGTTGAGGATTTATGTTGCACTAGGCAACCTACCTCGAAGTCCTATGGCTTGGTTATTTAATTCTAAGAAAGCTTTGCTGGAGTAGATCCAAGTTTTGCTGATGACGATGGCCGTGCTGCCCACCATGCTTTGAGCTCCTTGTTGTTGCAGAGGTTTAGTTTTGAAGGTGAAAATCAAGGAATGAGAAAAGTGTTTTGGTTTAGAGAAATCTTAAGGTCCAAGTGTTTTTAGTGTTTTAATTAAAACAAACCTTAAAGTTATTTAAACAGAACCGATTAAGAACCCACGGTTCCGTCATCCCGGCACAATTATTTTCATCGAATTCACTTAGCCCAGATGAATCTTCTAAACTCAACTGAATGAGTTCCACACTTTCATTTAGACCTTGAGAAATCTCCTTAGCAACACGTGGGTTACATCATCCGACGTATTCCCGATCATTCAATAAGACGTTTTAATTTAGTTGTGATTGTAGTTTTTTTGTTCTGTTCGTGATTAAATTTTGAGTTGTTTTATATTTTGGAATGTTGTGGCGGTGAATTTTATCTTGCAATTACTTTTAATTTAGTTTTGGTTTCAGTTCAGGGACTATCCTAAAGGTTTTGGTTTTTATGCAACAGTTTTATTTATCATGCAAGAAAAGTAAAGTACAGTGCATGTAAGTAAATTGCAATAAAATAAAAGCGTACCTGGAGGGTCTTCCCGTCATCTAAAGCTGCACTTAAAACACATGTTTCAACAAATACCTAGGTAAAGCTAAGAGAAGGGTTTTGGTTGTCTACCGAATTCCTAATCCTATAACTAGTCATTTCCTATGACGTCTAGGTTCTTAGTTTGATTTAAGGATGATTTTCTTCATCAAAGAACAATAAAATTCAGTTGTTCTTCTAAAACATCCCGTCATATTGAGGAAGTTCTTAGGACGAGTCCTAAACATCTTTTCAATATTTCGGGATCATTTTGAGTCCAAGTAAATTTAGTTGCACGGTGTGAATTAATCTTCCAGGAGTTTAGTTAAACTTTGTTTCTTGCTCAGTGAACATAGGTATTTGATTACTCGATGAATGAAGTGACATCTCACTTAATACTCTATTTAAGAGTTATAATAATTAAAACCTTTAAGGGCAAGTTGATTTATCGAGAATTTTAATCATTCTTAATTTAAGGTTTGAGTTAATGGTTTAAAGTGTTTTAATTTAATTATGAGGTTTTAATTAAAAATTTTAAGTTTGGAATAGTGTTCAAATTATTTTAGATTTAAATATTTATATTTTCAATTATCTTGGTATTTCAAGTTGATGTTCATGTTTTAAATTTACTTAGATAGAAAGAGGTGTTGAAATTATTGATATATTTTGATCTAATTCTTAATGATTTCATTTTGGTTTGTTGTTAAATATTTGAATTTAATTTAATTCAATTTGATTTTAATTTATTTTAATTTTAATTTTACTTTAATTTTAATTTAATTTAATTTTAATTTAATTTAATTTTAATTTAATTAATTTTAATTTAATTTAATTTGAGTTTAATTTTAATTTAATTTTAATTTTAGTTTAATTTTAATTTAATTTAATTTAATTTAATTTTAATTTTAGGTTAATTTTAATTTAATTTAATTTTAGTTTAATTGAATTTAATTTAAGTTTTAATTTTAGTTTTAATTGTTAATTTGGATTATTATTTAAATTTTTTATTAAGAACTAAATATTGTTAAAGTGATTTATTTAGGGATTTTTAAATTCAAGAATAAATATCCTCTTAATAATATCCCTATTTTAATAATCCAAATTTGAATATATTCTTTCCAAAATTTAAATCATTTAATTAATTAAAGTTTCATTTTGATCTTCTCAAAGTGTTTAATGTGTTTCTACCCCTTAATTTCCCTAAGTTTCAATCATCCAAGAGAAAGTTAAAATCAAATATTTTATCCTCCATTTGGATTAAACCTAAATTTTTAATTAAGGGTTAAAATTTTAATTACCTTTATGCCCTTTTAGGCTTATTTATTTCATAACTCACTAAATTGAGTTCAAATAAATTTGAAATTTTTATGTCACCTCACTCACATGTTAATTAAGACATTAGAGGAGAAAATATGATTTTTCTAAATTTAATTTATTTATATAGTAATTTTTAGTAAAAAATAGGGGTTTTCAAAGAAAATTCAACAACATGACCAAGGAAAGGCTTTTGTCCTTAATAAAATTTTGGAATGTTCCTAATGACTAGAGGACCACTTGGACCAATTTTTGTGATTTTTTGAATTATATTTTATTTATTATAATTATTTTAAGTTTTAGAGTATTAATTATTTATAAAATAAAATTAAAGTTAAAAATTAGATTTTATATTTTTCTTAAATCTCTCTAACCTCAAAGAGTTCAGAGAAATAAATTTTATAATTTTCCAATTTTTCTTTGATTTATTAGAATTATCTTAGTGAAAAAGGTTAAAAAACTTATTTGTTTAATATTAAAAATTACATTAAGCCTTTAAATTTCAATATCTTATCCTAGGGACTTAGGAAAAATATTTGGATTGTTCCTAAGTGATTAGGAGTCAAAATGTGATATTTTTATGATTTTTAATATTTTTATGATTTTTATTATTTTTTAATTATTAAAATATTAAAATATTATGAAAAATCAACTTTTTTAGAAAATTCCAATTTTACTTTTTCTGAACTCCCCTAATATCAGAGAAGCTCCAAAACTATTTTTGTGAATTTTTGAAAAGTATTTTTGAAGTTATGAATTTTTAAAATTGCATTTTGCTTATGAGGCTTAATCAATCTATTTGGTGGGGTTAATCAAGTTCAATTGATTTCAAAATTTTATATAAAGTTTCTCTAACCCTAAATGGTAATGGAGAATTAATTTCAAGTCAATTTGATGTGTAGATAACCCTAATTAAATCAAATTTAATTTTAGGGGTTTAGGTCAATTAAGGTTATTATGAATGAATTAACTCAAAATATATTTTTCATAGGGTCCTCTGGTCCTAAGGAACATCACCAAATTTTCCTAGAATTTATTTTACAACATGCTAATTATTGGAATTAAAATACCTAAAACAGTGACATTAACTTGAAAATTCAATAACTTTTCAAAGAGATGGCCTCTGACCTTGAAAAATTCATAGAATGTTCCCAAGATCAGAGGCTTCAAAAGCCCTATAGTCTCATGCCATGGTGAATTGTCTATGCAAATGGAGAATCAAAATATTGAATAGAGTAAATAAATTATTAAAAATAAAATACTCATCCAATTAACTTGATTTCTTTTCCATATTATTCTCCTCTGTTCACTGAGCAAGAGAGTATTTTTATTTTATTTTTGTAATTTTCTATGCAAAGATATGAATTTTTGAAGTTCATGGCATTTAAATAATTCAAAAATACCCTAATTTCCTACTTATCCACGCAGCGCCGCGTCAACCTCGGCAGCTCCGAAAGCCCACACGTCTCGCTGTGATTCGGCGCCTCCATCTGACTCAGCTCTCCAGGGGCCCGCGGTTCACATACCATTGCGTCGTCCTACTTGATCTCGATCATCCGCTCGATACACGCGCAATCCAACGACTCCTGGTCATCGTCTAGGACTGGTGTGCACCAGTGGCCGTCCACACTAAAACCCTAAGATCTCACTCGATTCTCAATGGATTTTTGTGTTCTTATGCTCTATGGATTCGTCTTGAAGAGACGAATACATCCATATGGTTTATAGGCTATGAAATTAATCCAAACAAAATGGAGAATTGTTGGAAGCTCGGGGGGAAGAATGAGTTCATACCTTTGCTTAGAGAAGTGAAGCTTCGATCTGAGAGTTGTGTCACCTTCGATTGAGTCCAGGCAAGCTCCAGATAAATTATCTGGCTCTAGGGAATTGTCTAAGTATGAAAGTGGCCAGACCCAATTTCTAAGCTTGGAGGCTGGAGCAACTGGGTGGCCTGGAGCAATTTTGGCAGAGTTTCCTTAAGGTCTGGTTCATCACCTCATTTGGCCGAGAGGTGGTGGTGCTTAAATAGAGGTGGCTGGAGGGCTTCCCAGGGGCAATTGGAGGCTGGAATCAGCCGCGCGAGGAGGAGAAGAACGACCCATGGTGTCCATTTGGGTTGGGACAGCTCAGCCAGGGAGAATTGAAAAATTTTGGCTCACATGGAGCTCTCGGCCATGGTGTTTTCCGGCGACCCAGGCGGCTAGCCGGCAGGGTTAGGTCACCATCTAGCTCAGAGGGGTCAGGGGTTGGCAATGGTGCAGTCAATTGAGGCTTGACATGTGCAAAGGAGTTGAATTGAAATGGAATGGGGGGAAGGCTATTTTGGGTTCAAATGAGTTAACCCATGGTTTTGGGCTAGGTTCACCACCCAAGGCCTGGTTTTGGGCTGAAAAGGATCACTTGGGTCAGCCAAGAGAAAATGGTGTGGTCTCCATCCATGGTGAGGTGGCTAAGCATGGTTTAGTGTGTGACATGAGTATGGTTAAAAGGCTTAATGAAGGATTAAGAAAGAGGCCCCCTCCACTTTCCATAAATGAGATGGTGAGGTGTAAAGTAACTCCCATGGCTTGCATATGGCTTATGCATGGCTCCACGGCTTCATTTGGCTTGGGAAAAGATTTATTCAATTTCATGAAAGGGGATTTAATGAATTTTGGCATTTTTGGTGGAAATTTGGATGAAGCTTGATATGGAATGGTTTAATGATGATTTTGAAACTTAGGGGTGATTTTAATTAAATGAATGATGGAAAGAAATGTCATGTGGGTTTTGGATTGAAAACTTGGGCTCTTGAAATGGTTTTGGATGGGCTTTTAAAGTGATTTAAGGAAGTGGGCTATTGGAATTCAAAATGGGCTTTTGGATGAAAATCTTGTGAAGGACTATGTCAAATATTTTTGGTAAAGGGACCAAGGTGGGCCAAATTGGGCTAACTCGGGCTAAGGTTGGGCTAAAGTTGGAATTGATGTAAAATTAATGTTGAGAAATGTTCATGGGAGTGTCACAAAGAGTTTTCAACTTTGGTTGGGCTTTGATGTTGGGATTTGGGCCCATTTGGGTTAGTTTTGGGCTTAGGTCAATTTAAAAGATTTTGGTTTTGGATTAAGTTTGGGTGGAGTTTAGGTTCAAATTTTGGGCAAATCAAGTTAGTGTTTTGTTTATGGGGATGTTAGGAAGGCTTTATAAAAGATTTGGGGCCAATTGGAGTTGAATTAGATGGGTTTGAGCTAGGTTTAGGTCATGGGCCAAAATTGAGCCTTAGGCTTCAAATTGAAATTGGGCCCAAATGTCAATCAAATTGGACTTGGATTTGGTCTAAATTGATATTGGGGATATTGAATTGAAGTTTAGAATTGAATTGGACCAAAATTGAGGTCAATTGGGGTGGTTTGGTTTGACATTGGGTTCACTTGGGTTTAAAATGGGCCAAATCGGGGGTTTTGGTAAAAGTGGGGTAAATTGGCAAAATTGGCCCATGGTGTAGTTGAACAAAATAAAATTAGGAATATTTGGGATTTTTTGGAATTTCTGGGAATTTTATGAATTTTTGGATTTTTGGCTTAAAAGGGTATTTTGGTAATTTTTTGGGGGGGGTTTAGGGGTATTTTTAGAAATTTTGGTTTTTTTGGCCAAAGATGATCAATTTGAATGGTGGGAAATGTTTAGGATTAATTTTGAGGAATTTTGGGTAATTTAGGTGATTTTGCAAATTTTGGGTTGTTCCAAGGGCATTTGGTAGGTTTATTGGGTCCGGGGCCCCGGGGGTCAAAAATTGAAATTTTGGAAAAATGAAGATCGATCAAATTTGAGTAGAATGAAATCACTTTGGTTGAGCCATGAAACCAAATTAAGCCCATATGAACCATGAGAGGACTCATTCTAGGTATTCACTATGTTGTTCCTAACCCTCTTAGCGAGGGGCTTAGGAGTTAAGGACCATCCATATGAATTACCTACATGAGTCAGGAAGTCAAGTTGGGTGAGAGTGTGGTTTTAGGACTTGGAATGTGTGTGAGAGTGTAGTGTATGTGCAAGTCAACCCTCACCGGACCAGGTCGCCTGGGGTATTCCTAAGGCCAAGGTCCTATAGGGAACTCATCCTTTAAACCTCCGCATTTGATTTCGACCCTCACAGGTGATTAGGGGTCTGCAATCGAAGCTTGTGGGGTTTGCGAGGAGTCAAGAGGTGTTCGAATTTCTAAAGGGTGGGTTCAACTTCTAGTCCTCTAAGATTAGTCGAAGGAAAAGCCTATGCTAGATCCTAAGATACTAAAGAGAGAAGCAAAAGACACGATAAAAAATGAGGTCAACACCTGGGCCAGCATGGTTATGCCTGATTATGGTATAATAATGTCGCCTTACTTCAACTTATGTAATATTCACACCACTTTCATGCTTTCTCATGCCAACATTGTTCGATCACTAGCATGGCCACGCTATTTTTAGAAATGTTCACACCACATCGGTGCACTTTTTTGTTTAATTTTTTCATTCCATCTTGTTTGTATTCAATTCCTCCATTCCACACAACATGAAAAAGTACCTTTCTCATGTGTGAATATATGTTAAATAAAATGAATGGAAAATAGTAGGAAATTTGACGTAAAATTGATGCATGTCAATATCCCAAAACATACTCTATTACTTTCCCTTAAGTAATCACTCGCTCAATTTGACTTTCTTATTTGAATAAGTACTTCTATAAACTTCTTAGCTTTCCAAACTGTCATATCAAATTTGAGTTAAAAGTATGAAATGCTATTTAGACTTGATGATCCTCGATAAATATATGTGCTTACAAATATGATTTGAAAATTGGCTACAACACCAAAAACTTGGGCCGCGAGGAATATATGTATGTGCGCCAAAAACTTGACTCCACACCAAATATATTTGTTGATGATTTAGATACGAAAATTATGATTTTTATAATATGGGATACTACGCAAGTATACGTATCGTTTATCAAGTAATATAGATCTTTCTGATTAAGCCCCGAGATATCAAACCCACAGGGAAAATGTAAACTCTTTAAAGAAGTCAAAAAAATTATCTTTTTACTTTTTTTATGGCTTTTGAAAGTATGTATTGATTTTGAAAAGTTTCAAAAAGTTGATATGTCTTTCAAAATTTCCTTAATAAAATGTTAAGCAAGAAATTAAAATTATAATAACTGATAACACTGTATGTAAAATACTATTAACTAAAATATCTTTTTATTTTCTTTTATGAAGTAGTAATAATTATTAAAATATTGTTGTGGAAGTATATAAATTTGTTGTGACAGATAGTAGCAAATGTGTTCTTGACCCTTACTTGGTTCTATAAAGAACATAGGTTAATTTGAAATTTTCATCATTTTGAACATGGTTAGACAAGGAAGATACCAGTCTCTCACTCTAGAGT
The DNA here is from genome assembly GCA_022702705.1 of Papilionanthe hookeriana x Papilionanthe teres. Classification (NCBI taxonomy): domain Eukaryota; kingdom Viridiplantae; phylum Streptophyta; class Magnoliopsida; order Asparagales; family Orchidaceae; genus Papilionanthe; species Papilionanthe hookeriana x Papilionanthe teres. Next base: position 116,736,285 of record CM040427.1, read on the forward strand.
TCCCTCGATTCCCACCACCTAGAGGCTAACTTCTCATAACAAAACTCAAAACTTCAAATCAAATTAGGGGGTTTTAGCCTATCACTCTAAAATCCTCTAATTTTACTCCCTTCCATAAAAATATCTTCTAATATTACATTCAATTATATGGACTACAATTCTCACCCATATAATTGTATGTGATTCTTACAAGCTTTTATGAGACAATATCCGTTAGATCTTACACAATCTCAAGAAATTCTATAACTTAACAAGCCAAATTAAGATGTAAACAAAGTTTTTAGAATCAATCTTCGCAACTTCTTCCAACATTTTAAACACTTATACTTTCCACAACAATTCTCTATAAATTAATTACTTCTCCATTTAAGAAAGAAAAAGATAAAGTAAACTACTTAGAATGCATTGAGAAAATACAAAAACACATTGATTTGAAATTAAAAACCATAAGAAAAACACCAAACATAAACAAGTATTAATAAAAAAACTAAATGTAAGAACAAAAGTAAACACTTATCTGAAAATTCTCTCCACAAGTTTCAGGAAGTTCCTCTGAAACTTTAACTCTTCACTAAACTACTCCTCAGAGCGGATCTCCCAACTCCGATGACTCAGAATAACTTCAGACTTCGAAAAAAAACTAAACTAAAAAGAAAGAAAAGAAGTGGGAGGAAGAAGACTTCACTCCGACCCTTTTCTCCTTTCTACTCTCTACTCCTACTCCTAATTAAAACTAAAATAAAAAAAACTCTGTAAAAATGCAATGGAAGAACCTTCAAAATGCAAAGGAAAGGCTCCATAATCTTTTCTAAGACTCTCTTTAAAAAGTAAACCAAAAGGTGCCTTAGTGTCTCTTTAAAATGTGTCCAAATTCAATGTATCTACCAAAGAATGCACCCCTTCATTCAAACTTGCCGCCCAAAGGAAGTTATGAAAGTTACCACCAAGAGTTGCATCCCATCCCTTTTGAAATTGGTGCCAAATTCATTTGAATTTCAATTTTTAACTGTCGCGGCTAAGCGCCACTGCCGGCCCAGCGGCGCTTAGCCGTCTGTGCCAAATTTTTATTTTTCATCTTTTTTGCTCCAAATTTGATCCAATTTTACTTCTTTCATCATGACCATCCATTTTCATCGTATCAGCAAGAAAAACACAAAATAACTTCCATTAAAGTGCAATATCATTAAAAATAGGTATAAAAACGTGCATAAAAATACTATATATTTTAGATGTATCAAAATCCCCCAAACTTAAAATGTTACTTGTCCTCAAGTGACAATTAATCTCATAGAACATTTTAGCATGCAAGTTATGTAATGAGTTTATTAGGAAGATAACAAAATTTTGTTCTAGAAATGGAATAGTCCAATTTAGAAAAAATTTCAATAATTAAAGCTATCTTAAAGTTTAGAAAGTTCTTAAGTAAAGAAAAATGACAAATATAAGTTTCTATCTAATTTAGAAATATTTGTAGATTCTTCAAAATATAGGATTCAAACACTTATTTTTCTCACTTAAAAATCTTTACTTGAAAATAATTTTACTTACTATATTATAACATTAAGCTTTAGATTTTCTCTGAACTTATATCTTAAACTTTAGGTATGAAACAAATTTTTGATTAGGCCCTTAAATCCCCATGCTTCTCCTCCCTTTCAATATAATATTTTTTACTTTTTTTTCTCTATTTTTTTTATAAGGTGTTGACCTCATTTTTGATGAGGTCTTTTGCTTCTCTCTTTAGTACTTAGGATCTAGCCTTAGGCTTTTTCTTTGACTAATCTTAGAGGACTAGAAGTGGAACCCACCCTTAAGAAGTTCAAACACCTCTTGACTCCTACGCAAACCCCACAAGCTTGATTGTAGACCCCTAATCACCTAGAGGGTTGAAATCGAATGTGGAGGTTTAAAGGATGAGTTCCCTATAGGACTTCTTGGCCTTAAGAATACCCTGGGTGGCCTGGTCTGGTGAGGGTTGACTTGCACATACACTACACTCTCACACACATTCCAAGTCCTAAAACGACACTCTCACCCAACTTAACTTCATGACTCATGTTGGTAATTCATATGGATGGTCCTTAACCCCTAAGCCCCTGGCTAAGAGGGTTAGGAACAACATATTGAATGCCTCAAATGAGTCCTCTCATTGCTCATATGGGCTTAATATGGCTTCATGGCTCAGACAAAGTGATTCCATTTTACTCAAATTTGATCGATCTTCATATTTCCAAAATTTCAATTTTTGACCCTCGGGGCCCTACACCTACTAAACCTACCAAAAGCCCTTGAAACTACCCAAAATTTACAAAATCACCTAAATTATCCAAAATTCCTCAAAATCAATCCTAAACGTTTCCCCCCACTCAAATTGATCATCCATAGCCAAAAAATACCAAAAATTCCAAAAGTACCCCCCAATACCCTCCAAATACCCAAAATGCCCTTCTTAGCTCAAAAATCCAAAAATTCAGAAATTCCCAAAAAAATTCCAAAAAATCAAAAATATTCCCAATTCCATTTTGTTCAAATACACCATGGGCCAATTTTGCGAATTTACTCCACTTTTACTAAAACCCCCAATTTGACCCATTTTAAAACCAAGGGAACTGAATGTCAAACCAAACCACCCCAATTGACCTCAATTTTGGTCCAATTCAATTCTAAACTTCAAATAAACATCCCCAATATCAATTTAGACTAAATCCAAGTCCAATTTGATTGACATTTGAGCCCAATTTCAATTTGAAGCCTAAGGCCCAATTTTGGCCCATGACCTAAACCTAGCTCAAACCAACCCAATTCAACTCTAATTGGCCCCAAATCTTTTCTAAAACCTTCCTAACATCCCCATAAAAAAAAACACTAACTTGATTTGCCCAAAATTTGAACCTAAACTCCACCCAAACCTAACCAAAACCGAGATCCCTTAAATTGACCTAAGCCCAAGCCTAACCCAAATAGGTTCAAATCCCAAATTTAGAGCCCAACCAAAGTTGGAAACTCTTTGTGACATTCCCATGAACATTTCTCAACATTAATTTTACATCAAATCCAACTTTAGCCCAACCTTAACCTAAGTTAGCCCAATTTGGCCCACCTTGGCCCCTTTACCAAAAAGGCCCACATTAAACCCAATTCAATTAAAAATCACTTTAAATTTATTCCAAACCCACTCATGATACATGCCTAAACCAATTGCAACACTTATTTGACATGGTCCATCACAAAATTTTCATCCAAAAGCCCACTTCTTTAAACCACTTTAAAAGCCCATCCCAAGACAATTTCAAAAGCCCAAAAATTCATCCAAAGTCCATATGACACTGTTCTTCATCATGCATTCAATTATAATCATCCCTAAGTCCTAAACGAATGATCAAATAATTCTAAATGAAGCTTCATCCAAATTTCCACAAAAATATCCAAAATCCTTAAAATCCATTTTTATGAAATTGACCAAACTTTTTCCAAGCCAAATGTGAGCCATTGAGCCATGTAGAGGCTACATGGAAGCCATGGAGGCCACTTTCCACCTCACCAGACCATTAATGGCAAGAAGAGGGGATTCTTTCCTAATCCTTCATTAAGCCCTTTTAACCATATTCATGTCACACTCTAAACCATGCTTAGCCACCTCACCATGGATGGAGACTTCACCACTCCAATCAAGTTGAACCAAATGACTTTCCCTCGACCGAAACCGAGGTCATGGGAGGGTGAACCAAACCCATTTGCATGAGTTGACCAAAATAAGCCCAAAATAAGCTTCCCCTATGCTTATTTCAATCCAACTTCTTTACACATGTCCAAAGCCAATTGTTGGCACCAAACTCGAAGCACCGACCTCCACGACCACGAGAGTGACCCATGCTGGCCAGCCAGCCACCACAGCCGCCGGAAACCACCAGGCCGAGAGCACTCATGTGAGCTAATTTTTGAATTTTGCCTTGCTGACTTGTCCCAAGCTTAATGGCCACCATGGCTGTTCTTCTCCTCACTAGAGCAGCTAATCCCAAGCATCAAACCCCCCTGGGAAGCCCTCCAGCCATGTCTATTTAAACCCACCACCCTCTCGGCCAAAGAAGAAGAAGAACCAGACCTTAAGGAAACTCTGCCAAAATTACTCCAGGACCTTCTCCTAACCCAGAGCAGTTGATACCCAGTGTTCCTTTGCCCTAATCCCCATTAACAGAGCTCAATTTCTGAGTTGAAAATCCATCCGAAAAACGAGGATACTTCACCACGGTAAGCCGATCTCCAATTTGATTGGTCCTACACCTTCACTGCGACCGAGAGGAGAAGTTCCCCAAGCAAAAGCCCCCTCACCGGGCCGGCCATTGCTTCCGGCCTCCAAGCTTTGTGATCGGCCTTGTTCACTTTCATACTTGGACATTTCCCACGAGCCGGAGACTTCATCTAGAGCTTGCTCGGACTCGATCGAAGGTGACACGATTCTCGGATCGAAGCTTCACTTCTGCGAGTAAAGGTATGAACTCACTCTTCCTCCGAGCTTCCGGCGATTCTCCATTTTTAGGTTAATTTTATAGCCTATAAACCGTATGGATGTGTTCGTCTCTTCAAGACGAATCCATAGAGCATAAGAACACGAAAAATAATTGAGAATCGAGTGAGATCTTAGGGTTCTAGTGTGGACAGTCACGGGTTCACACCAGTCGTAGATAATGACTAGGAGCCGTTGGATCGTGTGTGTATCGAGCGAACGGTCGAGATCAAGCCGGACAGTGCAATGGTACGTGAACCGCGGGCCCCTGGAGAGCTGAGTCAGATGACAGCGCCGAATCACAGCGCGACGCTTGGGCTTTCGATCCGCTGTAGGTTGACGCGGCGCCGCGTGGATAAGTTGGAAATTAGGGTATTTTTTGAATTATTTAAATATCAGAACTTCAAAAATTCATATCTTTGCATAAAAAAATTACAAAAATAAAATAAAAATACCCCCTTGCTCAGTGAAGAGAGAAGAATAATGAGGAAAAGAAATCAAGTTAATTAGATGAGTATTTTATTTTTAATAATTTATTTACTATTTTCAATATTTTGATTCTCCATTTTCATAGACAATTCACCATGAAATGAGACCATAAGGATTTTGAAGCCTCTGATCTTGAGGACATTCCCTGAATTTTTCAAGGTCAGAGACCATCTCTGTGAAAAGTTATTGAATTTTCAAGTTCATGTCACTGTTTTAGGTATTTTAATTCCAATAATTAGCATGTTGTAAAATAAATTCTAGAAAAATTTGGTGATGTTCCTTAGGACCAGAGGACCCTATGAAAAATATATTTTGAGTTAATTCATACATAATAACCTTAATTGGCCTAAACCCCTAAAATTGAATTTGATTTAATTAAGGTTAATCACACATCAAATTGACTTGAAAACAATTCTCCATTACTCTATAGGGTCAGAGGAACCTTACATAAAATTTTGAAACCAATTGGACTTGATTAGCCCCACCAAATGGGTTGATTAAACCTCATAAGCAAAATGGAACTTTAAAAATTTATAACTCCAAAATACTTTCCAAAAATTCAAAAAAATGATTTTGGAGCTTCTCTGATATCAGGGGAGTTTAGGAAAATTAAAATTGGAATTTTCTAAAAAAGTTGATTTTCCACAATATTTTAATATTTTAATAATTAAAAAATAATAAAAATTATAAAAATATTAAAAATCATAAAAATGTCACATTTTGACTCCTAATCACTTAGGAACAAACCAAATATTTTTTCTTAAGTCCCTAGGGTAAGATATTGAATTTTAAAGGCTTAATGTAATTTTTAATATTAAAAAATGAATTTTCAACCCTCTTCACTAAAACAATTCTAATAAATCAAACAAAAATCAGAAAATTATAAAAATTATTTTTCTAGACTTCTTGAGGTCGAGAGAAATTTATGAAAAATATAAAATCTATTTTTCAAGTTTAATTTTATTTTATAATTAATTAATAATATAAAACTCCAAAATAATTATAATAAATAAAATATAATTCAAAAAATCACCAAAATTGGTCCAAGTGGTCCTCTAGTCATTAGGAACATCCCATAATTTTTTTAAGGACAAAAACCTTTCCTTGGTCATGTTGTTGAATTTTCTTTGAAAACCCTTATTTTCTACTAAAAATAATTATATAAATAAATTAAATTCAGAAAAATCACATTTTCTACTCTAATATCTTAATTGACATGTGAGTGAGGTGACATAAAAATTTCAAATTCATTTGAGCTCAATATAGTGAGTTATGAAATAAATAAGCTTAAAAGGACATAAAGGTAATTAAAAATTTTAACCCTTAATTAAAACTTTAGGTTTAATTAAAATGGAGGGTAAAATATTTGATTTTAACTTTTTCTTGGATGATTGAAACTTAGGGAAATTAAGGGGTAGAAACTCATTAAACACATTGAAAATATCAAAAAATGAAACTTTAATTAATTAAATGATTTAGATTTTTGAAAGAATATATTTAAATTTGGATTATTAAAATAGGAATATTATTAATAGGATATTTATTCTTTAATTTAAAAATCCTTAAATAAATCACTTTAATAATATTTAGTTCCTAATTAAGAATTAAAATAATAATCCAAATTAACAATTAAAATTAAAATTAAAATTAAACTAAAATTAAAATTAAATAAAATTAAATTAAATTTAAATAAAATAAATATTAAATTAAATTTAAATTTAAATTAAAAATTAAAGTTAAATTAAAAATAAAATTAAATCAAAATTAAACTAAAATTAAATTAAAATTAAATTAAAATTAAATTAAAATTAAATTAAAATTAAATTAAAATTAAATAAAATTAAATTAAAATTAAATTAAAATTAAATTAAAATTTAAATTAAAATTAGATTAAAATTAAATTAAATTAAATTTAAATTAAAATCAAATTGAATTAAATTAAAAATCATCTAACAACCAACCTAAATGAAATCATTAAGAATTAAGTCTAAAATAATTTGAACACTATTCCAAACTTAAAATTATTAATTAAAACCTCATAATTAAATTAAAACGCTTTAATCCATTAACTCAAACTTTTAAGAATGATTAAAATTTTTGATAAACCAACTTGCCCTTAAAAGCATTAATTATTATAACTCTTAAATAGAGTATTATGTGAGATGTCACTTCAGTCATCAGGTAATCAAATACCTAAATCCACTGAGCAAGAAACAAAGTTTAATTAAACTCCTGGATGATTAATTCACCTATGCAATTAAATTTACTTGGACTCAAAACAATCCCAGAAATATTAAAAAGATATTTATGACTCGTCCTAAGCACTTCAATATGATGAGATGTTTTAGAAGAACAATTGAATCTAATTGTTCTTTGATGAATAAAATCATCCTTAAAACCAATCCAAGAACATAGACGTCATAGGAGATGACTAGTTATAGGATTAGGAATTTGGTAGACAACCAAAACCCTTTCCTTAGCTTTACCTAGGTATCACATTGAAACATTTAAATACCATAACATGTGTTTTAAGTGCGGCTTGGGATGACGGGAAGACCCTCCAGGTACGCTTTTATTTTATTGCAATTTACTTTATTGCAATTTACTTACATGCACTTGTACTTTACTTTTCTTGCATGATAAATAAAGCATTTGCATGAAAACCAAAAACTTTAGGATAGTCCCTGAACTGAAACCAAAACTAAATTAAAAGTCATTGCAAGCTAAAATTCACCGCCACAACATTCCAAAAATATAAAACAACTCAAAATTTAATCACAAACAGAACAACAAAACTACAATCACAACTAAATTAACACGTCTCATTGAATGATCGGGAATACCTCGGATGATGTAACCCACGTGTTGCTAACGGGATTTCCCACGATCTAAATGAAAGTGTGGAACTCATTTAGTGAATTCAATGAAAATAACGGTCTTTGGGATGACGGAACCGTGGGATCTTAATCGATTCTGTTTAAATAACTTTAAGATTTATTTTAATTAAAATATTAAAAACACTTGGATTTTAAGATTTTCTCTAAACCAAAACACTTCTCTCGTCTCCTGATTTATGACTTCTAAAACTAAACCTCTGCAACAATAAGGAGCTTGGAGCACGGTGGGCAGCACAGGCATCTTCGTCAGCAAAACAACTCTACATCAGCTAAACATTCCTAGAATTAAACAACCAAACTGTAGGATTTCGAGGTAGTTTTCCTAGTGCAACATAAATCCTCAACCCTTTTGTTAGGAATTTGTATAATCATGTTATGCAAATTAAGCCCTAACCGGTCTTAGGACTCTGAGGTAGTCGTTTGGTACGACATAAACCCTCGCATCTTCGAGGCTATTTGTATGATTATGTCATACAAACATAAGTCCTAATTAATTAAAATAGGTAGGATTGAAACATTAAATGAACTCCCAAATTGAAGCCAAACAATAGGATAGTTTGGGAAGTTGCCAAGATTCTTCTTGGATCCTCAGCTTCTCCTACTTCTCTTCCTTTGGACTCCTAAAAATAGTTGTTACTAAGTTGATCCATTCCTAATTGAAATTTCCTAAAATCCAATCCTTTGAAAACCTTAAATTTTAAAATTCTTGAGAGTAAAACCACCGATCATTATCGAGAGTTTTCTTAGGTGTCTTCGGACATTTAAGATGTAATTAACTATAGGGGCTTGCCCTTATAGGGAACTTTAAGAACCCGGAGTAATATAAACCCCGCTTAATTCATTTATATTAAGCAGGGGAACTTGTCGGCTTATAAAATTGGCTTGCAGACCAAACGGATGTCACAAATCTCCTAGTTTATTTAATCGAGCCCCATCCTCAAGCAGTGTGTCTATTCTTCGGGATAGATACACGGTTTGTGATGCGGTGCTCGTTTATATAAACTATTCGGGATGTGAGATCGGTTTGATTTCATATCTTAAAATTTTCAAATTTAAAAATTATTTTCAAAATCAAATACTACTTTTCAAATTATTTATTTAAATTAAATTAAAAATTCGCCGACAACTTCTGTAGGCGATCCCCCTTTTCAAAATACAACACTCAACCTAAAAATATGCCGACAACTTTTGGCGACTCCGCTGGGGACTAGTTCCTCTCTCCATTTTTGATTAGATGATTTTGCTTTCATAAATCGGTAGTGTGTCCATATCCCTAGTGGACCAAAACTACCATTCTTCCATTGGAATACCCCATTCATTTCTGTCTTGAACGAGTATAGCCAACTCCTCTCAGATTTAGGAGCCACTGTTTAGACACCCCTAAATGGAGAGGTTTCGAGATCTTTTTACCTCTTTTCTGAGGTGGGGTGGACCCCCAATAGGTGTTAGTTTAGGAGAGGTCCTTCAGGTCGAGAAGTCTTGCATAAGACTTTCTCTTCCTTTCCAATTCTGAATCGGGCCCTTTACCTTTTCTACAACCCTTTTTCCTTTAATCGTTTTGTTTCTAACAAACGAACCTCCTAATAAACAATCTCTTTAAAAGGTCACAAATAAATTAAGATAAATGAAAATGTGTTAGGACTCTTTCTTTTTTCATCCTAAACTTTACGACAAAAGGAAGCATAATTCGGGATTGACATTCGGAATTTGCCCTGCAGAAAATGACTGCCCCAAAGCTAATCTTCTCTTTCACCAATGGAATGGACTTTGCCGTTTACAAGGATGAGCCGCCCGAAAATGGGATCATCCGTTTCGGACAAGGATTCGGTAACACAGATATCAAGTTCGCTGATGTCACTCTCTTTACACTAATGGACAAAGTGTCAAAAACTGAAAAGCTCGTGATTGAATTCAACCTAAAATCGACTCAAGAATTCTCTCCCCTGCAAAGGATTCCAACGAGAAAGAGTACTACTTGTTCGTAGGAGGATCGTTGTCTCTACCCCCACCGGTCTAGTCATCTACGCACCTACCACGACTTCGCAAGCCGAAGGGGAAGGAAATCCAAGTACGTGATGAGCATGTCACCGTGGATGGTACAGATTTTGCCACAATACCATCTATTTTTTAGATTGGGTCCAGTTCAAGAATTTCACCCCTAACTCGGACTCAAAGGAGAAATAGAATCAGAAAGATCACCAGGATCGAGAAAGCTAGAGCTGCTGAAGTTGCTTTTCTAGAAGAAATTCCTGAGGAAAGAGAAGAACTACTCGAGTATATACCTGCGTAGGAAGGGATCGGGTTTCACCCTCTCTCGCCGCATTAGATGAAGAGAATGTCCGTAGGATCACCACCGCATTACCCCGAGCACGCGTACTACAACAATTACAAGAGGAAAAGGGATAAGACTACGCCATTTGCTCGACTGCAAGCTGTGATAGAAAGATTGGCAAAGAAAGAAAGATGCCCTGTGTCAGAAATTTTAAGAAGGATAGGACGGGTGCCAGCTAAATCTCGCCTCGAACCGCAAATAGAGCCTGTTGCTTCCATAGAGAAACCAAAGAAGAAAAAAAAAGCCACTTCACCTGTTGTTGTATCAGGTCTACAAATTAGGGAGGATACCACCTTCCAGCATATAGCCTACAGATCATCCGGTCCTAAGCTTCCGGCTGCAAGAAGGATGGTATGGCGACCTACTACTGGCGAGCTAAGACCAAAAAAATGTCCTAAGAAGAAAAGTCTCGTCAGGAGAGTTGAATAAGAAGAAAGCGCTACTGCAATAAAGGGGACTCCAGGGAAGGAAGTTCAACAACCGTCGCAAGATGACTGTGAGACCATGTGGAAAAGGCCATTAGAGGATGCCATGGACAAGTTAAGGACCGACATCCGACGGTTAGCAAAAGAAAGAGAAGAAGAACTAGGAGATTAAGTTGACTTGTCGGAATTCATGGATGAGGAGTATGCCGAGATCAACATGGTTGAGACACGAGCATCGTCAGCTTCGTAAGGTGCTCTGGCAGCTGCGGAAAGAGATGAACCGGAAGTGATGAGAGCACAGATTCGGGAAAGTGATAACACAATTTCTCAAATGGCAAAGAGGATGGAAGAGATGGCTGCTGCCTTAGCCACTCTCCAGAGTCAGGTACAACCTCAGAAAGAGACACCCCCAGAAATTATCCATATTGCAGATGGAGGAAAAGAGATCACATTTATCAATGGAGATGAACAACCAAAGAAAGATCCTGCACAAAGCATGATTCCAGAAAAGGACATTAAGAGCATGGTAGAACAGCAGGTGCGAGGCGCCCTAGCACAATCTAACAGTGGAGCATCTATTCAAACGGGTAGACCTTACCCCGAAGAGTTCGATGCAGTCCAATACCCGAAAGGCTTCGTACCACCTCTGTTTAAGACTTTTGATGGAACAGGAAACCCCTGGCAACATATTGCACATTTTCGTTCTAGTTTCTGCAATGTTGGTGGGAGTGACGCTTTACACTTCCGACAGTTCGTCAGCAGTTTATCAGGGTTTTCCTTTGACTGGTACGCAGAATTGCCTAACGGTTCAGTAAAGACCTTTTTAGAAATAGAGAATCTATTTGTTAAACGATTTGTCGGGGCTCAGCACCACATCACTATCGGTGATCTAGTGGTGGAGCAACAAAAGTTGAACGAGACTTTAGTGGATTACATACTTCGATGGAGAAACTCAAGCATGAAGTGTGAACTACAGCTTCAAGAACAACATGCAGTCAGCATCCTACTTAAAAGTATCCATGGCCCGATAGCACTTCTTCTTAAAGGATTTACAATCAAGACTTTCGAGAAGTTGCTTAGCAAGGCCGGGAGCTTGCAAGAAGAGGCAAAACAACTAAGTTTCGTGGACAAGAACGATAAGTAGAAAACTGTGAAAACATTCGAAAAGAAATCCGGAATTGTCGCGGCAGTAGATAAGGGCAAGAAGCCTGTTCAGATACAGTCAGAGCGGCCACAGCCTAGTTATCAACCACCACAACGGACTTATCAGCAACCTCAGCAAGGCTATCAGTAAACTCGTCCGAGCTATCAGTCGCCTCAGCTTTATGAACAAATGTCTCGTTCATCGCGTACCTTAAGAGAATTTCTAAAAAAAGAATATCCATTCAAAATTGAAGCAGTAGCAAAGATGTTCCACAGTTTAATGAAGACACCAAATTTTCAGCTGCCAGAGCCCAAGAAACCGGAGGAAGTCAATAAGAAAGATCATCCGAACTATTGCCCTTACCACCAGATGCTCGGACATAAGATAGAGGATTGCATCACTTTCAAGAGTTGGCTTGATGACAATCTCCAGAAATGAAACATAACGATCCCAAAGGAATACATGAAAGATCCCCAGAAAGGAGGTTCCGTCAATGTTATTTCAATGGATCCCATTGTTCCGATAAACCCGTACGCGACTAATGATGGATGGAGTACCGTCTGGACAAGATCATCGAAGAAAGTTTTGGATCACATCTAAACCGCTTCGGTACACGCTTCAACTCAAAGTTTGAAACCTGTCGAGCCGGCACTTTCATTTGCGATTGAAGAACCGACTTTGCGATTGAAGAACCGACCCAGAACGAGGAGAAGATCGTGGAAGAAAAGAAGACCGAGGCTCCGAAGGGTAGACTAGGGGCTGCTTATCCTAGGATGGCTATTTTTGATTCGGGAGAGAAATCCCTCGAACTCTTGACTCTGTATTAATATCTGCTCGCTCCGGTAGGATCTTATAATGATAAGAGTTATGGTGTTTGCTACGTTTTGACTGTTTCTAACGATTATGTAACTAACGAAAACCAACCAAATCCAGATCTCGATTCCAATACAAATAACGATTCTCAAATCATACATAACTTCGACGATCATGACGATGAAGATGTTCATAAAGGAGGCTACGAAAGCTCGACAAGCAACAAGTCCATTTGTGAATTCCGAGGGGCTCCGATCACGATAGAATTAGAACCATCAGACACCGAAGCAACTTCACAAGTGCTAGTTATTCCAATTCAAGAGGATACACCGGCAGATTCAACACCAAATTCAAAAGAAATAACTGAAGTAAATTTAAGAAGTGGAAATGTTCTACCCCCAAGAATGGGTCCAAAGGATAAAGGAAAGCAGGTGGTTGCTCAGGAAGAGCCAACCCCAGCAGAAGAATTGCCCACTCGGGAAGAAACCGAGGAACATGGTAATAAAGTGGACTATAACGTGCTAGCCCATCTTAGGAAGCTACCAGCCAAACTAAGCATATACGACGCTCTTATCCTGTCAAAGGAGATGAGGGAGGCTCTGATCAAGGCTTTACTTGATCCAGAGATTTGTTTAACTCAAATGGCCGGTAATTCCTTCGACGAGGTTTGCTCGTTAAAGGAATAGTGAGGTGTTACCATCACGGACAATGATCTATTACTGGGAACAGCAGAACACAACCGACCGTTATACATTTCAGTTACTATTGGAAAGTTTACACTCTCCAGAGTGTTGGTTGATCCGGGAGCTATGCGGCTTATTTTTAGGTTTGTGTGTTGTATTTTAAAAAAGGGGTCGCCTACAGAAGTTGTCGGCAAATTTTTTTAGATTTTAAATTTAATTTATATATATATATAATTTAGAAAGTAGTATTTAATTTTGAAAATAATTTTGAGTTTGAAAATTTTAAGATATGAAATATCTAACAGGTCTCACATCCCAAATAGTTTATATAAACGAGCACCGCATCACAAACCATGTATTTATCCCGAAGAATAGACACACTGCTTGACAATGGGGCTCGATTAAGTAAACTAGAAGATTTGTGAGATCCGTTTGGTCTGCGAACCAATTTTATAAGCCGACAAGTTCCCCTGCTTAATATAAAGGAATTAAGCGGGGTTTATATTACCGGGTTCTTAAAGTTCTCTATAAGGGCGAAGCCCACATAGTTAATTACATCCTAAGTGACGGGAATCACTTAAGAAAACTCTTGATAATGATCAGTGGTTTTGCTCTCAAGAATTTCAAAGCTTAAGGTTTTCAAAGGATTGTACTTTAGAATTTCAAAAGGGATTTGATCAAATTTGGAACAGTTTATTTTGGGAATCAAAAGGTAGAAAAGTAGGAGCTGAGGATTCAAGAAGGATCTTGGCAACTTCCCAAACTATCCTATTATTTGGCTTCAATTTAGGAATTTATTTAATGTTGCAATCCTACCAATTTTAATTATTTAGGACTTATATTAGTATGACATCATCATACAAATAGTCTCGAAGATGTGAGGGTTTATGTCATACCAAACGACTACCTCGGAGTCTTAAGACCGGTTAGGGCTTAATTTACATAACATGATTATGCAAATGCCTAACAAAAGGGTTAAGGATTTATGTTGCACTAGGCAAACTACCTCAAAATCCTACGGTTTGGTTGTTTAATTCTAGGAATGTTTAGCTGATGTGGAGTTGTTTTGCTGACGAAGATGGCCGTGCTGCCCACCATGCTCCAAGCTCCTTGTTGTTGCAGAGATTTAGTTGTAGAAGGTGAAAATCAAGAGATGAGAAAAGTGTTTTGGTTTAGAGAAAATCTTAGAATCGAAGTTTCTTTTTTTTAATATTTTAATTTAAACAAATCTTAAAGTTGTTTAAACAGAACCGATTAAGATCCCACGGTTCCGTCATCCCAGCACCGTTATTTTCATTGAATTCACTTAGTCCAGATGAATTTGCTAAACTCAACTGAATGAGTTCCACACTTTCATTTAGACAGTGGAAAATCCCGTTAGCAACACGTGGGTTACATCATCCGAGTTATTCTCGATCATTCAACGAGACATTTTAATTTAGTTAAAGTTGTAGTTTTGTTGTTCTGTTCGTGATTAAATTTTGAGTTGTTTTATATTTTGAAATGTTGTGGCGGTGATTTTTATCTTGTAATGACTTTTAATTTAATTTTGGTTTTAGTTCAGGGACTATCCTAAAGGTTTTGGTTTTCATGCAGCAGTTGTTTATAGTACAAGAAAAGTAAAGTACAGTGCATGTAAGTAAATTGCAAGAAAGTAAATTTCAACAAAATAAAAGCGTACCTGGAGGGCCTTCCCGTCATCCCAGGCTGCACTTAAAACACATGTTAAGGCATTTAAATGTTTCAACAAGTACCTAGGTAAAGCTAATGGAAAGGTTTTGGTTGTCTACCAAAGTCTAATCCTATAGCTAGTCATCTCCTATGACGTCTAGGTTCTTGTGTTTTGGTTCAAGGATGATTTTCTTCATCGAAGAACAATTAAATTCAATTGTTCTTATAAACATCCTATCATATTGAGGAAGTGCTTAAGATGAGTCTTAAACATCTTTTCAATACCTCTAGGATCGTTTTAAGTCCAAGAGAATTTAATTATACAAGTGAATTAATCATCTAAGAGTTTAAGTTTTGTTCTCTTGCTCAGTGAACTAGGACATTTGAATATCCTATGAGTGAAGTAACACTTCACTTGATATCTCATTTAAGAGTAATAATAATAAAAACCTTAAAAGGGCAAATCAACTTATTAAGTATTTTAATGATTTAAACTTAATGATTTAATTTTAATTTTGACTTAATTACAAAAATTAGTTTAAGTTTGGAATAGTGTTCAAGTTATTTTATATTTAATTCTTAATGATTTAATTTAGTTTGTTGATAAATGATTTTGATTTAATTTAATTCAATTTAATTTAATTTTAATTTAATTTTAATTTAATTTAATTTAATTTAATTTAACTTAATTTAATTTATTTTAATTTTAATTTAATTTAATTTAATTTAGTTTAATTTAATTTAATTTAATTTAATTTTAATTTAATTTAATTTAATTTAATTTAATTTAATTTAATTTTAATTTAATTTAATTTAATTTTAATTGAATTTAATTTTAATTTAATTTAATTTTAATTTAGTTTAATTTAATTTAATTTAATTTAATTTTAAATTTTAAATTTTAATTTAATTTAATTTAAATTTAATTTTAATCTTAATTTAATTTAATTTAGTTTTAATTTTAATTTAATTTAATTTTAATTTTCATTATTAATTGAGATTATTCTTTTTATTTTTTTAATTAAGAATTAAGTATTATTGAAGTGATTTATTTAGGGATTTTTAAATTAAAGAATAAATATCCTCTTAATAATATCCCTATTTTAATAATTCTAATTTCTATTATTCTTCCAAAATTTCAATTAATTAGTTGATGAAAGTTTTACTTTAATTATATTTGGAATGATTAGTAGATTTCTACCCTTAATCATTTAAGTTTCAATCATCCAAAAATCAGTTTAAAATCAAATATTTTACCCTCCCCTTTTGATTAATCCTAAAATTTTAATTAAGGGTTGAAATTTTTAATTACCCTTTTGCCCTTCAAGCTTAATAATTTTATAACTCACTAAAGTAAGCTCAGATGAACTTGAAATTTTTATGTAACCTCACTCACATGTCAATTAAGACATTAGAGGAGAAAATGTGATTTTTCTATATTTAATTTATTTATGTAATTATTTTTAATGGAAAATAGGGGTTTTCAAGGAAAATTCAATAACATGACCAAGGAAATGTTTCTATCCTTAAGAAAATTATGGGATGTTCCTAATGACCAGAGGACCATTTGGACCAATTTTGGTGAGTTTGTTTTAATTATATTTTATTTATTAGAATTATTTTGAGTTTTGGAGTATTAATTAATTTTAAAATAAAATTAAAGTTGAAAAATGGATTTTATATTTTTCTTTAATCTCTCTGACCTCAAGGAGTCCTGAGAAATAAATTTTATATTTTTCTGATTTTTCTTTGATTTATTAGAATTATTTTAGTGAAAAGGTTAGAAAATACATTTTTTAATATTAAAAATTACATTAAGCCTTTAAAATTCAATATCTTACCCTAGAGACTTAAGAAAAATATTTGGTTTGTTCCTAAATGATTAGAATTCAAAATGTGACATTTTTGTGATTTTAAATATTTTTATGATTTTTATTATTTTTTAATTATTAAAAATATTAAAATAATGATAAAAAACAACTTTTTTAGAAAATTACAATTTTAATTTTCCTAAGTTCCTCTGATATCGGAGAAGCTCTAAGACCATTTTTGTGAACCATTTTTGTGAATTTTTTAAAAGTATTTTGTGAGTTATGAAGTTTTAAAGTTTAACTTTGGTTATGTGACTTAATTAATCCATTTAGTGGGGTTAAACATTTCCAATTGATTTCAAATTTTATGTGATGTTCCTCTGATCCTAAAGATCAGTGAAGAATTGTTTTCAAGTCAATTTAATGTGTGAGTAACCCTAATTAATTAAAGTTCAATTTTGGGTATTTAGGCCAATTAGGGTTATTCCAAGTGAATTAAGTCAAAAATTAATTTGCCTAGGTTCCTCTGGTCATAAGAAATATCACCAAATTTTCCTAGAATTTATTTCTCAACATGCTAATTATTGGAATTAAAATACTCAAAACAGTAACATGAACTTGAAAAATCAATAACTTCTCATAGGGATGGCCTCTGACCTTGGAAAATTCAGGGAATGTTCCCTAGATCAGAGGCTTCAAAAGCCCTATGGTCTAATGCCATCGTGAATTGTCTATGCAAATGGAAAATTAAAATGCCACAGAGAGTAAATAAATCATTAAAAATAAAATACTTGATGAAATGACTTAATTTCTTTTCCACATTATTCTCCTCTGTTCACTGAGTAAGAGGGTATTTTTATTTTATTTTTATGATTTTTCTACACAATGTTATGCATTTTTGAAGTTCTGGGTATTTAATAAATAAGAAAAATCCCTATTTATCTACTTATCCACGCGGCGCCACGCAATCCTCGACAGCTCCGAACACCCACACGGCGCATTCCTATTCGATGCCACCATCCGACTCAGCGCTCCAGGGGCCCGTGGTTCATGTACCATTGCGCTGTCCGGCTAGATCTCAACCGTACGCTCGATACACGCTCGATACACCGGCTCCTGGTCATCGTCTACAACTGGTGTGCACCCGTGACCGTCCACACTAAAACCCTAAGAACTCACTCGATTCTCAATGGATTTTTGTGTTCTTATTCTCTATGGTTTTGTCTTGAAGAGACGAGCACATTCATACGGTAAACATGCATTAAAATCGATTCATATCAAATGGAGAATCTCTAGGAGCTCGGGAGGAAGAGAGAGTTCGTACCTTTGCTCAGAGAAGTGAAGCTTCGATCTGAGAGTTGTGTCACGTTCGATTGGGTCCAAGCAAGCTCCAGATGAAGTCCCTTGGCCTGGTGAATTACCTAAGTACAAAAGTGACCACAGCCGATCACAAAGCTTGGAGGTCTGGAAGCAATGGCCGGCCCGCCGAGGGGGCTTTTGCCGGGAAACTTCTCCTCTTGGTCCGGTGAAGGTGTAGAGTCAATCAATTTGAGGATTGACTCACCGTGGTAAAGTGTCCTGGTTTTGGGCTTGAATTTCAACTACGAAATTGAGCTCACGAGAGGAAATGGCAGGGGGATTTCAGTGGGGATCAAGTTCTCCAGGTGTGGGGAAGAGTCTGGAATGATTTTGGCAGAGTTTCTGTATGGTTTGTTTTAATGTCCCCTTTGGCCAAGAGGAGGTGGTGTTTAAATAAGAGTGACTAGAGGACCTCCCAGAGGGGTTTGATGGTTTGGATCAGCTGCTTAGGTCAAGGGAAGAACATCCATGGCAGCCATTGGGCATGGGGCAGCTCAACAAGATGGAATTTCAATGTTTGGCTCCTTCCAAGGTCTCAGCCATGGGGTTTTCCAGCGGCTGGGGTGGCTGGCCGGCCAGGCATGGGTCACCATCTTCACCAGGGAAGTCAGGGCTTGGCAATGGTGAAGTCAATTGGACTTGGCCATGTGTAAAGGAGTTGGATTGAAGTGGAATGTGGAGGGGGTGATTTTGGCTCAAACTGGTCAACCCATGATTTTGGGCTTGGTTCACCTCCCCATGACCTAGTTTTGGGTTGGGTGAATCAGTTGGGTCAGCTGGTCTTAAGTGGAGAAGTCTCCATCCTGGAATATTTAGATTAAATTTGGGTTTAGGGGAATCATGAGTAAGGTTAATGACTTTTAGGAAGTGCTTAAAGGACCTCCTCCTTTTGCCTAATGTGGTAAGGTCACATGTAAACAACTCACATGGCTTGCATGTGGCTTAAGAATGGCTCAATGGCTCATATTTCGCTTGGGAAAAGTTGGCTTGGTTTCATGGAAATGGGTTTAAGGAATTTTGGTATTTTGGTGTAAAATTTGGATGGTTTGTCATATGGCTTTGTTTAGAAAGATTTGATTGCTGATTTAGGACTTAGGAATGATTTTAATTAAGTGAGGATGAGATGAGATTGTAATGTGGGCTTTAGGATGGGCTTGGGCTTTTAAAATTTGGTGAAGGTGGGCTTTTAAAATGGCTTAAGGGAATGGGCTTTTGGATGAAAAATTTTGCAAAGGGACATGCCAAATAAATGTTGGGTTTGGTTTATGGATGTGTCATGAGTGATTTGGATCAAACTTGAGGTGATTTGGAATTGAATTGGGTCAAAATTGAGTCTCTTTAGTGATAGGGTCAAAATAGGTCAGAATGGACTAACTTGGGCTAAGGTTGGGCTAATGTTGAATTTGATGTAAAATTAATGTTGAGAAATGTTTATGGGAGTGTTTCAAAGAGGTTTCATCTTTGGTTGGGTTTTGATTTTGGGATTTGGGCCTATTTGGCTTAGGTTTGGGTGTAGGCCCATTTAAGGGATTTTAGGTTTGGGATGAATTTGAGTAGGGTTTGGGTCCAAATTTTGGGCAAATTATGTTAGTGTTTTGTTTGTGGGGATGTTAGGAAGGTTTTAGAAAATATTTGGGTTAAATTGGGATTGAATTGGGTTTGTTTGGGCTAAGTTTGGGTCATGGGTCAAAATTGGGCTTTAAGCTTAAAAATGAAATTGGATTCAAATGCCAATCAAATTGGGCTTATATTTGGTCTAGATTGATATTGGGGATGTTGAATTGAAGTTTAGAATTGAATTGGACCAAAATTGAGGTCAATTGGGGTGATTTGGTTTGACATTGGGTTCATTTGGGTTTAAAATCGGCTAAATTGGGGGTTTTGGCAAAAGTGGATTAAATTGACAAAATTGGCCCATGGTGTAGTCGAAAAAAGTGAAATTGGGAATATTTGGGATTTTTTGGATTTTTATAGGAATTTTCTGAATTTTTGGATTTTTGGGTCAAGAGGGGCATTTTGGTAATTTGGAGGGTATTGGGGGTGTTTTTGGAATTTTTGGTATATTAGGTTCGAGATGGTCAATTTAAGTAGTGGGGGAAATGTTTGAGATTAATTTTAGGAAATTTTTGGTGATTTGGAAATTTTGAAGAATTTGGGTAGTTTCAAGGGCTTTTAATAGGTTAGGCGGGTCCGGGGTCCCGGGGGTCAAAAATTGAAATTTTGGCAAAATAGAGATTGATCAAATTTGAGTAAAGTGGAATCACTTTGGTTGAGCCATGAAGATATATTAAGCCCATATGAGCCATGAGGGGACTTATTTGAGGCATTCACTATGTTGTTCCTAACCCTCTTCGCGAGGGGCTTACGGGTTAAGGACCATCCATATGAATTATCCACATGAGTCAGGAGGTCAAGCTAGGCATGAATAGTTTTAGGATTTGGAATGTGTGTGTGAGAGTGTAGTATATGTGTAAGTCGGCCCTCACCGGACCGAGCCACCGGTGGTAATCCTAAGGCCAAAGAGTATTATAGGGAACTCATCCTTTAAACCTCCACATTTGATCTGAACCCTCAAAGTGACTCAGGGGCAGTGACTTGGGGGTTTACAATCAAGCCTATAGGGTTTGCAGGGAGTTAAGAAGTGGCTTGAATTTCTAAAGGATGAGTCCCAATTCTAGTGTTCTAGGATAGTCAAAAGAAAAGCCTAAGGCTAGATCCTAAGAACTAAAGAGAAAAGGGAAGACCTCATCAAAAATGAGGTCAACAGGAGCATCAATCAACATATGAATCTTCGGACGCTAACATATTTGGAAATTGATGCTCACGAGCTTAAAGCAGACAAGATGCTATTAAGAGGCTTCAATCAAAAAGGAGAAAGAGCTCTTGGATCGATAACATTACTAATGAAGACTGGTGATTTAGCAAAGACAACCGCAAAATTCCACATAATTGTTTCTGACACATCGTTCAATGCTCTACTGGGTCGGCCATGGATCCATGAAAACCTGATGGTACCGTCGTCTCTGCACCAGTGCATAAAGTATTACGAAGGAGGGGAACAGTGTATCAAAGGTGACTTGCAACCATTCTCCCTACACGAGATTGGAATTCATGAAGATGCGGCCTACTACGCCCCTCCGAAGAAAACAATCTTTTCCAGAAATACCATACCAAATGAAGCAAAAGAGATTCGAGATGATGATGAACCTGAAGTACTAGTCCAACAGTTACTCACCAATCCCTTATGGCGAGATGGTGAAGATTTCTCCAGAACTCGCACCCGAGGTTAAGGCTGGGGACGAGGACGTGGAAGAAACGTTGGAACAGTTGGACAGAAGAAACCGCTTATCGATGTTGTTTGGAAGAATAGCTCTAAAGAAGAAGAAGAAATCAAGAAAGAAGCAACAACAATAAATCAGAAGAAACCAAAGTTCAAGATCTCTCTCGAAGATGAAAAGAATGAAGAATATAAATCAATGTACAAGAAGATTAACCATTATGTACATACTATGACCCTGACCAGATCCATTCTAATAAGATCGAGGGTATGGTGGTCAAGGAAGTACATGGTGGTGATACTAAACCAATCAAGTTCTACCGTGGTGCTTCTTCTTCCAATAATGAAAAAAATGTACAATTTGAAGATGTTACTTCTTCTGAATTAATGGAATTACCTTTTGAGTGGTACTCTCCCTGTGTTCAAAATTTAATTCAAAGTGGTGTCTTACCTCGACAATGGACAAAAGGCCGATCACAACACTTTGAAAAATTATGGAATAATACCGGTCGGTCTCCCAATTCAAAACATGGTCTCGGATTTGGCACAGTAGGATCAGTTGATGATACGAGATTTTGCTTGGTTGTCACTTGCGAACCTAATGAAGACTGCTTGGAAGCTTTAGAAGACCTCGAAGATCTACCAATCGGAGACGCTCCACCAGAATTCGAAGAAGAAATCAAATCTACGATAGACGAGTTAATGGAAGTTAACTTAGGTACTAGCGAAGAGCCTAGGCCAACCTTTGTTAGCTTCTTACTCAATAAAAAAGACTCTGAAGACATAATCAAGCTATTAATGGAATTCAATGACCGTTTTGCTTTGAGTTACGATGAAATGCCAGGATTAGCTCCAGAAGTCGCAGTTCACAAGTTAGGAGTAGATTCTACTTCCGTTCCAGTCAGACAAGCTCCCAGAAGAATGCGTCTAGAAATTGAGCAACAAGTAATAGCTGAAGTTAAGAAACTAATAGACGCTAAATTTGTCCGTGAAGAACAATACCCTACTTGGTTAGCCAACGTGGTACCAGTCAGAAAGAAGAATGGTCAGATCAGAATCTGCGTAGACTTCGGAGATTTAAATAAAGCATGTCCAAAGGATGAATTTCCACTACCAATCCTAGAACTGATGATTGACATTGCTTCAACACATGAAATCTTCTCTTTTATGGATGGATCATCAGGATACTACCAGATAAAGATGACAGCAGAAGACAAAAAGCTCACAGCCTTCAGAGCGCCGATCGGGGTGTATTGCTACATAGTAATGCCATTTGGACTAAAGAATGCAGGACAACATACCAAAGAGCGATGACGAAGATTTTTTATGATCTCATTCACAACCAAGTCGAGTGCTACGTGGATGATGTGGTCATCAAAAGCAAACTGAAAGAAGATCACCTGTATGATTTGAGAATTGTTTTCGAGCGACTAAGACAATTTAATCTTAAGATGAATCCCTTAAAATGCGCCTTCGGCGTCACCTCCGGGAAATTCTTAGGATTTGTTGTCCGACACCGCAGAATTGAAATCGATCCGGAAAAGATTAAAACAATTTTAGAAATGCCTCCTCCCAAAACTTTGAAACAACTATGATCCTTTCAAGGGAAGTTGGTATATCTTCAACGCTTTATCTCAAACTTGTCAGGTAGGTGCCAGCCCTTCTCGTCATTAGTTAAAAAGGACACCAAATTCATTTGGGATGAGAAATGCCAGTGGGCTTTTAAGGATGTTAAGCAATATTTAATGACACCTTCTGTCTTAGCAGCCCCAGTCACAGGTAGACCGTTGATACTTTATACCGTGGCTCTAGACGACTCCCTTGGAGCCCTGCTAGCCCAGGTCAATGATGAGGGAAAAGAAAATGCTCTCTACTACTTAAGTCGTGATATAATCCCGACGGAAGTAAAGTATCATCCGATTGAGAAACATTGTTTGGCCCTGATCTTCGCCGCTCAAAAGCTCAGGCATTACATGCTTTCTCATAAGGTCAACCTTATTTCGAGAGTTAATCTGTTGCAATACTTGATGACCCGACCGACACTTTCTGGCAGACTTACCAGGTGGTCGATGTTACTATTGCAATTCGACATAACTTTCTTTCCTCTTCGTGCCGTAAAGGGACAAGTCCTAGCTGACTTCCTTGCAGCACACCCTTTACCGGCATATTCGCCTCTCAACGATGATTTACCTGACAAGCAGATAATGAGCCTAGAAGACCCCGATGATCGACATTGGGAACTATACTTCGACGGAGCATCCTCAACACAGAAGAACAAATAATGATAGTGCCCGGTAAGGCAGGAATCGGACTAATCTTTACAACGCCGGAGCGGGGGATGTTAAGATACTCCTACCACTTAACAGAATCGTGTACCAACAACGAGGCAGAATACGAAGACCTCATAACAGGACTGGAATTAACCATTTAGATGGGAATAACGGACATCAACATCTACGGAGATTCTCGGTTGATCATTCAACGGGTCACGGACAAGTACAAAATTTTAAAGCCAAGACTCGAGCAGTACTTTCAGTACGCCATGAAATTGTTGGAACAAATCCCAAATGTAACAATCTACGAGATTCCTAGAAAAGAAAATGCTCTCGCTGATGAGTTAGCCCGCCTCGCAAAGGAATTTGCCTGCTTGCAGGATGAGTCAGTTGAAGTGTCAGTTCAAGGACGACAGGTCCTATCACAACTCGACATGGATACAATACACAAATCAACAGAAAGAAAAGCAGAAGAAACAAATGCAGTAGTGACAGAAAATACAGAAGATTGGCGGCAGCCATTAATAGACTACTTACAGACAGGAAACCTGCCTGACGATAAGCCGTTAGCCCATCAAATCAAGAAAAGAACTCTGTCTTACGCATTAATAAACAATACATTATACAGAAGGTCTTTTGATCAGATGTGGCTAAGATGCCTGAGCGGGCCCGAGGCTCGTGAAATCGTTAAAGAAGTGCATTCAGGACTTTGTGGCGCTCACTAGTCAGGTCCGAAAATGAAAATGAAGATTAAAAGACTAGGGTACTACTAGCCCTCAATGATGACCGACTGTATGAAAGTTGCCAAAAGTTGTCACCAGTGCCAAGTGCACGGAGTGGTTCTACACCAACCTACAAATGTGTTACATCCAACAATCGCGTCGTGGACATTTGAGTGTTGGGGCACAGATATAGTGGGTCCGATAGAACCACCTTCTTCAAGAGGACATCGCTTCCTTCTTGCAGCTACAGACTACTATTCTAAATGGGCAGAAGCTTTACCACTCAGAGAAGTAAAGGCACACCACGTGCTACAATTTTTCAAGAATCAAGTTGTCTACCATTTTGGGGTACCACGTAGGATCATTTCAGATTATGGGTCTGCATTCAAAAGTACAAAGATTAACAATTTTGTCAGAAGACACGGGATCGATTGGCGATACTCAACGATCTACTACTCAAGAGCAAACGACTTTGCCGAGGCTTTTAATAAAACTCTCGTTCAAATTTTAAAGAAAACTTTGGACGACAACAAGAGAAATTGGCACGAGAAGTTGTTAGAAGCCTTATGGGCCTACAGGACGACTTTTAGGACTCCTACTCAGTCTACGCCTTACGCTTTAGTGTACGGGTCCAAGGCCGTCTTAACCCTGGAAGTTTAGCTTCAGTCACTCCGAATTGCAGATGCAGAAAAGATCACTACAGAAGAAAATGCCAGACTACGATTAGAAGAATTGGAAAGCTTGGAAGGGAAAAGACTTTCGCGCAACGAATTTCGAACTCGTATCAAGCCAAGATGATCCGAGCCCATGATAAATCGGGTCCGCCAAAGAACTTTCAAAGTCGGTGACTTAGTTCTTGTTCTCAGAAGACCTATTCTTACACATCGCAAGATAGGTGGTAAATTTGAACCAACATGGGAAGGGTCGTTCGTGGTCGAGACAGTCTACTCAAGAGGTTCCTACCAACTCGTGAATTGTCGTGGAGAACGACCCATGCTTCCAATCAATGGACGGTATTTAAAGAAGTATTACACAACTTGATGTTTCGAAGTGTGGCCTCTAAAGTAGAATCTTATCCATAGAAACACGGGTGAAGTAATCACTTTGTGACTGGGTCCGAACCCAAAACAAAATAAAATGGATAAAAAAAAAATCTCATCAACAAAAATGTTAAAACAAAAACATGGGAAAATCATAATAATAAAATGTCAAATCTTTCCTTTTAAATCCGTTCATTCCTGGTATTTTCTCATCTCTTCCTACTTCCTTTAAATTTAAAAGAAGTGAATAAGAATTTTTAAGTTTTTTTCTTATTGTTCTTGTTCTTAGTACAACCCCTGATCCTTTCCTTGTTTTTTTGCAGGGAAATGTCGAACAGGCGGATGGTTCTAAACTTTAGAAATGGCGTGAGTCTAGCACTTGATGAAAAGAGGGCGAGGGATGGAGTAGTGATAGAGATTGACTCAGACTTCACACCAGCCGGCTTACAATACGAAGAAAATGATTGGATCCCAGTTGATCGAGAAAAACTTCACAGCCAAACTGTGATGAAAATGGGTGGCCCGAGCCACCAATCCAACAACAAGAAAAGAAAAGCCAATGCCGCGCATGCAACCGGAGAAGATAAGAAAGTTAAGTCCATGGTTGCCACAACAGAGGGTAGACTTGTCAGCACCGCGCCCGCAGAAATTCAAGGGGTAAGGAGAGCTACTCTCACTGCTACCTAGCGATGAAATAAGAATCATCGCATTCGCAAAATGTTGACCAAGTTAGCAGAAGATCAACATGAACAGACAGTGGATACTGTTAGTGCAAATGCTCCAAGGAGACCGGTTTGTCAGGAACCAGAAAGAAGAAAGTCAATTCCAAGAAAATCGGAATAGATAAAAGAAATACCAAGAAAAGCAAAAATAGAGTCGCTACCTCGACGCCGAGCATATGTACCCGATCCGAAGAGTCTTGTTGCGAAAGCAACCCCGGAGGATGTCCCTATGGAGACTATCCCCGAGGAGTCGAGACATGTAGAAGAACATGCTGGGGTTGAGCAATACATCCCGCAGTATGTTACTAGACACTGAGGACTTCAAATAATCCCAGAATATGAGCTGGAGAAAATGTAATTTGTTGAGAAGAAAACCTTTGAATACTTTGAAAGAATTGGAAACAAGAGGGTTAACATCTTGGAAGGCCTCGAGCTACGTACAGATGTTTTCTCAGATTATGAGCAACAACAAATTTTACATTGCATCCTTGAATTACAGAAAATGGGTCGAGCTGGCCGCCTGAGAAAAAAGACATATTTAGAACCCTGAAGATGGATGCCGGGGAAGGGAAGAGTTACATCCAATGTGGATGTTGCTACAATTTTGCCATAGACAGAAATGGAAATCCACCAGGGATACTCCGTCGTAGTGAGGTGGATCCAATGCCAAGAGTCATCAAGAGAATGGTAAAAAGGATGATAACATGGAGGGTAGTACCTGCAGATTGCATACCCAACAGATGCATTATCAACATCTATAAGGAAGGCGACTACATACCTCCGCATATAGACCATCATGACTTTGTTAGACCCTTCTGCACAGTGTCATTCCTCAGCCAGTGCAACATCATGTTCGGATCTGACCTCCAGATTGCAGGCCCTGGTGAGTTCCGAGGGCCGGTGGAGATACCACTACCGGTAGGTTCCGTCCTGGAGTTAAAAGGAAACAGAGATGACGTTGCGAAGCACTGCATTCTAGGAGTGCCTGTGGAGCGGATCTCAGTTACTTTTAGAAGAATGGACGATAGAAAAATGCCTTACCACTTTCAGCCAGATCCAGAATTGGAGAGTCTCCGGCCCTACGAGCTGTGAGTTACATGAGAAATAACACACCTCCAATGCACATCCATGAGGCATTCCTGCCAAGGATGGCTTGGGAGGTGATGTTATTACCCATTTTTCATACTATTCAGACTTGGATTTTTGACAGACGCTTCTGGATGGATCAACAAGAATCTTACACAATCCGTTTTGGATTTACATGGATTGTATGAGACATAAAATTTCTGAGGAAAACGTCATCATGACTAGATCAAGTTGTATGATGTACTTCAGCAAATTGGAATGAAAATGACTACGTCATATTTTGCCTTCACCTCTTTTTGTGCAAATTGACTGGGAAACACCATTAGAGTTAAATGAACTTTGAACGAAGAATAGAAAAGAAAAGAAAATGAATGAGAATTTTTCTTAAAAAATCTGAATATTAAAATGAACTTCAAAATTCACATGAACACTAAATAAACAACAAAAATAAAAAAATGGGATCGTTAAAGGACAAACAAAATGAATTTAAATCTCAAATTGAATTTCAATCTGAATCCTCTGATTCTAACCTTTCAGTTCTTCTCTCAATCGAAATCTGTTTGAAACTCTTTTGAAATTTGAATATTTTCTTCGACTTATTGCTAAGTCAAGTCTTTTCAGCTTGGTACATTTACCAGCTCCTTTCAATTCTCTTTCTTCTGTGTCTTAGAGGATCGACTAGTTCTATTGACACGGAGCCACAAACTTTGTTCGATTTGGTTCTGATGGCATGAGACTGGGTCCCTCTTCATACAGATAAATCTTCGAGACTGGAGCCTAACTTCTAGTTCTCTTCGAGGCTAGAGCCTAACTTCTATTCCTCTTTCAAACTTTTGAGACTGGTACCTAAATTCCAGTTCTCATTTTGAGGTCGGCACCTAAATTCTGACTCTCTTTCCGAGATCGATACCTAAATTTTGATTCTCTTTCAAATTGATACTTAAATTTCAATTCTCAACTCTCGAGACTGGTACCTAAATTCCAGTTCTCATTCTGGGATTAGTACCTAAATTATGATTCCCATCTTTCGAGATCGATACCTAAATTTTGATTCTCTTTCGAATTGA
This sequence comes from Papilionanthe hookeriana x Papilionanthe teres, assembly GCA_022702705.1. Lineage (NCBI taxonomy): Eukaryota > Viridiplantae > Streptophyta > Magnoliopsida > Asparagales > Orchidaceae > Papilionanthe > Papilionanthe hookeriana x Papilionanthe teres. The sequence goes on from CM040427.1 coordinate 116,764,600, forward strand.
TACCTAAATTTCAATTTTAAATTTTTGAGACTGGTACCTAAATTCCAGTTCTCTTCCTTTGAGGTCGATACCTAAATTCCGACCCTCAATCGAGATCGATACATAAATTTTGATTCTCTTGCGAATTGATACCTAAATTTTAATTTTAAGTTCCGAGACTGGTACCTAAATTCCAGTTCTCTTCCTTCGAGGTCGGTACCTAAATTTCGACTCTCATTCAAGATCGATACCTAAATTTCGATTCTCTTTCGGATTGATACCTAAATTTCAATTCTAAACTTCTGAGACTGGTACCCAAATTCCAGTTCTCTTCCTTCGAGGTCGATACCTAAATTCCGACTCTCATTCGAGATCGACACCTAAATTTCGATTCTCTTTTGAATTGATACATAAATTTCAATTCTAAATTCCGAGACTGGTACCTAAATTCCAGTTCTCTTCCTTTGAGTTCAGTACCTAAATTCCGACTCTCATTCGAGAACAATACATAAAGTTTGATTCTCTTTCGAATTAATACCTAAATTTCATTTCTAAACTTCCGAGACTAGTACCCAAATTCCAGTTCTCTTCCTTCGAGGTCGGTAACTAAATTCCGACTCTCATTCGAGATCGATACCTAAATTTCGATTCTCTTTCGAATTGATACATAAATTTCAATTCTAAATTCCAAGACTGGTACCTAAATTCCAGTTCTCTTCCTTTGAGGTCAATACCTATATTCCGACTCTCATTCGAGATCGATACCTAAATTTCGATTCTCTTGCGAATTGATACCTAAATTTTAATTCTAAATTTCTGAGACTAGTACCTAAATTCCATTTCTCTTCCTTCGAGGTCGGTACCTTCGCATAGAATTGCTTCATGCCCTTTTTAGATCAGATGTTAGATCAGATGTTGCATAAAATTGCTCCTGACGATCAAGAGAAAACAACGTTTACCAGTCCTTATGGTACATCTGCTTTTAGAAGAATGCCCTTTGAGTTATGTAATTCCCCTGCTGCATTTCTGAGATGTATGATAACAATTTTCCGTGATTTAATTGAAAAAGGAATTAAAGTTTCTATGGATGACTTTTCAGTGTTTGGAATTCATTTAAATCATGTTTAGAACATTTATCAAAAGTTCTTAAGTGTTGTAAGACCCGATGCAACAACTGGTGGACTGTCTTTTATCTTCTTATTTGGTTTCTCTGTGGCAGCAACAGGCTCTATTCGCGGTCCGAGGCGAGATTTAGCTGGCACCCGTCCTATCCTTCTTATGATTTCTGACATAGGGCATCTTTCTTTCTTTACTAATCTTTCTATCACAGCTTGCAGTAGAGTCAATGGCGTAGTCTTATCCCTTTTCCTTTTGTAATTATTGTAGTACGCAGGTCAGGGTAATGCAACGACGATCCTACGGACATTCTCTTCATCTAATGCGGTAGAGAGAGGGTGAAACCTGCTCCCTTCCAACAGAGGTATATACTCAGGCAGTGCTTCTCTTTCCTCGGGAATTTCTTCTAGAAAAGCAACTTCGAGCGGCTACGGCTTTCTTGGCGATCTTTCCGCTTCTATTTCTCCTTTGAGTCCGAGTTAGGGGTGCAATTCTTGAGCCGGACCCAATCTCGAAAAACGAGATGGTATTGTAGCAAAATCGCACCCTCCATGTTGACGGGCTCATCACAAACTTGGATTTCCTTCCCCTTCGGTTTGGCGAAGTCGGGGTTGGTGCGGAGATGACTAGACCGGTGGGGGTAGAGACAACGGTCCTCCCATGAACGAGTAGTACTCTTCTCAGCTGGAATCCTTTGCAGGGGAGGGAATTCTTGAGTCGATTTCTGATTGAACTCAATCATGGGCTCTTCAGTTTCTAACACTTTGTCCATTAGCTAGAACCCTTATCCGAAACGGATGATCCCATTGTCGGGCAGCTCATCCTTGTAAACGACAAAGTCCATTCCATTGGTGAAGGAGAAGATTAGCTTTGGGGCAGTCATTTTCTGCAGGGCAGATTCCGAATGTCAGTCCCGAATTATGTTTCTTTTCATCATAAAGTTTAGGACGAAAAAGAAAGAGTCCAAACACATTTTCATTTATCTTAGTGGATTTTTAAAATAGATTGTTTATTAGGAGGTTCGTTTGTTAGAAACAAAACGATTAAAGGAAAATGGGTTGTAGAAAAGGTAAAGGGCCCATTTTATAATTGGAAAGGAAGAGAAAGTCTTATGCAAGACTTCTCGACTCGAAGGACTGCTCCTAAACTAATACATATTGGGGGTCTACCCCACCTCAGAAAAGAGGTAAAAGGATCTCGGAACCTCTCTGTTTAGGGGTGTCTAAATAGTGGCTCCTAAATCCGAGAGGAGTTGGCTATACTCGTTCAAGACAGAAATGAACGGGGTATTCCAACGGAAGAATGGTAGTTTTGGTCCACTAGGGATATGGACTCGCTACCAATTTATGAAAGCAAAACCATCTAATCAAAATGGAGAGAGGAACTAGTCCCCAGCGGAGTCGCCAGAAGTTGTCGGCATATTTTTAGGTTGAGTGTTGTATTTTTGAAAAGGGGTAGCCTAACAGAAATTTTCGGCGAATTTTAGATTTTAAATTTAATTTAAATATGTATATATATATATATATATATATATATATATATATATATATATATATATTAGAAAGTAGCATTTGATTTTGAAAATAATTTTAGGTTTGAAAATTTTAATATAAGAAATCAAAATGATCTCACATCCTGAATAGTTTATATAAACGAGCACCGCACCACAAACTGTATATCTATCCCGGAGAATAAACACACTGCTTAATGATGGGGCTCGATTAAATAAACTAGAAGATTTGTGACATCCCTTTGGTCTACGAACCAATTTTATATGCCGACAAGATCCCCTGCTTAATATTAATGAATTAAGCAAGGTTTATATTACCTGGGTTCTTAAAGTTCCCTATAAGGGCAAGCCCCCATAGTTAATTACATCCTATGTGACGGGAATCACTTAAGAAAACTTTCGATAATGATCAATGGTTTTGCTCTCAAGAATTTCAAAGTTTAAGGTTTTCAAAGGATCGAATTTTGGAATTTCAATAGGGAATGGATCAAATTTGGAAAAGTTAAATTCAGGAGTTCAAAAGAAGAAAAGTAGAAGAAGCTGAGGATCCAAAAAGAATCTTGGCAACTTCCCAAACTATCCTATTATTTGGCTTCAATTTGGGAGTTTATTTAATGTTTCAATCCTGCCGATTTTTAATTAATTAGAACTTATATTAGTATGACATAATCATACAAATAGCCTCGAAGATGTGAGCGTTTATGTCGTACCAAACGACTACCTCAGAATTCTAAGACCGGTTAGGGCTTAATTTACATAACATGATTATGCAATATGCCTAACAAAAGGGTTGAGGATTTACATTGCACTAGGCAAACTACCTCAAAATCCTAAGGCTTGGTTATTTAATTCTAAGGAAAGTTTAGCAGATGTAGAGTTGTTTTGCTGATGACGATGTCCGAGCTGCCCACCATACTTCGAGCTCCTTGTTGTTGCAGAGGTTTAGTTTTAGAAGTCATAAATCAGGAGATGAGGGAAGTGTTTTGGTTTAGAGAAAATCTTAAAATCCAAGTGTTTTTTTTATTTATATTTTAATTAAAACAAATCTTAAAGTTAATTAAACAGAACCGATTAAGATCCCACGGTTCCGTCATCTCAGCACCGTTATTTTCATTGAATTCACTTAGTCCAGATGAATTTGCTAAACTCAACTGAATGAGTTCCACACTTTCATTTAGACCGTGGGAAATCCCGTTAGCAACACGTGGGTTACATCATCAGAGGTATTCCCGATCATTCAATGAGACGTTTTAATTTAGTTGCAATTGTAGTTTTGTTGTTCTGTTTGTGATTAAATTTTAAGTTTTTTTATATTTTGAAATGTTGTGGCGGTGAATTTTATCTTACAATGACTTTTAATTTAGTTTTGGTTTCAGTTCAGGGACTACCCTAAAGGTTTTGGTTTTCATGCAACAGTCTTGTTTAACCTGCAAGAAAAGTAAAGTACAATGCATGTAAGTAAATTGCAATAAAGTAAATTGGAATAAAATAAAAGCATACCTGGAGGGTCTTCCCGTCATCCCAATCTGCACTTAAAACACATGTTAAAGCATTTAAATATTTCAACAAGTACCTAGGTAAAGCTAAGGGAATGGTTTTGGTTGTCTACCAAATTCCTAATCCTATAACTAGTCATCTCCTATGACGACTAGGTTCTTGTGTTTTGCATAAGGATGATTTTCTTCATCAGAGAACAATTAAATTTAGTTGTTCTTCTAAAACATCCCGTCATATTAAGGAAGTGCTTAGGTTAAGTCCTAAACATCTTTTTAATATTTCTGGGATTGTTTTGAGTCCAAGTAAATTTAGTTGTACAGGTGAATTAATCATCCAGGAGTTTAGTTAAACTTTTTCTCTTCCTCAGTGAACTTTGGTATTTGATTACCTGATGAATGAAGTGACATCTCACTTAATACTCTATTTAAGAGTTATAATAATTAAAGTCTTTAAGGGCTAGTTGGTTTATCGAGAATTTTAATCTTTCTTAATTAAAGATTGAATTAATGGTTTAAAGAAGTTTTAATTTAATAATGAGGTTCTAATTAATAATTTTAAGTTTGGAATAGTGTTCAAATTATTTTAGATTTAATTCTTAATGATTTCATTTAGGTTTGTTGTTAAATGATTTTAATTCAATTTAATTTTCATTTAATTTTAATTTAATTTAATTTTAATTTAATTTAATTTTAATTTAATTTAATTTTTAAATTTATTTAATTTAATTTTAATTTTAATTTAATTTAATATAATTTAATATAATTTAATTTAATTTAATTTTAATTTAATTTTAATTTAATTTAATTTAATTTAATTTAATTTTAGCTTTAATTTAATTTAATTTTAGCTTTAATTTAATTTAATTTTAGTTTTAATTTTAGTTTTAATTGTTAATTTTAATTATCAATTTGAATTATTATTTTAATTTTAAATTAGGAATTAAGTATTGTTAAAGTGACTTATTTAGGGATTTTTAAATTAAAGAATAAATATCCTCTTAATAATATCCCTATTTTAATGATCCAAATTTAAATATATTCTTTCCAAAATTTAAATTATTTAATTAATTAAAGTTTCATTTTTGATATTTTCATAATGATTAGTGGGTTTCTACCCCTTAATTTTCCTAAGTTTCAATCATCCAAGAGAACGTTAAAATCAAATATTTTACCCCCCCCCCCATTTTGATTAAACATAAAGTTTTAATTAAGGGTTAAAATTTTTAATTACCTTTATGCCCTTTTAAGCCTATTTATTTCATAACTCATTAAATTGAGCTCAAATGAATTTGAAATTTTTATTTCACCTCACTCATATGTCAATTAAGACATTAGATGAGAAAATTATGATTTTTCCTAATTTAATTTATTTATATAATTATTTTTAGTAGAAAATAGGGGTTTTTAAAGAAAATTCAATAACATGACCAAGGAAAGGTTCCTATCCTTAAAAAAAATTAAGGTATGTTCCTAATAACCAGAGGACCACTTGGACCAATTTTAGTGATTTTTTGAATTATATTTTATTTATTATAATTACTTTGAGTTTTAGAGTATTAATTAATTATAAAATAAAATTAAAGTTGAAAAAAAAGATTTTATATTTTTCTTAAATCTCTCTAACCTCAAAGAGTTCAGAGAAATAAATTTTATAATTTTCTGATTTTTCTTTGATTTATTGGAATTATTTTAGTGAAAAAGGTTAAAAACTCATTTTTTAATATTAAAAAAATACATTAAGCCTTTAAAATTTAATATCTCACCTTAGGGACTTAGAAAAAATATTTGGTTTGTTCCTAAGTGATTAGGCATCAAAATGTGACATTTTTATGATTTTTAATATTTTTATGATTTTTATTATTTTTTAATTATTAAAATATTAAAATATTATGAAAAATCAACTTTTTTAGAAAATTCCAATTTTAATTTTCCTAAACTCCCCTGATATTAGAGAAGCCCCAAAACCATTTTTGTGAATTTTTGAAAAGTATTTTTGGAGTTATGAGTTTTTAAAGTTCCATTTTGCTTATGAGGCTTAATCAATCCATTTGGTAGGGTTAATCAAGTCCAACTGATTTCAAATTTTTATATGAGGTCTCTCTGATCCTAAAGATCAGGGGAAAATTGTTTTCAAGTCAATTTGATGTGTGGTTAACCTTAATTAATTCAAATTTAATTTTAGGGGTTTAGGCCAATTAAGGTTATTATGAATGAATTAACTCAAAATATATTTTTCATAGGGTCCTCTGGTCCTAAGGAACATCACCAAATTTTCCAAGAATTTATTTCACAATATGCTAATTATTAAAATTAAAATACCTAAAACAGTGACACGAAATTGAAAATTCAATAACTTTTCACAGAGATGGCCTCTGCCTTGAAAATTCAGGGAATGTTCCCAAGATCAGAGGCTTCAAAAGCCCTATGGTCTCATGCCATTGTGAATTGTTTATGCAAATGAAGAATCAAAATACTGAAAAATAGTAAATAAATTATTAAAAATAAAATACTCATCCAATTAACTTGATTTCTTTTCCACATTATTCTCCTCTGTTCACTGAGCAAGAGGGTATTTTTATTTTATTTTTGTGATTTTTCTATGCAAAGATATGGATTTTTGAACTTTTGGGCATTTAAATAATTTAAAAATACCCTATTTATCTACTTATCCACGCGGCGTCAGCGCAACATCAGCAGCTCCGAAAGCCCACGCTGCGCATTCCCATTCGACGCAGACATCCGACTCAGCTCTCCGGGGGCCCGCAGTTTATGTAACATTCCCTGGTCCGGCACAATCTGAACCGTCTGCTAGATACATGTGCGATCCAATGGCTCCCGGTCATCGTCTACGACTGGTTTGCAGCCGTGACCGTCCACACTAAAACCCTAAGATCTCACTCGATTCTCAATGGATTTTCGTGTTCTTATGCTCTATGGATTCGTCGTGAAGAGACGGACACATCCATATGGTTTATAGGCTATGAAATTAACTTAAACAAAATGGAGAATCGCTGGAAGCTCGGGAGGAAGAGTGAGTTTATACCTTTGCTCTGAGAAGTGAAGCTTCGATCTGAGAGTTGTGTCACCTTCGATTGAGTCCAGGCAAGCTCCAGATGAAGTCTCTGGCTCTAGGGATTTGTCTAGGTATGAAAGTGACCAAGGCCGATTACAAAGCTTGGAGGCTGGAAGTAATGGCTGGCCTGGTTAGGGGGCTTCTGCTGGGGAACTTCTCCTCTTGGTTTGGTGAATGTGTAGGACCAATCAATTTGGAGATTGGCTCACTGTGGTGAAGTGTCCTGTTTTTTGGGTGGATTTTTAACTCAGAAATTGAGCTCTGTTACTGGGGATTAGGGAAAAGGAACACTGGGTATCAACTGCTCTGGGTTAGGAGAAGGTCCTGAAGGAATTTTGGCAGAGTTTCCTTAAGGTCTGGTTCAACTCTTTATTTGGCCGAGAGGTGGTGGTGTTTAAAAAGGCATGGTTGGAGGGCTTCCCAGGGGCAATTGGAGGCTGGGATCAGCTGCTCAGGGGAGGAGAAGAACAGCTATGTTGTCCATTTGGGTTAAGACAAGTCAGCAAGGGAGAATTGGAAAGTTTGGCTCACATGGAGCTTTCGGCCATGGCGTTTTCCAGCGACTGTGGTTGCTGGCCGGCCAGGAATTGGTCACCATCTTGACCAGTGAGGTCAGTGCCGGGGTTTGGTGCAAGCAATTGGCTATTGCCATGTGTAAGGAGGTTTGATTAAAATGGCATGGGTTAAGGGTCATTTTGGCTTGATTTTGGTCAACTCATGTATTTGGGTTTGGTGCACCCACCAAGGGACCGATTTGGGCTGAGGGAGGTCAGATGAGTCAGCTAGGAAAGGGTAGTGAAGTCACCATCCATGAATATTTGGTTTAATCATGGATTAAGGTGAAGCATTAAAAGGGTTAAAACCTTTTTAAGTGGGTTTAAAAGAGGCTCCTCATTTTGCAATTAATGGTATGATGATGTGTAAACTGATTCCCATGGCTTCATGTGGCTTGTGCATGGCTTCAAAGCTTGCTCGTGGCTTGGGAATGGCTTGGCTTACTTGCATGAGAAAGGGATTTTGGGATTTTTGGCATTTAGGGGTGATTTAGCATGAGGCTTGATTTCGGATCTTTTGATGATGGGATTGGAACTTTAGGAATGACTTTGATTACATGGATGGCAAATGAAAATGTCATATGGGCTTTAGGATAGATTTTGGGCTCTTTGAAATGGTTTTAGATGGGCTTTTAAAGTGATTTAGGGAAGTGGGCTTTTGGATTTTAAAATGGGCTTTTGGATGAAAGTTTTGTGAAGCACCATGCCAAATAAATGTTGGGTTTAGTTTAGGGAGGTGTCATGAGTGGTTTGGAACAAGTTTAAAGTGATTTTGAATTGAATTGGGTTTAATGTGGGTCTTTTGGTAAAGTGGCCAAAGTGGTTCAAATTGGGCTAACATGGGTTAAGGTTGGGCTAAAGTTGGATTTTATGTAAAATTAATGTTGAGATATGTTCATGGGAGTGTCACAAAAAGTTTCCAACTTTGGTTGGGCTCTTATTTTGGGATTTGGGCCAATTTGGGTTAGGTTTGGGCTTAGGTCAATTTAAGGGATTTTGGTTTTAGGTTAGATTTAGGTGGATTTTAGGTTCAAATTTTGGGCAAATCAAGTTAGTGTTTTGTTTATGGGGGTTTTAGGAAGGTTTTAGAAAAGATTTGGGGCCAATTGGAGTTGAATTGGGTGGGTTTGAGCTAGGTTAAGGTCATGGGCCAAAATTGGGCCTTAGGCCTCAAATTGAAATTGGGCTCAAATGTCAATCAAATTGAAATTATATTTGGTCTAAATTAATATTGGGGATGTTGAATTGAATTTTATAATTTAATTGGACCAAAATTGAGGTCAATTGGGGTGGTTTGGTTTGACATTGGTTTCACTTGGGTTTAAAATGGGCCCAAATTGGGGGTTTTGGTAAAAGTGGGGTAAATTGGCAAAATTGGCCCATGGTGTAGTTGAACAAAATGAAATTGGGAATATTTAGGATTTTCTGAAATTTTTTGGGAAGTTTCTGAATTTTTGGATTTTTGGGCTAAGAAGGGCAATTTGGGTATTTGGAGGGTATTGGGGGGTACTTTTGGAATTTTTGGTATTTTTTGGCTATGGATGATTAATTTGAGTGGGGGAAATGTTTATGATTAATTTTGAGAAATTTTGGGTAATTTAGGAGATTTTGTAGATTTTGGGTAGTTTCAAGGGCTTTTGGTAGTTTGAGAGGTGTAGGGCCCCGGAGGTCAAAAATTGAAATTTTAGAAAAATGAAGATTGATCAAATTTGAGTAGAATGGAATCACTTTGGTTGAGCCATGAAGCCATATTAAGCCCATATGAGCCATGAGAGGAGTCATTTAAGGCATTCACTATGTTGTTCCGAACACTCTTAGCCAGGGGCTTAGGGGTTAAGGACCATCCATGTGAATTACCTACACGAGTCAGGAAGTCAAGTTGGGTGAGATTGTGGTTTTAGGACTTGGAATGTGTGTGAGAGTGTAGTGTATGTGCAAGTCAACCCTCACCAGACCAGGCCACCCAGGGTATCCCTAAGGCCAAGAAGTCCTATTGGGAACTCATCCTTTAAACCTCCACATTTGATTTCAACCCTCTAGGTGATTAGGGGTCTACAATCAGGCTTGTGGGGTTTGCAGGGAGTCAAGAGGTGTTTGAACTTCTAAATGGTGGGTTCCATTTCTAGTCCTCTAAGATTAGTCAAAGGAAAAGCCTAAGGCTAGATCCTAAGTACTAAAGAGAGAGAAGAGAAGAGACCTCATCAAAAATGAGGTCAACAACAACCATCAGAAATATTGAAAATCAATTGGGACAAATTGCAAATGCCTTAAGTAATAGATCCTAAGGAATGCTTCCAAGTAATACCGATGTGAATCCAAGAGAAAAGAATAAAGAACAAGTGAAAGCAATTCAACTGAGCGGTGGAAAAGAATTGGAAGGTAGAGTTCAAAAAGAGACTGAAGTAGAGAAAGAAGAGATTGAAAGACCTAAAGAGGACGCTCCAAAAGGTTTTGAAAGACATATTTCTCCACCTAAGGTTGATTTAGAAAAACCACCACCTCCATTTCCTCAGAGACTTCGTCAACAAAAGTTGGATAAGCAATTTTCAAAATTCTTGGAGATAATACAGAAGCTTCCCATTTATATTCCATTTGCTGAAGCCCTAGAACAAATGCCAAGCTATGCAAAATTTATGAAGGATATTCCTAATAAGAAGAGGAAGTTTGAAGAAAACGAGACTGTTGCGCTTAGTGAGGAGTGCAGTGCGATAATTCAAAAAAAGCTTCCCGAAAAACTTAAAGATCCTGGTAGTATCACAATTCCATGTGCAATCGGAGAAAGATTATGTGGAAGAGCTTTATGTGATTTGGGTGCAAGCAATAACCTTATTCCTCGATCAATATTCAAAAGACTGGGACTGGGAGAAATAACCCCAACTACTGTAACTCTGCAATTAGCAGATCGTTCGATCACATATCGTAAAGGAGTTATAGAAGATGTTTTGGTAAAAGTGGATCAATTTATTTTTCCTGTGGATTTCATTGTGTTAAACATGGAGGAAGATAAAGAGATACCCATAATTTTGCGGAGAGCTTTTCTAGCTACAGGCAGAGCCATGATATATGTGAAGAAAAGGGAATTAACGATGAGGGTTAATGATCAGACTGTTACATTTAATATTTCAAAATAGATGAAATATTCTGCAAGAGGTAAATAAGATGAGTGTTATAGGATGGATGTTATTGATTATTTAAGTGAATGTCATTTAAAATCAACTTATTAAGAGAATGTTGAAAGGGAAGAATTTGAATATAAGCAAGAAGAGAAGTTATTTGATTCCGAAGATTTTCAAGAGGAAGATTTAAAGTATGTTCATGAAAATTTTGAATTGTTGGATATGGATGAGAAAGATAAATCTTATGGTCCATCAATTGAAAAACCTCCTGAACTTGAGCTAAAAATGCTTCCTGAAAATTTGAAGTATGCTTTTCTGGGTGAATCCTCAACCTTGCCTGTTATAATTTCCTCTCAATTAACTAAAAAAGAAGAAGAGAGTTTAGTTGAAATTTTGAAGAAGCACAAGAAAGCCTTTGGATGGACAATTGCTGATATTAAAGGAATCAGTCCTTCAGTTTGTATGCACAGAATTCTTATGGAAGTTAATTGCAAACTGCGGGCTGATCGCCAAAGGAGATTAATTCCTATTATGAAAGAAGTTTTTAAGAAAGAAATTTTAAAGTGGTTGGATTGTTGACCTCATTTTTGATGAGGTCTTTTCTCTTCTCTCTCCTTAGTACTTAGGATCTAGCCATAGGGCTTCTCCTTGACTATCTTAGAGGACTAGAAATGGGACCCATCACTTAGAAATCTAAACACTTCTTGACTCCCTTCAAACCCCACATGTTTGATTGTAAACCCCCAGGGCACTTGGAGTGTTAAGACCAATATGTGGAGGTTTAAAGGATGAGTTCCTACAGGACTCTTTGGCCTTAGGAGTACCCTGGGTGGCCTGGTCGCAGTGAGGGTAATCTTGCACACACCACACTCCCACACACACATTCTAAACCCTAAAACTACCTTTAACCAATTTGACTCCCTGACTCATGTAGGTAAGTCAGATGGATGGACCTTGACCCCTAGGCCCCTGGCTAAGAAGGTTAGGAACAACATATTGAGTGCCTAAAATGAGTCCTCTCATTGCTTTTTTGAGCTTAACATGGCTAAATGGCTCAACCAAAATGATTACATTTCACTCACACTTGATCAATCTTCACTTTTCCAAAATTTCAATTTTTGACCCTGGGGGCCCTAAACCGACCAAACCTACCAAATGGCCTTGAAATTGTCCAAAATTTACAAAATTGGCTAAATTACCCAAAATTCCTCAAAATTAATCTTAAACATTTCCCCCCACTCAAATTGATCATCCATGGCCAAATATACCAAAAATTCCAAAAATACCCCTCAATACCCTCCAAATACCCAAAATACTCTTTTAACCCAAAAATTCACAAAATTCCCAGAAAATTCCAGAAAATCTCAAATATTCATATTTTCATTTTGTTAAACTAAACCATAAGACAATTTTGTCAATTTAACCCATTTTTACCAAAACCCCTAATTTGACCTATTTTTAACCTATTTTGACCCAATGTCCCACCAAACCAACCCAATTGACCTCAATTTTGATCCAATTCAATTCTAAACTTCAATTCAATATCCTCAATACCAATTTAGACCAAATCTAAACCTAATTTTATCAATATGTGGATCCAATTTCAATTTTAGCTTAAAGCCCACTTTGACCCTATCACTGAGGAAGCCCAAATTAAACCCAATTCAACCCCAAATTATTACAAATCTATTCCAAATCACTCATGAAACATCCCTAAACTAAACCCAACATTTGTAAGGCCCAATCTTTACCAAAATTTTCATCCATCAACTTGATTTAAAATCTAAAAGCCCACTTACCTAAAGCCTTTAAAAGCTTATTCCTAAATAATTCCGAAAGCCCAAAATTGACCCTAAAGCCCACATAGCATGTCTTTCCATCATCCATTTAAATTGAAGCTATCCCTAAGTTTTAAATCAATAATAAAATAATTCAAAATCAAGCCTCATGCCAATTTCCTCTAAATCCATCAAAAAATGCCAAAATTCATTTTCATGAAATTGAGCCAAGCCATAGGCAAGCCATAGGCTAGCCATGAAGCCATCCTTAAGCCCCATGCAAGACATGTGAGTGGTGTTCATGTGACCATACCATATTGGGCAAAAGGAGGGAGTCCTTTAATGATTCCCTTAAGAATGATTAAACCTTTTCATGATTCCCCTAAACCATGTTTAAACTTAAATATGCTTAGATGGTAACTTCTCCCCACTAAGCTAGTTGACTTACCTGACCCCCCACAGAACCCAAAGCCCCTTGGTGGGTGTACCAAACCTAAATCCATGACTTTGACACATTTGAACCCAAAATAGCCCTCTCTCCATACCACTTAAATCAATTACTTTACACATGGCTAACCCCCATTGTTTGCACAAAACTCAACCCCTGACTTCACTGAGCCAGATGGTGACTCATGCCTGGCTGGACCACCCCCTGGGTTGCCGTAAAACACCATGGCCGAGAGCTTTATTTAGATTCAAAAATTCAAATTCACCTGGCTGAGCTGTCCCAACTCACTTGAACTTCATGTTTATTCTTCGCTTGCATAGAGCAGCTGATCCCAAGCCCTAACTCCCCCTGGGAGGCCCTCCAGCCAGCTCTATTTAAACTCTACTCCCTCTCGGCCAAACAAGGTGATGAACTAGAACTTAACAAAACTCTGCCAAAATTGCTCCAGGACCTTCTCCTAACCCATAACAATTGATTCCCAGTGTCCCTTTGCCCTAACCCCCATTAACAGAGCTCAATTTTCAATAAAAAATCCACCCAAAAACTAGGACAACTCTGAAACCTCCACCAAAATCAAATTAAACTCACCCACACCTGCACAAGACCTAGAGAAGGAGTTCCCCAGTGAAAGCCCCCTCACTAGGCCAATCATCCTCTCTATCGGCCAAGCTTTGAAATCAGCCTTGGTCGCTTTTATTCCTAGGCAATTCCCTAGAGCCAGAGACTTCATATGGAGCTTGCTCGGGTGCAATCGAATGTGCCACAACTCTCTGATTAAAGCTTCACTTCTCAGAGCCAAGGTATGGACCCCTTCTTCCTCCCGAGCTTCAAGTGATTCTCTATTTTTCTTGGCTTAAGTGCATAGCATCTAAACCATATGGATGTGTTTGTCTCCTCAAGATGAATTCATAGAGCCCAAGAACATGAAAATAGATTGAGAAATGAGAGAGATCTTAGGGTTTGAGTGTGGACGGCTATTAGGACACACCAGTCGGAGAAGATGATCAGCCGCCGTTGGATTGAGCGTGTATCGAATGGACGGTGCAGATTGCATCGGACGAGTGAACGGGACATCAACCGCGAGCCCCCAGAGCACTGAGTCGAATGGCGGCGTCGAATAGGGAGCCGACGCGTGGGCTTTTGGAGCTGCCGAGGATGAGTCGGCGCCGCATGGATAAGTAGATAAATAGGGTATTTTTGATTTAGTTAGTCACCCAGAACATCAAAAATCCATAACTTTGCATAGAAAAATCAGAAAAATAAACTAAAATACCCTCTTGCTCAGTGAATAGAGGAGAATAATGTGGTTGTTCCTGCCGAGGATGAGTCGGCTCCGCGGTTCTGCTTCATCTTCCCATCTGGTGCCATCCTAGCCCTCCATTTAATAAACAGAAGATCCAACAGTGCCTAAGCTTCATCCCTGACTGGTTCATCCCGAGAGCTGTCCACACTAAAACCTTAATATTTCAACCTAGACTCAACCAAATCACTTCAGGTTTGATCCTATGGACTCGCCTAATCATGGAAAAAAATATCCATATGGCTAATCACAGTTTGAATTAACCCTAATTACATGGAGAATTCAGAGAAGCACGGGAAGAACAAGGAGGCAGTACCTTGGCTCTGAGAAGTGAAGCTTCAATCAGAGATGCTCTACACCTTCGTTGAATTCCTAGGAGCTCAAGGATGAAGCCTCTTGCCCCGTTGAATTGTCTAAGTATGAAAGTGACCAGACACGATTTTGAGCTTTGATGGAAGTTTGGTGCAGAGGCCTTCTGTGTTGGGGCTTTGATGGGGGATCTTCTTTATTCACTGTTGGGAAGGTGTGGGTGCAGTTAATTTAGATTTGGTGCTATGTGGAGGTGTATTGGAAAGAATCCTAGTTTTCGGCCTAATTTGAGCTCTAAAATTGAGCTCAGGCAGTGGGGACCAAAGGGGAAAAATAAGTGGAATGGTCTTAGGGAGGTCTAGAGGATCTCTGCTGAGATTTTGGCAGAGTTTTGTTAAGAAATTTTCAGCACCCCTTTTTGGCTGTGAAGGGTGGTGGCTTGATACACCTATAATATGTAGTATTTTTATGCACATTTTTATACCTATTTTTAATGATATTTCACTTTAATGAAACGTATTTTGTGTTTTTTTTGCAAGTATAATGAAAATGGATGGTCATGATGAAAGGAACAAAGTTGGATCAAATTTGGAGCAAAAAATGAAAAATCAAAAATTTGGCACTGGCGGCTAGACGCCGCTGGGCCGGCGCTTAGCCGCCATAGATATAAATCGAACTTTAATTAGATTTGGTGGCAAATTCAAAAGGGAAAGGATGCAACTCTTGGTGGTAACGTCAATAACTTCCTTTGGGTGGCAAATTTGAATGAAGGGGTGCGTTCCTTGATAGATACATCGAAATCTGGACACTTTCTGAAGAGACACCAAGGCACCTTTTGGTTCACTATTTAAAGAGATTATTAGAAGTGAAGAAGTGAAGAATTGAAGAGGCTTTTCACTGTATTTCGAATAGAGGAATTTGGAGATTCTTCCACTGCATTTTAAGTTTTTATTTAGAGTAGGAGAGAGTAGAAAGGAGAAAAGTGTCGGAGTTAAGAGTTCTTCTCCCACTTCTTTTCTTTATTTTAGTTTAGTTTTTATTGAAGTCTGAAGTCTGTATTCTGAGTCATCAGAGTTTGGAGACTTTCTCTGAGGAGTAGTTTAGCAAAGAGTCAAAGTTTCAGAGGAACTTCCTTAGTCTTATGGAAAGAATTTTCAGATAAGTATTTGCTTTTGTTTCGTTTATCAATACTTTCTTTCATTTATTATTTTTCTTATTGTTTTTAATTTCAAATCAATGTGTTTTTATATTTTCCCAAAGCATTCTGAGTAGTTTACTTTATCTTTTTCTTTCTTAAAATGGAGAAGTAATTAATTTAAAAAGAATTGTTGTGGAAAGTATCAGTGTTTAAAATTTAGAAGAAGTTGTAAAGATTGATTCTGAGAACTTTATTTACTTCTTAATTTGGCCTGTTAAGTTGTAAAATTTCTTGGGATTATGTAAGATCCAATGCGGTATTCAAGTGACATATTTGGCAAAAGGAGGGAGTCCTTTAATGATTCCCTTAAGGGTGATTAAACCTTTTCATGCTTCCCCTAAACCATGCTTAAACTTAAATATGCTTAGATGGTGACTTCTCCCCACTAAGCTAGCTGACTTACCTGACCCCCCACAGCACCCCAAGCCCCTTGGAGGGTGCACCAAACCCAAATCCATGACTTCGACACATTTGAACCCAAAAATAGTCCTCTCCCCATACCACTTAAATCAATTACTTTACACATGGCTAACCCCCATTGTTTGCACAAAACTCAACCCCTGACTTCACTGAGCCAGATGGTGACTAATGCCTGGCCAGACCACCCCCTTCGTCACCGGAAAACACCATGGTCGAGAGTTTTATTTGGATTCAAAAATTCAAATTCACCTGGCTGAGCTGTCCCAACTCAATTGAACTCCATGGCTGTTCTTCCCTTGCATAGAGCAGCTGATCCCAAGTCCTAACTCCCCCTAGGAGGCCCTCCAGCCAGCTCTATTTAAACTCCACCCCCTCTCCACCAAACAAGGTAATGAACCAGAACTTAACAAAACTCTGCCAAAATTTCTCCAGGACCTTCTCCTAACCCATATCAATTGATTCCCAGTGTCCCTTTGCCCTAACCCCCATTAACATAGCTCAATTTCTCAATCAAAAATCCACCCAAAAACCAGGACAACTCTGAAACCTCAACTAAAATTAAATTAAACTAACCCACACCTGCACAAGACCTAGAGAAGGAGTTCCCCAGTGAAAGCCCCCTCACCAGGCCAGTCATCCTCTCTATCAGCCAAGCTTTGAAATCGGCCTTAGTCACTTTTGTACCTAGGCAATTCCCCAAAGCCAGAGACTTCATCTGGTGCTTCTTAGGGTGCAATCGATGGTGCCACAACTCTCTGATTGAAGCTTCACTTCTCAGAGCCAAGGTATGGAACCCTTCTTCCTCCCGACCTTCCAGCAATTCTCTATTTTGCTTGGCTTAATTTCATAGCATATAAACTATATGGATGTGTTCGTATCCTCAAGAAGAATCCATAGAGCCCAAGAACACGAAAATCCATTGAGAAATGAGAGAGATCTTAGGGTTTGAGTGTGGACGGCTCTCGAGACACACCAATCGGAGATGATGATCGGCCGCCATTGGATCGAGCGTGTATCGAATGGATGGTGCAGATCGCGTCGGATGAGTGAACGGGACATGAACCGCGGGCCCCCAGAGCACTGAGTCGGATGGCAGTGTCGAATAGGGAGGCGACGCTTGGGCTTTTGGAGCTGCCGAGGATGAGTCGGCGCCGCATGGATAAGTAGATAAATAGGGTATTTTTGATTTATTTAGTCACCCAGAACTTCAAAAATCCATAAATTTGCATAGAAAAATTAGAAAAATAAAATAAAATACCCACTTGCTCAGTGAATAGAGAAGAATAATGTGGAAAAACAATTGAGTTAATTTGATGAGTATTTTATTTTTAATTAATTATTTTCTCATTTCAATGTTTTAATTCTCCATTTGCATAGACAATTCACCATGGCATGAGACCATAGGGCTTTTGTAGCCTCTGATCGTGGGAACATTCCCTGAATTTTCCAAGGTCAGAGGCCATCTCTATGGCAAGTTATTGATTTTTCAAATTTTAGTGTCTGTTTTGGCATTTTAACTCTAATAATTAGCATGTTTCTTAGAAAATTCTAGGAAAATTTGGAAAAGTATCTTAGGATTAGAGGACCCTAGGAAAATTATGGTTTGAGTTAATTCATTAAGAATAATCCCAATTGGCCTAAATACTCAAAACTGAATTTTAATTAATTTGGGTTAACCATACATTAAAATAACTTGAAAATAATTCTCCACTGGTCTTTAGAATCATAGGAGTCTCACATAAAAATTTGAAACCAATTGGAGGTTATTAGCCCCACTAAATGGACTAATTAAGTTATATGACCAAAATTAAACTTTAAAAATTCATAACTCTAAAAATACATTTAAAAAATTCATCAAAATGGTATTGGGGCTTCTCTGATGTTAGGGGAGTCTAAGAACATTAACATTAAAATTAATCATATTTTAATATTTTAATAATTAAAAAATAATAAAAATCACAAAAATATTAAAAATCATGAAAATGTCATATTCTGCCTCCTAATCACTTAGGAACAAACCAAATATTTTTCTTAAGTCTCTAGGTTAAGATATTGAATTTTAAAGGCTTAAAACAATTTTTAATATTAAAAAATGAATTTCCTTACATTTTCACTAAATCAATTCTAATAAATCAAGGAAAAATCAGAAAAATATAAAATTTGTTTCTCTGAACTCCTTGAGGTCATGGAGATTTATGAAAAATATAAAATCCATTTTTCAACTTTAATTTTATTCTATAAGTAATTAACACTCCAAAACTTAATATAATTATAATAAATAAAATGTAATTTGAAAAATCACCAAAATTAGTCCAAATAGTCCTCTGGTTAATATGAACATCCCATAATTTTCCTAGGGACAGAAACCTTACCTTGGTCATGTTGTTGAATTTTTATTGAAAACTCATATTTTTCATAAAAATAAATATATAAATTAAATTAAATTCAGAAAAATCATATTTTATCCTTAATATCTTAATTGACATGTGAGTGAAGTAGCATAAAAATTTTAAGTTTATTTGAGCTTAATTTGATGAGTTATGAAATGAACATGCTTAAAAGGACATAAAGGTAATTAAAGAATTTTAATTCTAATTAATATTTAGGTTTAATCAAAGGGGAGGGTAAAATATCTGATTTTAGAATTTTCATTAAATGATTGAAACCTAAGGAGTTAAGGGGTAGAAACCCATTAATCATCTTGAAAATATTTAAAGTAAATTTTAATTAATTAAACAATTTGAATTTTGGAAGAATAAGTTAAAATTTGGATTATTAAGATTAGGGATATGATTTAAGAAGACATCAATTCTTTAATTTAAAATCCCTAAATGAATCACTTTAATAATATTCAATTCTTAATCAAATTCAAAAATGATAATTGAAATTAAAAATTAAATAATTAAAAGGTAAATAAACCTTAATTAAATTAAAAGCTTACAACATTAAGTGATTTGATAATCAAATTGAAATAAATTTAAAACATTAAGATTAATTTGAAATCACTTGAAAGCAAATCTAAAACAAACTTGAAACATCAAAATCAACCTAAAAAATAATTCATAATTAAAAATTAAACCAATTAAAAATTAACCTAAAATATTTCAATTAAATTAAAATTAAATCATTAAAATCTAAATTGAATAATCTAAACACCTCTTTCAACCCAAATTAATCTAATACATTGAGATCATTTAAAATGTAAAGATTTAAGTAATTTAAAACGACTTGAACACTATTCCAGACTTACAAAATTATTAAAATTTTATAACTAAATTAAACCACTTTTAAATCATCAATTCCAATTTTAAGTTATTAAATTCTTTAACAAACTAATTTGCCCCTAAAAGCTTTTGTTATCATAACTCTTAAATGGAGCATCAAGAGAAATGTCACTTTACTCATAGGATAATTTAACATCCTAATTCACTGAGCAAGAGGAAAAATTTAATTGAATTCATGGATGATTAATTCACCAGTACAAAAAAATTCATTTGGACTCAAAATAATCTCAGAAGTATTGAAAAGATGTTTAGGACTCGTCCTAAACACTTTCTCAATATAATGAGATGTTTTAGAAGAACAACTGAACTTAATTGTTCTTTGATGAAGAAAATCATCCTTAACAAAACACAAGAACCTAGACGTCATTGGGATTGACTAGCAATATGATTAGGACTTTAGTAGACAACCAAAACCTTCCCTTAGCTTTACTTAGGTATTTTTCTTGCAAATTATATAAATGCCTTAACATGTGCTTCAAGTGTAGCTTGGGATGACGGGAAGACCCTCCAGGTACGCTTTTATTTTATTGCAAGTTACTTACATGTATTGCGCTTTACTTTTCTTGCATGTTAAATAAGATTGTTGCTTGAAAATTGAAACCTTTAGGATAGCCACAAAACTGAAACCCAAAACTAAAATTTAATGTCACTACAAGATAAAATTCACTGCCACAACATTTGAAAATATAAAACAACTCAAAAGTTAATCACAAACAGAACAACAAAACTATAACTATAACCAAATTAAAACGCCTTGTTGGATGATCGGGAATACCTCGGATGATGTAACCTACATGTTGCTAACGGGATTTCCCACAGTCTAAATGAAAGAGTGGAACTCATTCAATTGAGTTTAGCAAATTCATCTGGACTAAGTGAATCTGACAAAAATAACGGTGTCGGAATGATGGAATCGTGGGATCTTAACCGGTGTTGTTATAATCAACTTTAAGATTCCCCTAATAAAACATTAAAAACTATTTGGACTTTAAAACTTTTCTAAACCAAAACACTTCTCTCATCTCCTGATTTTCACTTTCTAAAATTAAACCTCTGCAACAACAAAGAGCTTGGAGCATAGTGGGCAGCACGACCATCATCGTCAAGAAACTGGAATCTACATCAGCGAAACCTTTCCTAGTATTAAATAACCAAAGCCATAGGATTTCGAGGTAGTTTGCCTAGTGCAACATAAATCCTCAACTCTTCGTTAGGCATTTGCATAATCATGCTATCAAAATTAAGCCCTAACAGGTCTTAGGACTCCGAGGTAGTCATTTGGTACGACATAAACTCTCACATCTTCCAAGTTATTTGTATGATCATGTCATACAAATATAAGTCCTAATTAATTAAAACTGGTAGAATTATAACATTAAACAAACTCCCAAATTGAAGCTAAACAATAGGATAGTTTGGGAAGTTTCCAAGATTCTTCTTGGATCCTCAGCGTCTCCTACTTCTCTTCCTTTGGACTCCTAAAATTAATTGTTCCAAATTTGAGCTAATCCCTTTTGAAATTTCCAAAATCCAATCCTTTGAAAAACTTAAACTTTGAAATTTTTTAGAGCAAAACCACTGATCATTATCGAGAGTTTTCTTAAATGATTCCCATCATTTAAGATGTAATTAACTATAGGGGCTTGCCCTTATAGGGAACTTTAAGAACCCAGGTAATATAAACCCTGTTTAATTCCTTTATATTAAACAGGGGAACTTGTCGGCTTATAAAATTGGTTCGCAGACCAAACGGATGTCACAAATCTTCTAGTTTATTTAATCGAGCCCCATCATCAAGCAGTGCGTCTATTCTTCGGTATAGGTACACGGCTTGTGGTGTGGTGCTTGTTTATATAAATTATTTGGGATGTGAGATCGGTTTGATTTCATATCTTAAATTTTTTAAACTTAAAATTATTTTCAAAATAAAATGATACTTTTCTAAAGAATATATATATATATATTTAAATTAAATTTAAATTTTAAAATTCGCCGACAATTTCTGTAGGTGACCCATTTTCAAAAATACAACTAAACCTAAAAATAAGCCGTACAACTTCTGGCGACTTCGCTGGGGACTAGTTTCTCTCTCCATTTTGATCAGATAGTTTTGCTTTCATAAATTGGTAGTGAGTCAATACCCATTTTGGACCAAACTACCATTCTTTCCATTGGCATACCACGTTCATTTCTGTCTCGAACAGGTATAGTCAACTCCTTTTGGATTTTGGAGCCACTGTTTGGAACACCCCTAAACAGAAAGGTTCTGAAATCCTTTTGCCTCTTTCTGAGGTGGGGTAGACCCCCAATAGGTGTTAGAATAGGAGTGGTCCTTCGGGTTGAGAAGTCTTACGAGACTTTCTCTTCCTTTCCAATTCTGAATCAAATCCTTTACCTTTCTTTCAACCTTCCTCCATTAATCGTTTTGTTCCTAACAAACAAATTTTCTAATAAACAACCTTTTAATAAGCGAACTCTTTTAAATCTCAAATACATTAAGATAAATAAGAATGTGTTCGGACTCTTTATTTTTCGTCATAAGTTTTGCAACAAAAGGAAGCATAATTCAGGACTGATGTTCAGAATTTACCCTGCAAAAAATGACTGCACCAAAGTTAATTTTCTCCTTCATCAATGGAATGGACTTCGTCGTCTATAAGGATGAACTGCCCGACAATGGAATCATCCGTTTTCGATAAGGATTCGACAATACAGATATTAAGTTCGCTGACATCACCCTCTTCACACTAATGGACAAGGTTTCAGAAACTGAGGAGCCCGTGATTGAGTTTAACATGAAGTCGACTCAAGAGTTCCCTCCTCTACGGAAAGTCCCAGCTGAAAGAAACACTGTTGTTCATAGGAGGTTAGCTAATACCCCCAGAACTGTCACATCTACCCCCACCGGTCTGGTTATCTCTACACCTGCCTCGGCTCCCGCCAAACTGAAAGGGAAGGGAGTCCAAGTTTATGATAAGCCCGCCATCGAGGAGGGTGCTTATTTTGCTGCAATACCTTCTATCTTCGAGATTGGGTCCAGTTCAAGAGTTGCACCCCAAACTCAGACTCATAGAAGAAATAGAAGCAGAAAGATCACCAGGATCGAGAAGGCTAAGGCTGCTGAAGTTGCTTTCTAGAAGAGATTCTTGAGGAAGAAGAAGAACTACCTGAAATTTCACCAATGTTGGGAGGAAGTATGTTCCACCCTCTCTCTGCTGCATCGGATGAAGAAGATGTCCGGATGATTGCCGCTGCATTACCCCGACCTGCATTCTATAGTGACTGTAAGAGGAAGAGGGCCAAGACTACACCGCTTACTCAATTGTGAGCCGTAGTAGAGAAACTAGCTAAGAAGGAAAGGTGCCCCGTATCAGAGATCCTAAGAAGAATGGGACGAGTGCCCGTTAAATCCCATCTCGGACCGCAAGTAAACCCTGTCACTGCCCCAGAGAGGCCAAGGAAGAAAGCGCGAGCTAGTTCTCCTGTTATCATATCGGGACACCATATTAGGGAGGACACCACCTACCGACGCACAGCCGACAGACCATCTGGTCCAAGGCCTTCTACTGAGAGAAGGATGGTGTGGTGACCTATTATTGCTGAACTGATACAATCACAGTGTTCTGGAAAGAAGAGTCTCGTCAGAAAGCCAGAATCTGAATAAAGTGCTACTGCATTAAAAGAAACTCCTGAGAAAGAAGTCCAACAGTCATCACATGGAAACCGTGAAACCGTTTGGAAGAGGCCACTAGAGGATGCCATAAGCAAGCTAAGAACCAACATCCGACGGTTGGCAAAAAAAGAGGAGAAAAATTGGAAACTGAAGTAGATTCATCAGAGTTTATGGATGAAGATTATGCTGAGATCAACATGGTTGAAAGACAAGCATCGTCAGCTTCGCAAGGTGCTCCGGTAGCAGTGGAAAGAGATGAACCGGAAGTGATGAGAGCACAACTTCAAGAGAAGGATAACACAATTTCCTAAATGGCAAAAAGGATGGAAGAGATGGCTGCCGCTTTAGCCACTCTCCAAAGTCAGGTGAAACCTCAGAAAGAAATACCCCCAGAGATCATCCATGTTATGGACCGAGGAAAGGAGACCACATCTGTTAACGGAGATGAGCAACCGAAAAAGGATTCTGTGCAAAGCATGATTCCCGAGAAGGATATCAAAAACATGGTAGAACAATAGGTGTGAGAAGCCTTAGCACAGTCTAAGAGCGGAACTTCTATTCAGACGGGTAGACCTTACCTTAAAGCATTTGATGCGGTCCAATACCCAAAAGGCTTCATACCACCTCTGTTCGAGACTTTTGATGGAATGGAAAACCCCCGACAGCATGTCAGACATTTTCTTGCTAGTTGCTGCAATGCCAGTGGGAGTGATGCTTTACTCTTTCGACAGTTTATCAGTAGCCTGTCAGGGATTCCCTTCGATTGGTATGCAAAATTGCCAAATGGCTCAGTTAAGACCTTTTCAAAATTGGAAAATCTCTTCGTTAAGCGGTTTTCCGGGGCTCGGCACCACATAACTATCGGTGATTTAGTGGTGGAGCAACAGAAACTAAACGAAACTTTTATGGATTACATACTTCGATGGAGAAACTTAAGCATGAAGTGTGAACCACAACTTCAGGTATAGCATGCGATTGGTATTTTGTTGAAAAGTATCCATGGCCCGATAACACTTCTTCTTAAAGGATTTACAATCAATACTTTTGAGAAGTTGCTTAGCAAGGCCGGGAGCTTGCAAGAGGAGGCAAAGCAGCTGAGTTTTGTCGACAAGACTGACAAGCAGAAGCCTGTAAAAGCATTTAAAAAGAAATCCGGGATTGTCGCGGCAGTAGATAAAGGCAATCGGCCAGTGCAGATACAGCCAGAGCAACCACAGCCTAGTTATCAACAATTGCAACGGACTTACCAACAACCACAACAGATTTATCAACAACCTCAGCAGGGCTATCAATAACCTCGACCGAGCCACCAGCCGTGGTAGCATAGTCAACCATTACCTCGTTCATCACGTCCCCTGGAGGAACTTCTGAACAAGGTGTATCCATTCAAGATGGAAGTAGTAGCTAAGATGTTTCGCAGTTTGATGAAGACGCCTGATTTTCAATTACCAGAGCCCAAAAATCCAGAAGAAGTCAACAAGAAAGATCATCCGAACTATTGCCTTTACCACTGGATGATCGGACACAAGATTGAAGACTGCTTCACTTTTAAGAATTGGCTAAAAGTTAATCTCCGAAGAGGGAACATAATGATCCCGAAGGAATATATGAAGAAACCCAAAAAAGGAGGTTCCATTAATGTCATTTCAACTGATCTTATTGTTCCGATAAACCCATACATGACCGATGAAGAAAATCTTGGATCATATCCAGAATGCTTCGGTACGTGCTTCAACTCAGAGTTTGAAACTTGTCGAGCTGGTGCTATCGCTTGCAATTGAAGAACCACCCAAAAAGGAGGAGAAGATCGTGGTAGAAAAGAAGATTGAGGCTCCAAAGGGTAGACTAGGGGCTGCTTATCCTAGGATGGTTGTTTCCGATTCGGGGGAGAAATCCCTCGGACCTCTGACTCTGTATGATTATTTGCTCGCCTCGGCGGGATCTTATAATGATAAGAGTTATGGATTTGGCTACGTGTTGACTATTTCTAACGATTACGTAACTAATGACAACCAACCTAATCCGGATCTCAATTCTGATACGATAAACGATTCTCAAATCATACTAAACTTCGATGAAGACGACGAAGGAGAAGACGCTCACAAAGATGGCTACAAAAGCTCAACAAGCAACGAATCTATTTGTGAATTTCGAGGAGTTCCAATCACTATAAAATTGGAGTTATCAGATTCCGAAGCAATTCCAGAAAAGCCAGTCGTTCCGATTCAAGAGGAGACACCGGTAGAGTCACCACCAGATTCAGAACAAGTAACTGAAGTCAACTTAAGAATCGAAAAAGTTCTACCTCCGAGAATGGGTTCAAAGGATAAAGGAAAGCAGGTGATTGCTCAGGAGGAGCCAACCCCAACAGAAGAATTACCCATTCGGGAAGAAACCGAGGAACATGGTAATAAAGTGGGTTATAATGTGCTAGCCCATCTTAGGAAGCTACTAGCCAAACTGAGCCTCTACGACACTCTGATCCTGTCAAAGGAGATGAGGAAAACTCTGATCAAGGCCTTACTTGATCCAGAGATTTGTTTAGCTCAAATGGCCGGTAATTCCTTAGACGAGGTTTGCTCGTTAAAAGAACAGCGAGGTGTTACCTTCACAGACAATGATTTACTACTTAGAACAGTTGATCACAACCGACCATTGTACATCTCAGTCACTATTGGAAAGTTTACGCTCTCCAGAGTGTTGGTTGATCCAGGAGCATCAATCAACATAATGAATCTTTGGTTGTTAGCAAATTTGGAAATTGATGCTCGCGACCTCGAAGCAGATAAGATGTTATTAAGAGGGTTCAATCAGAAGGGAGAAAGAGCTCTTGGATCGATAACTCTGTTAATGAAGACCGGTGATTTAGCAAAGACAACCGTAAAATTTCACATAATTGATTCTGAGACATCATTCAACGCTCTACTGGGTCGGCCATGGATCCATGAAAATCGGATGGTACCGTCGTCTCTGCACCAGTGCATAAAGTATTATGAAGGAGGAGAACAGTGTATCAAAGGTGACTTGCAACCATTCTCTGTACACAAGATTGGAATTCATGAAGATGTAGCCTATTATGCACCTCTGAACAAAACAATCTTCTCCAGAAATACCGTACCAAAAGAAGCAAAAGAAGTTCGGGATGATAAAGAACCTAAAATTCTAGTCCAACAGTTACTCACCACTCCCTTACAACGAGATGGTGAAGGTTTCTCTAGAACTCACACCCGAGGTCGAGGCCGGGGACGAGGTCGAGGAAGAGACGTCGGAACAGTTTGACAGAAGAAACCGATCATCGACGTTGATTGGGAGAACAGTTTCGAAAAAGAAGAAATCAAGAAAGAAGCAGCAACAGTAAATCAAAAGAAACCCCAGTTCAAGATCTCTCTCAAAGATGAAAAGAATGAAGAATACAAATCAATGTACGAGAAGATTAACCAATATGTGCATACCATGACCCTGACCCCGATCCATTCTAATAAGGTCGAGGGTATTGTGGTCATGGAAGTACATGGCGGTGGTGCTAAGCCGATCAAATTCTACTGTGGTGCTTCTTCTTCCAAAACTGAAAATGATGTACATTTTTGAAAATGTTACTTCTTCTGAATTAATGGAACTCCCTTTTGAGTGGTATTCTCCCTGTGTTCAGAATTTAATTCAACGTGGTGTCTTACCTAAACAATGGACAAACGGTCGATCACAACACTTTGAAAAATTATGGAATAATGTCAGTCAGCCTCCCAATTCAAAACATGGTCTCGAATTCGGGACAGTAGAATCAATTGACGACTCAGAGTTTTGCTTGGTTGTCACTTGCAAGCATAATGAAGATTTCTTGGAAAACTCAGATGATCTCGAAGATCTGCAAATTGGAGATGCTTCGCCAGAATTTGAAGAAGAAATTAAATCTACAATAGACGAGTTAATGGAAGTTAACTTAGGTACTACCGAAGAGCCTAGGCTGACCTTTGTTAGCTCCTTACTCAATAAAGAAGACTCCAAAGAAATGATCAAGCTAATGAAGGAATTCAAGGACTGTTTTGCTTGGAGTTATGATGAAATGTCAGGATTAGCTCCAGAAGTCGCAGTTCACAAACTAGGAGTGGATTCTACTGTCGTTCCAGTCAGACAAGCTCCAAGAAGAATGCGTCTAGAAATCGAACAACAAGTTATAGCTGAAGTTAAGAAGCTAATAGACGCTAAATTCATCCGTGAAGAATAATATCCAACTTGGTTAGCCAACGTGGTACCAGTCAGAAAGAAGAATGGACAGATCAAAATCTGCGTAGACTTCAGAGATTTAAACAAAGCATGTCCGAAGGATGAATTCCCTCTACCATTCCCAGAATTAATGATCAACCTCGCCTCAATGCACGAAGTCATCTCTTTCATGGATGGATCTTCAGGATACAACCAGATAAAGATGGCACCGGAAGATGAAAAGCTCACAGCCTTCAGAACGCTAATCGGAATATACTACTACACAGTGATGCCTTTCGGATTGAAGAATGCAGGAGCAACATACCAAAGAGAAATGAAAAGGATTTTTGATGATCTCATTCACAACCAAGTTGAATGCTACGTGGATGATGTAGTCATCAAAAGAAAACTGAAGGTGGATCACCTATATGATTTGAGAATTGTTTTCGAGCGATTAGGACAATATAATCTTAAGATGAATCCCTTGAAATGGGCCTTCGGTGTCACCTCTGGGAAATTCTTAGGATTTGTTGTCCGACATCGTGGAATTGAAATCGATCCGGAGAAAATTAAAGCTATCTTAGAAATGCCACCTCCCAAAACCTTGAAACAATTACGGTCCTTTCAAGGGAAATTGGCATATCTTCGACGCTTTATTTCGAAATTGTCAGGAAGGTGTCAGCCTTTTCCTGCTTTGGTTAAGAAGGATGCCAAGTTTACTTGGGACTCCAAATGTCAACATGCCTTCGACGACATCAAACAATATTTAATGACACCTCTTCTCTTATCAGCCCCAATCTCGGGTAGACCGTTGATACTTTATACCGTGGCTTTAGACGACTCTCTCGGAGCCCTGCTAGCCCAGGTCAACGACGAGGGAAAAGAAAACGATCTCTACTACTTAAGTCGTCGTCTAATTCCAACGAAAGTAAAGTATCCCTCGATTGAGAAGCATTGTCTGGCCCTGATCTTCTTCGCCCAAAAGCTCAGGCATTACATGCTTTCTCATAAGGTGAACCTTATCTTGAAAGTTAATCCATTGTAATATTTGATGACTCGCCCTACGCTTTCCGGCAGACTTGCCAGATGGTCAATGATACTATTGCAATTCGATATAACTTTCGTGCCACTTCGTGCCATAAAGGGACAAGTCCTAGCAGACTTCCTCGCAGCACACCCTTTACCGGCAGAATCGCCTCTCAACGACGATTTGCCTGACGAGTAGATAATGAGCCTAGAAGACCCCGACAATCGACGTTGGGAACTGTACTTCAATGGAGCATCTTTAGCACAGAGAAATAAAGAATTGCAAATGATAGTGCCCGGTAAGGCAGAAATCGGACTAATATTTATAACACCGGAGCGGGGGATGTTAAGGTACTCCTACCACTTAACAGAACCGTGTACAAACAACGAAGCAGAATACGAAGCCCTTATAACCAGATTGGAATTAACCATTCAGATGGGGATAACAGTAATCAACATCTATGGGGATTGTCAGTTGATAATTCAACAGGTCGCGGGACAATACAGAATTCTAAAGCCAAGACTCGAGCAGTACTTTCAGTATGCCATGAAATTGTTGGAACAGATTCCAAATGTAACGATATACAAGATTCCCATTAGAGAAAACGCTATTGCAGATGTGTTAGCCCACCTTGCAAAAGAATTTACCTGCTTGCAAGATGAATCAGTTGAAGTGTCAGTTTAGGACGTCAGGTTCTCTTACAGCTCGACATGGACATGATACACAAGTCAGAAAAAGAAGTAGAAACACTTGCGGCAAGAACATAAAATATAGAAGACTGGCATCAGCCGCTAATAGACTACTTGCAAATAGGAAACCTACCGGACGATAATTCATTCGCCCATCAAATCAAGAAAAGAACTCTGTCTTACGCATTAATAAACAATGCATTATACAGAAGGTCTTTCGATTAGATGTGGCTAAGGTGCCTGAGCGAGTACGAGGCTCGTGAAATTGTTAAAGAAGCGCACTCAGAACTTTGTAGCGCTCATCAGTCGGGTCTGAAAATGAAGATGAAAATTAAAAGACTAGGGTACTACTTGCTCTCAATAATGACCGACTGCATGAAAGTTGTCAAGAGTTGTCACCAGTGCCAAGTGCATGGAGTGGTTCTACATCAACCTCCAAATGTGCTACATCCGACAATTTCATCATGGCCATTTAAATATTGGGGCACAGATATTGTGAGCCCAATAGAACCGCCTTCTTCAAGAGGACATCGTTTCATTTTGGCAGCTACAGATTACTTTTCAAAATATGCCGCTCAGAGAAGTGAAGGTACACCACGTGCTACAGTTCTTCAAGAATCAAGTTGTCTACCGTTTCGGGGTACCGTGCAGAATCATTTCAGATAATGAGTCCGCGTTCAAGAGTACGAAGATTAACAATTTTGTCAGGAGACACGGCATCTACTGGCGCTATTCGACGATCTACTACCTAAGAGCAAACGGCTTGGCCGAAGGTTTTAATAAAATGCTCGTCCAAATATTAAAGAAAATTTTGGATGACAACAAAAGAAATTGGCACGAGAAGTTGTTAGAAGCTTTATGGGCCTACAGAACAACTTTCAGAACTCCTACCCAATCTACGCCTTACGCCTTAGTGTATGGGTCTGAGGCCGTTTTACCCTTAGCGGTTCAGCTTCCGTCACTCAGAATTGCAGTTGCGAACAAGATCACTACAGAATAAAATGCCAAATTACGACTAGAAGAATTGGAAAGCTTAGAAGGGAAACGACTTTCAGAACAACAAAATTTGGAACTGTATCAAGCCAAGATGATCCAGGCCCACAACAAATTGGTCTGCCCAAGGGCATTCAAAGTCGGTGATTTGGTTCTAGTACTCAGAAGACCTATTTTTTCACACCGCAAGATAGGAGGTAAATTTGAACCAACTTGGAAAGGGCCGTTCGTGGTTAAGACAGTCTACTCAGGGGATTCCTTCCAGCTTGTTAACTATCATGGAGAACGACCTACGCTTCCAATTAATGGACGATAGTTGAAGAAATATTACGCGACCTGATGTTTCAAAGAATGAATTCTCATTCCTAGAAACACGGGTAGGGTAATCATTCGTAACTGGGTCCGAACCCAAATTAAAAAAAATGGATGATAAAATAAAAATTATTAACAAAAAGTGTGTTGAAAAAAAAAATATGTGAGATGATAAAATTTTGATCTTTTCCTTTAAATCAATTCATTCCTGATCTGTCATCATCTCTTCCTACTTCCTTTAAAATTTAAAAGAAGTAAATAAATATTTTCTTATTGTTCTTGTTCTTAGTACAACTCATGATCCTTTCCATATTTTTCGCAGGGAAATGTCGAACGGGCGGTTGGTTCTGAACTTTATGAATGGCGTGAGTCTGGCACACGATGAAAAAAGGATGAAGGATGGAGCTGTGATTGAAATTGACTCTGATTTCACACCGGTCGGGCTACAGTACGAAGAAAATGATTGGACTCTGATTGATCGGGAAGAATTCCACAGCGAGACAGTAATGAAATTGGGTGGACCAAGTCAACAGTCCACCAGCAAGAAAAGAAAAGCAAACACCGCTCATGCAACGGGAGAAGATAAGAAAGTTAAGTCTATGGTTGCTACAGCAGAAGGCAGGCTCGTCAGCGCCATGCCTACAGAAATTCAAGAGGTGAGGAGAGCCACTCTCATTCCTACTCAATGAAGAAACAAGAACCGTCGCATTCACAAGATGTTGACTAAGCTGGCAGCAGATCAACAAGAAGAGACAGTTGCTACCGTCAATACAAATACTTCGAAGAAATCAGTTCTTCAGGAGATAGAAAAGAGGAGATCAACTCCAAGAACAACAGAAAAGATAAAAGAAATCCCACGACGCCAGATAGAGACTATTCCCGAGGAGCCGAGACATGCAGGAGAACATGCTGGGGTTGAGTCGTACATCCCGCAGTATGTTACCAGACCCTAAGGACTTCAGATATCCCAGAATATGAGCTGGAGAAATTACAACAAGTTGAAAAGAAAACTTTTGAATACTTCGAGAGGATTCGAGGCAAGAGGGTCAACATCTTGGAAGGCCTTGAGCTGCATACGGATGTGTTCTCAGATTATGAACAACAGCAGATTGTGGACTGCATTATCGAGCTTCAGAAAATGGGCTGAGCTAGTCGTCCGAGGGAGAAAACCTATTCAGAACCCCGAAGATGGATGCCAGGAAAAGGAAGAGTTACGATCCAATGCAAGTGTTGTTACAACTTTGCAGAAGATAGAAAAGGAAATCCACCAGGGATACTCTATTACAGTGAGGTGGATCTGATGCCAAGAATTATCAAAAGAATGGTAAAAAGAATGGTGACATGGAGGGTATTGCCTGCAGATTGCATACCCAATAGTTGCATCATTAACATTTACAAGGAGGGCGACTTCATACCTCCACACATAGACCATCATGACTTTGTCAGACCTTTCTGCACATTCTCTTTTATCAACCAGTGTAATATCATGTTTAGATCTGACCTCCGGATAGTGGGCCCCGGAAAATTCCGAGGGCCGGTGGAAATACCACTACCAGTAGGTTCCGTTATGGTATTAAAAGTAAATGGAGTAGACATAGCAAAACATTGCATTCCAGGAGTGCCTGTTGAGCGAATCTCTGTCACCTTCAGAAGGATGGACGACAGTAAGATGCCTTTTCATTTTCAGCCAGATCCAGAGTTAGAGAGTCTCCGGCCTACGAGCTGTGAGTTACATGGGAGATAGCACACCTCCAATACACATCCGTACGGCATTCCTGCCAAGGGTGGCTTGGAAGGTGATGTTATTGTCCATGTATCTTACTATTCAGACATGGATTTTGACAAATGCTTTTGGAAGAATCAACAAGAATCTTACACAATCCATTTTGGATTTATGAGGATTGTATGAGATACTGAACTATCGAGGAAAAAATCATGTTTTGGATCAAGTTGTATGATGTATTTTCAACAGATTGGAGTGAGAATGAACACGTCATGTTTTGCCTTCACCTCTTTTTCTGCAAATTGACTGGGAAACGCCATTAAGATAAATGAACTTCGAACAAAGAATGAAAAGAAAAAAATGAATAAGGAACTCCTTTTTAAGAATTTAAATTTCAAAATAAACTGCAAATTAACACGAACTCTAAATAGACAAAAATGAAATTGAATCACTAAAACAAATCTAAGTCTCAAATTGATTTCCATTCTGAATCCTTCTGTTTGAATCTTTCAATTCTCTTTCTTTTTTGTGTTAAAGGATCGACAAGTTCTATTGACACGGAGCCACGAGCTTTGTTCGATTTGGTCCTGATGGCATGGGACTGGGTCCCTCTTCATAAAGATCTCCTTTCGAGGCTAGAGCCAAACTTCTAGCTCTCTTTCAAACTTCTAAGGTTGGAGCCGAACTTCCAGTTCTCTTCGAGGCTAGAGCCAAACTTCTAGCTCTCTTTCAAATTTCCGAGGTTGGAGCCGAACTTCTAGTTCTCTTCGAGGCTCCCGAACTTCAAGCTCTCTTTCAAATTTTCAAGGCTGGAGCCGAACTTTCAGTTCTCTTCGATGATAGAGCCAAATTTCTAGCTCTCTTTTAAATTTCTGAGGCTAATGCCAAACTTCCAGTTCTCTTCGAGGCTAAAGCCGAACTTCTTGCTCTCTTTCAAATTTCTGAGGCTAGAGCCAAACGTCCAGTTCTCTTCGAGGCTAGAGCCGAACTTCTAGCAATCTTTCAAATTTCTGAGGCTGGAGCCGAACTTCCAGTTCTCTTCGAGGTTAGAGCCGAACTTCTAGCTCTCTTTCAAATTTTCGAGGCTGGAGCATAACTTCCAATTATCTTCAAGGCTAAAGCCGAACTTCTAGTTCTCTTTCAAACTTCCGAGGCTGGAGCCGAACTTCCAGTTCTCTTCGAGGCTAGAGTCGAACTTCTAGCTCTCCTTCAAATTTCTGAGGTTGGAGCCGAACTTCTAGTTCTCTTTGAGGCTAGAGCCGAACTTCTAGCTCTCTTTCAAATATTCAAGGCTGGAGCCGAACTTCCAGTTCTCTTCGAGGCTAGAGCCAAACTTCTAGCTCTCTTTCAAATTTCCGAGGGTAGAGCCAAAATTCCAACTCTCTTCTTGATGCTAGAGCCTAAATTCTAATTCTCTTCAAATCCCGAGGTTGGAACCTAGGTTCCGATGCTCGCCTCAAATCCCGGATTTCCACGAAATTCCTCTTGAAATAAATATTGAATCAAACTTCAATCAGAATTGAAACTCAAACCAAAATCCAAACTCACACATTAAAACTTGAAACAGAAAATGAAACGAATCTAAAATCGAATCTCTCTAGATCTTGTGATATGGAATTTACCTCATTTTCTTTTCCCCAGCTAGAGTTCTGGAATCTTCAGTCTTGGAGATTTACCTGTTACTCCCGAGTGGAAATTCTCTATACTATGTTCTAAGTGTCACTTAGACGTCTGTGTTGGATCTGTTGATCTCTTAGGTCAACACCAATACACGTGGTGTACTTGGTTAGCACACCACACCTATTGGGGGTCCATTTGTTGACCTCATTTTTTATGAGGTCTTTTCTCTTCTCTCTCCTTAGTAATTAAAATCTAGCCATAGGGCTTCTCCTTGACTATCTTAGAGGACTAGAAATGGGACCCGTCACTTAGAAATCCAAACACTTCTTGACTCCCTTCAAACCTTACATGTTTGATTGTGAACCCCCAGGCCACTTGGAGGGTTAAGACTAATATGTGGAGGTTTAAAGGATGAGTTCCTATAGGACTCTTTCGCCTTAGGAGTACCCTGGGTGGCTTGGTCTGGTGAGGGTAAGCTTGCACACACCACACTCCCACACACACATTCCAAACCCTAAAACTACCTTTAACCAATTTTACTCCCTGACTCATATAAATAACTCAGATGGATGGACCTTGACCCCTAGGCCCTGGCTAAGAGGGTTACGAACAACATATTGAGTGCCTAAAATGAGTCCTCTCATGGATTTTGTGAGCTTAACATGGCTTCATGGCTCCATGGCTCAACCAAAATGAATTCATTTCACTCACACTTGATCAATCTTCACTTTTCCAAAATTTCAATTTTTGACACCGGGGGCCCTAAACCCACCAAACCTACCAAATGCCCTTGAAATTGCCCAAAATTTGTAAAATTGCCTAAATTACCCAAAATTCCTCAAAACCAATCTTAAACATTTCCCCCACTCAAATTGATCATACATGGCCAAATATACCAAAAATTCCAAAAATACCCCCCAAACCCCTCTAAATACCCAAAATACCCTTTTAACCCAAAAATTCCAAAAATTCAGAAAAACTCCAGAAATTCAAGAAAATCCCAAATATTCCCAATTTCATTTTGTTCAACTACACCATAAGCAAATTTAGTCAATTTAACCCACTTTTACCAAAACTCCCAATTTGACCTATTTTTAACCTAAATGGACCCAATGTCCCACCAAACCAACCCAATTAACCTCAATTTTGATCCAATTTAATTCTAAACTTCAATTCAATATCCTCAATACCAATTTAGAGCAAGTATAAACCCAATTTTATCAATATGTGGATCCAATTTCAATTTGAAGCTTAAAGCCCACTTTGACCCTACCACTAAGGAAGCCTAAATTAAACCCAATTCAACCCCAAATTATTTCAAATCTATTCCAAATCACTCATGACACATCCATAAACTAAACCCAACATTTGTAAGGCCCAATCTTTACCAAAATTTTCATCCATCAACTTGATTTAAAATCTAAAAGCCCACTTGCCTAAAGCCTTTAAAAGCTCATTCCTAAACAATTCCAAAAGCCCAAAATTGACCCTAAAGCCCACATAGCATATCTTTCCATCATCCATTTTAATTGAAGCCATCCCTAAGTTTTAAATCAATAATCAAATAATTCCAAATCAAGCCTCATGCCAATTTCCCCTAAATCCATCAAAAAATCCCAAAATCCATTTTCATGAAATTGAGCCAAGCCATGGGCAAGCCATAGGCTAGCCGTGAAGCCATCCTTAAGTTCCATGCAAGCCATGTGAGTGGTGTTCATGTGACCATACCATATTGGGCAAAAGGAGGGAGTCTTTTAATGATTACCACAAGGTAGATTAAACCTTTTCACGCTTCCCCTAAACCATGCTTAAACTCGAATATGCTTAGATGGTGACTTCTCCCTACTAAGCTAGCTGACTTACCTGACCCACCACAGCACCGAAAGCCCCTTGGTGGGGGCACCAAACCCAAATCCATGACTGATACATTTGAACCCAAAATAGCCCTCTCCCCATACCGCTTAAATCAATTACTTTACATATGGATAACCCCCATTGTTTGCACAAAACTCAACCCCTGACTTCATTGAGCTAGATGGTGACTCATGCCTGGCCGGACCACCCCCTAGGTCGCCAAAAGACACCATGGCTGAGAGCTTTATTTGGATTCAAAAATTCAAATTCACCTGGCTGAGCTGTCCCAACTCAATTGAACTCCATGGCTGTTCTTCCCTTGCATAGAGCAGCTAATCCCAAGTCCTAACTCCCCCTGAGAGGCCCTCCAGCCAGCTCTACTTAAACGTCACCCCCTCTAGGCCAAACAAGGTGATGAACTAGAACTTAACAAAACTCTACCAAAATTGCTCAGGGACCTTCTCCTAACCCATAGCAATTGATTCCCAATGTCCCTTTGCCCTAACCCCCATTAATAGAGCTTAATTTCTCAGTCAAAAATCCACCCAAAAACCAGGACAACTCTGAAACCTCCACCAAAATCAAATTAAACTCATCCACACCTGCACAAGACCTAGAGAAGGAGTTCCCCAGTGAAAGCCCCCTCACCAGGCCAGCCATCCTCTCTATTGGCCAAGCTTTGAAATC
Organism: Papilionanthe hookeriana x Papilionanthe teres; assembly: GCA_022702705.1. NCBI lineage: Eukaryota > Viridiplantae > Streptophyta > Magnoliopsida > Asparagales > Orchidaceae > Papilionanthe > Papilionanthe hookeriana x Papilionanthe teres. Next base: position 116,800,959 of record CM040427.1, read on the forward strand.
AGCATTGGTCACTTTTGTACCTAGGCAATTCCCCAAAGCCAGAGACTTCATCTGGAGCTTCCTGGGGTGCAATCGAAGGTGCCACAACTCTCTGATTGAAGCTTCACTTCTCAGAGCAAAGGTATGGACCCCTTCTTCCTCCCGAGCTTTCAGCGATTCTCGATTTTGCTTGGCTTAATTTTATAGTATATCAACCGTATGGATGTGTTCGTCTCCTCAAGACGAATCCATAGAGCCTAAGTCCACGAAAATCTGTTGAGAAATGAGAGAGATCTTAGGGTTTGAGTGTGGACGCCTCTCGAGACACACCAGTCAGAGACGATGATCGGTCGCCGTTGGATCGAGCGTGTATCGAATGGACGGTACAGATCGCGTCAGACGAGCGAACGGGACATGAACCGCGAGCCCCTGGAGCGCTGAGTCGGATGACGGCATCGAATAGGGAGGCGATGCGTGGGCTTTCGGAGCTACCGAGGATGAGTCGACGCCGCATGGATAAGTAGATAAATAGGGTATTTTTTTATTTATTTAGTCACCCAAAACTTCAAAAATGCATAACTTTGCATAGAAAAATCAGAAAATAAACTAAAAATACCCTCTTGCTCAGTGAATAGAGGAGAATAATGTAGATAAAGAATTGAGTTAATTAGATGAGTATTTTATTTTTAATTAATTATTTACTCATTTCAATGTTTTAATTCCCCATTTGCATATGCAATTCACCATGGCATTAGACCATAGAGCTTTTGTAGCCTCTGATATTGGGAACATTCTCTGAATTTTCTAAGGTCAGAGGCCATCTTTATGGCAAGTTATTGATTTTTCAAATTTAAGTGCGTGTTTTGGCATTTTAATTCTAATAATTAGCATCTTGCTTAGAAAATTCTAGGAAAATTATGGTTTGAGTTAATTCATTAAGAATAATCCCAATTGGCCTAAATACTCAAAACTGAATTTTAATTAATATGGGTTAACCATACATCAAAATAACTTGAAAAGAATTCTCCACTGGTCTTTAGGATCAGAGGAGTCTCACATAAAAATTTGAAACCAATTGGAGGTGATTAGCCCCACTAAATGGACTAATTAAGTTATATGACCAAAATTAAACTTTAAAAATTCATAACTCTAAAAATACATTTCAAAAATTCACCAAAATGGTTTCGGGACTTCTCTGATGTTAGGGGAGTCTAAAAAAATTAAAATTAAAATTTTTTAAAAATCTTCATTTTTAATCATATTTTAATATTTTAATAATTAAAAAAATAATAAAAATCACAAAAATATTAAAAATCATGAAAATGTCATATTTTGCCTCTTAATAACTTAGGAACAAACCAAATATTTTTCCTTAGTCTCTAGGTTAAGATATTGAATTTTAAAGGCTTAAAACAATTTTTAATATTAAAAAATGAATTTCCTTACATTTTCACTAAATTAATTCTAATAAATCAAGGAAAAATTAGAAAAATCTAAAATTTAATTCTCTAAACTCCTTGAGGTTAGAGAGATTTATGAAAAATATAAAATTCATTTTTTAACTTTAATTTTATTGTATAATTAATTAACACTCCAAAACTCAAAATAATTATAATAAATAAAATATAATTTGAAAAATCACCAAAATTGGTCCAAATGGTCCTCTAGTCAATAGGAACATCCCATAATTTTCCTAGGGATAGAAACCTTACCTTGGTCATGTTGTTGAATTTTTATTGAAAACTCATATTTTTCATAAAAATAAATATATAAATTAAATTAAATTCAGAAAAATCACATTTTCTCCTCTAATGTCTTAATTGACATGTGAGTGAAGTGACGTAAAAATTTAAAGTTCATTTGAGCTTAATTTGATGAGTTATGAAATGAACATGCTTAAAACGACATAATGGTAATTAAAGAATTTTAATCATAATTAATATTTAGGTTTAATCAAAGGGGAGGGTAAAATATCTGATTTTAGAATTTTCATTAGATGATTGAAACCTAAGGAGTTAAGGGGTAGAAACTCATTAATCATCTTGAAAATATTTAAAGTAAATTTTAATTAATTAAACAATTTGAATTTTGGAAGAATAAGTTAAATTTTGGATTATTAAGATTAGGGATATGATTTAAGAAGATATCAATTCTTTAATTTAAAATCCCTAAATGAATCACTTTAATAATATTCAATTCTTAATCAAATTCAAAAATGATAATTGAAATTAATAATTAAATAACTAAAAGGAAAATAAACCTTAGTTAAATTAAAAGCTTACAACATTAAGTGATTTGATAATCAAATTGAAATAAATTTAAAACATTAAGATTAATTTAAAATCACTTGAAAGCAAATCTAAAACAAACTTGAAACATCAAAATCAACCTAAAAAATAATTCATAATTAAAAATCAGACCAATTAAAAATAAACCTAAAATATTTCAATTAAAATAAAATTAAATCATTAAAATCTAAATTGAATAATCTAAACACCTCTTTCAACCCAAATTAATCTAATACATTGAGATCATTTAAAATATAAAGATTTAAGTAAATTAAAACAACTTGAACAGTATTCCAGACTTAAAAAATTATTAAAATTTCATAACTAAATTAAACCAGTTTTAAATCATCAATTCCAATTTTAAGTTATTAAATTCTTTAACAAACTAATTTGCCCCTAAAAGATTTTGTTATCATAACTCTTAAACGAAGCATCAAATGAATGGTCACTTTCCTCATAGGATAATCAAACATCCTAATTCACTGAGCAAGAGGTAAAATTTAATTAAATTCTTGGATGATTAATTCACCTGTACAATAAAATTCATTTGGACTCAAAATAATCTCAGAAGTATTGAAAAGTTTTTTAGGACTCGTCCTAAACACTTTCTCAATATAATGAGATGTTTTAGAAGAACAACTGAACTTAATTGTTCTTTGATGAAGAAAATCATCCTTAATAAAACACAAGAACCTAGATGTCATAGGGATTGACTAGCAATATGATTAAGACTTTGGTCAACCAAAACCTTCCCTTAGCTTTACTTAGGTATTTTTCTTGCAAATTATATAAATGCCTTAACGTGTGCTTTAAGTGTAGCTTGGGATGACGGGAAGACCCTCGAGGTACGCTTTTATTTTATTGCAAGTTACTTACATGTACTGTGCTTTACTTTTCTTGCATGTTAAACAAGATTGTTGCAAGAAAACTGAAACCTTTATGATAGCCACAAAACTGAAACCCAAAACTCAAATTAAAAGTCACCACAAGATAAAATTCACCTCCACAACATTTCAAAGAATAAAATAACTCAAAATTTAATCACAAACAGAACAACAAAACGAAAACTATAACTAAATTAAAACGTCTTGTTAGATGATCGGGAATACCTTGGATGATGTAACTTACGTGTTGCTAACGGGATTTCCCACGGTCTAAATGAAAGTGTGGAACTCATTCATTTGAGTTTAGCAAATTCATCTGGACTAAGTGAATCCGATAAAAATAACGGTGCCGGAATGATGGAACAGTGGGATCTTAACCGGTGTTGTTATAATCAACTTTAAGATTCCCCTAATAAAACATTAAAAACTATTTGTACTTTAAAACTTTTCTAAAGCAAAACACTTCTCTCATCTCCGGATTTTCACTTTCTAAAACTAAACCTCTGCAACAACAAGGAGCTTGGAGCATAGTGGGCAGCTCGGCCATCGTTGTCAGCATAACTGGAATCTACATCAGCAAAACCTTTCCAAGTATTAAATAACCAAAGCCATAGGATTTCGGGGTAGTTTCCCTAGTGCAACCTAAATACTCAACTCTTTGTTAGGCATTTGCATAATCATGCTATGCAAATTAAGCCCTAATCGGTCTTAGGACTCCGAGGTAGTCATTTGGTACGACATAAACCCTCACATCTTCCAGGTTATTTGTATGATCATGCCATACAGATATAAGTCCTAATTAATTAAAACTGACAGGATTATAACATTAAACAAACTCCCAAATTGAAACCAAACCATAGGATAGTTTGGGAAGTTGCCAAGATTCTTCTTAGATCCTCAACTTCTCTTACTTCTATTCCTTTGGACTCCTAAATTTAATTGTTCCAAATTTGAGCTAATCCCTTTTGAAATTTCCAAAATCCAATCCTTTGAAAACCTTAAACTTTGAAATTTTTTAGAGCAAAACCGCTGATCATTATCAAGAGTTTTCTTAAATGATTCCCGTCATTTAAGATGTAATGAACTATAGGGGATTGCCCTTATAGGGAACTTTAAGATCCCAGGTAATATAAACCATGTTTAATTCCTTTATATTAAATAGGGGAACTTATCGGCTTATAAAATTGGTTTGCAGACCAAACAGATGTCACAAATCTTCTAGTTTATTTAATCGAGTCCCGTCATTAAGCAGTGCATCTATTCTTTGGTATAGGTACACGGCTTGTGTTGTGGTGCTCGTTTATATAAACTATTTGGGATGTGAGATCGGTTTGATTTCATATCTTAAAGTTTTTAAACTTAAAATTATTTTAAAAATAAAAT